>VDFB02270651.1:365952556-366280379 GCA_007258455.2 Sequoia sempervirens
TGTGAAGCATAGAATGTGACGCATGTTTCAGATTCAGAAAATGTGATACCGTTTGAAAGTTATAGATGTTTTTCAATTAGCCTATTGATTAGGACTTTAGTCATAATTCTAGTACAAAATAAGTAATAATTATTTATTTAATTCAAATTAAAGCATAATTTATATTGGTGGAAAGATGAGAATCTCCTCTAAAAACCCTTTTCGTTTCATCAGTTTTGGATAAAAAAAAGTCATCAACCACATACCCTACAAATACCCATAATATTGCCACTTTTTGGCCCACCATGATCCTGCACATACCCAAAAACTATGAGGGAAGTTTTTTGAGCTCAAGGAGGTGTGTACATTGCTAAAAGAAGCCTATTTTTAGGGCACAAAGGAATCATTCGCCTTTAGTGGTGAATGGGTCCCTATTAGGGTTTCTAAAACTAAGATCTGTTTTATTTTCCTTGATGTTTGCACTCTCAGATTCCTGATTATCATCTCATGAAAATATGTACTTAATTCTATAGCTTCAATTCTTCATTCTTGTACTTTGAATGATAACTTTTGCAACTTGATAACTTTGACATTTTTTCTCCAAATCTCTTCCCTACTTGATCTTCAACTTGTAAATCTACAAATAGACATTCAAGGGAAGAAAAACTTGTTAACTGTTAGTGAATAGGGGTTTTTCTTGGTCAAACTATTTTTAGGTAATTAAACCAAATGATGAGATAATGAAATTAAAACATGAAACATGAAATAGTGAAATGCTGATACCTTGGATGATGTCTTGGAATGTAAATCTATAAACTAACATGAAGTGGCCATGAAGGATGTAGATCTTGATCTCAAATATAATGTGAAACAATGCTTGAGATGGATCTTTAATGCTTTGTTGACAATCTTAGCTCAATAACCTCTGTGAATGCGCTATACCTTTGACATGATGAAATGACCTTCAATTGCTGCAGTAAAACCTTGATAATATGCTTTGAAATATCCTTGAATTTCTCTTGAAGTTATCTATAATGCTCTTGTAAAGTATTAGGATGCTCTCTTGAAAATATTAGATGAAACTATGTGAATTAACCCAAGGACTTATTTATACTAAATTAGGAGATTAATTCCAAAATTTAAATAATTCAAGACGACCTTAGATCGAGGTATTGAAATAATGAGGATCATATCATAGGGTATGTGTAGGATCATGATGGGCCAAAAAGTGGCAATATGATGGGTATGTGTAGTGTATGTCGCTGACGACTTTTTTTTAACTCAAAATTGATGAAACAAAAAAGGTTTTTAAAGGAGGTTCTCAACTTTCGACTAATATAAATTATGCTTTACTTTAAATTTAATAACTAATTATGATTCATTTTCTATTTGAATTACGACTAAAGTCCTAATTGATAGGTTGATTGAAAAACATCTATAGTTTTCAAATAGAATCACATTTTTTAAATTTAAAACATGCGTCACATTCTATGCTTCGCATACTATATGATTACAAAAATGAATTTGATGAAGTTTGACCAAGTTAAGGTGGGGTCAAACATCTGAGTTTATATATTTTTTAAAAGTTGTAATAAAAAATTCATAATTAATTATTTATGGAAAAAATTACAAAAAATGCATCACATCTAGACATGAGTCCTCTACTCATATCTAAAATCTTATAAAAAAATATTATCATTTTATTGTGGTTAGGGTGGTTAGACAAACACCTACTTTTTATTTTTTCCCTGAAATTTAAATACTATTGCATTGAAATTTCAAATTTTCACCAAATTAATTTTTTTTTAAATAAACTTTGTAGTTTAGAAACTACATTCAATTTGCTACAAATTCTATTCTTACATATTTTTGAAATAATATAGATAACTTATTCATTTTTTTACGTCAAGTTGCCTAACTCTAATTTTTCTAAATTTTTTTCCATTTAAGGGCTTGTTTTTTCCATGATGATCCTGCACATAGGTCCCATAATTAAATTCAAAAATGGGTGTCGTACTCAAGGAATACCCATTCGCCACTAAAGGTAAATGGGTCTTGACACAATTTCTAGGACCAAGCTTCGAGGAGGTGAAATAACATAAAAACCCCACCTCAAAAATGTAAAGAAAGGTGTGTCCTATGTGGAGAGAACTCATTTGCTAGTAATGGTGAATGGGTCATAGCAGCATTTTTTAGGACACCAAATTTTCCAAATTAAAAGTCATACAATATCATTATTGGTTGTCGAGGTAGATCCTTGAAAAGAGGGCTTGAATTTGAATTAAAATGGGCTAATTAAACTCAATTAACCACCATTAATTAATGAAACCCTAGATAAGTGTGAAAGTGTGTTACAACACTTTACAACACCTAAATAATGTACACATTAAAGATACATTTTATTAAAAAAGAGGCCCATTAGGCTTAATTAATTAAATAAACCTTAGAAAAGTGTGAAAGTGTGTTACAACACTTTACAACACTTTTACAAAGGACAATTTAAGGTAAATTTTAATCAAATAAGGGACCTTGAATGATGTGAATGTGTACAATACATTACCACACTATTCCAAGACACAATTAATTCCAATTTATGTCAATTATCCAAATTAAGTGTAAAAGAGGATTACTTTTTTCAACACTACAATAATCAAGGACCCTCAAAATGATGCAAGATCTATTTAAATCGGAAGGATCTTCACCAAAAAAATGGTCAAAAGAATACAAGGAAGACATTGAAGGGAATCCACCCACTAGTATCCTAATAGAAGAAGCCTTAATCTACACAACACCCACTTTTCAATCTAACTCATGGGAAGAACTAATTGGTTGGAGCAATTTGGAAGCTTGAAAAGATTGAGAGGAATAAGGAGTTGAAGTTCTAGGAGTGCTAATGTCAAGCAAAGCAGGGAAGGGCTTCACAAAGGAGTAAAAACCCACACCAGAACTTCCATGCAACAAACAAGGCAATCGACTAATGATCTTCATCTTCATCACAACCCTAACAGAGCTCTCACAATCGCCCCTATCAACAATTAGATGATCCATGATTCCTACAAGCGACTAATCAAACACAATTACATCTTAATCTATGACCATATTCTACTCAATGCCATTCATGTTTTCATCTACCATTTGATCAAGAACATTCACATCCTAAACAAAAATGGTAATCTATATTGTAATTTTTTCTTCGTCAGTATTACCTTGCTTGAAATTTTAACAATATTCACCAAACATTATACATCATAAATAATTTCTTAAAAAACATCCTAAAATTCTTCTTATAAATAAACCGCTGAACTAAAAATAATAATAGAAAATAGCTTAAAAAATAATGTGTGTGAAGGCTTTCTTGATAGGAAAAGGCATCTTATTTTCAAAATTAATAATCCATATATTTCAAAACTTTCATTTTTCTTTATAGAGAGTTTTATGGATACTACGACCAGAGATTCTTGGTTATTGCCGGTAGCTTTTGATTTGTCTCACATCGCCGACCACAGCCTAGAAATAAAGTCGCCTATCCGCATAACTACCGAAAATTACGGCAGGCGTGTCGCGTAAGCGGGGTGTGTATCTTCAATATGGCGTAGCCGTCCCGGTTGAATTGATGTTTTGGTGTGAGGAGAATAATCAACCACGCAATCATATTTGTTAGGTTATGAGTCGCCGTAAGAAAATAAACTTGCCCAATTTGAATTTCAAGGTAGCACGGTAGAACCGAAGTGCTTGAAATACAAAATTTTGATGAAATATAATTTAGAAACCATGATAGCATGTTCGTTCATAGGAGAATGAGCTTGATCACAATTATATAAAATTAATTATTTAGTATAAGAATATGTGAATTAATGTATTCATGTTTTATTATTAATTGTAAATATGTTATTTTGTTGTGATTATTAGATATATGATTCTTGGGTTGTTCTAAATATGTGCTTTGGGTTAATGAAGAGTGTGTGGATCATTTTCTCTTTGAGCTTCCTTTTGCTAATAGAATTTACAAATAGTGGTGGTATATCTAGAATCAACGTCTCTTTCATGCAAATTCTTTTTTTTAGAATTATGGGCTAGTTTAAATCATCCTTCTACTTCTACCTTTATACTTTTTGTAGCTTCAAATATTGGTCCTATCTTGACTCTTTGAAAAAAAAAATCTAGAAAAAAATCAACATATTTTCTAAGATTATCAAAGTCCTATTGGTTATGTTTTGGTTAGATATTATTTTCCTCACTCTAGGACTAAAACCGGTGAATAGAGTAGGTAAATGGTTTCCTCTTCCATATATATTTTTTAAATTAACACCAATGGTTCTCAAAAAAAAATCTAGGTGCTACAGGTATTCATGAAATTGAATGAGATAATACTAGTATAGTTTACTTTGGTTTTCTTTTTCTATTAGATGGATAATGAAGCCATCCTTGAGGGTATAGAAAAAGCCTATGAACTAGGTTGGAAGAAGACAAAATGTGAGATATATTCCATGATTTTAGTCTCACTTCTTAATAGTTGAATATCTCATGAATATTCTTAGAGGTTGGCTTCTTTTGTGGGGTAGATTATTTTCCTTTCACAAAACTTTAACTCTATCTCAAATTTCATATTATTAAGAAGGATAATTTTTTTTTTAGATTGTTTTCCAAAATGGGCCTATGATGCTGATCATAATTACAATATTTAAAATTAGGAGTCCTTTGTCTTCTATTTAATCTCTGTAGCTTATTTTGATGTGTATTTTACCAATATTTTATATTTTTTCTAGTTTTATGGATCCCTTTGTTTTAGGAAGGGGTGAATATGCGATGAACTTCATTGGATTTTCATCCTTTCGGTTGCAATGACAACTATTTCTCTTTGGAAATATTTTAATTATTATTTGGACACTTTGTTAATATTAATATTAATATTTTTCATAACAAATAAAAAGCCGCATATCTATAGAAAAATGAGTTGCACCATAATTACCTATATATTAGGAAAATTTAATTATTTACTAAAATGATATGTGAATTGAAATTTTAGAGATATCATGTTTTATTATATTATGCAAAAAAAAAAATATTATAAAAGCACAGTTAGGACCCTGATCCCAAATAAAACAACATCAAAAAATAGTCCACATAGCCAGAGTATCCATCCACAGAAAAACAACAATACAGTAGGCTAGTTGGCCCAAAGTTCAAACCATAATCAAGTCCTAAAAGTACCCAGAAAAAAAAAAGGAAACAAACTGGAAAGACACAAAAATAGAAGAGGACACTAAACTAGGTGGCACATAGGCCCAAAAATAAGGAACACTAAGCTAACAAATCCTTTTGACTAATTATCAAGATTCATTCCTTCGTTAACATTTCCAGCTTGTTGGTCCATAGGTCCTCTCTATCACCAGCATTTTCATCCATTGGCTTATCCTCTTCCTCAATTGGTGTCATCCCAAAAAAATCTCAATCCCATAATATCATAGGTGATGGAAATCAACCTACTAAAGGCATTGTCTAGTTTGTTAATTTTATCTTGCAAATAAATGATCAGATCCTTATCTTGTTGGGGGTTCCTATCAACCATCTCCCCCTCTTCCTCAAGACTAGCCATGACCTTGACATTTTCTTCTTCTTGGATTTTTTCCATGCATTCATCATCTTATTCATCATCCTCGAGGTCTTTAACCACCTCCTGATCACTATCATTCTCCTCTTCCTCCTCTTCAAAGATGGAAATGTCATCATCTAATTCTTCTCATAAAACTACCTCCAATTATTTTCTGCTCAAATCTAAGGGCTCCTCATGCATAGGGATATATTCCTCATCTGAGGGGTCTTCTTCTTTTTCTTCAAAAGATAACATTTTACCTTTAGTATTGTGACTAGCTAGTCTGATAGATCTTCTTGTCCTCTTACCATTGCTAGAGTCCTCAGCATCCCCTTCTTCCCCTTCATCTGGTATTTCTATAGTAATGTTCTTAGCTTTTTCATACTTATTTTGATTCATGGTCTTTATGTTTAGAGCCTGAGGTTTTAACCAAATATTTCTTCTCTTGAGAGGAATAACTAGAAAGTTCCTCCCCTACTAACAATTTTTTAGAGATTGAGGGTTTGGCCTTATAATTCTTAAGTTGGGTGGGAGGGGAAGGATGGTCTTTTTCCTCATAGAGTTCAAAAGGGGTAGAAGAAGGAGGGGGATCCTCTTTTATCACAAAATAAGGTTTAGGGTATCCCAACATAGGCTTCTTTCCTAAATTGGGGTTAATTTGCAGTAGACAAGACAGGTTGTTGAGGGGTTCAATTTGAAGGGGTCCCACAATAAGCATCGGGTTGGGAAAAGGATAAAGGGAAAAAACACGACTATACAACCTTTGGATTAGACCTTGATGGTGGGGGGAGGCACCTTTAGGATTGCATTGTTGAAATAAAATAAGTAGGAAATAGGGGATATTAATTCTCTCATTTCTCCTTGTAAGAACTTATGAAAAGCAACAATAGGATCAAGAGATCGAAGATAGCACAAAAGAGAGAGAGAAGATGAGAGAATATGATGATTGTATTCTCAATATGCATGAATATTTTCAATTACAAGTATGTACAAGGCTTTCTTATAAAGGAAAGCTAGGACACAATGAAGGGCTATGAATGAGACAAGTGTCCCAATCACGTGTAGGGTAGGTAGAGAGAAATATTAGATAATTCCATGAAAGGTGGATCACCCACCTAAAGTGGAATTATCATGCCATGAAAAGTGGAGATAAAAAGGTGATAGCTAGATCACACCACAAAGAGCGGAATTTCTCCTACACACACTTCCCTAAGTCTCCAAGTCATATCTCTCAATGTATGCACAAACCTAGATGCAAGATACAAATAACTAGGTCTCACAAGTGCAACCTATAATGATATGCATTCCCTAAGTAAGCTTAAGTAAAGTGTAATAAGTAAAATACTTATTTACACCAACACCCTGTCTTAAGTGCAACTTGGGAATGAAGACTCAAGCTAACCATGCAAGATAAGATGCAAGATAGGTCCCAACAACTGAGCCATGTTAGGTACCCATGTACAAATACAATGTAATCTCTCACAAGCAGAGTAAACATAGAAAAACCTAGTGGGAAAAAACTACCCCCCAAAAGAGAGATGAGATACAAAAGCTTATGAACACAACATGAGAAGGATGAAACCCCATGTGAGGATAAATTCCCCCCCATACAAGAGAAGAAAAGAGACAAAGTAGCCCCCCCTCAATGTACAATGTTCACCCATGGGAGATGCTCGAGAAGGAATGAAGAAGCTACTCCAAAAGCGTCAAACAACATTCTTACCTTTAGGAAGAAACAAAACCATGGATGTTTGCAAGATATCAAGAATATGTATGATGTGTGATGATTTCTATGAAGCATGCTCAAATGTCTCAATGTCAATGTTGAAAGCTGACACACTGCAAAAAGGCATTCTAGGCCACACTGTTGAATAGGACAATCGAACATCTAGTAGAGATGAATGTAGAACATGATCCAAAGGTACATGAATGAAGCCTCCACAATCCACAAGTGAAGAAGGAAGAACCCTCAAAATGTAAGGAGGCTTTGAAATCTGGTCAAATTTCCATGTGTCGATGCTAAAAGATGCCTTTTCCAAACTATGTGAAACTACAATGGCAAGTGCAAAGGTCGCAGTGTAGTCACTTCTTGGAACTTGTGAGAACCCCTTTGCAACAACACTCTCATCTGCTGAAAAAGACAACTCAAGATCTAGCAAGGATGAAGGTAGAACATACTCCAAAGACGCAAGTGTCTCCTCAAGAGAGAAATTGGCCTCCTCCAACTGTTGTACATATGCATCCATAATCACATCAACCTCGAAAGACTGATCATGTAGAGGAGGGCCAGAGTGTTCCCTCACAATAAATGGAGAAGAATCACCTTCATCAAAGAGAATATGTAAGTAATCAATTGTGTCTTCCAAATCTGCAATGTAGGACTCCACAAACAAGCTGCCAATGTCTGTCAAGTAGTCATCCCATGAAAATGCTGCTGTTAGAAGACAAGGTATGCACTATTGCACTGAATCACAAGGAACTGAAATTGTCATAACACAAGTATCATTGGGTACATCAGTCAATGTAGGAGATGAAATATCAACAATAGGCTCAAGAACCTCAAGAGTAGTGAGCACTCCAAGATTCAAGTAACCATACTCATTCTCCTCAAGTCTGTTAATACTAGGGTGAACTAAATCATCAGTAGGAGAAAAATATGAGAAGGTGTAGAACTGAGAATGATGATCAACCTCCCCAACTACAACAAGAGCCTTGCTATTCAAATCCTGAACAATGACAAAATCTAGTGTGAACTCTACACTCTTTCCTGTACTGGTCACTATGTGTAATCTGATAAAAGGAAACGATGTTCCTTGACAAAGTAGGCACACATAGAGCATCATTAAATGCTCCACCTTCAATGCCAATAGACCCCTTCCCACAAACTACCAAAGAAGTGTCGTTGGCCATCAAAATGGGTGGTGATGAAGAAGAATCAAATGAAAAGTACATATCCTTGGAATAATTCATATGATGTGAAGCTCCTAAATCAAGGATCCACCTATCTGAATTGGAATTTGCAACTACAAGAAATGCTTTCCCCTTATGTTTCTCATATTGAGATGATGAAGATGAAGGAGATGAGCTTGATGTTTTTGCCATGAGATTTGTGCCTTTTCCTTTAGAAGTAGAAGTGGAAGGAGATGAGTCCTTCTCGCGATATGCATTTGGCAAGTTAATGTTGTTCTTCTTGAGGATGTTTGTCAACTCATCAATTTTCTTAACATGACAATGATGCTCCTCATGACCAAACTTTTTGCAATATGCACATGTTGGTTTCTCCTTGCTTGAATTTTTGTTTTTTGAAGAAGGTGATGATGAGCCTTGTTTTGGAGGAGTGGATTGTTTGTTCTCTCCTTGTGGCTTTGGTGAAGATTGATTTTGGCCTTTCCATTTTCCTTGCTTTTTGTTTACATGATTGACCACCAATGCTTTTTAAGTTGAAGACTTGAGAATGCCCATTTTCATCAACTTATTTTGCTCAAGAATCAAAAGCTCTATGAGATCCTCAAAAGATGGTGATGTGAAGTTGCTAATTGTCAATCGTTGAGTTTGAAAACATGAAACAAAGGCTACATACTCGGCTAGAAGCTTGTCCAACAAGTTGAAGACCAATTGTTCATCTTCTTTCTCAATACCATAATCCTTTAGTTGTGCTCTTAGCTCATTTTCCTTAGTGGCATAATCCTGAATGGTATCAAAATTCTTGGGATCAAGGCTTAGGAGATCATGTTCAAGCTTGTATCCCTTAACCTTATTAGCCTTTCCATACAAAGTATCAAGCTTATCCCAAGCTTCCTTGGTTGTAGTACATTTATCAACATGAAAAATGAGATCATCTGAAATGAACTTTCTAAGTGTACCCAATGCCATAGAAGTTTTAGTGAGCCAAACCATATATGAAATTGGATCTGCCTTAGGATCTAAAGGTGCAGTTATGGTTCCATCAATGTAGTAAATTAAACCTTTTTCCATTAGTTTACTCCATGCACATACTTTCCATGTAGCATTATTATGTGTAGTTAAGAGTGTAAATTTAGATGAACCCATGATGGAATGAAAGAGCACAAGAGAGAAAATAGGAACAATCACACAAGAGACACCCCCCAAAATTCACTCAATCAAAGTACCCCCCAAATAGATGATTTTGAAACTTTATAATGCAATGCATGTACAATAGGCCACTTCCAACTTGGCTAAGTGGAATTATTATTTCTAATTTACAACTTGCCACAAATAGGCTGAGAAAAGACTAGAACAATGAAGCAAAGACCTAAATTCAAATCTATGTAATACAAGTGCCAAATAGGCCAAAAAAGACCATATGCTAAAAGTATAAAATACACTCAAGATCGCTTCAAAATGATTGCAGATTCAAGAAGTAGATGAAAAATTATGCACTTTCAAAAAAAAACACCTGAAAAGGCATTTGTATGTTCTTGAACGGAGCCCCAAAAATTGCAAAAATGAGGATTGGACAGGTACAATGTTGAAAAACTAAAAAGTCTAGAAAATATGTCCACCAAAATAAGAAACTAATTACACCACTGTGAAGTACACAAAAAATATCTCAAATAAAAAAAAATTGCTCAAAAAAAGGCGCTTAAATGAGCAAGATATGAGCATTTGAATTCAAACTGCGAAATCAAAAACTCCATTGGTTAGGGGCACAAATTTTTTTAGCACATTGATGTCATCGCTGATGTGTGATGACATCAGCAAAGCACACGATTAAATTTTATGGTTACTCGCCTATCAAAAAGAGAAGATGCTCCCTTCTGTGGAATATGTTGAAATATTGAGCTTAAATTTGACGAGTTATGGGTCGTCGTTGGTCTATGCATTCCAAAGAATATTCCAAAGGAATATTCGGTCGTTGATGCATAATTTTTGAATTCCAGTTTCTAGAATGAGCTAGCTGATGGATGAAATGTGAACGTCAGATTTATGGAGACCACCAGAGGATGGAACTCGACCACCAGATTTTTTGCTTGATTGGCTGATGAAAATAAAGACTGCCAGAATTTGTAAAGTAGATGGCCGGCTTTGTAAACAATGACTGTCGAAACACAAAACAACCACTGATGATTGAATTTGGTTGGATTTCTTCAATGGAGCCCATCAGTGAAGATTATTAGCGTCATATTATTTGAATGTGGACGTCAGTTGACAAAATTGTGTTAGAATATTGACCCCGTCAGTTGTTGGTTGAGAAACTTCTGGGTCCCGTAGGCCAACAAAAAATCACTATATGGTAGAGGGACATGGGGCCATGTCGTGTCTGTGGGCCCGCGGTACAATAGATGATACAGGTACCCTACATAGGAAGGGTATGAGAATTGGAAAAAAAAAATGATCTAGAGCTCCCAGTGCCTCATTTCAATGAAACAAAAGGCTATCCTGACTGAAAAAAGCCTTCTAAATCCAAATTTGAGGTCAGAACTAGTTTAGGACACACCAAAATTTTTTTGACCCTCATATTTTCCTCTTGACCACCTTCACACGAACTAAGATCTCTCAATAATGGCTATACAAAGAACCTCCAACTACTCTGATACCTTGTAAGAACTTATGAAAACCAACAATAGGATCAAGAGATCAAAGATAGCACAAAAGAGAGAAATAATATGAGAGAATATGATGATTGTATTCTCAATATGCATGAAGATGTTCAATTACAAGTATGTACAAGGATTTCTTATAAAGGAAAGCTAGGACACAATGAAGGGCCATGAATGAGACAAATGTCCTAATCATGTGTAAGGTAGGTAGAGAGAAATACTAGATAATTCCATGAAAGGTGGATCACCCACCTAAAGTGGAATTATCATGCCACGAAAAAGTGGAGATAAAAAGGTGATAACTAGATCACACCACAAAGAGTGGAATTTCTCCTACACACACTTCCCTAAGTCTCCAAGTCATATCTCTCAATGTATGCACAAACCTAGATGCAATATGCAAATAACTAGGTGTCACAAGTGCAACCTATAATGATATGCATTCCCTAAGTAAGCTTAAGTAAAGTGTAATAAGTAAAATACTTATTTACACAAACACTCCTTATATGGTTTAAAATTGAAAAGTGGTATTCATGGACTATAGTATATCTACCTTCTAAATTTAAGTATTTCATGATATAGACACTTACCAGTTCATATGGAGCTTGAAGTTTATCCCTGTTGTAACTATTCTAGCATCTCTTCAGCTTCTCTTCCCCATCCAAAAAGTTGTCGATAAAATGCTGATAATTTCCATTATTAACTTTTACAACTTTAAGACCCCGAAACTCCAAACCCATGGCTTTAGCTATTAGCTTAGGGGTGACATAAAAGCTAATACTACCAATATTAACTTTATCCTCCCACCATGAATTGTAGAATTTAGAAGTCAGGTCATTATTAAATCCTTTCATCACTAGGAAGAAAGGGGGCATACTTGCCTCCCCAAAATTTTTCTAGATGTCCATATTATGTCTTAGGGAGACACACAAAAATGGATGCAATATATTTCTAGGTGCCCCCATTTATGATCTACAACTTTGAATTTGCAAATTAGTGACAACAACCATGACCCCACACCCATAAATACAAACACGCAAATAGAATGAGCAGTCTTCACTCATTCTGGAAATAGAATAAGCATAAAGTGTCCTCACATACCAAGTAAGAAAATGTGGTTAAAACTCTTCATTGTTATTGAAGGAACATCCCTTAATAGTTATCACATGAGGACTCAAGATTGGTTGAATCTTAGGCTAGACCATTTTAACTTTTTAACAATACCCATAGCTTGTGTGAAGTAATCACCCACCAAGAAAATAAGTTAAAGTATTTAACTTTGATCTATCATCGATGGGGTTGAGGATATGACACCAATCTTTATCGGTCATATAAATCATTTAGAGGGCCTCCTTATAATTACTCTGAGAGTTAATGAGGAAAAAATTATTGATGCATATAATTTTTAACTTACTATTACTATTAATCTTAGTCAAATAAAAACCATCCCCACCTTTAATATACGCGCACTTGGAATAATTATATCTAGAATTATTATTCTTTAAATGTCCTTTGACATATCAATGCAATCCCTTTCATTAATAATCTCTTCCACATAATTATTATTAAATAAAACCTTAGGCTTTTCATGATTGTCCTCCTTGCCCAATGCATAATTTTGAAGAGAGGAACATGTGAGGAAAAAAGTGATTATATGGCCTAAGATCTTGAGCTAGTAAACCTAGGGGGAAATCATGCAAGTCTCGTTCCCATTCTTTATTTGACACATCATCATAGAGCAAGAAAATTCAAAATTCAAAAAGGAATTCCAAATACAATCCTTAGCACTAGAGGAAATGTGAGTCAAAGGCCCCTAAGATAGACTAGTTGTTTTTGATAAAGGAAAAAATGGGTTTTACAAGGACCTGAAACCACCAAGTTTACAACAAAAGACAGAGGACAAAAAACTCCAACAAAGAAAACAGGCCGCACAGAAGGAAAAAACTAGAAGAAGCAGCAGCCAACTACAAAAGACCAGGAAGGTCAATCAAAAAATCAACTGAAGCACAAGAAAAAGAAAAACCAAAACTAACTTAGAGTCTTCAGAACAGACTCTGTCTCAGCCTCCAGGTCCTGCATTTCCTGAACACCCTTCTTAACCGTCATTACTCCTTTGATTATTTAACTTTGAATTGCCAATTCAAAATCGATCATTAGAGACAAAAACTTTGATTTGTTGGGTAAGGTTATTATAATTTTAATTTCACTTTTTCCGTGGGCTATCAAATAATCCAATATTAGAAGCAACATTCGTCGCTTTATTCACCTCCCTAAAAGTGTGTTGCACCAAGAATTGGTCCAGAGTATTGATCATCCTTTTTGAGTTGTCATTCAGACTCTTAATATTCCAAGGGGCTTCAACATTACTCTTAAGAGCTTCAATAATCATCTTAGATTCCCCTTCTATTATCATTTTTTTAAAACCAAATTCTTTAGCCCTTTTCAATCCCCACCACACAGTAGTGGCTTTAGGCTCATTACTAGTAGCAATCCCCAGACCTTTGGCATAGCCTTCCATAAATCTACTAGACTACCTTTATGGTCCCTTTACAAAACTCCCACAATAGCAACTCTTGAGTTTCCCTTTAAGCAACCATCAAATTTTAACTTAATTCTACCATCTAGAGGAGGCATCTAGATAGTCAATCTTCTGC
Source organism: Sequoia sempervirens (assembly GCA_007258455.2). Classification (NCBI taxonomy): domain Eukaryota; kingdom Viridiplantae; phylum Streptophyta; class Pinopsida; order Cupressales; family Cupressaceae; genus Sequoia; species Sequoia sempervirens. The sequence goes on from VDFB02270651.1 coordinate 365,966,344, forward strand.
TTAAAATATTAACCCAGTTTATTCTAGTTCTGTCTTATTTAGCTCCCCATATCTATTTAATTCTTAGATATTTATAGGATGGCATAACCTTAGAGAGGCCAAATATTTTTGGAGTTTATATTTTATTGAATCTTTTGTTTCATGTATATAAAGACTTCCATGTTGCTTCTTTACTTCTCTCTAAATAGTGCCCTATTGTTTATTTCTTTCCACAAATTTGAAGCAACAAATAGAGGGAGTCACTATCAAAGTTCTGCTATAATAGGATATGTAAAAGGATAAAAGCTCCATTGATTGATAATATCCTAAAGGTTAGGAGGAAACACCCAATCTATTAGAAAGATGTCAAGAACGAAGAACCAAACCTCTCTCACAAAGGAGTATTGTAACAACATATGGCTTATACTCTTAGAATCTTCAGAACAAAGGGGTAATTTCTTTACAAGTTCTAAAAAACCCTCCTATTAAGGACATCGATTGTGAGGATTTTACCATGAACTTCTACCCACCAGAAGCAATTCATCTTTACAATTAACTTAACATTCCAAACTTTTCTCTAATTAAAACTTTGAAGACAAAGATAAGGTTGTTCCAAATACAGTTTGTAAGAATCTTTTACTGAGAAAAAACAAGAGGGGTTATCACTCCAAACAAAGAGATCTTCACCATCTTGGTAAAATAATTGATAATCTCCAAGAAGTGAGTCCAGAGTGGAAAATGAATTAGAGGGCTCTGGTTGAGAATCCCCCCTTGTGGCCCTCCAATCAAGAATTTGTTGATTGAAAATTTTCCATTTAGGTGTTCCTCTTCACCAATCAACATAGTCATATAAAAAGGTCCCATAGAGCCTTTAATGAGGTCTTGTTCAATTTGATTTAGTTGAAATTTTGATGAAAGAATAGAACCTTTTCCTCAGGATTAATCCCAAAATTGTATCTGTCTTTCGTTCCCTACTCTCCTCCTAAAACCTTGTTTCAAAGTACCCCTTTTTTTCACTATATTATTCTATAAATTGTTGAACCTTTTGGCTATTCCTTCTAAGAAAGAAAATAATAGGGTCTTCGCTACCCATATATTTAGCTTTTTAAATGCTAACCCAATCCTTTTTTCCTTGAATGAAGAACCAAACTATTTTTGAAAGAAGAGATTCATTAAATGGATTTAACTTTGTTATCCCCAAGCCTCCAACATACTTAAGTGAGAAAACCTTGTTCTAATTTACTAGATCTATGCTTGCTCTTTCTACAATCCCTATCTAGAGGAAGGTTCTCTAAATTTTCTCAATTTTACTAATTTAGTGTAGAAAATGTCATCGTTCACATTTTCACACTTAATCTAGGAATAATTAATGATAAAATGGACTTAATATCACCTTAATATAGTCTTGTGATGTGTTTTACACATCCACATTAGATTTTGGGCCCTTTTAAAGCTAAATAAACCTAACTTTTCCTTAATTTAGTGTTGTAAAGTGTATTTATTCACACCTTCACATTAAATTTAGGAGGCTTATAAATCAAATGGACATAATCTAGTGTTGTAATGTGTTGTAAAAATTCACAACATAGATTTAGGACCCTTTTGAGCTAAAAAGACCTATTTATGCCTTAATTTGATGTTATAAAGTATATTTACACTTTCACATTGAATTTTGGGCCCTCTTGCATTTATGACCTTAATATCATCACTAATATGCCCCTAAGACCCTATATTGTGCATCCCAAGGCATATTTTAACCAAAATCCTAACAATATCATCAAATGAACTTAATTTATTAACACCTCGACACTTTTGCCACCTAAAAAGGCCTTGTAGGACTCATACGCCACCTTGGGCATATGAGTCCCATCCAGGTGGGACCCATACACCATAGGTGACATATGAGTCCCATTTGGCCCCTTTTTAGGGATTTAAGTGGGAAATATGAGTTTTAAGTTCAAATTTCATGAATGTTGGCTTGTGGGATCTAATAAATGGGATATTAGATAGATTGCCTATATATAATGAGGTCTCAAATAATTATTACACATAAACCTTCATGATATCAAGTCAAGCACTCAAGAGTTAAGCATTCTAATACTTTACAAGATCATCAAGAGAACATTAAAAGATCTTTTTTGTAGTAACCAAAAAAGTAACATTTTCCTTGCTTGGCTTAATAATTAACATTAAAACTAAACTAATGATGTCTTGGAGTGGTGTTGTAATGTGTTGTACACATTCACACTATTCTAGGACCTCGATTTAACTAAGATCTACCTTAATTTTTCCTTCGCAAGGGTGTTATAAAGTGTTGTAACACACTTTCACACTTTTTTAGGATGTATTTGCTTAATTAAGCCTAGCGGACCCCTTCCTAAATAAAATGTACATAATTTGTACCTTGATTAAGTGTTGTAATTTTTTTTAAAGAACTTTCACACTTATCTAGGTGGTCTTAATTCATTGTGGTTAATTGGAGTTATTAGGGTATGTGCAGGATCATGATGGGCCAAAAAGTGGCAATATGATGGGTATGTGGCTAATGACTTTTTTTTTACCCAAAACTGATGAAATGAAAAGGGTTTTTAAAGGAGATTCTTAGCTTTCCACCAATATAAATTATGCTTTACTTTTAATTTAATAAGTAATTATTATTAATTTTCTATTCAAATTACAACTAAAGTCCTGATTGATAGGCTGATTAAAAAACATCTATAGCTTTAAAACGGTATCACATTTTTTTAATCCAAAACATGTGTCACATTCTATGCTTTGTATACTATAGGATTAAAAAATTAAAAATTTAATTTCATGAAGTTATGACCAAGTTATGGTGGTCAGACATATAGTTTTTCATATTTTTTAAAAGTTTTAATAAAAATTCATAATTAATTATTTACTTGAAAAAAACAAATTACAAAAAAATATGTATCACATCGGGACATGAGTCCTCTTATATCTAAAATATTATAAAAAAATATTATCATTTTATTGTGGTTAGGGTGGTCAGACAGACACTACTTCTTATTTTTTCCCTGAAATTTAAGTACTACTACATTGAAATTTCAAATTTTCACCAAATAGATTTTCTTTTATAAACAGACCTAGTAGTTTAGAAACTACATACAAATTTCACAGATTCTATTCTTACATATTTTTGAAATAATATAGATAACTTATTCAAATTTTTACGCCAAGTCGCCTAACTCTAATTTTTCTAAATTTTTTGCCACTTAAGGGCCTATTTTTTCCATGATGATCCTGCACATACCCATTAACCCCCCTTTCTAGGCTTTAATTTTGACACCTCCCGAAGATCTATCTTGATAATCATAATTTAATTAACAAATTATTTCATTGGGAAAAGTTTGATCTTGGTAAGTTGATCTAGGACCCATTCACCGTTAATGGCGAATAGGTCATCCCTTAATAGGACCCCCCTTTCTCAACTAATCTGGAATGGGTTTTTAACCCTCCTTCAATCCCCTAGGGTTAGGTCATAGTAAAATGAGCTAGGATCCATTCGCCCAAGATGGTGAATGGGTCCTCCCATAATAAGACCCCTCTTTTTTGAATTTCATTTAGGTAGGAATTTAATTATGTTTCTTCCTAGATCTGGTGTCAGCCTTAATTCTTTGAATTTTGGGGTTAATCTCCTAATTTAGTATCAATAAGGAGTTAATTCACATTTTTTCTCCTAGAAAACTTGTGTGACTTCATGAATCAAGAACAAGAGAACTATAGAGCATTATAAGAGAATTTAAAAGAATTTCAAGGAAAATTTCAAGAGTCTATTGCAACAATTCAAGATCATATCATCATTTCAAGGGTTTAATGCATTCATGTTGTTGAGCTAAGAAGCTAATGTTGCATTGAGGATCTATTTACAAGCATTATCTCACATCCATGATATACATTATTCATGGCCACTACATGTTATTTTGCATATTTGTTTCACAAGACATAATCCAAGGTGACATCATTTACATATTTCATGTTTCATGCTTCATTCCTTTATTTAATCATTTGGTTTAATTACCTACAAGGGGTTTGACTGAGGAAAACCACCATTCACTAACAAATCAAAAAAAAATTCTACCCTTAAGTGTGTGATTGTAGATTTATAGATTGAAGATCAAGTTGAAAAAGATTTGGAGCAAGATTGTCAAAGTTGCAAAGTTGCAAAAGTTTTCATTCAAAGTGAAAGATCACGAAAATAGCTCTATAGAATTGCATACAAACTTCCAGAAGCTGATAACATATGATTTAAGATTGTAGAAATCAAGGAACGTGATCATAAAATAAGGATTTTGAGACCCTAAAAGGACCCATTCCCCACCGAAGGCGAATGAGTCCTCTATAGCTTAGAAACAATAGCTTTTTGGCCAAGTACATAGCTTTTATGCTATAAAAACATCCCCCATAGTTTCTATAATAGTTAGGTTACATTTATGATTGCTATTTGCATCTTATTTTACATAATTTGAGGTGTTTAGGGTCTTAGAAAAATAAGCAGTAGATCCTCTTGTTCATGCATTTAGGTCTACCCTATTTTTCATTTAATCATTTTTGGTGAACTTGACTCATTGAACTTCGCACTTTTCTAATTTTTGGAGTCTCTCATTGCATCTTAAGTTACATCTTGCATTACATCAAGATCTTATTTAGGGTTACTTGTTTTGCATTGAAATCTTGCGTATCATATAAGGTTTAGATTTTCATTGTTTTGCATCTTTCTAAATCTAAAAATTACTAAAACAAATTAGTCATTTTGCATCTCATTTATGTCTCATTCAATTGCATTTGAAAATTAAAAAAAATGCATTTCAAATAAGGCTTTGCATTTCATCTTTTCATGGCATTTTTGCATTGAATTTCAGGAAAATCTAAAGTTGGAGCTTACTGTTTTAAACCTGCAACTAAAAGTCATAACTAAGAGCTTGCAAATCATTAAAAAATAGTTTTAAAATACCTAACTTAGACCCATTCACCTTTAATGGAAAATAAGTCCTTGATCAGGTTTGATATGAATCTTCTAACATCTGAAAAGGCATCAACATTCACTTTGAATTCCATAGGAAAATATCACAAACACCTAATCGGGACTCATTCTCCCTTACTAGCGAATGAGTCCCTATTAGGTACAGATCTACATTTTTCAGGACATTAAAATCTCATTTTTTAGCTCTTGTTAGGTGTTTTTATCTTTCATTTTTACTTTCTTGATTTTTGTTTCATCAATTTCATTTCATTTAGCTTAAATTGCTTCATTTCAATGCATTGTCATAATTCGAAATTTCATTCAATTTATTGGCCCATTTCGATAGATTTTGTATCATTGTTGAAAACATTCTCTTGCATATTTCAATTCAAAGTAGTATTTGATTTATGCATTTTTCTTTCATTTTCAACATCATTACAACATTAGATAGATTAGTTTACATTTTTTGATCATTATAAAACAAAAACAAAAAGGTTCCAAAATCATCAAAAGAAACAAACAAAAAACTGATAAGCCTTGGAGAAATCATATCATACAAACCCTCTATTTGTGATGACTTTGACATGCTAGATGAATCCCTTGAGGACTTCATCTAACCTAGTTCATCCACTAAAGCTTTCATGCAAGAGGGTACTAGCATAGACAATCATGACAATCATAGTTGTTCTTCTCCTAATACCTCTCCTATTAGTGATGAAGGTATCTTAGTGAAAGAAGAGGCAATCATGGGGAATCATGAAAGTATTATTTATCCTTCTCCTTCTTCCCCTTGGGAAGATATTATGACACAAGATGATGAGATCATTGCCACTACTTTACTTAGTCTACATTCCCCTCCTAACACCTCCCCTACTTGTGAGAATGCTTTAGTGAAATAGGATGTAACCATGGAAAATCATGAAAATCACATTTATGAAGATGACATGTTCGTATTAAGAGATAAAATGATTAAGAGCTATAAAAATCCTACCTCTCCTACTTTGGAAGACATTATAGGACATGGGGATGTAGTTGTAGACAACCATGACAACCAAACTTGTTCTTATCCTAATATCCCTCATAGATGTGAAGAAGGTAGTTTGGTGTTATAAAATACACTTATTGAGAGTCATGTGAATCTTGCTTCTCCATTTCCTAATGCCCCTACCATTTGGGAAGATCTATTTGAACAAAAAAATCCAATCATTTTTAAGCATGAAACTCATAGTTTTCCTTCTCTTGATGCCTCCCCTATTTGTGATGAAGCTACTTTACAAAATCTAACCACATAATGTGATGAAAATATTAAGAGCTCTCCTACTATGGTAGATATGTCACAAGAGAGTTATACTTTAGAGAAATGGGATGAAATCATGGATAATCATAGCAATCAAATTTGGCCTTCTCCCAATATCTCTCCTATTTATGATGGAGATACTTATGTGTTAGAAAAATCTATGTTTGATCAAACTAAAAAAAAACACATAATAAAACCAAAACATATTAAAATTATATTTGTTGCATAGCTCATTCTAAGGACTACCATCACCTACTTGGGTATGTGAAGTCTCCTTCATTTTCATCCTCAACTTGAAGTTCGAAGGGAAAAATTTTGGATAAATTTGGTGCCAAAGGGGGAGAAGGGGGGAAAAGTAGGATTCGAATGAACCTAGCTTCGAGCGAACCCACTTTGGAGGTCCGCTCGAACAAGGGTTCGAGAGAACCCCCATTTCCACTAAGTTTCCCTTTGTTTTTCATTTCAGGACATGTGGAATATGGTGGGACCCATCATTAAATAGTGTGTCGAGAAGAAGTGTATACCTTGCTTGATATGGGAATAATTGATGATAAATTGGACTTAATGAGGCCTTGATTTAGTGTTGTGAGGTTTTTTACACATCCACACTAGGTCCTGGACCCTTTCAAACTGAAGAAATTTCATTTAACAATGTTTTGTAAAGGTGTTGTAAAGTGTTGTAAAAGACTTTCAAACTTCTCTAGAGTGAATGGACCTATCTTTCCCATAATTCAATGATGTAAAATATATTTAAATTCATCCTCACATTAATCTAGAAGACTTGTAAATTAAACTTAACTCTAATCTAGTGTTGTAATGTGTCTTACACATTCACATTGGATATTGTGTATTTCTAGGCTAAGTGGACCTCATTTTAGTGTTGTAAAGTGTATTTAATCATAATTTCATATTGAATTTTGTGTCCCAAGCCCTAATTTACCTTTACATCATCATTAATAGTTCCCTATTTCCCCATATTGTACATCCCAAGGCATAATTTGATCAAATACCCGATGGAATGAACATAAGAATTGATATTCTTGATTCCCCAACAATCTATCTGAAAAAAGGAACCCTCTGGGACTAAGCCACCCATCTGGGTGAATGAGTCCTTGCTAGGTGGGACTAAGTCACCCAGAGTGGGGATTTAGTCCCATTTGGGTTATTTTTTGAGTTTTGAGTGGGAAAAGTTGGAATTTAAGTTTATTTTCCCTTCATGTCGACCTTCGAGATAAAATTAATGGGAAAATTAGGAGGATTTCCCATAAATACAAGCCTCTAAACCCTAATTAATAACTCATCATCATTCATTCATCATTCATCATGTTCTTAAGTCAAGCAAGCTAGGGTTCTATTATTCTAGGTCATCAAGATAGCTTCCAAGGACATTCAAGGGTAGATTCTTCATCTATTGTTGTAGATCAAATTCAAAATATACCATCATGGAAAGTCTCCAAATCCATTTCTTCATGCTTCATTTCCTTATTTCTTCATTTTGGTTTAATTACTTAAAAAGGGGTTTGACCAAGGCAAATCCCCATGCCATAACATTAAGCATTTCTTTCTCTTTCCTTGTGTGTTTGTAGATTTAGCTATCTCTAGGACATGGAAATCATTGAAGAATAGGTTGAAGACTTATTGGAGTCATCTTCTTCCTTGTAAGGTCAAGATATCAACAAAAATTCATTTCAAGCCCAAAAATTAGAGTTTGAAACCTGTCAAGAACTGAAGTGTAGACCGAGGGCTTTCATTTCCCCTTTCAAATTTATAGAAATAAATAAGTGGACTAAATTTCTATTAATTGAAAATTAGTCCCACTATACATTCCTTTCAGTGATTTCTATAGATTCAAACACCCATTTGGCTGAAACGGGCTCCAGAGCAGTTTTTCCAGATTTGGGACTAAGTCACCCAGATTGGCACAAGCGTCCCAGTTGGCTTCTGCATCAGTTTTATCAAGATTCTAGAGCTTCATTCCATCCTTTCTCATCCTCCAGGTGCACACATTCTATTTCATAACTTTTTGTCTAGTTTTTTTTGCATTTCTAGGTCATTTATTACAAATTTGCATATAACAATGTGTTTTCAAACATAATGCATTTCAATAGTTTTGTATTAATAATCCATCTCTTTTATCAGTTTATTGCATTTAGATAACTGAATTTAGGATATTCCATCCATTCTTACATAATCTTGAGTGTAGTCATTACGCATTTTGGGTCCATTTCTCTCCTTTTAGGTGAAAACCCCTAGAAGAGTTAGAGAACCCTTAGATACCCAAAATCGGTGTCCACAAATATGTTCACTTGAAGGGGGGTTCAAGCAAACCCCCTTTGGGTTCACTCGAACCAAAATTTTCTCCATGGGGGCATTTTTGCAATTTCCTTCCTCACTAGAATTGTAAACCAGTTTTGTGGGTTTACCCAATGAACAAAATAATGTCACAAATCACCACACCTTAATTCAAACCTTGGAGTACAAATCAACAATATAACATGAAGTGGCCTTAATGAATGTAGATCTTGACCATGAACCTTGATTAGAAACAACACCTTGAATATGCTTGGCTTGATCTTCAATGCTACATCAACACATTAACTCAACAACATGCATGATACATTATGTCATTGACATGATGATATGACTCTTGATTACTTCAATAATTCTTCAATAATCTTCCCTTGAATGCCTTAGGAATACTTTGAATGCTCTATCAATGCTTTTGTGAACTCTTAGGATGCTTGCATAAAAAATCTAAGTTGCTTGAAATATTCTAGGTGAAACATAGTGAAATAGCCTTGTATTTATACATATCTTAACATTAATTCCCGAAATTCAAATATCACCAGCCAACATCAAATCTAGGATTTGAAATCATGAAAATACTACCAAAAGCATGTATCCTAAACAGGGGGTCCTAGGTCTAAGTGAAGACCCATTTTCCATGTGGCAAATGGGTCTTAGCTCACTTAGCTAGGACACACTTCAGACAATGTGTAATGTCATGTGAAAATAGGGTCCTAGGACCTAGTGAGGACCCATTCGCCATGTGGCGAATGGGTCCTAGGTCACTAACCTAGGACACACACCTAAAATTAAGTGGTGTAATATTGTTTATGAATGTGGGGTTTTATCCCTCAAAATCTACAATTAATTAGGCTTGGATTTGAATTAAAGGGGCCAATTAAGGTAAATTAAGCTCATTTAATTAATAAATAACTAGATTAGTGTGAAAGTGTAAAGATACACTTTACAACACCCAAAATAAGACACAATTAAGTCCATTTAGTTAAATTGGTCCCTAGACTTAATGTGAATGTGTAAAACACATTACAACACTAAATTAAGGCAACAGTAGGCTTATTTTATTATTAATTACTCCCAAATTAAATGTGAAAAAGGGATACTTTTTTTGACACTAGAATATGAATCTTGTCAAAAAAATTTGGAGTGGAGACAAACCCTAACCCAAATGGGCCATCCTACCCTTTTTGAAAGAGGATCCAATTTAACTAATAGACACTTAGTCACAACATTAGGCTTTATATTTTCCTTAAGATTAGACCCCTACACATCTCCAATAGCACCCACAAGAACGATGTTTGAAACCTTTCTTTCATTTCTTATATCACATCACTCTTTAACAATATCTTTATACTTTCTCAAGCTCAAGAGGATATGTGATACCTTTTGTCTAAATGTATTTTTTTGTTTGAAATCTTGGTAATATTCAAAGAAATGTGCAACTTTATGGAAATGTAGGAAAATGTGCAATGTGAACTTTGATTGATTTTTCTCTCTGAAACATCAAAATTTTGAAAAAAATAATTAAACATTCAATAGCACCTCACTTGTATCAACACATAAATAAAATATATCAAAAAGTAAACATTCGATAGATTTCATGACATTATCAATAGATAAAAAGTAACCAATAGAATTGGAATTATGAAAAAATAACCTTTTCATCCTAATACTCTAAAGAAAGCCTTGGGAGCCTAACCTAGATAGAGACCTTGTTAACTTTTTTATTAGTAGCATCCAAACTAGTAGACCACTTTTCAATGAAAGACTTAAAAAGGAACCAATGGTCTCTCTACAAAATTCTCATGCTTTCCTCAAAATATTTAAAAGAGAATAAGAATAATCCATTTGTCATGGTAGCCACCTAGATTTGACTAGGCACTTGACACCCTTTTAGAACCTAGATTTGAAGAAAATCAATATTCATACAAAATCTTAAGGATTTCCTAATTTGGACATTCCTGATGTAGGAAAAAGCTTTATCAATATAATAATCAAGGACCCTCAAAATGATGCAAGATCTATTCAAATTTGAAGGATCTTCACCCAAAAAAGGGCCAAAAGAATACAAGGAAGATTCATAAAGGAATCTAACCACCACTTCGCTTAATAGAAGAAGCATTAATCTACACAACCCCTACTTTTGAGTCCAACCCATGGGAATAACTACAATGTTGGAGAAAACTAGAAGCTTGAAAAGCTTAGGTGGAACAAGGAGTCAAATTTCTAGGAGTGCAAATGTCAAGCAAAGTGGGGGAAGGCTTCATTGAGGAGTAAAAGCCCACACCAAAACCTCCATGTAACAAACAAGGCAATGGACTAAGAATCTTATTCTTCATCACAACCCTAACAGGACTCTCACAATCGCCCGTATGAACAATTAGACCATCCACGACTCCTATAACCAACTAATCAAACACAATCATGTCCTAATCAATGTCATTCATGATTTCATCTGCCATTTGATCAACACCCCTCAAATCTTGAACAAAAATGATATTTGTATTATATTTTTTTCTTCATAGTCATTGTCTTGTTTGAAATTCTAATAACCTTCACCAAATATTGTACATCACATATAATTTCCTCAAAAGCATGTTGAAATTCTTAATAATAAATAGCTTAAAAATATTTGTGTGTGAAGGTTTTGTTGATAGGAAAAAACAGTTTAATTTCAAAACTACGTAATCCATATATCTAAAGACATTCATTTTTCTCGCGCATCGCCTACCATAGCCTAGAAATAAAGTCCCGATCTCCATAACTACCGAAAGTCGCGGCAGGCGTGTCGGGTAAGCGGGGACTGTATCTTCGATATGGCGTAGCCGTCCCGGTTGAATTGATGTTTTGGTGTGAGTAGAATAATCAACCACGCAATGATAATTGCTAGGTTATGAGTCGCCGTAAGAAAATAAACTTGCCCAATTAGAATTTCAAGGTAGGACGGTAGAACCGGAGTGCTCGAAATACAAATTTCTGATGAAATATAATTTAGAAACCATGATAGCATGTTCGTTCATAGGAAGGCCACAATATAAAGTCATATTATAATCACTAATTTATTTATTAATTATTCTTGTAAATTTTGTGTTCATAAGATTAAATGAATTAATAGGTAGAGTTCAATTAACTCATTTATAGTGGAGGAGAATGCATTTGATCACAATTATATAAAATCAATTGTTTACTATAAGAATATGTGAATTAATTCACTTTTGAAAATATCATGTTTTATTATTCATTGTAAATATGTTATTTTATTGTGATTATTAGATTTTAACATATGATGTTATGCATATGATGGGAATAGGTGATAATAAGTGGATTACTTCACATATTCATATGAGAAGGTGATAGAAGGTTTGTTAAACTTGTTTGATGTATATTATGTATGTAGCTTATAAAAAAATGTATTATTTTATAAATAATGATTCACTACTCTATATGTAATCAATTAATGTATTTTCATATCAACATAATTATAAGTTCTTTTGTACATGCATTAACTAGAGAGGAATTTCTTTAATTATCATGTTAGATCTGTAGATAGAATCCACCATTTCCATGAATTGATGTCCATGTTTTTGATATAAAAGGTAGCAAAACTAGGGTGTTGTCCCTTTAATACATGGCCCTACAGGCCATCATCAACATAATAACATCATCAACACATTAATAGCAAATAAAAACACCGAACCAAACACCCTAACCATTCCATATCAAAAACCACATCAAAATCACGAGCAAGGTAAGTATTGATGTCCATGTTTGTAATGTATCATTTTGGGATATTCTTGAAAAAAAAAAAAAAATCACTCAAAATACAATAATGGTTTTGTCAAAGATTACAAATTGATAATGTATATTCTAGTAAATAAATCATAGCACAATATCCCAATTTGACCAACTCATGAATTTTCTAGAAACATTTTGCAAAACTGTTGAATTAAAGGACCACATCCCTAACTCAACAGTGAAATACCAAGGAGCCCATTGCTAGCTTTTCAAGGGCATGAAAAAACCCAATCCTTCCAACCCTTAGCACACCCCATGAGCCCAAACCCCATCCAATTTCCAAATACTACCTAGAATTTAGAATTGATAACTTGATGTGTTTGTTATACAATTGCTAATTTATATTTCTTGATGGATTGACAATTCAATCCTTAAATAATAATTGAATACTTTATGAATGATTCTTGAGTGAATTTTTGCAGTTATATATGGTTGAATGACTAGTTGTTTGGAGTATGAAGTTTTGAATTCATATGATGGATTTCTTGTGAGTTGATTGTAAATTTTTAGTTTATGAATGATCACTTCCACAATAAATTATCTCCCTTTATAACTTCTTCTTAAGAGAGTCACACCTCTTCATTAAATCATTTCCTTTGAGAGTCACACCCCTTCATAATCAAGCACATGATTGAAAATTATTTTTTTATTAGATTTTAATTTCTAATGGCATTCATTTAGGAGTGTTTATTTATTTCCTTAAGGATGTGATTTCATAATGTTGAAATCCCATAGCTTGGAAGGGGTATAATAGTCTTCCCTTCCCAATATTTCTTGTCAACACACAATTTAAATTAGGATGATTAAAAAAATTCTCCTTCCCAAGTGGAATCTTGCACAAAAAATCTATTTAACCAAACATTCTAGAATAACCTTATATTTTAAACTTTTTCTCCCATGTTGATGATGTCATCGAGTTCCAAAATTAATTTATCCTCATCATCAAGTGGGGGTAACTCTGGATATGGTGTGATGTGTTGACCTAACACCTTCTTGAGGTGAGATACATGGAATACATTATGAATTTGACTATTTTCTGGTAACTCCAATTCATAAGCAACTTCGTCAATCCTTCTTAGAATATGACAAGGGCCATATAATAATGTCTTGAGTTTCTCTATACTTCAGTTCCTTTCAAGAAGGACTGTTTCTATGGTTGTATCCGTAGGAAAACTAAGTCTCTAATCTCAAATGTCCTTTATAGGTTTAGGATTATCAAGATACATCTTTTATTAATTTTCAGCATGTTGCAAGTTGTCTTTAAGTGTGTTTAAAAAATCTACTCTTATTTGCACTAAGTCTTTTTTGCTCGACAATCTATTTTTTATAATGATTGAATCTTAAAATCATACCACCTCATACCCATAGATTTCTCTAAAAGAGATCATCCCTATTGACATATAATGAGTAGAATCGTAACAATATTTTCCAAGATGTATCCATTTAATCCAAGCTATGTATGGCCCTATGATATAATTCCACGAGTATTCTTCAAGCCGTTTATTTATATTTTTAATTTTACCATCTATTTGTGGGTGGTAGCTAGTGCTTGGGGTGATTTTTGTTCCAAATAATTTAAAAAATATTTCCAAAATAAGTTGATTAATCTATTATCTCTATCACTAACAACTTTCTTAGGTAGACTATGTAGTTTGAATATTTCTCCAATGAAGATATTGAATACTTATGGTGCTCTATATATAAAATATGTTGCATGAAAATGAGAATACTTAGTTAGTTGATCTAGCACCACAAATATACAATCTTCCCCTTTTAATTTTGGAAGTCTTATAATGAAATCCATTGAAATAATTTCTCATTTCTAATTTGCTATTGGAAAATGTTGTAGAAACCTTGTTGGAAATGTCTTTTTTACCTTGTTTATCTAACAAACCATACATTCCTTAATATTCTTCAAAATATCCCCTATGATACCTTTCCATGAAAATATTTCCCTCACTTTCTTACATTTTTTTTATTAACCTAGATGACTCGCTATTGGAGTGCCATGGTATATGCCCTCATAATTTTATTTTATTTTCATTTTTTATCCTAGGATGAGATTTATCCTATTTTTGCAGAGAATGAGCTCCTCCACCACCTTGTACTTATCTTCTTATAGTTTCCATTCCAATATATCATTTGATAATGCATCCTTGGCATATTATGTAAGCATTAAATTTTTCCAATCTATAGAGATGTGCATCATAGAACATAGGTGAGGTTTTCATGATAAATCATCAACCACAACATTATTATTTCCCTTCATGTACTCAATATCAATGTCGATAGTCTTCCAACTCTCTAATTCACTTTTTATGTCTATTGTTTAGATATTCTTGGTTAAAAAGGAATCTTAGACTATTATGATTAGTCTTGATGATAAATCTTCCACAAACTAGTTATTGTCTAAACTTGGTTAGGGCATGTATAATAGCTATCATTTCTTTTTCATAAATAAAATAACTACTTTCCATTTACTTAATATTGTGACTCTCAAAAGATATTGTGTGTTTATTTTGTATTATTACAACTACTATAACTTCAATTGAAGTATCATATTGTAACTCAAATGGAAGAGAGAAGTTTGGAATGGCTAACATTGGACGCGGACTTATTATTTCTTTATTTTTTTTCCAAAATAATTTGGGGCTCCTTAGTCCATGAAAAAGAACCTAGTCAAATCTATCAATGGAGCAGTTAACTTTGAAAATCCTTTGACAATGTAGAGTCATAAATTGTCACCCTTGAAAGTTTCCCACTAGGTTTTACTCCATCTTATATGCTTGGAGCTAATTGCACTTATAATTTTCTAAATTATCCATTCCATGGCCCATTTTATTTTTATCAATATATATATTATTTTATTTTTATTTTCTTAAACTACAGGACTTGGAACCGAGTAACCGCCCCTTGTAAACTACATTGCGCTTGGTAAAAAAATTCATGTGACTGGTGATATTGGCATGACACACCCTCTGGTACCATAGGGATGGTGGGGATACTAGACCTCATGACCTCTTGCCTGCATTAAATATTCAAAAACCAAATAAGCATCAAATATTAAAAACCCAAGTATGAATTAAATTATTTTCCTATATGTTTTCATATCCCAAAAAAGTAGGTTTGTACAAGGACACCCTTGGCAGCCTTCTCCCCTTAAAATGGCCACAAATTTAAACATGTCATGGTTGGAAGTTTATTATTTGAATTTCAAATCCTAAATGTTGGCTATCACGATTTAATTTTAAGGAAATTAGATTAATTGCATATGAATACCTAGTCATTTCATCATTTGGAAAAAGAAAAAAAGAAAGAATCAAGAAGGAGAATTATCAAGCAATACTAAAGTAGAATTATTATCAATTCAAAGGATTCAATAGAATAATTTTTAGAATCATTGTAGTTTATCAACATCCAAGCATCATGCTAAGTTTTTCATGAGTTTTTTATGTTCATGCATGCATTTTTTTGTGAGTACTAATGCTTGTAGGTCTTCAAATCAAATCAAGAAAAATTGCAATCGATCCTTGTAGGTGGTCTACATGAAATTAGTTCCTCGAGAATATCAAATTTGAGTGTTGAGTTGTAGCAAGTTCTTGATTCCTTACTCTATTATCATTTAGCCTCTATCCCTCAAAATGATAAGATCTCTTTATCATTAATTTTACCATTATGGAGGTAGAAATAACAACATGGGGTTTGATTGAGGAAAGATCCTATATAGCACAACCCTTCTTATCCTTTTGAATGTGTAGGTTATAGATCTGAAGAAGGTTGGAAGGAGATTGAAGATAATTTAAAAATTTATGCATTCAAGCCCCACAACTGGACAAGATACAAAAACTCAAATATCTGAGAAATAGATGAAGGTATGATAACAAGATCCGAAAGGAAGAATTCATAGAATAGGGACTTAAGTACTATGAAAGAAAATTTTAATTTTAGATCACTGGACTAGGGAACCCTTGGCACCCTTTTCCACTCAAATTAGGCTCCAATTTAAATAACGATTTCACACATATCTTCTCTATTCTTTTTTAATCATCAAATTTTATTATCAATTTCCAGGTTGTCTACATTCATATTAAAATAGTGTATTTTCATAGTTAGCTAGTTGCATCATTACACTTCATAAAAAATCAATTTCTAACACCCAAAAGCATTCACATCCACAATTGATTGACTCAACTTTTAGGTTGCAAGTAAATCTCATACCCTTGTCGATATGAATTCTAATGTTTCTAAGTGAACAATAGCTAACCCTAGTTAGATCTAGCATCAATTTTCCTACAAAAAAAATAAATATTCTATAATAACTATAGAGTCATAATAATCCCCTTAAATGAGTTAAAGTCTTTGGTTCTGGCCAATCTACTATTTCCTTGATTTTTTTTCATCCACACTAACTCTTTTAGCATTGATCTTGTGTCCCAAATTGTAGTTTCATCCATCCCAAATTCATATTTGGATGCTCTACAAAATAGAGATCATTTCTCAAGTATCCCCAAGACTTCATCAATATCCATCAAGTGATCCTCCCAAGTTTTACTATAAATCATTCCTTTCCCAGTTATTGTTTAATTGTAGTCATTTTGGTTGTAAGCTTGAGAATTATAGAAAGGCTTTGACAAGAATAAATGATTTTATTAGTGAAATTCCATTTGCATGTTTATATTATTTCAATATTTTTTTTCATAAATACAACAATTTTGGGCATATTTCCAAAAACTATAGAAGTAATTTTGTGATTTTTCCCATACCGAACACAAAGGAGAAAGTCCAAAATGTTAAAATAATGGAACAAATAAAGTTTAGAAGAAGAAACCAAAGGAGAAAAGATCATAAAGCTCCATGGTGGCTCAGACTGCATTACATGCCAAAAGGGATAACCTATGGATCATTGATATCAAATGCTTAAATCACATGACCAAGGACAAGAGCAAGTTCATGCACTTCAAGAAGTTTGATGGAGGATACGTAACTATTGGAAACAATTTTATTGCTAATATTACAAGTAAAGGTATTTTGAGTCTTCATGGAAGAAAGACAAAAACTCATGATGGTTTGTATGTAGAAGGATTGAAGCACAATCTTTTGAGTGTAAGTCAAATGTGTGATACATTCTACAAAATTCCATTCAGTGATAAATGTTGCTAAATCAAAAATATTGATACTGGTGAGTTAGTTGTAGAACGAAGTTGGACTAACGGTGATTTATATAATCTCAATGAAGTAAATGGGAAAAATTACTTTACAATACAAAGAGAAGAGAGTTGGATTTGGCATAAAATATTGGGACACATCATTTTTTATTACCTTATGAGGATGGCATCAAAGGGAATGGTAAGAGACATGCCAAAGATCAAGAAGCCTTAGTCTACTAGTTGTAAGCAATGTCATGAAGGAAAACAAACAAGGACTAGACTTCCTACTAAGGAATATTCTATAACAAAGCCTTCAGATTTGTTTCATATTATTCGATGTGAAAAAATGACGATAAAAATCATACAAGGTCATATGTATTATGCTTATTGATGATTATTCTAGAATGGGGTATGTGCAAGAGAATCATGGAAAAAGTAGGCCCTTAAGTGGCCAAAAATTCAAAAAAATCAGAATTAGGCAACTTGACGTAAAAAATTGAATAAGTTATCTATATTATTTCAAAAATATGTAAGAATATAATTTGTAGAAAATTGAATGTAGTTTCTAAACTACTAGGTTTATTTAAAAAAAAATTGGTGAAAATTTGAAATTTCGATGTAGTACTTAAATTTTAGGGAAAAAATAAGAAGTGGATGTCTGTCAACACCCTAACCATAATAAAATGATAATATTTTTTATAATATTTTAGATATAAGTATAGGACTCATGTCCCAATGTGATGCATATTTATTTGTAATTTTTTCCAAGTAAATAATTAATTATGAATTTTTATTACAACTTTTAAACAATATAAAAAATTGTATGTCTGACTACCTTAACTTGGTCAAAAATTCATGAAATTCATTTTTTTTTAATCCTATAGTATACAAAGCATAGAATGTGACACATGTTTTGGATTCAAAAAATGTGATACTGTTTGAAAGCTATAGGTGTTTTTCAATAAGCTTATCAATGAAGACTTTAGTCATAATTAAAATAGAAAATGAATAATAATTTTTTATTAAATTTAAAGTAAAGCATAATTTATATTGGTGGAAAGTTGAGAATATCTTTTAAATTCCCTTTTTGTTTCATCAATTTTGGGTTAAAAAAAGTCATCAGCCACATACCCATCATATCACCACTTTTTGGCCCATCATGATCTTGCACATACCCAATGACTTGGATTACTTTTCTAAAGAAAAATTAGAAGCATTTGAGAAGTTTCAAGAATTTAAGGATATGGTTTAGAATGAAACTAGAAGAACAATCAAATGTTTGAGATTAGATAAAGGTGGAGAATTTAATTCTAATGGGAATGATGAATTTTGTGAAATATGTGGGATTGAAAGATAATTTTGTACTCTTATAGCTCTGTAGTAGAATGGAGTAGATGAGAGGAAGAGTTGGACCATACAAGAGATGGAAAAAATAATATTAAGTCAACCAAAGTTGTTAGATATGTATTGGAGATAAGTATTTCAGACTATACTGTATATTTTGAAAAAAGATAAAATAAGAAAAAAGACTACTAAAACACCATATGAATTGTGGAGAGGAAGACCAACTTCTACTACATATCTTAGGATATTTGGAATCAAGTGGTACATCAAAAGGGATAAAGAAAATTTGGGTAGGTTTTATTCTAGATCAGATGAAGGTATTTCTCTTATTTATTCTATGACCAACAAGGCATATAAATGCTATAACAAAAGAATGAAAAGGATTATGGAAAATGTTAATGCAAGTATTGATGAAACAATACAATCTACTAACACTCTAGATTAAGAAGATAATGAAGATATAATCTATAATAGTGATGAAGACTCAAAAATTGATTCTAGGAATATTGTTACAAAGAATTCGAGTAGATATGTTTAGAAGAATCATTCTAGATATCAAATTATAGGAGATAAGGATAGTGGGGTTTAGACCCAGAGAATAATTGAGAAAGCAAATGAACAAGTACATTTTGCATTATTATCAAAATTTGAACTAGGATCCTACGTAGAGGCAAGCAAAAATGAAAGGTCGGTTAGATTCTATAGAAGAAGAATTGACTTAGATTAAGAAAAATAAAACTTGGGAGTTAGTTCTAAGACCCAAAGATAAGAATGCCATTGGTACCAAATCAATATTTCTAATTAAGTTGAATGAAGAGGGAAAAGTATTTTAGAAAAAAGATGGGATTTTTTGTAAAGGATATGATCAAATTGAAGGTATTAATTTTGAAGATACATTTTCTCTGGTAGCTAGGTTGGAAGCAATCAAAAAAAAATTGGCCTTATCAGTATTCAAGAATTTCAAGGTATGATAGATGGATGTTAAGTCTAATTCTCTTAATGGACAATTAGAAGAAGTCTACAATAATAAAGCTCAAATAGACTCAAATAGGCTCCTAGAGAATGGTACTCCAAATTAGATAGCTATTGAAAATAATAAAGCTTCAGGAGAGATAGTGTAGATAGCAACTTATATATAAAAATTGAAGGTGATCAATTATTGATTTTTATTATTTATGTTGATGACATTATTTTTGGTCACAATAGTGATTTTATGTGCAAAGAGTTTCAGGGTGCTATGAATAGTGAGTTTGAAAATTCAATGCTTGGTGAATTTTCTTTCTTTCTTGGCTTACATATTTCTCAATCAAAAAAATGAATATTCATTTCTGAAAATAAATACATAAAAGAATTATTGAGAAAGTTTAATATGAAAGAATACAAACTGGTGAGTACACCTATGGTTAGTAGGTCTAAATTGAGTAAGGATGATGAATCTTCTTTGATAGACCAGACTTTGTATAGGTCAATTATTGGTAGTTTTTTGTACATAACTACATCTAGACTGGATATAATGTGCATAGTTGGGATGGTCGCTATATTTTAGGTAGTGCCTAAGGAAACACATGTCAAGATAGTAAAGAGGATATTCATATATTTGAAGGCTACAATAGATTTCCATTTATTGTATCCTAAGACTAAAAACTTCACACTAACTACATGAAAAAATATAGATTGGATAGGAATCATAGATGACCAAAAGAGTACAAGTGGTGGATATTTCTTTCTTGGTGATAGTCTTGTATCCTAGTTAAGAAAGAAGTATTATTTAGTATCTTTATCAACACTAGAAGTGGAATAAATTACAACAACTTCATATTGCACTTAGGTATTATGGATGAAACTAAACTTGAAGGAGATGAAGATAGAGTTTGATGAACCTATTTTCATTCTTTATAACAATACTAGTGCTATAAAAATTTTCAAGAATCTAGTGATGCATTCAAGGACAAAGCATATTGCAATTAAGTATCATTTTATATGAGAGAAGGTTGCAAAAGAAGAGGTGAATTTGGAGTACATTGAAACAAAGGAGAAAATAGCAGAAATTTTCATAAAACCTCTTCCCAAGGAGACCTTTGAGTTTCTCTATCAAAAGTTGGAAGTTGTTGCTCCCTCCTCTTGAATTAGGAGGAATCATAGGTTGAGGGTGAGTGTTGACTCCCTATCACAAGAAGATTTGGTAGTCTTGTGAAATGTTTTGGAATCTAGTTGTAACATGGACTCAAGAGGATTATATCTAAGAAATAGGTTTTTGGATTGTGCAATATGCAATTAACCTTTGCTATTGATGTCAAAGGGGGAGAAATGGAACTCAAAATGCTAAATTATTTAAGGAGAGAAAGGGGAAATTAATGTGAAGTGGCTTCAACTATTGGAAGTCCTTGATCCTTACACTTTAGATTTGTATCTTTGTGCAAGAAACATTTTTCTATTTTCAATCAATGACAAAGGGGTAAGATTGTTGAGCATATGTTATCATTGATGTCAATCAAGTATTGCTCACTGATGTCAAACGAGTGATGTTAGTAGAATCAATGAGAATTAAATGTAATCATACTATCATATTAGAGTATTTTGAGAACAAAGAAGATTGCATGTAGTACGCTTGAAATATCATGCTTATACTTATTCATGTTGATAGAAGTAATCTAAAATTTTGATCCAAAATGTTTGAAGTAAGTTACAAAAGAAAGGATATTTTTCTCGTAACATGTTTCGATTTACATTTCTTCATTGATGTGAGTTATGGTATATGGTTTGAGAGGAGAGTATGTCCACACATGTTTTATCCTACTCCAAAGTTTTTGGAATGGATGTTCACGAGGAAAAAAGTTTGAAGTGGTAGAAAGGTCACTATGGTAGATAATTAACCAGGTTGATGATCTAGATTGATGCAACAAAATTTTATAGCATGTGCCCTCTAAACCTGGTAAAATGTGGATGATCACTAAGACAAAATAAGTCTATATTAGTAACTCTATCACATGTTCTATATTTTGGTGTAGCATGTGGGTGATTGGACCTAGCCTATTTACATGTTTTGTTTTTGATAAAGGGTAAAATGGGTTTTACAGGGACCCAAAACCACCAAGTTTACAACAAAAGAGAAAGGACAAAAATTCCAATAGAAAAAATAGGCTACTCAAAAGAAAAAACCAGAAAAAGCAACAGCCACCTGCAAAAGACTAGGAGGGTCAGACAAAAAACTAGCCGGAAAGCCAACAAAAAGACCAGCTGCAACTAACCCAGAGTCTTCAGGACAGACTCAGTTTCAGCCTCCAAGTTTTGCATGTCCTGAATAGCCTTCTTGAAGGTTTCAATCATCTGCGGCGTAGGAGGAGCCTTCCTCTTCAAATTAGCCCTGGTCCTCTTAGAAATACCAACATCCTCATCCTGGTTTTTATCATTGACCTCTTCTAGATCAACCACCAAAGACCCCTGTTGAGCTTTGTCCAATTTTTTTCTCATGGCATTGTGTCTAGCCATCTTGTTGTTCTGCTCAGCTATAGTTTTAATAGTATTTTTCATTTTATCCATCTCAATTTCAACCCTTCTATCCATGCTCGCTTGGTTCGAGGTTTCTTTACTAGCACCATGATATTTTCACTCCGCTTCATTCTTGCCAAGCACAGTAACCTTGAAACTCATTTCTTCCAGTTTACTTTGAAGGGCCCAGTTTTTTATTTTTAGCTCATTAATTTCATGAAAGATCCATTTCAAAATCCTGAAATGGTCAACAACATTATTCCTAGCTAAACCCAAGACATCCACAGTGGGTTCCCTTTCAGGGTTGAAGCAAGTTTTAGCAAGGTCGGGGGTAACAGGGGAACCAATTCTAGCATCTTTGTCCAATGACTAGGAAGCAAAGGAAGAAGTATTGTTAGCACCTGAGTCCTCAAACTCAGGAGAGTTCACAATACGACACAAGGTTTTTACCCGGTAGCTTCTTACCAACACTTCTGGTTTTAAGGGTAGGACTTTCTGGCTTAAGCGTAGAGTAGGCTTTCATAGAATGGGGGTTAAGGCTTTTCTTACCAATTTGGACAGAGAAAGGACTAAGGACAATCCTAACTAGTCTCATATTAGGTAAATTCATTGAGTAGCTATGTTCAGTATCATCCTCCTCAGAATCAGGAGGGGCATCCAAATTAGCAGGGGCTGGCATATTTTGGTAATGTTCAACAATTAACCTAATCAAACCAGTATGCAAAATAGGAAATCTTTACATGTTTTGTTACACCATGAGTGATATTACCTATTTACTATTACCTTTTTTGGTTAAATTTCTTGAATAAATGAATGTGTTTTATGAATCTTTACATGAATGTATTTTATGAATCTTTATATGAATATGTTTTATGAGTCTTGAGTGGAAATTTCATGAATGAATGATTGATGCAATTTGATATTTTATAATGATTCTAACTATGAAATTTATGATGCATATGATTATGTTATGATTAGCTAAATAATTTTATGATGTGCCAACTTGAGTACAAGAACAAGTTCCAACCTCTATAAGAGATGGGAAGTATCACTCAAGAGAAGAACTTGGTCTGGTAACCCTTATTGAGCATAACTAAGCATTCACATACTCACGCCCTAGTTGGTCTTAAAGAGTCAAGTCAATTTTGGGAAAAGGTAAGTAATCTTTGGTTTAGATGTGAATGTTGTGATTGAGGAATGTGATTAAGTATTGATGTCATGTGAAAGTCTATTCTTGTGTGCTTATTGTGGTATCAATGAGATATATGCATAAAATGTATATATGTATATATGTAGATGTCTACGGTAGACTCATACTTATGAGTGAATATGTAAATGAGTATATGTAGGTAGATGTACCTATGCATGCTCATGGATGAAGTACCCATATGCATGGGAATAACGATTGGAGTAAAGGTGACATGCATAAATAAATGTACATATATATTTCATGTATACATCAATCGATGGTTATAAGTATGAGTGTTTTTATAAATATATTGAAATGGTATTATGTATATATAAATATATGTATATTAATATATATGTATAGATCAATATAGTTACATGCACACATAGGGTGAGTGTAGGATCATGGGGGTCCAAAAAGTCGCGGTATGGCAAAAATGTGGCTGATGACTTTTTTATCCAAATTCGATGAAATGAAAAGGGCTTATTGGGAGAGTAATCATCTTTCCAAAAATATAAGATATGCCTTTTTTGGAATTAAATAGGGGTATGTGCAGGATCATGATGGTTCAAAAAGTGGCGATATGATGGGTATGTGTAGGGTATGTGGCTGATGACTTTTTTTTACCCAAAATTGATGAAATAAAAAGGGTTTTTAAAGGATATTCTCATCCTTCCACCAATATAAATTATGCTTTACTTTGAATTTAATAAACAATTAGTATTCATTTTCTATTTGAATTATGACTAAAGTGTTGATTGATAGGTTGATTGCAAAACATCTATAGCTTTCAAATGGTATCACATTTTTTGAATCTAAAACATGCATAAAATTATATGCTTCACATGCTATAGAATTAAAAAAATAAAAATTCAATTTCTTGAATTTTTGACCAAGTTAAGGTGGTCAAACATATGAGTTTTTTATATTTTTTTAAAGTTGTAATAAAAAAATTCACAATTAATTATTTACTTGGGAAAAAATTACAAAAAAATATGCATCACATTGGGACATGAGTCCTCTACTTATATCTAAAATATTATAAAAAAATATTATCATTTTATTGTGGTTAGGGTGGTTAGATAGACACCTACTTCTTATTTTTTCCCTGAAATTTAAGTACTACTGCATTGAAATTTCAAATTTTCACCACATAGATTTTTTTTAAAATAAAACCTAGTATTTTAGAAACTACACTCAATTAGCTACAAATTCTATTCTTAGATATTGTTGAAATAATATAGATAAATTATTCAAATTTTTACATCAAGTTGCCTAATTCTAATTTTTCTGATTTTTTTGCCAGTTAAGGGATTGTTTTTCCATGATGATCCTACACATACCCATAGATAATTATTATTTATTTTATACACACATTTTTTACTAAAGTCCTAATTGATAGGTTGATAGAAAAAGATCTATAATTCTTAAATGATTTCACATTTTTGGATCCAAAAGATGCAAAAACATTATATGATTCCCATACTGTAGGATAAAAAAGAAAAAATGAATTTCTTGATTTTTTAACCAAGTTATGGTGGTTAGACAAATAATTTTTAATGTTTTTTAAAAAAATTAATAAAAATTTCATAACTAATTACTTATTTGCTAAAAAATTACAAAAAAAATGTGGGACATCTAGGTATGTGTCCTCTACTTATATTGAAAGTTTCAAATAAATATATTACTCTTTTCTTGTACTTAGGTTGGTCAGACATACACCTCCTTTTTATTCTTTTCTTGAAAATTTAGTACTACTACATTGAAATTTCAAATTTTCACCAAATAGATTTACTTTTTTTACAAAAAATGAAGTATCTTTGAAACTACATTCAATTTGTTATAAGTTTTGTTTGCATATTTTTAAAATTATGTTAATAACTTATTCAAATTTTTGTGTCAAGTTTCCTAACTCTGTTTTTCTAAATTTTCATTGACACTTAACGGCCTAGTTTGGACCCCCATTATCCTGCACTAACCCTATATGTATATATATATAATAATAATAAATTGGAAATATTAGTAATAGTTTCTAAGCACAATACATCTAGTGTTAATCATAAGTAATGTGTTGGAATGAATAAAGTGCATAATAAATACAAGACACAACCTATGGAGGTATAACAACTAGTGCATAAAGTAATTCAAAGACCAAGTCAACAAATGTAAAAGGAACGCATGAGTTTTATTGTTGTGGTGTATACATTTTTATGAGAAGTTAATATAGTTTTGAAACAATATGAATAAGTTAAAACTATTCTATTATATGGGGCACCAACTTGGAAAGGTGGTGCCAATCTGGTAGAGTATGAAATGTAAGAGAAGTTTGCTAAATTCGCATAAGTCTATTAATAAATTTTAGAACTCGGTCAAGACGAAACTTGGCAACAATATGTGAAGGAATTCAAATTAGGAAATTTTTTTGTAAGTTTGTTGTTCATTTGACTTAGTAAATGAGTCTTTCTGTCCCTTATAACAAGTCAACTCAACAATTAAAATGGAGAGGACTATTATGTGTTGCAAACCTATGAGTTAGTTTCATGAGTCTTTGCATCAAGATATAAAGGTGGAAAAAATATTAACTTGTTTGTAGCCTTCGATTGCTCACAATTTAGTATAAATAGAGTTTCTCATTCTACCAATTACTACACTTATCATTTTGTTTTCCTTGATGTTATTTTGTTGTGATTTCTGAGTTAGTAATTTGAGAGCTTGTGAGTTGAGAGTTGTTTATCTATTTTGTATTTGTTATTATTGTTACAAGAGGGGAATAAAGTGGATCTTCAAGGAGGTATCAAGAGAGATTGAGGATTATAACTAGGAAGGAGTTTAATCAATTGGAGCATTATACGAGCATGCTAGTTTCTATAGCTTTGTTTTTTATGTTGGAAAGGTTAATTAGTTTTATTATTATATGTTGGAAAAGAATGCTTTTGAATATGCTGTGATTGTTTATGATTACATGTTCCTTGATTTTGCATTATGTTGTAGAACCTATCTCACTAGTTATATTTGTATGTACCCTATATTTGGGAGTTTGTATGAATGCAATGTATTTAAACTATATGTAGTTTTAATCACTATATCTAGGATGTCTATACTATCTATGTATGCAGGACAAAGTAATAAGTTTCTATATTCACTTTGGTAGTAAAGTCATTTTGATTATGAGATGTTAAGTCAGTTATTCCTGGGATTTTTTTTATCCATGGGAAAGGGGGTAACCTAGGTATAGAGTATGAATGGTCATTAAAACCAAATCAAGCTAGGAAGGTGGGTGAATGTCTGACGTCCACTCTAAGTCTTGGTGATGAATACTTTAGCCAAAGTAGTGTAAGTAGCCACTATTTACACTCTTAATTTCAATATTATTAGGGATTACATGCAAGGAAAGGTATATCAATACATGTAATTTGTAACCACTATTTATCAACTCTAGAAATGTATAGGACACAACACCAAGCTCAAAAGAGGATATTATTATGAGGTTACCAAACCAATCTCTTCATTAAAAGGTAGTGTCATCTTACCAATTAGGTAGATGTGTGGGGGACCACAGTAAGTCTGTAGTTGGAAAAAAAACCCTTGATTGATACTTCTCCTCATTAGTTGGCAACTAAGACTTGAGGGGGACTACTTGGACCATTTGTACTTTATATATTTTGTAAGCTTGTTTAAGCTATGCATGTGAACTAAAGGAAATAGGGAGTGCTCCACCTTTTAGGAGATGGAACACACATAAACACAAGGGGGTCCTATTTCACTCATAGTTTTGTTGGCACCTTCAAATTCTGCAAATTTGAAGTGCCCCTATTGAAATTTTTTCCTTTCCACACTCAAAAATCACCTAAAAATTCTACCTAAATGACCTACTTTGGAGGGTCATAATTTGAAGCCTATTGATTTTCAAGACGAAGGGGTTGTTATTCATTCTCCATACATTCATGTACTCCCCTATCCAATTTAAAATCCTCATGATTTGATTTGATATTTCTACCAAGCCAAAAGCAAACACAATTTGTTCAGTTTCACCCCTGCATTTCTAACAGTGTTTTAAAGAGGTCAACTTTGACCCTTAATATCTCGTGAAGATTAATGATTGAAGGAAATCCCTCTTATGCACATACTCTGGGTACCAAAATGATCTTATGCTTCCATTGGAAGCACCCTAGAGGTTGTTTTGATATTTTTTCAAAGTGGTGACTTTGAGAGCACTTATTGATTCTGAATAGGAAAAATTGTAGAAATGCCTAAGTGAGAAACATTTTCGATTAATATCTTTCACCTCAGGATCTCTTTTTCTGAACTATTTTTTGTACTCCATTCCTGGATCAAATTTCTACATGCATGTTCAATTTTTCACCTCTAGGGTAAGTTTTGATAGGTTATTTAATTGCTTTCTGATCACGATAAGGCCAAAAATGGTGTTCCAAAAAGTGTCAAATTTTGCAAATATAATGACAACCCATTTCTTGTTTTGGTCTCAAACCTCTACAAATCCATTTTCATTAAGATCAGAGGTCATTTGATTCATTAGTTTAATGCATTTTGGGTGTGTTAAACACGTCTCGGGGGCCAGTTTACAAAGGAGGTACCTAGACTTCAATGGCTGGGAAACATTGAAGGAAATGGGTTTTCTCTACATAATTGATTATAGCCACATGAAAAATTTCACAGGTCCTAGTGTCCCAGTCTGTGCACAATAAATTTCTCCATTTGGCTCACAAGTGTAATTAGAAGTCACAAAATATTCTAAAGTTTCAAATGTCAATATTTAAAATATTTTGAATATTTTAAATATTGTGCAAATATAAAGGGGAAAATATAAATGCATTGTTTTAGAGGACAAACAAGTTTAATTCTTAGCTTTGATTGGTCCACATGGGGCTTTTATGACTTTCACTGTGTACGACAAAACTCATCTCCCATCATCATTTCTAAATTAAAATCAAGGAAGAAACCAGTGATCCAATGCTTTCTAGCAATGATGCTTTGATTTGACAGGTTTCTTTAAGGTTTCATTGGCTTGGTAGAGTTTCCAAGGCCCTCATCCCTAGTCCTTTCTCCTTTTTAAAACTGAACTAGTGATATACTATGGGTTAGCAATGGTAGGGGCTTCCATCTCCCATTGTGGGTTGGTCTTTTCATTTCTGAGCGATGGCCATTTCCCATCCCCAATTTTGTTCCAATTTTTTCACCCCAACTAGAGATGAGCGCTCATCAGGAGTTTGTTTCAAACATTTCTCCTTCAACACTTGATGCATAGGAGGTGATTGATGGCTAGGGGTAAATGGAAGGTGGGTGATTTCATTCTTTGAAGGAGATTTAAATAAAAGTGTGGGTAAAATTATAATGGCAAAGAAATACTCATGGGTAAAGTTTTTTTTTTTTTTAAATACAAAATGGAAAGAGTAAGGGAAATTCACAGCAATATTTTTATCTCGCCTTGTAAGTGAATAAAACATTCACTATTGGAAGAGTATTTTATTTTACTAAAAGTGCACAAGAAAATAGGGAAAAATGAAGAGGATTTTCACGAGAGGAGCTATTTTCACCTGCAAGGTAAGATTGGCAACAAAGATAAATATTTGTAGTGCAGCAAACAAAGGCTTGGTAAAAAAAAAATTACAGATGGAGTATTGTTTTCATGTGAAAGTGGAGATTTTCAATTTGGTGGGAAAATGTATCCTGCAAATATAGCTGCCTGGGGATGAAATGCAATTGAAATTTATTTTAAATTGTAAAGAAAATGAAATTTAATTTCCCAAAAACCCGAAGCTTGTTACTCCTTGATGATATAAAAGGAATTCAAGGCTATTTGGCAGGGATCTTTGGTTGGAGTCTAGATTAGAATTGTGCAAATGAAGAACATTGAAAATGCATGTACAATCCATGTCTTAGATTTTTTAGTAGAGCTAGTGAATTTAGTTAATTATGTGGCTTTTGAGCATACCTAAGTAGAAATGTTGATCTATCAAGCTTGTTGTCTCTCCATATTGATACTTTGCATGAGTTATTAATGTATTTGGATCAAGGATCTGTTCATTAATTATCTTAGTCTTCCACTATGATGTATGATTTAATTGTTTCTCTCATCTAATGGATTAGGTTAAATGCTTTGGTTAAGTCATGAATTCATGCTTATGTCATGTGGATTTGATAAGTAGTTAAAGGAGGTTGGGTGTTAATCTATAAATTGTAAGGAAATTGTAAATATTATGGATGATCATGATTAAATTTGTCTTGTAGTTCAATTCATTATCTTCTGACTCCTGATCCTTAGATATGGCACTAGTCTTTACTGTTGCATACACTATTCTCACTTATAATCTTTCAATTTTAGAAAAAAATTCATAAATACACTTTCCAATCAACCTACTATTATGGTATTTGACATTCTCAGTTGTAGATATTTAAATTCTCTCAAGGAAATGCCAATTTCTTGAAGAATTTCATCTATTCAGCAATAAAGGAGAATACATCTACTTAATGTGAAATGTATCTGGAAATTGTTTGAAGGAAGGTTATAAATACATTGTGGGATCACCCTCCCAGGTTTTGCAGAGCCCGAAGTGCAGGAGGAAAACTTAATTGTTTTCTCTCATTCGGGCCCACCCTCTTTAAGGTTGATGACCATTGGAATTGGAAAATCCATAGGCTACCCTAAATAATTGCTTGGTATTTAAAAGAGCAAACAAGTTCATTCAAGGAAACCCTATAGATCTCAACCTAATGATCCAATTAGGAAAAATATTGCTACAAGGTCTCCTTAGGTTTCATTATAGAGGGATTCACTAGTAAGCAAATGCTTGGAAATAAATAAATGAAAGCAATATGCAAATATAGATATATAACCTAGAAAATGAAGCTCAAATTCAGAATAATAAACAGGGGTTAAACAGAGAAGTACTTGGATGATTGGATATTTCCAAAACAAGGTAACAATCCAAAAATTATGAATTTTCATGTGAACTAGGACTCATACACCAGGCTGGGCAATTTAGTGATAGTTTAGGGTTTCAAGTTGAATCTAGAATCTACAACTGGTAAACCAAGATCTATAGAAAATTGTTGAAAATTTGTATACTGGGACTCATATGCCCTAGGTGGTAACTTAGTCCTCATATTAGGGTTTGTTCAAAACTTTGGTATCCTCTAGTGATCTTTTGTAGCTTCTCTCCCATATGATCTTTGAGTCTAAAAGTTTGAATTTTGTCCTGTAGGTGAATTTTCATGAAGATGACAACTTTAAAACCTTTCTTCAATCTTGCAACTTTTCCTTCAAAGGATCTTCAAGCCTCAAAACACCTAGATCTGCAATCACATGTGAAGAGGGAAAAATGTTGATTTGTTAGTGTATAGAAGTTTTCCTTGGTCAAACCCCATTTTGGTAATCAGAGCTTGAAATGAAATGAAATAAAATGAAGGAATGGTGAATGAACAATATGCAATGTTGTAACTCACCAAAACCTTGAGATAAAGGCTACAATCTTGTATGGAATGGCTCTAATGGATGTTGATCTTGACTCTTGATTTTTGATATGAGATAATGTCTTTGAAAGCTTGCTTGAATTATGAAATCCTACATCACAAATGTTAGCTCAAAAAACACACATGGTGCATGAATACTTTGACATGATGCTTGAATCTTGAATTGATACTCTAAAATTCTTGATAATCATCTCTTGAATGCTCTCTTGAATTCTCTTGATCTCATAAACTTGCTATTGGGATACTTCATATGATTGCTTAGATGAAATTATGTGAAATAACCTTGTATTTATACTTGTTTATGCCAAATTTATCAAAATTACAACACTACAAGCTGACATCAAATCTAGGAGAATTAAATCTCACCAAGAATTGAATTTAAAGTAGCTCCAAGCTAAAGTGGGAATCATATGCTAGTTAGGGCATATGATTCCTAGTAGCCTAATCTTGGGAGAAAAATTTCAAGAAATGTTAAGTTCTATGCAATATTTAGGATCAGGCCTCGAAACCTAGGTGGGACCCATAAACCCAAGGTGGTGTATGAGTCCCAGATCACTAGATCTAGAACACACAACCTCAAACATTGAATCATAATTCTTCATTTATTAAATCTCGATATTATCCTTAGAAAAATGCTTTAAATTAGGCTTGTGGATGCAAAATAGGACCAAATAAGGCATAAATAAGCCTAATTTTAATAGAGAGGGCCCAAAAAAGTGTAAAAATTTAAAGGGATTCATCTCTCTACACTACATTTAGCCCTCACTTTAGTGAGAAGAGGAACTTGCTTTAAACTCACACTAAAGTAGACAAAATCACATCAAGAGGGGTTCAAGTGTACCAATGCTAGTGAGATAGGACAACAACAATCAAGAGGGTTGTGCAAGCCCCTAGGATCAAGATCCTATGGAAAACCATCATAGGCACAAAATAACACAAATGTGAATGATATAAGGAGCAACAACAAGGTACAAGCATACAACATCAAAGACATAAAGAAGAAAGAAAAACAAAAAGAAAAGTGGGGGTGGATCAAGCCTCGACTGATCATCCAATGCAATGTGGATCAAAACTAATTTTTTTGTCCAAAAATGTTTACAAGTGGAAAATGAGGTCTACTATGCAAACCAAATGCATGCTCATAAGGGCTAGTCGAACCTCAGGCCAACCACTACCTAAGCCATGAGTAAGAAACATATGCACATAGCTGGTATGCGCTCCCACAGCCAAGTGGCTATGGGAAAATCACACCTAAGTTCAACTCCCATATGCTAACCATACCAAAGGTATACCTCCTGATAACTTTGATAAGGATCCACACAACATGAATAGTAGGATTCATGAGGAAATCAAAACTTTGTATGCTAACACTCATGAACAAATAGGATGGCTCCATAGGAAACCAAAGTGTGTTATGCAAGGTGGCCATATAATAGTTATTATAAATACAAAAGTATTGTAAGGTAAATTCAAAGGAGTTTTACTTAGTTCATGTAAGGTCTTAACATAGGGAACATTGTGCCTAATGTCTCCAAGAGAGGACCAATTGAAGAATAGAAGATTCACAACTTAGGGGATGCAGTGTGTCACATCAAGCCACTAAGAGGAATATAACATGTGAAAAGAGATCATGCTCTTGAAGTACATCATGCCCATTGTCACCACAAAGAAGAAGAGACATCACATGAAGTAAGAATACTACATAATGAAACATTAGTTGTAATGAAATGAAAAATAATAATGCCAATGTATGCCCCCACTTTAAACAAATTGTTAAACACCATGTTGAGAGAAATTACTTTAAAATAGAAAATGATAAATGCTAACAATAAAGAGGACATGATAGCTTATTTTGAAAGCCCTATGCAAGTCATATGTTTACAAATGAAGATACATCATGAAAAGGGAGTTTCCCCCAAAATGAAATCCCAAAATCACATAAGTGATCCATGAAGTCAGAGTCAATATGTCTTTGCTACAATGTTGTTAGAGAGCTTGGAAATTTCATCATTCCCCAAATACTCAAGGATCAAGGAAGAAATACACAAAGAGAGTGAAAAAAAGGGGAAAAAAATGGGTCAACATGGAAGAGACCTAAATGTCTCAACACCTTGCATCATCCCCAAAAGGAAAACACAAGACAAAGAAGCTATAAAGGTTGATGACATAGAGAAGAATGTAGGTACAAATAGAGGAATGTCACAAAGAGAGAGATACATGAAATAGAACAGTACGAGAGATCACCATTACACACATGCAATCACACACATAACATGTAAAAGAAAATAAAGACAAGACTAGTAAGGCACATGCGATTCAACCTATAGCAAGTTTTTTGCATCCCAATCTTGTTCATTGTATATAGAAGGTGGATAACTAGCCTAACGGACAAAAGCAAGTGTCGAACTAGCGTCATCACCAAGTTCAACACTCTTCTTAGGATAATTTTCATTTAAGCTCATAGAAGAGGAAACCAATGAATTCAATTCATTATGCACTTCATCAATTTAACAATCTATCATCATCATCTAGGTTAATCACAATAGAAGGTCGAATGATAATATCTAAAGAAGGTGCTAGTCCCTGTTGTGGTTGCATTATAGGATATTTTTGTTGTGACAAAGAGGGGGACTCCTCATGTATTGCTTCAGTCGAGTTTGGATGTTAATTTTCTTTGTTGTTCTCTTCATTTAACCTTCGATCAATGGAATGACATCTACATCTATGCTCTTTATCATTTCTATTTCTTTTAGAATGATTTTCAAGTTGTTTTTATGTAATGCTCGAGAGATGAAGTTCATATAACCACATCATTTACCAACACTCATTACATTCCAAATCAAATAAAAGTAAAGGATGCATAGATCAATATCTTTCCATAAATGCTCAAAGGAAAATTCAATAATAAATTTCATTCCACGTATACAAAATAAGTAAATTGCACTATCAACAAAGATCTTTGTAATGATACATATATAAATGTCATTTGCATAGCAATGAGTTTACATAAATTCATTCAAGTTTCAATTACATCATTAACTTTAAATCAATACATCTATTTCAATGTTACATCAAAAATTTCATTCCAATACATCTATTTCAATGTTACAATACAGAATTTCAAATAGAGTTATATTTGCAAGTGGTCTTTACAAGCCATTCAAAATAATACATGAATACATTTATAGCATGTGAACCTCTAAACCTCAACTGCTGTGACACCACTGGTCTTCTTACAAGTTGGGGCCAAGAGTGTGATTAAGGTGCCTTTTCCACCCAACCACGAAGTACAAGACTTCCCCGGGTTTCTCCTTAAATCAAAGAAATCCCTGGCCCTACATGAGGAGCCTAGCAACCTAAAAAAGCAACGCAAGAGGGAACTCTTAATGCAAGCATGATGCCTATATGCATTCCTAACATGAGAATCACATATTTCTTGCAAACAGGAGGTGGCAGAGACCTATATTCATTTAGTTCTAGGAATTTAATTCCATCTATTTCAATGGTGCAAGTGCTTGGCCAAGAAAAAAAATAATAATTAAATGATAGTTTTAGAAAAAGTAAAACTACCGTCTCTGTGGACCCACCTTCGACATTCTATCCTGGAAGTTTCCAAAATGAACAAAAAATAATAATACATTTTTCATCTAAGTTTTCATTCTATTTTACACATCTCAACTTCAAAGGAATTCTAACAATTACAAAGTTCACACAAGCTTTACTAATAACTTTACATTAGCACACTATCTTAAGTGAAAATTGATCATAAGATGGTTTTGTAGCTCAATTCCTATTCTTTCAAAATGATCTAAGTTTGGTTTTATGAAAAGAGCGTCAAGTTCTAACTTTATTTGAATATTTTTTCCATAATAACAAATTTATATAAATCTACAAAGAAATTACACAAATCAGCCTTAAAAGTATGGAATAGAATGCATAGATTTCCCACATGTTTTAATGGAGGTATATCAAGAAATATATATATACAATGGATACTAAGTCAACATAAAGGAGAAAAAGAAAAATGAATAATCCTAGCACAGAAGTTTACTTATTCATATTCAAGTTGAAAAAAAATATGTATCTCAGATTTGACAACTAATCTCCCATTGAAAGTATGAGATTAAAATGTTAAGTTTGAAACTCATATTAATAATCATTTATATAACTATATTTTTCAACATGTTTATGTGCATAAATTCATGTTTAAATTCAAAAAAAGCCAAGTCTATGTCAATATGCATGGTTTTAGCTTGATTTTATTATAAAACAGTCCATATAAAAGCCCAAATTTACATATATATATATATATATTTACTGAGGTAGACAGATATTCATACATGTATATATTTTCATATAATAATATTACATTTAAATGTATATAAGTATTTCATTTCCCAGGTAATCATATTATGTGTGCATGTTTATAACTTAGGAATCTTTTAAAAAAGAAAAATAATTTTCTTAGATAAGAAAGGATTTTCACAACTCAATATTCCTGTTGTTTCTATGTGTATATATATATATATATATATATATATATATATATATATATATATATATATATATATATATGTAGCATGTAAACATATATATATACAATATATGTATATATATATCAAACTGTGCAATGTAAACCCACATTCAAAATTCTTCTGGCAAGGCGCAGTTTCAAATAAATATCATATAGTTTTTTTTTAAAAAAGGCTATAATATATATATATAAAAGGCTTACGCCCCCCCCCCATATGGGGAGGTGTTTCCCATGGAAGGCAGTGCTTCCTCCATAGGCTACGACCTGTGGAGGGAGGGTTGTCCCCCATAGCACAACCCTTCCCTTATGGGGAGGGCTTGGCTGTGGAGAAATCCCAGCCACCCTTTACCACATTCAATGATTTGTTTTTTTTAAATTCGAATTCAATAATTTCTGATAACTATTCCCTTCAGAAATTCATTTTTATATATGGAAAAACAATCCAGGTTTATAAAAAAATGTGTATATATTTATAAAATATATATATATATATATTTATATATATATATACACATAGAGAAATTATGTGCAGAGAAATTATGTGTGCAGATATATATATATATTCAAAACTACTATCAAATGAATGAGCAAACTGGAATGAAATTATAAACCACAGTTTGTAGAGGAGAAAAGCCCCAATCTAGAAGTGGGGAAAGTATGCAATTTATTTTAAAGCACACAAAAGAATAGAAGATTTTCTCAATCTTTCATAGTCTTGCATGTACAGTTCATATTTCAAACAAGATTTGTGGAAAAAGAATGCAAAACCTAGATATTTCGCTCCCAGCTGGAGATGCTCTTCAGACAACTTCTTCTCTTTCCCCATTTTCAATCTAGTCTTTCTGAGAAAGATTCTTCTCTTTCCTCCTTTCCAATTGCTTTACCAACTCTTTAAATTCCTAGTACCTCTAAAATAATAATTCTCAACTCACTATTAAGAAGGATTCAACATTTTCTTGGCAGCCATTAAAGCAAAACTTGCAGAGTTTAATTTCAAGAATGATTTCAAGAACGGTTGTTTTTTTGGGAACTCTTTTCCCTTTTTAATAATGTTTTACCTTTCCCATTTCCTACCTGAATCTTGAAAATGGATTTTTAAAATATAAATATAACTTTGTGTTTTACATTCCATATTCATAAATAAGAAATATGTAAAAATAATCTACAATTTACCATTGCACAAAGGAAAACTTTTTCGAAAATACTCACCCAAGACTAAGTTGAAAATAAGTATTTATCTAACATTTGAATAAATATCAATTAATTCAAAATAATTATTTATCTAACATTTAAATAATTGTCAATTAATTATTATTTAATTTTATTATCACAAAAGCACAAGTTAAAGAAAGTAGGATTCTCACTTAAATTTATATCATGATAATCATTTAAAAACCAAGTTAAATTATAATTAAAATTAATTCCTTTACTTTATCATGCTCTCATTTCATCATTTATTTAATTTACTAATTGCTATTTAATTTGAAAATAATTCAAAACAGACACACTAAAATTAGATATTCCTAAATGCAATCTATATGAATCTAAGTGCTCGTGTGTGTGATCAAGAGGACATCATGCTTTTTTCTGTCAAGAAGCTAACCTCCTCTCCTTAATCACACCCTTAGTCTTCGACCTCCTACAACTCAAGTGCACTCAGGCACACAACATTAACTGAATTAGTATCGTATAAAGATATAAATCAACCAATATAATATATGAATTCAAATATTTCTACTCTATTTTGTTTCATCTTCAAGGTAAAGCACATTCAATACTATTCAACTTTTCATAACTTAAGTAAACACTATTCATATATCATCACACCAAAACACCATAATATTAATTATTATTCTACCATACACATCAAGTCATATAACAAATCCTCACAAAACCAAAAGCAACTTGCATCAGGGCTGAGACATGACATCCTTCCCCACTAGGAAGAGACATCATCTCGATGTCTTATTACAAAGCCACACAACAAAATTTGAAACATTAGTGTATCATAAGTCTCTAAATGAAAGAAAAGAAAAATATGCTAAGATCTCAAGTGAGGAAAAGCTCTATCAATGTCCTCAGCATTCTCCCAGGTGGCATTATCCACCGAGTATTGGTCCCACTGGAACCTATACTACATAATGTCCATGTTTCGCAACTTAACATTGCACTCTTCCAGTTTCTTGACAGGCTCCACCTGCATCACTTCGGGGTCCTATACCTGCAACACACACTAGTTAAGAATATGAGCTACATCTAGATGATAGGGCTTAAGCACCGAGACATGAAAAACATTATGGATCTAGGATAGAGTTGGTGGAAGAGCAAGCCTATAAGCAACTAGATTAATCACCTCCAAGACATCAAAAGGCCCAACAAACCTAGGGGAAAGCTTAGAGCTCTTACGGAAAGAGATTGAACTCTTATGTAGCCGAACTCTCAAAAAGACCTTGTCTCTTGCAGAGAATTGTTTGAAAGTTCTATTCTTATCTGCAAGACTCTTCTGTCGATCGATTTGAAGCTTGCTTTAGCTTTTCTTTGATAAGCTTCATCTGGTGTTCCATTTCCCTCAACATTTTAGGACCAATCACAATCTTGTCCTCAACCCTATCCCAACTGATGGGTGTTCGGCACTTACATCCATATAGAGCCTCGAATGGTGCCATACCCAAAGAGGTGTGGTAGGAGTTGTAAAAAAACTCTACCAAAGGAAAATACTCCTCCCATTTGTGTTGTTGCTCCATGCAGTACATTCAAAGGAGATCCTCCACAATCTGGTTCACCCTCTCTAACTAACCATCGGTTTGAGGATGATATGTTGAACTGAAATTTAATTTCGTTCCTAGGGAAGAATTTAGAGTAGTCCAAAATATGGAAGTCATCTGAGTGTCACGATCTGAAATAATCACTTCTGGCACTCCATGCAGTTGGAATATTTCCTATACAAATTTCCTCGCCAAAACCATTGAACCATCCTTGAGATTCCTAGGAATGAAATGGGCTGTAGACCTTAGTCAATTTATCCACCACAACTAATATGGTATCATGCCGATTCCTAGACATTGGCAATCCCTAGATAAAGTCCATAGTTATCACCTACCACTTATATTCTGGCACCTTGTGATGATATAAAAGTCCTGTTGGATGTACATGCTCAGCCTTAACTTGCTAGAATTCCAAACATTGGGCTATAAATGCAGTAACATCTCTTTTGAGTCCTAGCTAGAAATATAGAGGCTTGAGTCCCTCAACCATTTCAGTCACACCAGGGTGTCCTGAGTATGGCGCATTATGGAATTCCTCTAGCACCAACTCTCTTAACCCTACAAAGTTAGGAATATGCATGTGACCCTAGAACCTCAAGAGTCCATCAGACTCAAGTACATACCCATCAAATATGTGATCTAAAGGATCCTACTCTAGGGCTTGTTTTACCCTTTCATACTGCTCATCCCTAGGTAAAGCTTGAACCACCTGCTCACTAAAACTAGATTTTATGGTAACCATGGTTGTGAGATTTCTTCTCCTACTCAAGGCATCTGCTACCCTATTTTCCTTCCCTTTAATGTACTCAATGCCAAAGTCATATTCACTCAAAAATTCCAACCATCAGCTCTCATGAGAATTTAGGTTGGGTTGAGTAAAGATGTACTGTAATCCAACATGATTTGATTTTAAGTCAAAGGGCTTACCCAAGAGATAGTGTCTCGACATCTAAAGGGTATGAACTATGGCTACGAACTCTAAATCTTGTGGTGCATAATCTAACTCATGTTGTTTCAACTTTCTTGATTCATATGCCACCACTTGTCCTTCCTACATGATAACGGATCCTACCCCTTCTCCTAATGCATTAGTAATCATTGTAAAATGACCATTCAAATTAGGCACAACTAAAATAGGTGCAGAAGTGAGTTTCTCTTTTAGCAGCTGAAAATATTTTTCACACTTGTCACTCCACTCAAATTTCTTTCCCTTCTTCTGGAGTGTGGTAATTGGCACTGCTATTGTCGAGAACCTTTGCACAAATCTCCTATAATACCCTGCAAGTCCCATAAAGCTTCACACTTCTAAAACATTATGCGGTGCCAGCCAATCTAAGATTGCCTTAATCTTATCTAGGTCCACGTCTATCCCTTCTACAGAAATGGTGTGTCCCAAGTAATGCACCTCAGAGTGGAAAAAGGTACATTTGGAAATTTTCTCATATAACTTATGTTCCCCCAACCGCTGCAATACTATCCTCAAATTCTTCTCATGCTCTTCCTCTGACTTAGAATATATCAAGATATCATCATGGAAGATTAAAAAAAGTTATCTAAGTAGTCCCAAAAAACATTGTTCATCAGACTCATGAAGGCTATAGGGGCATTAGTTAGCCCAAAAGGTAGCACTATAAATTCGCAGTGCATGTACCTTGTCCCGAATGCAGTCTTTTGAATATCTTCATCCTTTAACCTCAATTGATGATACCCCGATCTCAGATCTATTTTTGAGAATACCTTTGCTTCTTTTAACTGGTCAAACAAATTGTCAATATGGGGAAGCATGTATTTTTTCTTGATAGTAACCTTGTTAAGCATCCTATAATCAATGCATATCCTCACGATCCCATCCTTCTTCTTCACAAAAATAACAGGAGCTCCCTAGGGTGACACACTTGGTCTAATGAATCCTTGTTTCAACAATTCCTCCAATTGGGCTTTTAGCTCTTATAACTCTATTGTGTTCATCCTGTATGGGGCTTTGGGCTGAGGTTTTGCACCTTGTATCAAATCAATTGAAAATTTGAATACATGCTTATGAAATAGCTCAATTAGCTCTTCAGGGAAAACATCCTCAAATTCTTTTAGAATGGGATGATCTTTAACTGATGATTCTATCTCATCAAGGTCCTTGACCTTTATTGCATAAATAGTGCATCCCTTTTGGCTTGCCTTCTTTAATTGCATGGCGTAGACTTGCCTAAGTTCCAAAGGCCTTTTTACACAAAAAATCTCCACATGATTTCCTTGGTCATTAAGACACCTTATTGATTTCTCTTCGCAATCCACAAGGGCCTTATGTTCAGAAAGCCAATTTATCCCCAAAATCACATCATAAGATCCTAGTGGTGCTACATACAAATTAACTTGCATTTTGAGACTAGGGAGTTCAAGTTCACTAGAAAACTAGCATTTCTCTATCTTCCTCTCTACCCGGTTCCCATACTGAACTTTCCATGAATTTTCCATATAGCCCAGTCTAACTGATAATTTAGATACAACATGAGGATCCACAAAACTATCAGTGGCACTAGTATCAATCAAAATAGAAACAGGACTTCCAAAAAGTTTACCCAAAAGCTAGATAGGAGTGGATTCATAATCTGCTTGGTGATTGTCAATTGCTGCATGAATATGATGTTGATTCCTGTTGTTCTATCTGTTAACCCTTTGAGGACACACACTAGCGTAATGCTCACCACCACAAGTATAACAACCCCCACGAGGTGCTTTAGGCCTGTCAGAAAAATCCCTCCTATTATTGTCATTCTTTTTATTGAAATTAACCCTCTTATTGTTATTCTGGTTTCCATCATTATGGTTCTGAGGACTACCACCCCTTTTTAAAGTTTTGATCTGCCTATTATTATTTCCTTGGTTACCTTAATTGCTCTGATTGCTCTGGTTATTGTTACGTTGGTGATTTCCTTGGAAATTTTTATTACCATACTTAGCTTCCCTGCTTTTCTTGTAGTTTGCAACCTGCTTCTTTTTATGTTCCTATAAAAGTTCCAATTCAAAGGCTTCATCCATGGTATTCGGTCATGCATATCAACCTCATTTCCAATTTGAGGCCTAAGCCCCAGAATGAATTTCTGTATACAAAACCTCTCATCATGTTGGTACTGAGGTACATACTTAAGCAAGTGAAAGAATTTCTCCCAATATTATGTCACTGTCATTCCTCCTTGAATGAGCACCTGGAATTCTATCATTTGCATTCTCCCATCAAGTAGCAGCTTCACCTGTGAGTTGGTAGGATCCCCATTCCGCCTTAGTTTCCTCAGACATGTTTTGAAGGGAAAAATACCTTTCCTTTTTAATAATCCATGCTTCTGCCCAATCGCCAAAGGATTTACCATCAAACTTGGGTGGAACAACCTTCTTGAGGTCCTTACCCAATTCCTCAGCTACCTTTGTTAGCTTACTTTTATTCTCTTTAGTTTCATGGTTTTCTCTGTTTGGTTCATTTCTAATGTTTTCACTTTCACCAGGTTCAGACCTTGCTGGCCCACTTTGTTTTTCCTGCTCAAGGTTATCGATCCTGGCCTCTTTCCTACTTAAAATGGCCAAAATCTGATCCAACTTATCACTGGGATCACCACGGGATCCTCCTCCTTGTTCTCGTTGATAATATCTACCCTCCATTAGGGTTACCCTGGCCAAACATAACATCAAGCGTAATTAGGCATAGGTCATAGAGTTGAACCTTGCTGCTCTAATACCAAAATGTAACGCTTTAGAGATGAATTTTATATAACCACATCATTTACCAACACTCATTACATTCCAAATAAAATAAAAGTAAAGGATGCATAGATCAAGATATTTCCATAAATGCTCAAAGGAAAATTCAATAATAAATTTCATTCCATGTATACAAAATAAGTAAATTGCACTATCAACAAAGATCTTTGCAATGATACATATAGAAATTCCATTTGCATAGCAATGAGTTTCCATAAATTCATTTAAGTTTCAATTACATCATTGACTTTCAATCAATACTTCTATTTCAATGTTACATCAAAACTTTCATTCCAATACATCTATTTCAATGCTACAATACTAAATTTCAAATAGAGTTATATTTACAAGTGGGCTTTACAAGTCATTCAAAATAATACATGAATAAATTTATAGCATGTGAACCTCTGAACCTCAACCACCATGACACCACTTGTCTTCTTGCAAGTTGGGGCCAAGAGTGTGGTTAAGGTGCCTTTCTACCCAACCACAAAGTACCAGACTTCCTTGGGTTTCTCCCTAACTCAAAGAAATCCCTGGCCCTGCATGAGGAGCCTAAGAACCTGAAACAACAACGCAAAAGGGAAATCTCAATGCAAGCTTGATGCTTATATGCATTCCTAACATGAGAATCACATATTTCTTGCAAAAAGGAGGTGGCTAAGACCTATATTCATTTAGTTCTAGGCTTTTAATTCCATCTATTTCAATAGTGCAAGTGCTTGGCCAAGCAAAAAAAAATAATTAAATGATATTTTTAGAAAAGGTAAAACTACCATCTTTGTGGACCCACCTTCGGCATCCTATCCTAGAAGTTTCCAAAATGAACAAAAAATAATAATACATTTTTTGTCTAATTTTTCATTCTATTTGACACATATCAACTTCAAAGGAATTCTAACAATTACAAAGTTCACATAAGCTTTACTAATAACTTTACATTAGCACACTAACTTAAGTGAAAAATTGATCATAAGATGGTTTTGCAACTCAATTCCTATTCTTTCAAAATGATCTAAGTTTGGTTTTATGAAAAGAGCGTCAAGTTCTAACTTTATTTGAATATTTTTTCTAGAATAACAAATTTATATAAATTTACAAAGAAATTACACAAATCGGCCTTAAAAGTATGGAATGGAATGCATAGATTTCCCACATGTTTTAATGGAGGTATATCAAGAAATATATATATACAATGGATACTAAGTCCACATAAAGGAGAAAAAGAAAAATGAATAATCCTAGCACAAAATTTTACTTATTCATATTCAAGTTCAAAAAAAATACGTATCTTAGATTTGACAACTAATCTCCCATTGAAAGTATGATATTAAAATGTTAAGTTTGAAGCTCATATTAATAATCATTTATATAACTATATTTTTCAACATGTTTATATGCATACATTTGTGCTTAAATTCAGAAAAATCCAAGTCTATGTCAATATGGATTGTTTCAACTTGATTTTCTTATAAAACAATCCATATAAAAGCCCAGATTTACATATATATATTTACTGAGGTAGACAGATATTCATACATGTATATATTTTTATATAATAATATTACATTTAAATGTATATAAGTATTTCATTTCCCAGGTAATCATATTATGCACGTGTATGTTTATAACTCAGGAATCTTTTGCAAAAGAAATGTAATTTTCTCAGGTAAGAAAGGATTTTCACAACTCAATATTCTTGCTATTTGTATGTGTGGGTGTGTGTATATATATATACAATATATGTGTGTATATATATATATATATCAAACTATGCAATGTAAACCCCCATTCGAAATTCTTCTGGCAAGATGCAGTTTCAAATAAATATCATATATATAGTTTGTTTAAAAAAAAAGGATATAATATATATAAGGGCTTACACCCCCCCTCTATATGGGGATGTGCTGCCTATGGAAAGAAGCGCTTCCTCCACAGGACGCAGCTTGTGGAGGGAGTGTTGGCCCCCACAGTGTAGCCCTTCCCTTATGTGGAGGGATCAACTATGGAGAAATCCCAGCCGACCTTTGTGCATTCAATGATTTTTACAAAAAAACTTCAAATTCAATAATTTCTGATAACTATTCCCTTCAGAAATTCATTTTTATATATGGGAAAATAATCCAGGTTTATAAACAAATGTGTACATATATTTATAATATATATATATGTACACACAGAGAAATTGTGTGCATATATATATATATATATATATATATATATATATATATATTCAGAACTACAATGAAATGAATGAGCAATC
Source organism: Sequoia sempervirens (assembly GCA_007258455.2). Lineage (NCBI taxonomy): Eukaryota > Viridiplantae > Streptophyta > Pinopsida > Cupressales > Cupressaceae > Sequoia > Sequoia sempervirens. The sequence goes on from VDFB02270651.1 coordinate 366,010,672, forward strand.
TGGAACAAAATTATAAACCACAGTTTGCAGAGGAGAAAAGCCCCAACCTAGAAGTGGGGAAAGTATGCAATTTATTTTAAAGCACACAAAATAATAGAAGATTTTCTCAATCTTTCACGGTCTTGCATACAGTTCAAACACTTGGCATTCAAATTATTCAGTAATATTTTCATATTTCAAACAAGATTTGTGGAAAAAGAATGGAAAACCTAGATATTTCGCTCCCAACTGGAGATGCTCTTCAGACAACTTCTTCTCTTTGCCCCTTTTCAATATGGTATTTCCGAGAAAGCTTCTTCTCTTTCCTCCTTTCCAGTTGCTTTACCAACTCTTTAATTTCCTACTACCAGCAAAAGAATAAATCTCAACTCACTATTCTAAAGGATTCAACATTTCCTTGGCTGCCATTAAAGCAAAAATTGCAGAGTTTAATTTCAAGAATGATTTCAAGAACGGTTGTTTTTTCGGGAACTCTTTTCCCTTTTTAATAATGTTTTTCCTTTCCCATTTCCTACCCTAATCTTGAAAATTGATTTTTAAAATATAAATATAACTTTGTGTTTTACATTCCATATTCATAAATAAGAAATATGTAAAAATAATCTACAATTTACCATTGCACAAAGGAAAAAAAATTCGAAAATACTCACCCAAGACTAAGTTCAAACTGAGTATTTATCTAACATTTGAATAAATATCAATTAATTCAAAATAATTATTTATCTAACAGGGTATGTGCAGGATCATCATGGAAAAAATAGGCCCTTAAGTGGCAAAAAATTCAGAAAAAATAGATTTAGGCAACTTGACATCAAAATTTGAATAAGTTGTCTAGATTATTTCAAAAATATGTAAGAATAGAATTTGTAGCAAAGTGACTGTAGTTTCTAAACTACTAGGTTTTTTTAAAAGAAAAAAAAACTATTTGGTGAAAATTTGAAATTTCAATGCAGTAGTACTTCAATTTCAAGGAAAAAATAAGCAGTAGGTGTCTGTCTGACCACCCTAACCATAATAAAATGATAATATTTTTGTCATAATATTTTAGATATAAGTAGAGGACTCATGCCCCGATGTGATGCATATTTTTTTATAATTTTTTTCCAAGTAAATAATTAATTATGAATTTTTTATTACAATTTTTTTTAAAATATAAAAACTTGTATGTCTGACCACCTTAACTTGGTCAAAACTTCATGAAATTAAATTTTTATTTTTTTAATCCTATGGTATGTGAAGAATAAAATGTGACACATGTTTTGGATTCAAAAAATATGATACCATTTGGAAGTTATAGATTTCTTTCAATTAGCCTATCAATTAGGACTTTAGTCGTTATTTGAATAGAAAATGAATAATAATTACTTATTAAATTCAAAGTAAAGAATAATTTATATTGGTGGAAATCTGATAATATCGTTTAAAAACCCTTTTTGTTTTATCAATTTTGGGTAAAAAAATAGTCATCAGCCACATACCCATCATATTGCCACTTTTTGGCCCATCATGATCCTGCACATACCCAACATTTAAATAATTGTCAATTAATTATTATTTAATTTTATTATCACAAAAACACAAGTTAAAGAAAGTAGGATTCTCACTTAAATTTATATCATGATAATCATTTTTAAAAACAAAATTAAATTATAATTAAAATTAATTCCTTTACTTTATCATGCTCTCATTTCATCATTTATTTAATTTACTAATTGTTATTTAATTTGCAAATAATTCAAAAAAACACATTAAAATTAGACATTCCTAAATGCAATCTATATGAATCTAAGTGCTCGTGTGTGTGATTGAGAGGACATCCTAATTTCTTCTATCAAGAAGCTAACCTCCTCTCCTTAATAACACCCTTGGTCTTCGACCTCCTGCAACTCAAGTGCACTCAGGCACACAACAATAACTGAATTAGTATTGCATAAAAATATAAAGCAAGCAATATAATAAATGAATTCAAATATTTCTACTCTATTTTGCTTCATCTTCAAAGTAAAACACATTCGATACTATTCAACTTTTCATAACTTAAGTAAACACTTTTGATATATCATCACATTAAAACACCATAATATTAATTATTATTCTACCACACACATCAAGTTGTATAACAAATCCTCACAAAACCAAAAGCAACCTATATCAGGGCTAAGACGTGACAATTTATGTAGGAGTAGGTTTATCAACCATAGGTTTCTTTTCTTCAAAAGGAACCATGGGAGGATATTCAACCAGTTTCTCTTTAGCTTTGTAAATTTGTAGTTTATCTTTGGAGGCAAGACGAGATTGGTTTGGTTGTCTCTTGGTTGTTTGTAGGAGATATGTATGGGATTCAGTCTTAGGTTGGTCTTGGTTACTTGGAAGGTCTTTTAATTCAATCATGGTTTCATCAATGATAGGAGGCTCAATCATAGGTTGAGGCATGTTTCAAATGGATAGTTCTGCTATGCATTTTTCCTTAAACTTTTGATAGGATTTGAAAAGGAAATCTTCACAAGGTTTAATAGGTTCCATAGGGTCAGTCCAAAATAAATCCAATGAAAAATTCCCATAGGAAGACAGAGGATTAAATCCACTATAGTGCATAGTAAAGATTTCATTTTCAAAGGGAAATTTTAAACATTTATGCACAACCAATAGGACGACTTCCATGGAGCGTAGCCATGGATAACCAAGCTTCATGTGAAATTGATCTAACATTAGGATGATGGAGAATGAGGCATCTAATTTTTTTTGTTTGACTCCTAGAAGAAAGGTGATCGATCCCATTTTAGGGAAAGAAAAACAATTATGTGTTTTTATCCATGCTTTTGGGTTGTCATATGTTTCTTGATAGAGTTCATGCAAAAGTAAGAATTCTTCTATGATCACATTCTCTCAACAAACGGGATCAATTAATATCCCATTGGTGGGCTTGTCATTGATTCAACTAGCTATGTAAAGAGGACCATTAGGTGTATTTCTTATTACATCTTTGGATGAGAAAGCAACGTCAAGAGGAATTTTAGTTTGGCCCTTACGAATTTGAATTTTGATCAATCCAATCATGGTATCTATAAGACCTTCTTCATCAGTATCCATGTTGTCACCATGTGTGTCAAGATTCATCACATCATTCTTCTTATTTTCACTTTAGGTTTGACAAATGAAATATTATGATTTGGCATGGAGTTGGGAAAGATTTGCAAGTTTTGGTTGGAAGGGGAAATAGACTTATTACCTTGATCATTAACACCTCCAATTTGAATTTGATTAAAATCAAAGAAGTCTTCAACAATATGTTTAAGATGCTTAGAATGTTCCATACCATGTCCATTTTGCTAATGATAATGACAATAGGAATTTGATCTAAAGTTCATAGGTAATGGCTTAGTAGGATCAAGAGTTCTTATGGGAGGTAGGGAGATCATTTTTTGTTCTAGAAGTTGTAACATTGTGTTATGGAGGGTATTGTGTAAGGGAGTAAATTGTCTAGCCAGATCCCCAAATGTAAAGGGATTTGTCTTTTTTGTAGCAGCCACTCATGTATCAACATGTTGGGTTGGTTGAGGAGGATTTAGTTGAAGAAATCCTTTATTCTATTTTCTAAAAAGTTGATAATTATTTTGATTTAAAAATTTAGACTTTTCAAGACGGCTAGAGGGGGGTTTTGTTTCATGATTACTAACTGGGTTTTGATAATCATAAAGGGTAGTACACAAGTTTACGAAGGAAGGAAACTTCATCATGCCAAGATTATCATGTATCTTAGTTTTTATGTTTTCAAAGAACATCTATTGAAGGTGAGGATTAGGAATATTTACATCTATTTGGGAATAAAGCGATTGGTAGCATGAAATGAAGTCAGTAACCTTTTAATCATCCTTTTGCTTACATCTCATAAAATTACCTAATGTCATCTTAGGAGTCATGTACACTTGGAAATGGCTAATAAAGGCCTCAAAAAGTTGATTGAATGAACAAGTTGAGTTATTCAGTATGAGGAAAACCATTCTAAGGTGGTATCTTTCAAGGACGTATTCAATTATGAGCAAGTTTTATTTCTTGTTCACTTTCAATCATGTGGTGAATATTATCTATGGTGGGAATAGCAGTGTTGGAAATGTTTTCAGTACTCACTTGATGTAGTATTTTTGCTAACTCTTCATGTATTTGGATTATGTTTTCTTGAGGGACACTAGCAACCAAATTAAGCTAGATCCAATGAAATGAATGAAATAGAAACTCAATAATTTGAAACAGAGATCTTGTTGAACATATGGAATACTGAGAGGTAGGGGTGAATCAGTATTCCATAAAACCATTCACATAACATTCATATAACCATTATCACAATTTTGACTGAATCAACAAGAGAGAACATAGAAACAAATAAAAGCAACCATACACTTGAACACCATAATTTTTACATGGAAAACCCAAATAGGGAAAAACCAAGGTGAGGGTTAACTCACAATATATTATATATCCAGCTACAAAATATTACAGGGATCATTTCTAGGAATAATTTTCCTTAAAAAGGTTCACTACTTGAATACAAAAGATGGTTGACCACCAAGATACAAAGATAGTGGCTCACTACCAAGAGATTGAACTGATAAGATACACCTTCAATGTCTAGGGTTCAGTTCCAATGAAGCTCAGAATATGAAGTACTACCTCACACAACAGTCGCTCAACAAACATGTACTAATCCACAACTAATAAAGCATTTAGGCTCGAACCTTTCTTCCACACACTTTTCTTATCCACACTTTTTTCTCCTTCACACACTCATCTCATTCCTCAAAACATCTGATATAGATAAAAATATATCTTAATAATCAATTAGGTAAGCCTAATTAGATGAAAAAAAATGATCAAACTCTCTTTATTGGCACCATAAAATATTTTATCCATGTAATGCATTTTACCAAGTCGACTGACATCCATAAAACACAACTAGTCTACATAATGTATTGCATATGCTGAGTTGGCCAAGACTAGAACACAATTCTCTAAAATAATAAATAATCCTCAAAGAAAACACCCTCTAGATATGAGAACACATTAATTTCCCATAATACCACCCACATAGAGACCATCAACAAAACCACAACATAAAAATATTCACCTTAATAGAATGTGGAGTCTCCCACATAGTATGCCAAGCAGGGAACAACAGTAGAATATAGAGTTGGAATCTGTTAGAGATAACTTTTTTCTCACAACCAAAAACATCTCAAGATCTAGGATATAGTTGTCTGAATGAGTAAGGATAACATGGTTAAGAGATTAGTGTCATATTAGATCTTGTGGTGATTTTCGAACTCAATCACCAACACATAGATCCATCACTAAAAAGCATAAATGATAGAGAAAAACTTCTGGTAAACCAAGTAACTTTCTTGTAGAGTTATCATCATGTAGATATCATCATGTTGATAACAAAGAAAACATAGAAACAACCAACATAAACCATCCATACTCCATGCTCATGTTGCAAGGTCCAATAGGACTAACAACAGCAAATAGAAGCACATAAACAGAGTTTTTAATGCTATAAAATATAGTTTCAAGTTTGATATAGGACTAAATCTCCTAGAGGGGTGAATGAGTCCAAATTAGGGTTTTTGAAAGGTTCAAATGCTTAAAAAAAAAACACAAAATTCCCAAAAATCTGAAAAAATCACCTATATAGGGACTAAATCGCCTAGAGGGGTCAATGAGTCCCAAATTAGGATTTTTGCACCAAATTCAACAAATTCTTAGTTGATTCGAAGGTTTCTAACTTGTATGTTCAAATGAATTTTTGAAATGATATATTTTCAAGTGAAATTTAATGATGCAAGATGCCAAAAATGTAACCTATATGCACTTTTCCACTAATGCAAGATTTAGAAGCCCTAAATGCAAATTAACTAATGCAAGATCTAATGCAAAGATATTGTAAGCTACATTTAGGAATACAATTTTCTCCAAATCAGAAATGCAAGTGTTCAAAGGTCGAGTTCACCAAAATGAACCAAAGGAAATAGGGGGTACTCCACCTTTTAGGAGATGGAGCACACACACACAAGGGGGGTCCTATTTCACTCTTAGTCCATTGAAGGAAACCCTTGAGATCTCAACCTAATGATCCAATTAGGAAAATAGATTACTACAAGGTCTCCTTAGGTGTGATTAAAGAGGGGTTCACCACTAAAATATAGTTATATGACCTAGAAAATGAAACTTAAAATCAAAATAACAAACTAGGGCTAAATAAAGTACTTGGAAGACAAGATATGTCCAAAACAAGGTCTACAATCCCAAAATTATGAATTTTGATGTGAATTGACACTCATATGCCAGGCAAGGAAATTTAGTCTAAGTTTAGGGTGAATCATGAATTTGGAATTGGTAAACCAGGATCTATAGAAAATCATTGAAAAGTGGTATACTAGGACTCATACGCCCAAGATGGAAATTTAGTGCCAATATTAGGGTTTTTCTAAAACTTTGGTATCCTCTAGTGATCTTTTGTAGCTTCTCTCCCATTTGATCTCTGAGTCTGAAAGTTTGAATTTTGGCATGTAGGTGACTTTCTATGAAGATGACAACTTTGACAACTTTCTTCAATCTTGCAACTTTGTCTTCAAAGGATCTTCAAGCCTCAAAACATCTTGATATGCAATCACACATGAAGAGGGGAAAATGTTGATTTGTTAGTGGATAGGGGTTTTCCTTGGTCAAACCCCATTTTTGTAATCAAACCTTCAAAGGAAATGAAATAGAATGAAGGAATGGTGAATGAACAACATGGACAATATGAAATGTTATAACTCACCAAACCCTTGAGATAAAGGTTGCAATCTTGTATGAAATGGCTCCAATGGATGTGGATCTTGACTCTTGATTGTTGATATGAGATAATTTCTTTGAATGCTTGTTTGAATCATGAAAACCAACATCACAAATTATGTTAGCTCTAAAGAAGACATGATGCATGAAGACATTGACATGATGCTTGAATCTTGAATTGATGCCCCAAAATGCTTCATAATGAGCTCTTGAATGATCTCCTGAATGATCTTGATCCCATAAACTTGATATATGGATACTTATAATATTTCTTAGATGAAATTATGTGAAATAACCTTGTATTTATACTTGTTTATTCCAAATTTCTCAAAATTACAACACTACAAGCTGACATCAGATCTAGGAGAATTAAATCCTGCCAAGAATTGAATTCAAAATAGGTCTAAGCTTTAGTATGACTTATACACTAGTTGAGGCGTATGAGTCATTGTAGCCTCAGCTTGGGACACAAATTTCAAGAAATGTTAAGTTCTATGCAATATTCAGGGTCAAGCCTCAAAACCTAATTGGGACCCATACACCTAAGGTGGAATATGAGCCCCAGATCACTATATAGAGAACACACAACCTCAAACATTGAATCATGATTTTTCATTTAGTAAATTTTGGGATTATCCTTAGAAAAATGCATTAAATTAGGGTTGTGGATGCAAAATAGGACCAAATAAGTCATAAAGAAGCCCTATTTTAGTAGGGAGGGCCCAAACAATTGTGAAAATGTAAAGGGATACACTTTTATACACTACAACATGATGTAAGTTATATCCATTTTTATGAGAATTGTAAATATGAAATGTCATATGGAAATTATACATATCATCATTATTTGAATTAGTGAAAGGAATTATTTTGTACGCAATTGGAAATTTTGAAATATGTTTCAAATGTACATTTAATATTAAAAGGAAAAGAAAATTTTTATTGCTCTTAAAGGTTAGATGCATAAACCATTCACTTATGGGTAAAAAATAGAAAAAAATACTTTGCAGAACAATGGACATGTTACACGTGATATCAGGGCTACCATGTTCAACTTTGGAATCTATGTTCTCTCTATGTTTTCAATCCAACATTATTTGAGTCTAATGTTTCTATATTCTTGTGTGAGGATTGTATGTCTCAATATGACAACAAGAAAGTCATTGATTACAAATGAGTGCTACGTATGGTCAAAGAAGGAAAAGCAAACCCTTGTTTGAACCTTTGAGGGAACCAATCATGACAATGACATTTGGTTGAGTGATAATGAGACTTTTAGTCACACCCTTTCACTAATCAGTCAAGAGAAAAGAAGGATGAGAGAGGCTTCCAACTTCAACCATATAACTTTTATTTCCTTGGCTAATTTGGACTCTTTATCACTATTTAGTGTTTTTCTAGCAATGATATATAGGGACCCTTGTGTTATACCCTCACTAGAATTATTGTAATAGCCTCAAGTGGAGAATCAGAGGAATATGTTCCTCAAAATTATCTATCAAAGGATAGGTTTGAGGTATATTTTCCTTTTGATGAAGGATATGAGCAAAGATCTGAGGGGTATACCCCATGTAGCTATGTATTAGAAAGTGAATTTGAGGGATATTCTCTCTTAGACTATCTGAATATTCATTCTATGTAAACTCAAGGATATTGAAATCCTTATTAATCTTAAAAAAAAACATGCTTTTGGAAATACTTGTGTATAATTTCTTTAAGGAATTCTCTATATGAATTTTTTTTTCTTTTAAATGCTTGTAGAATGTTAAGTAAACTTCTTAGATCTAATTAAATGAAACATCTAGGTATAACTTCTCTTGGAAAAAATGTTAGGATACAAACTAACATTAGGGGAAGTCAAGAAGTAGGACAAGGTACTGAGAATATTGAAGCTAAGTTGGACCACACCTTTTCTATAATGGATGAAACAAAAATAAGGGTAGGAAACCCCAAATGGGAAGTAAGGGGTAAAGAAACAGTGGAACAAGAAGTCCCAACTAATGATGAGGAAGTTCCTAACAATGACTTCAGAGGAAGGGGAGAATTCTCATGATCACACCCATTCTAGTGAACAAGAAGATGAGGAGTCATAGTCAAAGTCAGATGGAACTAAAAGGAAACATTTCCAACCAATAAGATATCTTGTAACATGAAGAAGATCACACCCAAAATTTTTGAGGGTAGTGGTACTGGGTATGCAACTAAAGCATGGCTTACAGATATGTAAAATTACTTTGAGATTATAAATTACTCTTAAGTCACTAAAGCCATATGGGTAGCTTTCCAATTGGAAGGTGAAGTATCCAAATGGTGGATGAATAAGAAAATGGAGCTAGGTCTCATTTATTTGATGCTGACATGGACTAAATTTGTAGATATTTTCTAGAAATGGTGGTTACCACAACTCTTCTATGATCAAAAGCTCATTAATTTCTAGAATTTGAAACAGAAAGATCCTTTAGTGAATGAATATTGGGAAAAGTTCACTCACCTCCTGAGGTATGTACCCATGTACCAAAAGGATGAGTTATTCCAAATAAGGAATTTAGTTATGAGTCTTAATTCCCAATTAGGTCGTGAAGTAGATGAGCATGGTCCTACAACCATGGACTTGGTGTATGAAAAAGCTATTAAAAAGGAATGAAATCTTAAGTCTATTTCAAACTACTAGGAAAGGAATAGAAAGAAGTTTAACTCAATGAAAGATAATCTAGCTCCAAGGATGCCTAATGAGGGGAAAAAATTTCAGAAGTAAGGGGACAAGGGACCCCAGGGTATGTGTAGGATCATCATGGAAAAAATAGGCCCTTAAGTGGCGAACAATTCAGAAAAATCAGAGTTAGGCAACTTGATGTAAAAATTTGAATAAGTTATCTATATTATTTCAAAAATATGTAAAAATAGAATCTATAGAAAATTGAATGTAGTTTCTAAACTACTAGGTTTGTTTAAAAAATAAATAAATCTATTTGGTGAAAATTTGAAATTTCAATGCAGTAGTACTTAAATTTCAGGGAAAAAATAAGGTGTATGTTTGACCACCCTTAGCACAATAAAATGATAATATTTTTTTATAAGATTTTAGATATAAGTAGAGGACTCATGTCCCAATGTGATGCATATTTTTGTAATTTTTTCCAAGTAAATAATTAACTATGAATTTTTATTACAATTTTTAAAAATATAAAGAACTCGTGATAACCGACCACCTTAACTTGGTCAAAACTTCATGAAATTCAATTTTTTTTTTTAATCCTATAGTATGTGAAGCATAGAATGTGAAGCATGTTTTGGATTCAAAAATGTACTGCTTTGAAAGCTATAGATGTTTTCAATCATCCTATCAATTAAGACTTTAGTCATAATTTGAATTGAAAATGAGGGTATGTGCATGATCATCATGGAAAAATAGGCCCTTAAGTGGAAAAAAAAAAATAGAGTTAGGCAACTTGACATAAAAATTTGAATAAGTTATCTATATTATTTCAAAAATATGTAAGAATAGAATATGTAGAAAATTGAATGTAGTTTCTAAACTATTAGGTTTTTTTTTAAAGAAATCTATTTGGTGAAATTTTGAAATTTCAATGAGTAGTACTTAAATTTTAGGGAAAAATAAGAAGTAGGTGTCTTTCTGACCACACTAACCACAATAAAATGATAATTATTTTTTATAAGATTTTAGATATAAGTAGAGGACTCATGTCCCGATGTGATGCATATTTTTTGTAATTTTTTTCCAAGTAAATAATTAATTATGAATTTTTATTACAAATTTTAAAAAATGTAAAAACTCCTATGTCCCACCACCTTAACTTGGTCAAACTTAATGAAATTGATTTTTTATTTTTTTTAATCCTATAGTATGTGAAACATAGAATGTGACACATGTTTTGGATTCAAAAATGTGATACCGTTTGAAAGCTATAGATGATTTTCAAGCACTATCAATCAGACTTTAGTCATAATTTCAATAGAAAATGAATAATAATTACTTATTAAATTCAAAGAAAAGTATAATTTATATTGGTGGAAAGCTGAGAATCTCCTTTAAAAACCCTTTTGTTTCATCAATTTTGGGTTAAAAAGTCATCACATACCCATCATATTGCCACTTTTGGCCCATCATGATCCTGCACATACCCATGAATAATAATTACTTATTAAATTAAAAATAAAGCATAATTTATATTGGTGGAAAGTTGAGAATCTCCTTTTAAAACCCTTTTCATTTCATCAATTTAGGGTAGAAAAAAATTCGTCAACCACATACCCATCATACTGCCACTTTTTGGCCCATCATGATACTGCACATACCCCCAAACAAAATTCGAATGAACCAAGAAGAGACCAAAGAGGAAGCAACAAAAACTATAACTAAAAATTCAACTACAATGTTAGTGGAATTGTTAGTAACTCTAGAAGACCTACAAAAAAGAGGGGACCAGTGAAAGGATGTTATACATGTGGGGGAGATCACTTTCTTAATCGATGTCCTAATAGGCTAATGGAATATCAACCTCATGGGAATCCTCTTCCTCTACAACAAGATACATTATAGTAAAGAATACATGCTGCAATAGACAACTGGCAAGCTGAGTAGCAAATTACTCTGTTAGAAGTCTCAGGTACTTTTTCTAGTATTCCTATGTCAATTTTAATAGATACTAGTGCCATGAAATTTTTTATTTCTCCTAGAATAGAAATTCAAATGACTAGAAAAGTTGATTTTATGGAAAAGTCCTAGGTTGTTGAGCATGCAAACTAGACAAGAGCTATAGTGAGTTAATTTCTATTTGAAGCAAGGGTTGAACTTCCAAGTTTCTCTACGAAGGTGAATTTGTACATAGCCCCCTTAGGTTCTTATGATGTCATCTTAGGAATGAATTGGCTATGGAAGTGTAGAGATAAAGTGGATTTCCATGCTAAAACAATAGAATTCTTAGATGATCTAGGTAACCAAGTGTCTTTGAAAGCAACACCTAGAGAAGTGAAATTGCAATAGATTTCAACTATGCAAATGCATAGGACAAAAAAGAAAGGTTGTCAACTCTTTGCAGTAAAAATGGAGAAACTTGAGGAATACAAGGAAGTCATCCTTCAAGATGATGTTATGTATTATGAACCTCGAGATTCTCAAGAAGTTGATGAAGGAGAAGTGGTGGTAATAGGGAAATTGGATATGGAGAAATATCTTGTCCTATGGAAATTTACAATGTATTTCTAGATGAACTACCTAGATTATCTCCCAAGTGAGTGTTTTATTTCTCCATTGACATAGTTCTTGGGTTAGAACCCATATTGAAAGTACCATATAGGATGACTACAACATAATTGATGGAATTGAAGGCACAATTAGAAGAATTGTCATCTAAAGTACTAACAAAACCCATTGTTTCACCCTGGGGAGCACTAGTGATCTTTGTAAAGAAGAAAGATGGTACACTACACTTGTGTATTGACTATTGTTTGCTTAAGAAAGAAATGGTAAAGAATACACATTTGTTTCCTTCTATTGATGATCTCTTTGATCAGATGTAGGGATCGACAATGTTTTTGGAGATTAATCTATTTTTTTGATATCATCAACTAGGAATCAAGGATGAAGATATTTTCAAGGAAAATTTTTGGACTAGATATAGTCATTATGAGTTTACAGTTCTACATTTTGGACTCATGAATGCACCAAAAAAATTCATTAACCTAATGAACAATGTATTTAGGGTTGGATAAGTTTGTATTGGTTTTCTTGGATGACATCTTAATCTACTCCAAGACTAAAGAGGAACATCACAAGCATCTAGAGATTGTGCTTCAACGATTGAGAGAGAATAAGTTGTATGGTAAACTCTCGAAGTGTACCTTCTTCCAAAAATAGGTATACTATCTAGGTCATGTAATTTTGGTTGATGGGATTGCAGTTGATCCTATGAAGATAAAAGTAGTGCTTGAGAGGCTGGTCCCCAGGAATGTGTTGAAAGCTAGAATTTTTATGGGTCTGGTTGGGTATTATTGTAATTTTGTTGGAAATTTTTCATAATAGCTTTTCCCATCACTTCTTTGCAAAGGAAAGTTAAGAAATTTGAGTGGACAGAGAAATTTCAAGTGGCACTTGATCTACTTAAAGAAAATTTGACCACAGATCTAATATTGAAGGTACTAGATCCAGATGGAAGCTTTATTATTATTACTAATGCATTAGGAGAAGGTTTCAGTGGAGTGTTAATGCAGGAGGGGTTAGTCATAGCTTATGAGTCAAGGAAGCTAAATACCTATGAAAAAAATTATGCTTCAAATTATTTAGAGTTAGAAACAATTGTTCATTCATTACAGATCTGGAAACACTATATTTTGGGAAAACCCTTTGAAGTCAAGACCAATAACCATGGTCTCAAGTATTTTTTTACCCAACCTAATCTTAATGAAAGGAAAAGAAGGTGGTTTGAACTAATATCTAACTATGGGGTATGTGCAGGATCATCATGGAAGAAATAGGCCCTTAAGTAACAAAACATTTAGAAAAATAAGAGTTAGGAAACTTGACATAAAAATTTGAATAATTTATCTATATTATTTCAAAAATATGTAAGAATAGAATTTGTAGTTATTTGGTGAAAATTTGAAATTTCAATACAGTAGTACTTAAAATTTAGGGAAAAACTAAGAAGTAGGTCTTTGTCTAACCACCCTAACCACAATAAAATGATAATATTTTTTTATAAGATTTTAGATATAAGTAGAGGACTCATGTCTTGATGTGATGCATATTTTTTTTGTAATTTTGTTCCAAGTAAATAATTAATTATAAAAAAATTATTACAACTTTTAAAAAATATAAAAACTTGTATTTCTGACCACCTTAACTTGGTCAAAACTTCATTACATTATTATTATTATTATTATTAATCCTATATTATGTGAAGCATAGAATGTCACGCATGTTTTGGATTCAAAAAATGTGATAACATTTGAAAGATATGCATGTTTTTCAATCAGCCTATCAATCAGGACTTTAGTCATAATTCAAATAGAAAATGAATAATAATTATTTATTATATTCAAAGTAAAGAATAATTTATATTGGTGGAAAGATGATAATCTCGTTAAAAAACCCTTTTCATTTCATCAATTTTGGGCATAAAAAAGTCGTCAGCCACATATGCTACACATACCCATCATATCGCCACTTTTTGGCCCATCATGATCTTGTGCATACCCTATGATTTCAACATCAGTTATATTAAGGAGAAGGAGAATTGGGTTGTCAAATCTCTAAGTCATAAGAGGCATATCTCCTTGATGGTATCGATCCAAATTGACTTTAAATTGCAAGAATCCAAGGGTGACAAGTTCTATGAACAAGTCAAGAAAGTGCTCTTGGATAATCTATGGGATCAAAGGTATGAAGGATATCGCCTTGAACCTAATAGATTATTATGGTTTAAATGGATAATTTATGTACCTAATTCTAGAGAATTGAAGAACTTGGTATGGAAACAATTCCACAATACACCATATTTACAACATCCTAATGTAACCAAACTTTTGGTTGATGTAAAGCCATTATATTTCAAGAAGGGTATGAAAGGGGATGTTGCAAGGTTTGTCGCAAGTTTCTTAGAGTGCCAAAGAGAGAAGGTAGAGCATCATCATCTTGTAGGTATTTTATATCCACATGAAGTTATGGAAAATAAGTGGAAATTCATTGGAATGGATTGTGTGCAAGTACTACCTATGTCGAAGAATAAGCACAATGCCATTCTAGTAGTGGCATACAAGCTAACTAAGGTAGCTCACTTTATACTAGAAAATATCATCAATGGGGATCCTTTAATAGCTAAAATTTTTTTTCAATAAATATTTAGATTGCATGGGATTCCTGAAGGATTATATTTGATAGGGATGCTCGTGTGACATCTAGATTTTGGAAAAACCTATTTTTTGCACTTGGAATGAAATTGAATATAAGTTTTGTGTGTCATTTAGAAATGTATGGAAAAAATGAAAGGGTAAACCAATTTTGATAGGACCTACTAAGGATGTATTGCATCGTTCAATAATAAAAATGGAAAGATTACCTACCATTGGTTGGGTTTGCATATAATAACTCTTATCATTTTGTTAGGTCTCAAAAACACAGGTTTGAACTACAAGAGGTTGTCAAGTTCTTGATATGTTTTTGGCTAACGTATAAGGACAAATGATGAATTTGAACCTTCTACTCTTTAGGATCTAGGCCAGACCTAGGTGGGTGAACCTATGTGAATGAAGCAGACTTGAATTGTGTGTTTCTTCCCTAAGCAATTTATCCATAATGGCAATTGGAAGTGGATAAATGAAATCTTAATTTGGCATGAATTGTGTAAGCAATATCAAGGAAAAATATGTTCAGTTAATAGATGTAAAAATTAAATTTGGTATGATAAAACTAAATAAAAATGGGTGAGACCAGTGCCTTCTTGGGTAAAATAGAGTTAGATGAAAGTCTAAGATGAGTGACTTCTATTTGCAAAAATTCTAATTGCTTGGCATACAAATATTAGTTTATAACTTGTATAAATATGAAAGAATGTAAGTACCAGATTCTTCTTAGTGATCCAGATGATACTTCCAAATTACTGTGAATGACTAAAAGGATTTAATGTTTTCTTGAAAGAACCAATTAATCATACCACACAAATACAACAAATGTGCATTCATAAATTGAGTATATACTTGATATATCAATTTAAATAATAGAGATACTTCAACATTGGAGACAACCTGATAATATCTTCAATTAACTCAACAAACAATTAATACCAACATAATGCCACAAAATCAGAGATTTTTCATTCACTTCTTCAAGGGTTTCAACCCTCTGTGATATGGTGATGTCTCTTCTTATTACTATTCTCTAGTGTACCGCTCTACCACTGGTCTTGTTTTGACCCTGCATAGTATAGCAGTTTCCTTTTATCTCTATTCTTCGTCACACCGCTCTACCATGGACTGTGTTCCATCCTTTTGTGGTATAGCTATCTCATCTTGTTAATATTTATCATTATAGCGCTCCACCATGGGCTAATTTATAAACCTTCACAGTATAGCGGTAAAAGGTTATAGTGTTAGCTTCCTTTACCATGCTACTGTGAGGTATTTTGTAAGAGGTTGTGGTAATGAGGTAAGAGGTGAGGGCTATGTAAGGTGTTTAATGAGGCAACAATATAGTGGTGAAAGGCTATTCTAGCTTTATGGATTGAAATAGAGTGATTTTTTTATGAAAATGATGGCATAAATTTTTCATTTCCATTGATAAAAGCTTTGGAATTTTCATGAAAATTCTAGTTCTAACAACTGCTCTAGTTGGGGATGAGTGATTTTCCAATCACTGCAAGAATCCAAAATCTCTGGTTGGAGACCAATAGTTTAGAAAATGTGAGGGATGGAGTGGATGGAATGGATAATGATATGGAGATGGAAAATAATGGAAATGGAAATGAACCTTATAGTATTATACATGGAAAGAAAATTTGTTTTTTAATAAGGGAAATCTAGGATTGTCCATGTACTAGCAAGTCCTAGTCCCTTTCTCGATTTCCTAAACTATTGTACATGGAAAGAGACTATTTTAAGAGGGCTGTTAAGAATTGTCCATGCACTAGCAATCCTTAATCCTCTGGTACTCCTCAAGAAAATAAATTCTTTAGAAATTTCCCATGTACTAGCAACTCCTGCTCCTCACCAGACATGTTCTACTAATAATAAGAATCTTCTCCTCCTTTTCCAGTGATAACAAAAGGTCCTAACCATAAGGCAGCTTAAAATTTACCATGCTTTCATTTCTCTTGACATCTAGCATTCCACATGAACACCAAATCACCCACTTCAATTTTTTTGTTTTTGGCTTTCTTATCAAAAAGGGAATTCATCTGAGATTGCATCTTTTCATTTTGCTTTTGAGCCATCCTCCTTCTTTCATCAAGTTTTATAAGTTTCTCCATTCTTTCTTCCATTGGTTCTGGAATGCCTAAATTTTCCTGAAGGATGAAATTATAAATTGTTAAAAGGTTTTGTAATGGCATTATGGCATGTGTCCCATACACCAGCTCAAATGGAGATTTCCCAATTGCTTTTTTTATAGTTATTTTTTTTGCCCACACAACCATCCTTAACTTTGTGTCCCAAGCCTTCTTGTTTCCATCTAACATCCTCCTTATAATTTTTCCTGGCCTTTTTTTTTTGGGTGGTAGGGGGTGACATAAGAACTAGTAATACCATATGTGTTGCAGAAACTCTTAAATTCATCAGACCTAATACACATCCCATTGTTTGTGATCAATGTAACTCATGTACCAAATCTAGTTATGATATTCTCCATCGGGAAATTTATTACCACCTTATATTGGTTGCTTTTTTTGTTGGGATTGCCTCTACCGATTTAGTAAAATAATCAGTAGCTACTAATATCCATTTATGTCCCCCACTTGAATTTTCTTGTATTTCACCAATAAAAACAATTCCCCATTGGTGAAAAGGGTATTCTACTTGCAAAGTTTTGAGTGGTAAGGCTCCTTGATACTTCATTTTTCCAGAGAATTTCTAGCAAGCTTCACGCTTCCTAGCAGATGAGAAGGAATCATTGAAAACCTTAGGCCAGTAATAGGCTACCCTGAGAATTTTATGTGTTGTTGTTTTAGTAGAATAATGACCTCCACACAGTCCCTCATGCATCTCCCTCAAGACGTGTTTTGCCTATGATTCATCTAGACACAACAACAACACTCCATCATTGTTTTACCAAAACAAATCACCTTCTATGAAAGAATACTTAGCTGCTTGTAGTTTCAATGTTCTCCTCTAATTATCATCCAATCCTTTAGGTAATTTCATGTGCCTAAGATAATACACTATGTTAGTATACCAAGGAGTATGTTTAATGCTTTTAACTGCACCATCTTCATTTTCTACACTACGGATTTGGTTAGCTTCAATGTTTGTTTCTACCATTAGTTTGGCTAAACCATGTCCCCTTACTAACTTGGTGATTTGAATTTCCATATTAAATTCTTGGATCTTGTTGATCCATCTACATCTTTTCCTTATCACTTTTGTCTTCACCAAGATATCCTTCACACCTGCATGTGTCACATATGCAATTACTTTGGCTCCAACTAGATATGGTCTAGAATCTTTTGTTGCTTTGACCAATGCATATGCTTGTTTCTCCATAATATCATACTTTAATTATGCCCCCTGTAGTGACTTGCTAAAGAAGGATACATGTTGCTCATAGCCTTCATCGTTCTTTTGTAACATAACAACTGCTATGGTGTGAAATGAGGAAAAAGAGAATATTTGAAAAGGTTTGGTAAAATAAGGAGATTTTAGAATGGGGGCTTCTTTGATGGCCTTTTTGATGGATATAAAGGCTTCTAGGGCTTCTACATTCTAGTCTATCTTTTCTCCCTTCTTCAACATTTTGGATATGGGTTTAACTATCTCAACAAAGTTTGACACAAATCTCCTAACAAAATTAATATGCCCAAAAAATGATTGAATAGATTTGACAGTTTTGGGAATGGGGATTTTATATATGGCCTCTACTCTTTCAAGGTCTATTATCATTCCTTCTCTTGATACAATATGCCCAAAAAATTTACCTTTTGTGACAAGAAAATGATTTTTTTTAGGGTTTAGACTGATACCATATTCTGAAGCCTTGATGAATATTTTCTCCAAGTGTTCTACATGATCTTCTTCCCTTTTGGAATAAGTAGTGATGTCATATTGGTACACTACCATTATAGCATTGATCAAATCTACAAATGCCACATCCATGGAGCTTTGCAAAGTTTCCCCTACATTTGTGAGACTGAAGGGAATTCTCACATAGACAAATGTCCCCTAAGGTGTAGTAAAAGTTGTCTTGTATTGCTCAGACTCCTTAAGTTTGACCTGATTATACCTAGAGAATCCATCCATCATCAACAACAACTCACACCTTGTTACTTTGTGCAATATTGCTTCCATATTAGGGAGAGGGAAATTACCTTTGAGGGAAGCAACGTTTAAATTCCTAAAGTCTACACATAGTTTAATATCCCCATTTTTCTTTCTTACTCAGACCAAGTTTGAGACCCATTTTGAATATCTAATGGGCTTGATAATTCCTCCATCTATGATTTTTGTCAGCTCCTCCTACATTTTAGGTTCTAGAGTTGGGTTGATAGGTCTCTACTTCTTCCTGAATGGTTTCACATCTAGCTTTAGAGGAATCTTGTGCTAGAATAGGTCCTCTCTATAT
The DNA here is from genome assembly GCA_007258455.2 of Sequoia sempervirens. Classification (NCBI taxonomy): domain Eukaryota; kingdom Viridiplantae; phylum Streptophyta; class Pinopsida; order Cupressales; family Cupressaceae; genus Sequoia; species Sequoia sempervirens. Next base: position 366,029,789 of record VDFB02270651.1, read on the forward strand.
GCATTGAGATCCTCATAGGACCAATCAAAAACATGCTTGTACTTCCTCAACAATGCAATCAAAATTTTCCTAATAGTTGGACTTATTTTCTTTCCAATATATACCCTTTTTGGTGCTAACTCAGTCCCTAGATTGATCTCCTCAATATATTCTCTCTTGACTGGTGTTTTCTTCATGAGAGAATGATCATTTCCATCATACACCCTTTCTAATGCCACAAGTCCTCTAGGAATATTCTTAGTTTTTAACTGCACAACTTCTTTTCCAAATATAGTCTATTTTCCATCTACTTCCTCCAAAAAGGTTTGTAAATTGATCTCCTGAGCTTCATATTGATCTATGCAATGAAGAAACTTTATGAGATCAGTATCATCATTGAAAAATTCCCAGCTATATATATTGTCAAGGATAGTAGGTCTTGTTTTAAATTCAACTTGGGATACTCTAGCCAAGGTGATATAATCTCTTCTCAGTGCTATATTAGCTAAAAAAAATTCCATTATGTTTTTTGACCTGTCTATCCATTCAATGGAGAAAGCATCAAATAATTCAATTATATCCCAAACAACATTCCTATATTGTTTCAATCTTTTTTGTTTAGCAACATATTTTGACTTGACTTGTGAAACAATTAATTCAGGATCTCCCAGAATAGTGAGCAGCTTAATCTTATGTTTAACAACCATATTTAAACCAATTAACAGGGCTTCATACTCTGCTACATTGTTAGTACACTCAATAGTCAGTAGGAATGAATATTTGAATGTGATACCTTCAGGTGAGATAAAAACTACCCTAGCTCTATTGCCTTCCTAACTACATGTCCCATCAAAATACATCTTCCACACACTGTGCTCATTCTTGGTAACATGTTTATCGATTAAGTTAATATTTTCTAGTTTAGGTTTAGAGGGTTCTACTCTAAAACTCCCCAAATCTACATCACAAAAGAAATTCAATTGATCTTGAGGGACATAATCCATAATTTGATTCATCCTTGGCTCTCTATACAACTTGAATTTATGGTCATTTATGGGTATGGTGGCATAGGATAGATAAAATTGTACATTTCCTCCAACTGTTGTAGTCTGCTGCCTTGCCAAGAGCATTCCAAAATGAGGATGTGTATCAATCATAGTTATATCAATGTTATATATTGCTTGTGGATAAGCAACCAACTTCACCTCTACATCTTTCATTATCCCTACTATTGGAATAGGTTTGCTATCCATTTTATAGCACTTGCCACCATTAGTATCCACCTACATGCCCAATTGCTTCATGACTCCAATTGGGATAATGTTGATGGCAACACCTAAGTCTATAATACAATTTCTCACCAGTTTGTTATTTATAAGTAGTGTGGTAAAAATGGATTAATTTGCACAGGATTCATTATAGCATCACCAAGACAAACCTCTGCAACATTCACCTTTTCTTTCTTATTACTGATCTTAGTAATCCCCTTGTTTTCAAAAGTTGTTTTTTATCATTCCCATTTGATATTAACTAAATAGCATTGTCTCTATACTCCTTAATTTTCATTATTTCAAGTAGTGAGATAGACATTTTTACTTGGGATAAAGCTTGTGTGAACTCAAAACAAGAACTTTCTATTTTGATCATTTTCTTCTACTCGAGTGACTCTACTTTAGTCTCCTCCTTTTCTTTTTGCCCGTTTGATCAAATTTTTGCTTGTCCTTATGCAATTCTTTGCTTTCCTCCTTAAGAACTTTCTTTTGTTCAATCTTATCAGACTGCGTATTTTCTATCTTTTTTTAAACTCCATGTGGTGCTTTCTTATCCTTCACAAATATCCCTCTTGGAACACCTTCATTTTCATTTACTATTTTTTTTCTCAACCAATATTTTATTTTGGCCTATTCTACTACAACGATAGTTAATTTTTTGATCTCTTCCCCAATTGGCCTTCTTATATTGCATCTATTTTTCTAAGTTAGTGCACTAATAGAAGCTAGTTCATCACTATTTTCTTCACAATTAGAAAAGACTTCATGTTCTGCCATATGGAAATTATATCTTTGGTTATTAACATCATATTCATAAACTTCTTCTTTCGAAGATGAATATCTCTCCTGGTGTGGGAAGTTACATAAATTTTATGATATCTTTCTTCATTTTCTGCTGGTATCTCCTCTTATTGTATTAATTGAGCAACAATACAATGATCAGGTGAATGTGGCAAGTCACAAACTTGACACTAGGGATTATTGTTTACCATGTATGCTCCTCTCTTCTTCAATGGATCAGGAGTCTCTTTGTTTTTTGGTCTATCCATCACAGGCTTTCCATCCTTCCAATTTGTATTGTTCGGCATGCCATGTAACCTTGGCCTCTCATTTTTGTATGTGTTTTCTTGCCTATGTTGAGGATTGTTGAACTATTGGGGAACCCTAGGATTATCTCTCTTACTTATTATCCCAGTAGCCTTTATGTTATTTTCAATAGTCAGTGCTATTTTTTGTGCTTCTATCAAATTCCTAGGGAACCTATTCCTAAGCTCAGACCCTGTCTTTGGATCAAATGCTTTTAAATAGATGCTTAATGTTGCAGGGTATGCCAACTTGGATGCAACAGGTATCTTATTATGCAGCTTGGAGAATCTTTGGTTAAATTCATAGATTGAATCATTCTCATATTTCCAGATACTAACCAATTCATGGAAGGAAAACTCTAGTGCATATTTTTTCCCATACTGCTCAAGGAACTAAACATAAAACTCTTGAATGGAATCGATTGAAATTTTGGGAAAACTATTAAACCAATTTGTAGCTTCTTCAATTAATGACATCATAAATAACCTCATCTACACATCTTCATACTACATATCTAGTTCTCGAATAAAAGCATTAGAACTCATTAAGTGATCCTTAGTTGCGACTGCACTACTTCTTGTAAATTTTGAGACAAGACCTCTGCAACTAATATCCATAGGGTAAGGATATATTTCAAATCCTACTAGGTCAAAATTTTTCATAATAGTTTTGTATTGGTGAGGAGGTGAGGATGCTAATATTGGTATAGTGGATTGTTGTATTGTGCATTCAAGGTGGTGGCATATGTTGTTGGCCATGAGGTGGCTGAGCATTCAAATGTTGTGATGGACTTTTTGGTGGAACATTTGGCTATATGTATTGATTCAGTGACTGATATTGTTGTGCTTTAGGTGGATTTAAGTGTCTTGCATTATTATTTCCTTGACTGTGAGGTGGTACATATTTAGGGAGGTTAGCCTTCTGAGCATTAATTTGAGCTCTCTACAACTTTAGATCTTGGAGCTCTTTTATTGATTGGAGCCTCATCTATTCATATTTTTCTTTTGTCCTTTCCACTTCTTTTCTTTCATACTCCAAGTGTGCATCTAATTCCTCTTGAGTCATGAACTCATATTTTTTTTCAGGGGCTACACTATTAATGGGCTCATTCTAATTTCCTTCCATTTTATGATCATATTCTTTTTGTAGCCTAACTCTTTTAGCCTCAATCCTTCAATTGAATTCTTCATCTTTCTAAGGATCTGGTTGACAGAAAGGATTCCTTTTCTCTTCCAGAGTATGAGGTTCTCCTACTGAGCTATTTTCATTTTTCAATCTATCATAATGATTATATGTCTCAAAGTGAGGTTTTGACATTGTATCCTTATTTTTCAGGCACATTTCATCAGACACCTTCTTACCTTTATCATTCTTATGTGTCCATCTACTATTGTCATGCTAGGACCTCCTTTATACAGGGACCTTCTACCATGCATGTTGTGAACAATTGTGACAGTATGATGTGTTCTTTGTTTTTTTATAGTCACCACTCACTTATGTGGAAGTGAGAAAATTTTATATCCTTTTATTTCAAGCAGAGTCTATGTAATATTTTTTACTCTATGACAAAGGCCCTGACTCTGAGATGACTCTCTAGCAGATTCGCCAAACTATTAGGTCTCAAAAATGCAGGTTTGAACCAAAAGAGGTTGCCAAGTCCTTGATACATTTTTTTACTAACGTATAAGGCCAAATGATGAATTTGAACCTTCTACTCTTTAGGCTCTGCTAGACCTAGACAGGTGAACCTATGTGAATGAAGCAAACTTGAATTGTGTGTTTCTTCCCGAAGCGATTTATCCACAATGAGAATTGGAAGTGGATAAATGAAATCCTAATTTGGTATGAATTGTGTAAGCAATATCAAGGGAAAATATGTTTAGTTAACATATGCAAATAATATTCAGTTAACAGATGTAAGAATTACATTTGGTATGATAAAACTAAATAAAAATGGGTGATACCAGTGCCCTGTTGGGTAAAACAAAGTTAGATGATAGTCTAAGAAGAGTGGCTTCTATTTTGCAGAAATTTTAATTGCTTGGCATAAAAATATTATTTTATAACTTATATAAACATGCAAGAATGTAAGTACCAGATTCTTCTTAGTTATCCAGATGATACTTCCAATTTTTTGTGAATGACTAAAGGGATTTAATCTTTCCTTGAAAGAACTAGTTAATCATAGCACACAAATACAAAAAATGTGCATTGATAAATTGAGTATATTCTTGATATATCTATTTAAATAATAGAGAAACATCAACCTTGGAGAAAACCTGATAATATCTTCAATTAACTCAACAAACAATTGATACCAACATAATGCCACCAAATCAGAGATTTTTCATTAACTTCTTCAAAATTTATACATGTGTCTTGGTCTTTTTTGATGTAAACATTGTAGCTATCCCTATTCACCTATTTTCTTATACCTAATCTAATACTTCTTTTTCTCTTGGTATCTAGCATTTATATTAGAGGAAACAAGCTTTAGACAAAAATTCATGTCCCTTTGTAACAAAACATAATTATGACAATTAAGCATAACCAAAATAACTAAAACAAACATATGCTCTAGTTTGTTAGTCTTCGAGTAAAAACATGTGGTCATCTAAGACCTATGAAAAGATTTTACTTTATGATTGATCTTCCTCTGTGATGTCGATGATCAGTCATCATCAACCTAGGTACTGATATGTTATCCTCTCCATCTATACCAAGAACTTGACACAATGCATGATATGTGTTTTTGATGTAGAAATGAAAATCAGACACTGGGAAAGGCTCTACCTTCGCGGAGGGGATATGAAGTACCCTTTTATTATCACCCATTTTCATATGCAATAGGATTTCATCACTTCTATAAGTTCTCCTTAATCTTTTGTATTCTTGTTCCAACTTCCCCAAATTCACCTCTATGACAACTTGTTTGTTTAGGTTAAAAAATTTAATAATGGCTTCCCTCGACACATCTACTACACACCCACCATCTAGGAGCCTTACAATCTTTGTTGGGGTATGGTATCTATTTTCCAAGGCTTTAATTAGCTCGATATCAATGAAAACATTTGGAACTATCAATTTGGCCTAGTCAAGAGTGCACAGGTTTGATATCGAGTCCTTACCATTTTTATTCCTATAGAAATACCAGTATAAATTCCACTCATACTGAGGAATAATAGGGTCCCTACACCATTGAGTTGAATCTCTAAAGACTTTCTTTGGCCCCTTATCTAATAACCTAGCTAGTAAATTAAGCAATGGAGATTGTAAAGATGGTTTATTAGCTTTAAGTTCATCTTTTTGAGTTCCTATTGTATACACCTAAAAATGGTCACATCTCAATAGTCTGGTATTTAATTAAATATTTTTAATATTTAATTAGATCTCTGAATTCAATCTACGTATAAATAAATCTAAATAATTTATTTATATTGTTCATTCTTTCATTTCGATTAAATAAATAAGTTTATTTAATCACTTTTCTTATCCATTTCTTAATTAATTAAATAAACATTATGATTTATTTATATTAATTAACATATATAATCTTGGCTTGAATATTTTATTCAAATAAAAATTAAATATTCTTCTCTTCTAAAAATCTTCTAAAGTCTATTCGCAATTAAATATTCCAAATATTTAATTAATTCCTCTAAAGTCTATTCACAATTAAATATTCTAAATATTTAATTAAAAATTTTAATATCCATTCACATCAAATATTTCAAAAATGTTTTAAATCCTCAAACTCACATAAAATTAAATAAATTTATTTATTTACTATTGTATTATCTACAACAATTGTGAAATAAATTCAAAATAGAAAATTAACAAATTTCTCTGTTTCTGAGCAAAGTTGCTCCCGTGGGTTGAAGACAAACCTCCATTCTTCTCTCCAACCTCCCAAAATCTTCCATCTTCCTCTCAACCTCTCAATATTTCACCATTCAAAATTACCAGACAATCTCATAGCCATTGATCTTTGCCAGCTAGGCTCTTGCCTGTAAAAATCTATAAAAAAGACTACCGGGTCTTTAAAAAAGAAGAAGCTTGCATATAGGAAAACTATAGTCAATCAGTCTTCTAGCATCCATAGCCTCTAGAATCATAGAATAGCATAGCTTAGCATATTAGCAATCCATATCATGGCCTATCATCCTCATATCATAGCTTCAAAAACATTCATAATCCACAACCCCTGTGCATATCCACAAACCAACATTTCACTCCACCAATGTATAGGATAGAGAAGTATTCTCTCTCTTTGCATACTCGTTCTACAGGTTTCCATTCTGAGAAGCTTTGCTTACACAATCTAAGAGCAGCAGCTTCAAGCAAATCACTGGAGATAGAGGGCAATGGAAGGATTCTGAAGAAGCTTTTTTGATTTCTTTGATTTCATTCTATTTAGTTTTCTTTAGTTTAATGTTGCATTGGTGTGTTTTTTTCATATCATTTTGATACTAACATTTCCCACACCCATTTTTGGTGCCCACCGTGGGGCAACTTCCCCAATTTTTAACATCTTTGTGCAGATTTTTCTGATAGGTTACGGCTGGAAGAGCGTATTAGCGCATCAAACATGCTTCAACACATATCACACTTATTTTAGCACTCGGTTACTCTATTTTAGTGTTCTTTAACTCTATTTTAGTGCTCATTGAAGGTTCTTCAGAACCCACAGAGGATTCCACAATGCATTTTAGTGATTCCATAGCGCTCTTTACTGATTTTGTAGCACCCTTTAATGATTCCATTGCGCTCTTTGCAGTTTCCTTAGAGCATTTCTGTTTTAGTGCTCTTGATGTCTATTTTAGCACATTTCTTTATCTTAGCATAGAATTTGTAAGTCTGCAACTGTAATATGTGACTTAAGTAAAATTTGACTAGATCCGACGCGACCGCAACCAGTAAGAGCTTTAAAAAAAAATGAATCAATCCTAGGATAGTCACTTAATTTAAAAATGAAGCAATCCTAGGATAGTCACCTCATTTTCTATTTTGGACTAAAATGAACTCCATGTCTTTGTGAAGCAATGTCTTCACCTAGCATAGAAAACTATTTATTTGGGCTTAAAATTGAACTCTTGCTTGCTATGATTAAATGGTGATAGGCCTATGCTCTCCCCTTAATTGGGTGATCAAAATTCCAAACTCATCTATTCTATTTCATGTAATTTTAAGCTTTGTTAAAACCTTTTAGAAGGCTTGCCATAGTGGGAAAAATTACTCAACCTACGGGAACGACCTAAGTGGGAACAACTAAAGCCAAGTTTTCTAGCCAACTTTAATCAAATGAAAATGGTTGATGAAAATACCATTCAACGGTAGTGTGCAAGATAACCATCCCCAAAGCCTTTGTTTTAAAGGTTGGGAGGTCTCCTGAGGGAGTTTATTATTTCTGCACCGAATGGAAACCCTTACTACGAACTTAGTGTAGTATCCAGCCGAAGTCAATTTCCAAAGAACATAATAATCACAGTGTAGGAGAGGGAAGAATCTACCCCCAAGATACTCACCATATAACTACCAAGGACCATTTGCTCAGGGGATCTGGTATCCACTTCCGTCACTCTGAGTACGTGCTTGGAAAAGACAAAAACATGAGCGCCCCTTTGGGGGTGACACGGCTGTGTGAGTCGACGGAGTTCTAAGATGTGGGTTGTTGATTATCATGGTGACCTACCTGAGTACTAAGAGTAATTTTGCTTGAACTATCTATCATGTGTAAAACTTGTGAAAACAATTTTTGAAAAACATTTTGATCATACACTTAATGTTTAGTATAGGACTTTAAAACAACTATTTTCAAGGTGTTTGTTGTGTTTTCAGTCACACTAATTTAGGTAAAAGATCATCCAAAACTCACAATTACATTGATTACTCTCATGTTAAGAGATTGGAAATCCACAACCTTTGTTAGAAAATCCATTCTCAAACGAATCAAAAAGCCAAAGAAACCACTTAGCTACAAGAAACTATTGAAGAAAAGACAATTCTTGTACCAAAGTCAAAAGGTTTTACTTAAACATAGAACCTTTATCCATCGATATCATGACTGTGTTAGAGGTTTCACTGATTATTATGTTGTAGAACCATTATACTCATGAGCTTTCTTTCAAAGAAGAGCCCTTTCTCAAACGAACAACCACAGTCAGTGTATTCATTCTTATTATATTCCCCAACCTGCAATTGAATATTCTACTCGTCTGAAACAATTTCTGCAATAGAGAACTCAATCACATTGGGCATTTATCACAAATCCATTTTTTTACGAAGCTACGATCAAACTTCATAAAGTGAAAAATCATTCTTTTCTTGATCTTTTGTTTAAATTCTCGCAAACAGGATTTTCATCCTTTCAATAAGGGAAAACACGAGCTAAATACTAGAAATATTTTACGTCATAGAATCTTCATTCTATCCTGACTTTCATAACCATAAAAAATTGTACTATTTCATTCTTTTGATCAAAAGTTAGTAGAATTTGGGGCAAAGCTTATGCCTGTTGTCATGAGATCTCGAAAGCACATAGAAAAAGATGAAAGAGAAAGTACCACAAGCAAAATGGGTGATAATAGTGAGAAAGAAGAGAATCCATTTCATACTGAAGAGTTAACAGAAGAAAAGCTTCAAGAAGCAGAGCAGGATCCCCAATTCCATACTCTTATGGAAAGAATTTTAGAACAAAACAAGGAAATATATTTTCTTTCATTAGCTAATCAAGGAGCTAAGTTACCTTTCGATTTTGATATAGAAGGGATTAAAGAGAATCCTGAAACTCCCCCTAATGATTTTAGTGCCCTTACTCAATAGATAAAAGAATTACAAGGGAAAATAAAGGAAATGCAAGGGGGTGCAACAAATAAGTATGTTTTGGATGACATATCTCCTTATCCATTTGATAGGAGTCTTCAAATGATCCCTTTTCCAAAACATTGTGAAATCCCTAAATTTGATAGGTACAATGGAAAAACTGATCCCATTGAACATGTGAGGGATTTCTGAAATATGAGTCTAGAGTTCGCTTATGAAGATACCTACTTAATGCAATTGTTTCCACGAAGTTTGGGTGGACAATCCATGGACTGGCTTTCCAAGATCACTCCCCCCATGAAAACCTTTGAGGAGTTAATAAATTAGTTTATATCACAATACGCCTACAACATCCAACACCAGATAACCATGCTTGATCTTTGTAAAGTGAAACAAAAAGTAGGGGAATCTTTCACTACATTTTTCCAAAGATGGAGAAGATTGTTTGCACGATATTCCTATCCTATTCCTGAAAGAGAAAAGATGGATATCTTCATCAATAGCCTAGATCAAGAATTAAGCTACAAGCTTAATCTTCATTTTCCTCCTAACTTTGAAAAATTGATTGAAAACACAATCACCATTAAAGGGGCCTTGGTCAAAAGAGGAGTAATAAAACTTGATAATCCAAGTTCATCCAACCATAACAACAATGATAAAACAAGGTTTTGGAATAGAAATAAAAATGTCGTCAATGATGGTATAGTGGATGCAAACAATCTACGAACAAGATCATCTATCTTCAACCTATCAAGTGCTCCACGAAACAACCAACAAGGAAACAAAAATCAACAAGGACAAAACTCAAATCAAGAAAGCATGACCAATCAAAACAACAAGGATAATCATGGTAATTTCAATAACAATCTTAGCAATACCCAAACATCAAATCTACCAAGACCTTCATTCTTTTCAAATTGATAGAATTTTACCACTTTGGTTCAATCTCTTGAGTCTACTCTCAAGGATTTTCTCGATAATAAGGTTATCACCTTACCACCACAAAGAGATTATGAGCCACGAGTCAAACCACCATCATGGAATGACTCATATTATTGCAATTATCATCAGTGTAAAGGTCATAGAACAAATAACTGTCAAGCCTTGTGAAATCTAGTACAAGATTTAATTGACAATGGCACCATCACAATTGAAGGACATCATACCAATGATGATCATCAAGCATTCAAAGATCCTTTACCAAACTATCAAAAGGGGGAAACATCAGATACCAAAGTGAAAAGTATAAATAATGTTGAAGACAACATAATCCGCCACATCTATGCAGATGATCAACGGGTTAATGTTATGAAAGTCAAGGAAAAACAAGAATATCAATAGGTTAATGTGACTATGAGAGGACAAGCAAAAGTTGTCTTAAAAGGAAGTTCATCTAAGGCAGCTATTCCTCCTCCAAATCATTATAATCTAGTTGATCAATTGAGAAAAACATCAGCTCAAATTTCCATCCTTGAACTTCTCAAAATACCTCCCATGCACAAGAATATTTTAGAAGAAGGTCTTGTAAACACAACTGTCGACACTGATCTAGATGTAAACAAATTTCAAGCCATGGTGGGACATTTGTCTTCCCCAACTTGTCTTTCATTCTCTGAAAAAGATGATACCTCCATGAAACATCCACATAATTCATCGCTTTATCTTGAAGTCATGATCCATAAACACCGAATCAGATGTGTCTTGATAGATGGAGGAGCCAGTTTAAACATTTTTACCTTAAAGCTAATACATGCCTTAGGAATATCAGAAAATTCCATTGATCCACAAAGGAAAATAACTATCAAGGCATATGATGATGAAGAAAGAGCTTCTAAAGGACTAATAATGCTACCTATCAGACTGGGAATTATTGTGAAAAATACCTTTTGTCAGGTTCTAGATCATGATCTTTCCTACAACATACTTTTGGGACATCCATGGATTCATGATATGCAGGCGGTACCATCAACGTACCATCAATGCCTAAAGTTTCCGTATGATGGACATGAAATAACTATACAAGTTGACTATAATAACACCCAAACTTGTTCAAATCTCTAAGCAACTCAAGATGCCTTTGTACCACACAATAGGGAGGCTCTTACTACTTCTTCCAATCTACAAAGCCAATTGCAAGAATTGACAAAGAATCTTGACACCAAGCTACATTTAAAAGACAAAGGAGTAGGCAAATATTTTCTTTGCTTTTCTAGCTTACCTCCTTCTCTGAGGTCACATGGTTAGCTGACCCTATCAAATCAAAAGATTGCAACAGCCTCTACATCCCAAGCTTATGTGCCAATCACAAAGTTTGATTGACAATTCATTAAAGCTAACACCACCGAGGAAGAAGCCAAAGATAGGGACATCCTAAGCTGGCTATACAAAGATGAAGATGAATCTGTCTTGCACATCAAGTTACCTACCGACCAATATGGAAAAGGGTATACCATCATGCAAAGAATGGGCTATGAAGGAAATGGTCCTATTGGAAAAAGAAAAGAATGAATCATTGAGCCAATTCAACCTATTTCAATACATCCAAAAGATAAAATAGGACTTGGATATGGTAAAGATATAGAAGAGTCAACTTCACAACGAGCACAACAAACTCATAAAGGAGAATCAATTTCAGATAAACCCCATGAAGATGTCACTCTACAAAAATTTTATGGATCAGTTTTCCAATTGCAGAACAGTTCAGACATTGATTCTAATGAATATGAATGGGAAACAATCTATAACAATGAATTTTAGAGAGACAAACAAGTTGATACCATACAAAAATTTTCACCCACATTCTTACAAGGGGAGGGCTCAAAGCCTCCACTTGATTATGTTTTAAAAAGTGATCATGACTCAAGTGAAACTGATTCAATTCAAAGTGAGACAGTTCATCTACAGGAGGATACCATCCTAGATCTCTCCCATAATGACATTAATAATAGCATCATGACCTTAATGGCTAGTGACCTTAATCATCCTACCGATCCATTTCATTTGGTCCTTCCTGAACTCATCAATTGGGAAAAAATTGCTCCAATTGATATTCCAACTTTTCCAAATGATGAAACCATCATAAACTTTCTTTGCTCATCCCAACTAGAAACAAGTTCCACCAGGGAATCACAAGATCAGAGTTTTCGATAGGAAAGTGCCAAGTTTCTTAGCTATAAAATAAATAACATAAAAGAAAGATCTACTGGTGAAAACCTAACAAAGGTAGTATTAGATCATGAAAAGAGAAAAATAAAAAGCATATCCAATAGTGAAAACCTTTCAAAGGCACTAGAGGATGGGAAACTTGATGCTCTTCCAGAACACTATCAGGAAAGGTCTTCTATCCTAATAGAACCAATGGAGGCACTCAATATAGGCACTACAGAACAACCCAAAGTCTTACTACTCACAGCATCTCTAACAGAGGAGGAAATCCTGGGATTCATAGAATTTCTAAAAAATAATCAAATCAGTTTTGCTTGGTCCTATGCGGATATGCCTGGATTGGATCTAGATCTCATAATGCATCATCTATCTATTATGTTAGGGGAAAAACCTATGAGAAAAAAACTCAGAAAAATGCATCCACATGTTGCATTATTAGTTAAAGAAGAGTTAAGGAAACTTTTGGATGTTGGATTCATTCGGTCTATCGACTATGCATAATGGATCTCCAATATCGTACCTATTTCAAAGCTGGATGTAAGGATTAGAATTTGGAAAATCACAGAGCTTCAATTTTTTGGTGATTCACAACTTGTTATAAATCAAATCAATGATGAATATCACACTAAGGATGACAAGTTGATACCTTACAAAAATATGGTGGATGATTTTAAGAAATACTTTCTTGATATCAAGTTCATACAAATTCCATGTATTGATAATAAAGTAGCAGATGTTATGGCTACAATTGCATCCTTACTCCAGTTGTCTGAGAATCAAGGATGATATGATTTCCTGGTGGAACAATTTTTTTCTCCTGCCTATGATAATCCAGAAACCCAAATCATTTGCCACTTAACCAGTTTTGATTCTCCATTGTATGGCCAAGTTTACACTTACCTAAAGGAAAATGTCTTACCATTGGACTTGTCTAGAAACCGGAAAATAAATTTCATCTGTCAATCCACCCGTTACACTTTAATTGCTGACATCTTATACTAGTGTGGTCTGGATGGTACGCTCCTTCGATGTCTTGAACATGATGAATCTAAAAAATCCTTACAAGAGGTTCATGGTGGTATTTGTGGAACTCATTCAAGTGGTTTAACCTTAGCCAAGAAACTTGTTAGAATGGGATATTATTGGCCTACCATGGAGAGAGAATCTTTTATTTTTTTCAAGAAGTGTTCTAAATTCCAGATCCATGGGAATCTTATTCATGCACCTGCACAGGAACTGCAACCTTTCACTCTGACATGGCCTTTTTCTTAGTGGGGACTAGATCTTGTTGGAAAAATTCATCCTTCATCATCAAATGGGCATAAATTCATCATCATGGCTATAGAATATTTTATAAAATGGATAGAATTTGTTCCTTTGATGACCATGATCGATAAAAAAATCTCTTCATTTATCTTGAATTACATCATCTGTCGATATGAATTCCTAATTCTATCATCACTGATAATGGGAGGCCTTTCAAGAATCAGGATGTTGACGAACTTTGTGAAATATTTCACATCCAACACAAGTTCTCTACACCTTACTATCCACAAGGAAATGGTCAAGCAGAAGCTTCAAACAAAACAATCTTGAAGAAGATAGTAAATGATGCTAGTCATGATTGGCATGTCCAGTTAAATCCAACTTTGTGGGCATACAGAACTAGCATTCGCACACCAACAGGAGCTACACCATATTCCTTGGTATATGGAGCATAAGCGATCTTACCATTAGAGGTTGAAATACCTTTTCTTAGGGTTTCACTCAAAGGATTGATAAATGATGAAGACTATCGAGTATCTCGTCTGCAAGAGCTAGAATTGTTAGATGAAAGACGTCAACATGCAGTTGATCATTTGAAGGGTTATCAACAAGTTATGTCCCATAGCTACAATCACAGAGTTAAACCACAAACATTTCAAGTAGGTGATTTAGTCTTGAAAGAAAATCCACACAATCAGCAAGACAGAGAAAAGAAAGGAAAATTTGAACCAAATTGGCTTGGTCCATTTGTCATCATTGCAGCATATGGTTTTGGAGCATATCAGTTATCTACGTCAGAAGGAGACCTATTTGAAGAACCAATCAATAGCATTCATTTCAAGAATTTATATGTCTTAATCATCAAAAACTAAAAAATTCCTGAAGAAATCCATAAAAAAATCATAAAAAGTCATGAAAAAATACATAAAAATCAGAAAAAGTCCTTAAAAAATACATAAAAATCAAAAAAGCAGAAAAAAAACAATAACAAGTTCACATGATCTAAAAAAGTGCAATAAAAACAAGCGGTGAAAACCTAGCAAACATGCACTACTTGTGATCAAAATGGGCTCCTCTATCTATTAGCTTATGTCTTCCATTCACTTTACGGAATCATCTATCTATATCTATCATCTATACATATCTATCATATCCATATCATGCAATGGGAATCCTTGTGTTTCATCATGGCTTGATGAAATTTGTACATATCCATAATATTCAGGTTGTGTTTACACTGGGGGTAGAAACATAAACTAAACAAGAGAGGGGCAATGAGCTTTTAGAACATCACAAACAGACAAATGACAGTTTGACAAAATGCAACATACATTGACGCATCAAATCAACCACAACACCAAAACGATCACTCAATGCCAATGAAATTAAAACAATGTTAATCAAAACAAAAACATCAATTGATGTTGATAACCAAGTTGGATGATCTTAATCTGAATAATGTTTGGAATACTTTAGGAAAAATTTGAATTGTTGGTTGATTTTCTATCATATCTCTGGAGCAATTCGATGATGTATTGAACTAGAAAAGCAAGGAAGGAGTATGATTTTTCTTTTTCTGTTGTTTGTGAGTGAATCATTAGTACTATGCAAATTGGTCGTGATACATGCTCTACTAAGTATCATTGATGACATTTCATAATTTACATGGGAAACGAGTTAACTCTTGTCTGTTTATGCAAGCGATACTCAGGTCATCTCGGTTCAATTATACCTAGATGCTTGTATTATCTTGCTATATCAAAATTCATGAAAGCAATACTCAGGTCATTACTGGTGCTAACATACCCTTTGATGCTTGTATTAACTTTTAACATTTCAATGCTCTATGATGACACAAAAAGCACAAATAAGCTCTCAGAATGGCAATATTGTACAGATACCCTGCATGGTTAGTATAGATTACATTCATTTTAGAATCTGCATTTTGCATTTATAGATTTTCCCAAAAGCTAGAAAAGTATAAAAGTTTCATATCTTTCGAATAAACAACTAAGTATATGTTACATTCACAAAACAAAAAAAAAACATCAGGGCAGGTGGATGAAGTTGGGTAACAATTTTGTGGCCACTTTTCAAAAAAGTTTTTAAAAAATGTGCTTGCATTATTTCCCATTAAAAACAAAGAAAAAGGTGAAATTATTTTCCTTGGGTTACCAACCCAAAGGCTTGGAGGGCATTCCCAACAAGGCTAGAGACGTGTTTTTGCAAATTCTACAATTTTTCACATAATCAAGTATGTGCTCACCATCAAGATTGCATCTAGTTCAATATCGACAAAATCAAACACATGGGTAATGTTAAGTTCTCTCTTAGCTATCCAACGATGTAAATTTTTTCACTTTTTGACAATGTTAAGCCTTTCATCCATAATTTCTTTTGTTTGTATCTCTATTTTTTGCTAAAAAGTAGTGTTTGGTGTTTTTTTTGTTATAAATTAACCATTCATCAAAATTTCAAATAAATTACATTTTTAGAAACTAGACTCCATTCTACAAATTTAAAAAAATAAAAGAAAAATAAAATCAATTATTTTCCAAAATTTGTAGGGGGAGCACGGCCAAAATTCTACTTTTCAGGAAGTGCCCAATTAGAAAATTAGTAAAAAATCAAATATTCATTAAAAATTTATCAAAAAAATTGTGCATCAACTAGATCTTGTTAGCTAACTTTTGACTATAGCAATTTTAAAAATACTACAAAAAATTTCACCATGCTTAGGTTGTACAAGAGTTGCTATGTTATGTTTTTTTGACAAAAACAACACCAATTTGTGTACATCCCTCTTTTGAACCCCTTAATCTCAACCATTTTCAAAATAAGTTAGTATTTTAGAAAGTAGACTCGGAGCACTTCGATCCTTTTTTTGTTCCATCTCAAAATTTTGAGTGTAACTATCCTCAATTTCACGTCCAAGGTCAATATTTCCTGATTTTAGAAAAAAAAGTGGCCACTTAAGCCCCCTTTTTGGGAACCATCTTGGTGCACTTACCCATCATCATATTCATTTTTCATAACATATCATTTCATCATATGTCACATCATAAATCATATCATTAGCATCATGCATAGATAAAATAGATACCCATCACATAATAAAGGTACACATACTCATCATACGAACAAATCATCGCTGCCTATCATATTATCTCAAAAATGAATGTCAAAATATACAAAGATGTCAGCTATGCATGACATAACATCATCCAAAATGGGATCATATCAGTATGTATACAAACGCCTCAACAAAAAATTGATAAGACATCATGCAAAATGTACTATGAAGTGCTATCCTTTGATGCTGTCGATCCTAGCTCTATCCCAGCTGCACCTAATGGACCTGATCCACCTGCCCCTGATGACCCTCAGGCATGTCAAGTAACGAGGTCATTTTTAATACCTCGATCACGTCTCTATCCACCTGTACAAGCTACATAATCAACCTCCATGTCTTTGGGAATCTCTCCCGTTGAATAGGAAGAATCATCAAGTCAAAGCAACATCAATATCAAATCATCAAGACAAATAAATCAAATCTAAAAACAAATTTATCAAAATCCTGTTTGTTTTTAACAACTTTAGAAGCAAACTTATCAACAATTATTTGTTTTTCATCATCATGAAAATCAAATTTATCAAAATCCTATTTGTTTTTAACAACTTTAGAAGCAAACTTATCAACAACCTTTTTTTTTTTCATCATCATGAAAAGCAAATTTATCAAAATCCTATTTTTTTTTAACAACCTTAGAAGCAAACTTATCAAACAACTATTTGTTTTTCATTAACTTGAAAGCAAATTTATCAGCTACAATTTGTTTTCCAACAACCTTGGGAACAAATTTATCAGACAAACATCATCAAATTAGGGCATTGCAATACGCAAACAATCAATACAAAGTCATGCATTTTATCACATTCTATCATTGTAGGGGAAATTTAAGTCATCAATTTTTCATCTCACATCTTTCCACGTCAATTTCTTCACATCATCATTTTCGAACGATGAATCGATATCTCAAAAATCATAAAAAATAAAAAATTTCCAAAAAATCTAAAAATTCAAACAAATTCACAAAAATCAAAATCTTATTGATTCATCCTCAGCGGGGGCATATACCTATCAACATTTGACAATCAACATCTGGGGAAAATTTCAAAATTCTTTGAAGCAATGCGTAAAATACATCACTTCAAAGAGGGGAAAAATGTATACACCTAAAAATGGTCACATCTCAATAGTCTAGTAATTAATTAAATATTTTTAATATTTAATTAGCTCTCTAAATTCAATCTGCGTATAAATAAATCTAAATAATTTATTTATATTGTTCATTCTTTCATTTCAATTAAATAAATAAGTTTATTTAATCACTTTTCTTATCCATTTCTTAATTAATTAAATAAACATTATGATTTATTTATATTAATTATCATATATAATCTTGGCTTGAATATTTTATTCAAATAAAGATTAAATATTCTTCTCTTCTAAAAATCTTCTAAAGTCTATTCGCAATTAAATATTCCAAATATTTAATTAAAATTTCTAATATCCATTCACATCAAATATTTCAAAAATGTTTTAAATCCTCAAACTCACATAAAATTAAATAAATTTATTTATTTAATATTGGATTATCTACAACAACTGTGAAATAAATTCAAAACAAAAAATTAACAAATTTCTCTGTTTCTGAGCAAAGTTGTTCCCATGGGTTGAAGACAAACCTCCATTCTTCTCTCCAACCTCCCAACATCTTCCATCTTCCTCTCAACCTCTCAATCTTTCACCATTCAAAATTACCAGACAATCTCATAGCCATTGATCTTTGCCAGCCAGGCTCTTGCCTGTAAAAATCTATAAAAAGGACTGCCAAGTCTTTAAAAAAGAAGAAGAAGCTTGCATACAGGAAAACTATAGTCAATCAGCCTTCCAACATCCATAGTCTGTAGAATCATAGCATAACATAGCTTAGCATATTATCAATCCATATCATGGCCTATCATCCTCATATCATAGCTTCAAAAGCATTCATAATCCACAGCCCCTATGCATATCCACAAACCAAGATTTCACTCCACCAACACATAGGATAGAGAAGTATTCTCTCTCTTTGCATACTCATTCTACAGGTTTCCATTCTGAGAAGCTTTGCTTACACAATCTGAGAGCAGCAACTTCAAGCAAATCATTGGAGATAGAGGAAAATGGAACGATTCTAAAGAAGCTTTGTTTGATTTCTTTGATTTCATTCTATTTATCTTTCTTTAGTTTAATGTTGCATTGGTGTGTTTTTGTCATATCATTTTGATACTAACATTTCCCACACACACCTATTTCTGATTTCTTTTGCACCATTTCTATAGAAATCAAAGAGTGATGATAGAGCTTACCTGAAATAAAGTTTTCTTTCTGGAGAATTCCCTTCACTTTTGCACCTCGAGCTCGTATGCACTTTGTTTCCGCTACTATGATCGAGGAATCTCAATCTACTTCATTTACCTCCTCACTGAGATGCATTAATTCTTGAATCAATCATTCACATGATTCAAATCTTTTGCATTGAGCTCAATTCATATTTCAAAGCTGACTAATGTGACTAGCAAGCATGAAATATCTCAACGGTTGCTTACCACATTACTTCACATCACTCTTCACCCCCCTACGGTATTGTGGTACATCCTTGGTTCATATATTACTATACCACTCTACCACGAGCTACCTTTGTTCTTCTTGTGGTACTATAGTATAACTTCATTACTTTTCTTTATATACCACCTTACCGCGAGATATGTTTCAACCCTTTGTGATATGGCGGTGTCTCTTTTTATTACTATTCTTGAGTGTACCGCTCTACTAAAGTCTTGTTTTGACCCCCCATAGTATAGTGGTTTCCTTTTATCTCTATTGTTCATCACATCGCTCTACCATGGGTTGTGTTCCATCCTTCCACAGTATAGCAGTCTCCTCTTGTTAATATTGATCATTATACTACTCCACCGTGGGCTAATTTTTGACCCTTCATGGTAC
Organism: Sequoia sempervirens; assembly: GCA_007258455.2. Lineage (NCBI taxonomy): Eukaryota > Viridiplantae > Streptophyta > Pinopsida > Cupressales > Cupressaceae > Sequoia > Sequoia sempervirens. Next base: position 366,049,430 of record VDFB02270651.1, read on the forward strand.
AGCGGTAAAAGGGTATAGTGTTAGCTTCCTTTACCATGCTACTGTGAGCTATTTTGCAATAGGTTGTATTAACAAGGTAAGAGATGAGGACTATGTAAGGTGTTTAATGAGGCAGTGGTATAGTGGTAAAAGGCTATTTTGGCTTTATGGATTGAAATAGAGTGATTTTTTTATAAAAATGATAGCATGAATTTTGTATTTCCATTGATAAAAGCTTCATAATTTTCATGAAAATTCTAGTTCTAATAGTGGCTCTAGTTGGGGATAAGTGATTTTCCAGTCACTGCAAGAATCCAAAATCTCTAGTTGCAGACCAATAGTTCAGAATATAAGAAGGATGGAAGGTGGAGTGGATGGAATGGATAATGATATGGAGATGGAAAATAATGGAAATGGAAATGAACCTTATAGTACTGTACATGGAAATAAATTTTGTTTTTTGATAAGGGAAATGTAGGATTGTCCATGTACAAGCAATTCGTAGTCCATTTTCTTATTTCCTAAACTATTGTGCATGGAAAGAGACTATTTTAAGAGGGTTGTTAAGAATTGTCCATCCACTAGCAATCCTTAATCCTTTGATACTCCTCAAGAAAATTAATGCTCTAGTTATTGCACATGTATTGGTAACTCTTGCTCCTCATCAGATATGTTTTGCAAATATTAACATTCTTCTCCTCCTTTGCTAGTGATAACAAAAGGTCCTAACAATAAGGCTTAAAATTTACCATGCTTTCCTTTCTCTTGACATCTAGCATTCCACATCAGCACAAAATCACCCACTTCAAATTTTCTATTTTTGTCTTTCTTATCTAAAAAGTACTTCATCTAAGATTGCATCTTTTCATTTTTTTTTTGAGCCATCCTCCTTATTTCATCAAGTTTTGTAAGTTGCTCTATACATTCTTCCATTGGTTCTGGAATGTCTAAATATTCCTGAAGGATGAAATTATAAATTTGTCCAAGGTTCTATAGTAGCATTCTAGCTTGTGTCCCATACACCAACTCAAATGGAGATTTCCCAATTTCCTTTTTTACAGTTATCTTGTCTGCCCACACAACCATCCTAAACTTTGAGTCCAAAGCCTTCTTGTTTCCATCTAACATCCGCATGATTTTTAAAAGACTTCTATTGCTAGATTATACCTGGCCATTTCTTTGTGGGTGGTATGGGGAAACATAAGAAATAGGGGTATGTGCAGGATCATGATGGGCCAAAAAGTGGCAATATGATGGGTATGTGGCTGATGACCTTTTTTTACCAAAAATTGATGAAACGAAAAGGGTTTTTAAAGGAGATTCTCAACTTTCAGAAAATATAAATTATGCTTTACTTTGAATTTAATAAGTAATTATTATTCATTTTTTATTCAAATTACAACTAAAGTCCCGATTGATAGACTGATTGAAAAACATCTATAGCTTTCAAACGGTATCACATTTTTTGAATCCAAAACATGTGTCCCACTCTATGCTTCATATAATATAGGATTAAAAAAAGAAAAAATGAATTTCATGAAGTTTTGACCAAGTTAAGGTGGTTAGACATACAAGTTTTTAATATTTTTTAAAATTTGTAATAAAAATTCATAATTAATTATTTACTTGGAAAAAATTACAAAAAAATATGCATCACATCGGGACATGAGTCTTCTACTTATATCTAAAATCTTATAAAAATTATTATCATTTTATTTTGGTTAGGTGGTAACACCTACTTCTTATTTTTCCCAAATTTAAGTACTACTACATTGAAATTTCAAATTTTCACCAAATAGTTTTTTTTAAACCTAGTAGTTTTGAAACTACATTCAATTTGCTACAAATTCTATTCTTACATTTTTTTGATATAATATAGATAACTTATTCAAATTTTTACGTCAAGTTGCCTAACTCAAATTTTTCTAATTTTTTTGCCACTTAAGGGCCTATTTTTTCCATGATGATCCTGCACATACCCATAGTAATACCATATGTGTTGCAGAAACTCTTAAATTCATCAAACCTAAAACACATCCCATTAACTGTGATCAATCTAACTGGTGTACCAAATCTGGTTATGATATTCTGCATCAAGAAATTTATTACCACCTTATTGGTTGCTTATTTTGTTGGGATTTCCTCTACCCATTTAGTAAAATAATCAGTAGCTACTAATATCCATTTATGTCCCCCACGTGACTTTTCTTGTATTTCACCAATAAAATCAATTCCCCATTGGTGAAAAGGGGCTTCTACTTGCAAAGATCTAAGTGGTAAGGCTCCTTGATACTTCATTTTTCCTGAGAATTTCTGGCAAGCTTCACACTTCCTCACATATGAAGAAGAATCATCAAAAAACTTAGGCCAGTAATAGTCTGCCCTAAGAATTTTATATGTTGTTTTAGAAGAATAATGGTCTTCACATAGTCCCTCATGCATCTCCTTTAAGACATGTTTTTCCTATGATTCATCCAGACACAGCAGCAACACTCCATCTCTATTTTTCCAAAATAGATCACCTTCTTTGAAAACATATTTAGATGCTTGTAGTTTCAATGTTCTCCTCTGATTATCATCCAATCCTTCAGGGCATTTCATGTGCCTTAGATAATACACTATTTTAGTAAACCATGGAGTATGTTCAATGCTTGTAAATTCGCCATCTTCATTTTATACACTATAGATTTGGTTAGCTTCAATGTTTGTTTCTTCCATGAGTTTGGCCAAACCTTGTGCCCTTACTAACTTCGTGATCTAAATTTCCATATTAAATTCTTGGATCTTGTTGATCCATCTACATATTTTCCCTATCACTTTTGTCTTCACCAAGATATCCTTCACAGCTACATGTGGCACATATGCAATTACTTTTCCTCCAAATAGATATGATCTAAAAGATGTTGTTGCTTCGACCAATGCATATGCTTGTTTCTCCATAATAGCATACTTTAATTCTGCCCCCTGTAGTGACTTGCTAAAGAAGGATATAGGTTGCTCATCGCCTTCATCATTCTTTTGTAACATAACAACTGCTATGGTGTGAAATGAGGCAAAAGAGAATATTTGAAAAGGTTTGGTAAAATAAGGAGATTTTAGAATGGGGGCTTCTTTGATGGCCTTTTTGATGGATATAAAGGCTTCTAGGGCTTCTACAGTCTAGTCTATGTTTTCTCCCTTCTTTAGCATTTTGGATATGGGTTTAACAATCTTAGCAAATTTTGACACAAATCTCCTAACAAAATTAATATGCCCAAAACATGATTGAATGGCTTTGACTGTTTTGGGAATGGTGATTTTATCTATGGCTTCTACTCTTTCAGGGTCTATTCTAATTCCTTATTTTCACACTATATCCTAAAAGTTTACCTTCTATGACGACAAAATGACATTTTTTAGGGTTTAGACTAATACCATATTCCAAAGCCTTGATGAATATTTTTTGCAATTGTTCTACATTATCTTCTGCCCTTTTGGAATAAGCAGTGAGGTCATCCAGGTACACTACCATTATAGCATTGATCAAATCTGCAAATGGCACATCCATGGCCCTTTGGAAAATTTCCCCTACATTTGTGAGACTGAATGGCATTCTCACATAGACATATGTCCCCCAAGGCATAGTAAAATTTGTCTTGTAATGCTCAGAATCCTTCACTTTGACCTGATTATACCTAGACAATCCATCCATCATTGACAACAACTCACACCATGCTACTTTTTGCAATATTGCTTCCATACGAGGAAGAGAGTAATTATCTTTGAGGGAAGCAACGTTTAAATTCCTAAATTCTACACATAGTCTAATATGATCCAAATTTTTCTTTCTTATTGGGACAAAGTTTGAGACCCTTGCTAAATATATAATGGGCTTGATAATTCCTCCATCTCTAAGTTTTTCTAGCTCTTGCATTTTAGGTTCTAGATTTGGGTTGATAGGTCTCTGCTTCTTCCTGAATGGTTTCACATCTTTCTTTAGAGGAATCTCATGCTAGAATAGGTCCTCTCTATATTCCTTGAGATCCTCATAGGAATAGGAAAAACATGCTTGTAATTCCTCAACAATGCAATCAACATTTTCCAAATAGTTAGACTTATTTTCTTTCCAATATATACCTTTTTGGTGCTAACTCAGCCCCCAGATTGATCTCCTCAATATATTCTCTTGACTAGTGTTTTCTTCATGAGAGAATGATAATTTCCATCCTACACCCTTTCTAACACCACAAGTCCTCTGGGAAGTTTGTTAGTTTTTAATTGCACAACTTCTTTTCCAAATACAGTCTAGTTTCCATCTACTTCCCTATCAAAAGCATTGAAATCGATCTCCTAAGATTCATACTGATCTATGCAATGAAGAAACTTAATGAGGTCAGTATCATCATTGAAAACTTCCCAGCTATATATATTGTTAGGGATAGCAGGTCTTGTTTTAAATTCAAGTTGGGATACTCTAGCCTAGGTGATATGATCTCTTCTAAGGGCTACATGAGCTAATTAATCTTCCATTATGTTTTTTGACCTATCTATCCATTCAATGGAGAAATCATCAAATAATTCAATTATATCCCATAGAGAATTCCTATATTGTTTCAATCTTTTGTGTTTAGCAGCATATTTTGACTTGGCTTGTAAGACAATTAATTTAGAATCTCCTAAAACAGTTAGCAACTTAATCTTATGTTTAACAACCATATTTAAACCAACTAGCAGGGCTTCATACTCTACAACATTGTTAGTACACTCAAAATTCAACAGGAATGAATATTTGAATGTGATGCCTTCAGGTGAGATAAAAACTACCCCAGCTTTGTTTCCTTCCTAACTATGTGCCCCATCAAAATACATCTTCCACACATTGTACTCATTCTTGGTAACATGTTTATCAATTAATTCAATATTAACTGGTTCAGGTTGAGAGGGTTCTACTCTAAAACTCCCCAAATCTACATCACAAAAGCAATTCAACTGATCTTGAGGGACATAATCCACAATTTGATTCATCCTTAGATCTCTATACAACTTGACTTTTTCGTCATTTATGGGAATGGTTGCATAGGATAGATCAAATTGTACATTTCCTCCAACCACTGCAGTCCACTGCCTTGACAAGAGAATTCCAAAATGACAAGGTGTATCAATCACAGTTATATCAATGTTATATACTGCTTGTGGATAAGCAACTAGCTTCACCTCTACATCTTTCATTATCCCTACTACTGGAATAGGTCTACTATCCATCGCATAACACTTTCCACCATTAGTATCCACCCACATGCCCAATTGATTCATGACTCCAATTGGCATAATTTTGATGGCAACACCTAAGTGTATCATACAATTTCTCACCAACTTGTTATTTATAAGTAGTGTGGTAAAAAATGGATCAATTTGTGTAGGATTCATTATAGCATCACTAAGACAAACCTCTGGAACATTCACCTTTTCTTGCTTATTACTGATCTAAGTAATCCCCTTGTTCTCAGAAGTTGTGTTTTTATCATTCCCATTTGATACTAACTGAATAGCATTGTCCCTATACTCCTTATTTTTCATCATTTCAAGTAGTGAGACAAACATTTTTACCTAGGATAAAGCTTGTGTGAAGTCAAAAGAGGCACTTTCTATTTTGATCATTTTCCTCTGCTCTGATGACTCTCCTTTAGTTTCCTCTTCTTTTTTGCTCATTTGATCAGATTTTTGCTTGTCCTTATGCAATTCTTTGCTTTCCTCCTTATGAACTTGCTTTCGTTCAATCTTATCAGACTGCTTATTTTCTGTCTTTTTTGAAACTCCCTATCGTGCTTTCTTATCCTTCTAAAAATATCCCTCTTGGAACACCTTCATTTTCATTTAATGTTCTATTTCTCAACCAATATTTTATTTTGGCCTATTCTACTACAACAATGGTTAATTTTTTGATCTCTTCCTTAGTTGGCCTTCTTATATTGCATCTATTTTTCTAAGTTAGTGCACTAATAAAAGCTGGTTCATCACTATTTTCTTCATAATTAGAAAAGAATTGCTATCTCACCATATGGACATTATATCTTCTATTACTAACATCATAATCACAACCTTCTTCTTTTGAAGATGAATATCTATCCTCAATGGGATGAAGGGTGTGGTAAGTTAAATAAATTGTATGATCTCTTTCTTCATTGTCCGCTGGTATCTCCTCTTCTTGTACTTATTCAGAAACAATACAATGATCAGGGGAATGCGGAAAGTCACAAAATTCACACCAGTGATTATTTTTTACCATGTATGCTCCTCTCTTCTTCAATGGATCAAGAGTCTCTTTGTTTTTAGGTCTATCCATCATAGGCTTTCCATCCTTCCAATTTGTATTGTAAGGCATGTCATGTAACCTTGGCCTCTCATTTTTGTATGTATTTTCTTGCCTATGCTAAGGATTGTTGAATTGTTGGGGAACCCTAGGATTATCTCTCTTACTTATAATCCCATCTTCCTTTCTATCATTTTCAATAGTCAGTGTTGTTTTTTTTGCCTTTTCCAAATTCCTAGGGAGCCTATTCCTAAGCTCATACCCTGTCTTTGGATCAAATCTTTTGAAATATATGCTTAATGCTGTAGGGTTTTCCAATTTGGATCCAGGCGGTATCTTATTATGCAGCTTGGAGAATCTTTGGTGAAATTCATAGACTGACTCATTTTGATATTTTTGGATACTAACCAATTCATGCAAGGAAAACTCTGGTGCACATTGGTTCACATACTGCTCAAGTAACTGATCATAAAACTCTTGAATAGAATCGATTGAAGTTGTGGGAAAACTATTAAACCAATCTGTAGCTTCTTCAATTAATGACATCATAAATAACCTTATCTGCACATCTTCATACTATATATCCAGATCTTGAATAAAAGCATTAAAAATCATTAAGTGTTCCTCATTTGTGATCTCACTACTTCTTGTAATTTTTGGGACAAGACCTCTCCAACTTCTATCCATAGGGTAAGGATATGTTTGGAATGCTGCTAGGTCAAATTTTCTTATCATAGTTGTGTATTGCTAAGGAGGTGGGTTCTAAGGATGTTGATATTGGTATAATGGATTGTTGTCTTGTGCATGATGTGGTGGCATATATTGTTGGTCATGAGGTGGTTGAGCATCTGGATGTTGTGATGGATTTTTTGGTGGAACATTTGGCTATCTATATTGATTCCTTAACTGATATTGTTGTTCTTTTGGTGGATTTGAAGTTCTTGCATTATTACTTCCTTTCCTGTGAGGTTGTACATATTTAGGGAGATCTGAACATTAATTTGAGATTTATGTAACTTCAAAACTTGGAGCTCTTTTATTGATTGGAACCTCATTTTTTTCATATTCAAATTTTGTTCTTTCCACTTCTTCTCTTTCATACTCCAAGTGAGCATCTAATTCCTCTTGAGTCATGAACTCATAATTTTCTTCATGGGCTACACTATTAACGAGATCATTCTAATTTCCTTCCATTTTATGATCATATTCCTATTGTATCCTGACTCTTTCAACCTCAATCATTGCCTTGAATTCTTCATATTTCTAAGGATCTGGTTGATAGAAATGATTCATTTTCTCTTCAGGAGTATGAGGTTCTCCTACTAAGCTATTTTCATTTTTCAATGTGTCATGTAATGATTATATGTCTCAAAGAGAGGTTTTGACATTTTATCCTTATTTTTCATTCATATTTTTATCAGACACCTTCTTACCTTTATCATTCTTATGTGTCCATTTACTATTGTCACTAGGACCTCCTTTATATAGGGACCTTCTACCATACATGTTGTGAACAATTGTGGTAGTCTGATTTTTTCTTTGTTTTATTACAATCGCCACTCACTTATGTGGAATAGAGAAAATTTAATATCCTTTTATTTCTAGTGAAGTCTATGTAAGATTTTTGACTCTATAACAAAGGCCCTGACTCTAAGATGACTCCCCAATAGAGTCGCCAAACTGTTAGGTCTCAAAAACACAGGTTTGAACCACAAGAGGTTGCCAAGTTCTTGATATTTTTTTTGCTAACATACAAGGCCAAATGAAAAATATGAACCTTCTACTCTTTAGGCTCTACCAGACCTAGGTGGGTGAACCTATGTGAATCAAGCAAACTCGAATTGTGTGTTTCTTCCCTAAGCAATTTATCCACAATGGAAATTGGAAGCGGATAAAGGAAATCCTAATTTCGTATGAATTGTACAAGCAATATCAAGGAAAAATATGTTCAGTTAACAGATGTAAAAATTAAATTTGGTATGATAAAACTAAATAAAAATGGGTGAGACTAGTGCCTTGTTGGGTAAAATGGAGTCAGATGAAAGTCTAAGATGAGTGGCTTCTATTTGGTAGAAATTATAATTTCTTGGCATACAAATATTAGTTTATAACTGATATAAACATGCAAGAATGTAAGTACCAAATTCTTCTTAGTGATCTAGATGATACTTCCAAATTACTATGAATGACTAAAATGATTTAATCTTTGCTTGAAAGAACTAGTTAATCATACCACACAAATACAACAAATGTGCATTGATAAATTGAGTATATACTCAATATATCAATTTAAATAATAGAGAAACATCAACCTTGGAGACAATCTGATAATATCTTCAATTAACTCAACAAAAAATTGATACCAACATAATGCCACCAAATCAGAGATTTTTCATTAACTTCTTCAAAATTTATACATCCGTCTTGGTCTTTTTTGATGTAAACATTGTAGCTATCCCTATTCACCTATTTTCTTATATCTAATATAATATTTATTTTGGTCTTGGTCTCTTGTATTTATCTGAGAGGCAACAAGATTTAGACCAAATGTCATCTCCCTTGGTAACAAAACATAATTATGACAATTAAGCATACCCAAAAATAACTAAAACAAACATATGCTCTAGTTTGTTAGTCTTTGAGTAAAAGATTGTGGCCATATCAGACCTATGCAAAGCTTTTAGTTTATGATTGATCTTCCTCCATGATGCTGATGAATAGTCCTCATCAACCCTAATGATATGTTATCCTTTGCATCTATACCAAGAACCTAGCATAATGCATGATATGTGCTTTTGAAGTAGACCTGAAAAACAGACACTAGGAAAGGCTCTACCTTCAAAGAGGGGATAGGAAGTACCCTTTTATTATCACCCCTTTTCATATGCAAGAGGAGTTCATCACTTCTATAAGTTCTCCTTAATCTTTTGTATTCATGTTCCAACTTCCCCAAATTTAGCTCTATGACAACTTGTTTATTTAGGTTAAAACATTTAATAATGGCTTCCCTCGACACATCTACTAAACACCCACCATATGGGATCCTTACAATCTTTGTTGGGGAATGGTATCTATTTTCCAAGGCCTTAATTAGCTTGATAACAATGAAAGTTTTTAGAAATATAAATTTGTCCAAGTCAAGAGTCCACGGGTTTGATGTCAGGACCTTGTCATTTATGTTCCTATATAAATACGAGCATAAATTCCACCTAGACTGACAAATAACAAGGTCTCTACACCCCTGAGATGAATCTCTAAAGACTTTCTTTGTCCCCTTATCTACTTACCCGGGTAGTAAATTAAGCAATGAAGATTGTAAACATGGTTTATTAGCTTTAGGTTCATCTTTTTTAGTTCCTATTTCTGATTTCTTTGGTGCCATTTCTATATAAATTAAAGAGTGATGACAGAGCTTACCCAAAATAAAGTTTTCTTTCTAGATAATTCCCTTCTCTTCTATACCTCGAGCTCGTATGCACTTTGTTTCCACTGCTATGATTGAGGAATCTTGATCTACTTCATTTACCTCCTCATCGAGATGTGTTAATTCTTGAATAATAAATTCACATCATTCAAATCATTTGCATTGAGCTCAATTCATATTTTGAAGGTGACTAATGTGACTAGCAAGCATTAAATGTCTCAATGGTGTCTTACCGCATTAACTCGCATCACTCTTCACCCCCCTACCATACTGCAATACATCCTTGGTTCATATATTACTATACCACTCTACCATGGGATATGTTTCAACCCTTCACGGTATAGTGGTGTCTCTTCTTATTACTATTCTCTAGTGTACCACTCTACCATAGTTCCTTTTCTGACCCCCCATGGTATAGTGGTTTCCTTTTATCTCTTTTCTTCATCACACCACTCTGTCATGGGTTTTGTTCCATCTTCTACAGTATAGTGGTCTCCTCTTATTAATATTGGTCATTACATTGCTCCACTATGGGCTAAGTTTTAACCCTTCATAGTTTAGCGGTAAAAGGGTATAGTTGTAGCTTCCTTTACTGTTCTATCGTGAGCTATTTTTCAAGAGGCTATGGTAATGAGGTAAGAGGTGAAGACTATGTAAGGTGTTTAATGAGGCTGCGGTATAGTGGTAAAAGGCTATTTTGGCTTTATCAATTGAAATAGAGTGATTTTTTTATAAAAATGATGGCATCAATTTTTGATTTCCATTAATAAAAGCTTCAAAATTTTCATGAAAATTTTGTTTCTAACAATGGCTCCAATTGGGGATAAGTTATTTTCCAATCACTACAAGAATCCAAAATCTTTGGTTGCAGACCAATAGTTCAAAAAAAATGAAGGATGGAAGGTGGAATGGATGGAATAGATAATTATATGGAGATGGAAAATAATGGAAATGGAAATGAACCTTATACTACTATACATGGAAATAATTTTTATTTTTTAATAAGGGATATCTAGGATTGTCCATGTACTAGGAAGTCCTAGTCCCTTTTCTGATTTCCTAAACTACCGTGCATGGAAAGAGACTATTTTAAGAGGCTTGTTAAGAATTGTCCATGCACTAGTAATCCTTAATCCTCTGCCAATCCTCAAGAAAATTAATGCTTCAAAAATTTCCCATGTATTGGAAACTCCTGCTCCTCACCAAAAAGTTCTGCAAATAATAAGATTCTTCTCCTCCTTTTCCAGTGATAACAAAAGGACCTAACAATAAGGCTTCAAATTTACCATGCTTTCCTTTCTCTTGACATCTAGCATTCGACATCAGCACCAAATCACCCACTTCAAATTTTCTATTTTTTGCTTTCTTATCAAAAGGGTTCTTCATCTGATATTGCATATTTTCATTCTTCTTTTGAACCATCCTCCTTATTTCATCAAGTTCTATAAGTTGCTCCATTGTTTCTTCCATTGGTTCTAGAATGTCTAAATCTTCCTGAAGGATGAAATTATAAATTGGTAAAAGGTTTTGTAAAGGAATTTTTGCCTATGTCCCATACACCAGCTCAAATGGAGATTTCCCAATTGTCATTTTTATAGTTATTATGTCTTCCCACACAACCATCCTTAACTTTGAGTCCCAAGCCTTCTTGTTTCCATTTAACATCCTCATGATTTTTTATAGACTTCTATTGTTGGATTCTACCTGGCCATTTGCTTGTGGGTGGTAGAGGGCAGCATAAGAAACAGTAATACCATATGTGTTGTAGAAACTCTTAAATTCATTAGACCTAAAACATATCCCATTTTCTTTGATCAATCTAAATAATGTACCAAATCTGGTTATGATATTCTCCATCAGGAAATTTATTACCACCCTACTGGTTGCTTGTTTTGTTGGGATTTCCTCTACCTATTTAGTAAAATAATCAGTAGCTACTAATATCCATTTATGACCCCCACTTGAATTTTCTTGTATTTCACCAATAAAATCAATTCCCCATTGGCGAAAAGTGGATTCTACTTGCAAAGGTCTAAGTGGTAAGGCTCCTCAATACTTCATTTTTCTTGAGAATTTCTAGCAACCTTCACACTTCCTTACGTATGAAAAATAATCATTGAAAACCTTAGACCAGTAATAGCCTACCCTAAGAATTTTATGTGTTTTTTTGGCAGAATAATGGCCTCCACACACTCCCACATCCATCTCCCTCAACATGTGTTTTTCCTGTGATTCATCCTGACACAGCAGCGACACTCCATCTTTGTTTTTCTAAAATAGATCACCTTCTATGAAAACATACTTAGATGCTTGTAGTTTCAATGTTCTCCTCTAATTATCATCCAATCCTTTAGGGAATTTCATGTGCCTAAGATATAAAGATAATATTTGAAAAGGTTTGGTAAAATTAGGAGATTTTAGAATGGGGGCTTCTTTGATGGCCTTTTTCATGGTTATAAAGGCTTCTAGGGCTTTTGCAGTCTAGCCTATCTTTTCTCCCTTCTTCAGCATTTTGGATATGGGTTTAACAATCTCAGCAAAGTTGTACACAAATATCCTAACAAAATTAATTTTCCCAAAAAAGATTGAATGGCTTTGGCAGTTTTGGGAATGGGTATTTTATCTATGGCTTCTACTCTTTCAGGGTCTATTCTAATTCCTTCTTTTGACACAATATGCCCTAAAATTTTATCTTTTGTGATAGAAAAATGAAATTTTTTAGGGTTTAGACTGATACCATATTACAAATCCTTGATGAATATTTTCTCTAAGTGTTCTACATGATCTTCTACCCTTTTGGAATAAGTAGTGAGGTTATCCTAGTACACTACCATTATAACATTAATCAAATCTGTAAATGCCACATCCATGGCCCTTTGGAAATTTTCCCTTGCATTTGTGAGACTGAATGGCATTCATATATAGACATATGTCCCCTAAGGCATAGTAAAAGTTGTCTTGCATTGCTCAGACTCCTTAACTGTGGCCCGATTATACCTAGAGAATCCATCCATAATTGACAACAACTCACACCTTGTTAATTTGTGCAATATTGCTTCCATATTAGGGAGAGGGTAATTATCTTTGAGGGAAGCAACATTTAAATTCCTGAAGTCTACACACAATCTAATATCCCCATTTTTATTTATTACTAGGACCAAGTTTGAGACCCACTTTGAATGTCTAATGGGCTTGATAAATCCTCCATCTCTGAGTTTTGCCAGCTCCTACATTTTAGGTTCTAGAGTTTGGTTGATAGGTCTCTGCTTCTACCTGAATGGTTTCACATCTAGATTTAGAGGAATATCATGCTGGAATAGGTCCTCTCTATATGCCTTGCGATCCTTGTAGGACCAGGAAAAACATGCTTTTACTTCCTCAACAAAGCAATCAACATTTTCCCAATAGTTTGACTTATTTTCTTCAAATATATACCTTTCTTGGTGCTAACTCAGCCCCCAGATTGATCTCCTCAATATCTTCTCTATTGACTGGTGTCTACTTCATGAGAGAATGATCATTTCCATCATACACCCTTTCTAATGCCACAAGTCCTCTGGGAAGTTTGTTAGTTTTGAATTGCACAACTTCCCCAAATACAGTCTGTTTTGCATCTACTTCCTCCACAAAAGCATTGAAATTGATCTCTTGAGCTTCATATTGATCTATGCAATGAAGAAAATTTATGAGGTTAGTATCATCACTGAAAACTTCCCAACTATATATATTTTCAAGGATAGCAGGTCTTTTGTTAAATTCAACTTGGGATCCTCCAGCCGCTCGAGGTGATATCATCTTTTTTGAGGGCTACATTAGCTAAAAAATCTGCCATTATGTTTTTTGACCTGTCTATCCATTCAATGGAGAAAGCATCAAATAATTCAATTGTATCCCATAGAGCATTCCTATATTGTTTCAATCTTTTTTGTTTAGCAAAATATTTTGACCTAACTTGTGAAACAGTTAGGAGCTTAATATTATGTTTAACAACCATATTTAAACCAATCATTAGTAGGGCTTCATACTTTGCTAGATTGTTAGTACACTTAAAAGTCAATAGGAATGAATATTTAAATGTGATGCATTTGGGTGAGATAAAAACTACCCCAACTCCATTGCCTTCCTGACTACATGCCCCATCAAAATACATCTTCCACACACTATGCTCATTCTTGGTAAAATGTTTATCAATTAAGTTAGTATTTACCAGTTTAGGTTGAGAGGGTTCCACTCTAAAACTCCCCAAATCTACATCACAAAAGCAATTCAACTAATCTTGAGGTACATAATCCACAATTTAATTCATCCTTGGCTCTCTATACAACTTGAATTCTTCGCCATTTATGGGTATGGTGGCATAGGATAGATCAAATTGTACATTTGCTCCAACCACTGTAGTTCACTACCTTGACAAGAGCATTCCAAAATGAGGAGGTTTATCAATCACAGTCATATCAATGTTATATACTGCTTGTAGATAAGTAGCCAGCTTCACCTCTACATCTTTCACTATCCCTACTACTAGAATAGGTTTGTTATCCATCGCATAGCACTTTCCACCATTAGTATCCACCCACATGCCCAATTTCTTCATGACTCCAACTGGCATAATGTTGATGGAAGCACCTGAGTCTATCATACAATTTATCGCCAGTTTGTTATTTATAAGTAGTGTGGTAAAAAAAGGATCAATTTGTGTAGGATTCATTATAGCATCACCAAAATAAACCTCTGGAACATTCACCTTTTCTTGCTTATTAATGATCTTAGTAATCCACTTGTTGTCAAAATTTGTGCTTTTATCATTCCCATTTGATATTAACTCAATAGCATTATCCCTATAATCCTTAATTTTCATCATTTCAAGTAGTGGGACAAACATTTTTACCTGGAATAAAGCTTGTGTCAAGTCAAAAGAGGCACTTTCTATTTTGATCATTTTCTTCTACTCAAGTGACTCTCCTTTAGTTTTCTCCATTTCTTTTTTGCTCATTTGATTAGAATTTTTCTTTTCTTTATGCAATTCTTTGCTTTCCTCCTTATGAACATACTTTTGTTCAATCTTATCAAACTACTTATTTTCTATCTTTTTCAAAACTCCCTGTGGTGATTTCTTATCCTTCACAAATATCCCTCTTGGAACACCTTCATTTTCATTTATTGTTTTGTTTCTCAACCAATATTTTATTTTGTCCTATTCTACTGCAACAATGGTTAATTTTTTGATCTCTTCCTTAGTTGGCCTTCTTATATTGCATCTATTTTTCTGAGTTGAAGCACCAATAGAAGTTGGTTCATCACCATTTTCTTAATAAACATAAAAGAATTGATGTTCTACCATATGGACATTATATATCTGTTTATTAACATCATATTCATAACCTTCTTCTTCTGAAGATGAATATCTCTCCTCAACGAGATGAAGGGTGTGGGAAGTTAAATAAATTGTATGATCTCATTCTTCATTTTCTATTGGTATCTCCTCTTCTTGTACTGATTGAGCAACAATACAATGATTAGGGGAATGTGGCAAGTCACAAACTTGACACCAGGGATTATTGTTTACCATGTATGCTCCTCTTTTCTTCAATGGATCAAGAGTCTCTTTGTTTTTAGGTCTATCCATCACAGGATTTTCATCCTTTGAATTTGCATTCTAAGGAATGTCATTTAGCCTCGGCCTCTCAATTTTATATGTGTTTTCATGCATATGTTGAGGATTGTTTAATTGTTGGGGAACCCTAGGATTATCTCTCTCACTTATCATCCCAACATCCTTTCTGTTATTTTCAATAGTCAGTGTTATTTTTTGTGCATCTTCCAAACTCCTAGGGAACCTATTCCTAAGCTCATACCATGTCTTTGGATCAAATGCTTTTAAATAGAAGATTAATTCTGTAGGTTCTGCCAATTTGGATCCATGAGGTATCTTATTATGCATCTTACAGAATATTTGGTTAAAGTCATAGACTGACTCATTTAGTTATTTTTGGATACTAACTGATTCATGCAAGGAAAACTCTGGTGCACATTGGTTCGCATACTACTCAAGGAACTAATCATAAAACTCTTGAATGGAATTGATTGAAGCTGTGGGAAAACTATTCAACCAATCTCTAGCTTCTTCAGTTAATGACATCATAACTAACCTCATATGCGCATCTTCATACTGCGTAACCAGATCTTGAATAAAAACATTAAAACTCCTTAAGTGTTCCTCAGCTGTGACCACACTAGTTACTGTAAATTTTGGGACAAGGCCTCTCCAACTGCTATCCATAGGGAAAGGATATATTTAGAATCATGCTAGGTCAAATTTTCTAATCATAGTTGTGTATTGCTAAGGAGGTGGGTTTTAACGATGTTGATATTGGTATAATGGATTGTTGTATTGTGCATGAGGTGGTGGCATATATTGTTGGCCATGAGGTGGTTGAGCATTTGGATGTTGTGTTGGATTTTTTGGTGGAACATTTGGCTATCTATATTGATTCCCTAACTGATATTGTTGTGATTTTGGTGGATTCCAAGGTCCTGCATTATTATTTCCTTTCTTGTGAGGTGGTACATATTTAGGGAGGTTAGCCATCTGAGCATTAATTAGATATTTCTGCAACTTTAGATATTGGAGCTCTTTTATTGATTGGAGCCTCATCTGTTCATATTCTACTTTTGTTCTTTCCACTTCTTGTCTTTCATACTCCAAGTGTGCATCTAATTCTTCTTGAGTCATGAACTCATAATTTTCTTCAAAGGGTACACTTTTAATGGGATCATTTTGATTTCCTTCCATTTTATGATCATATTCATGTTGTATCTTGACTCTTTCAACCTCAATCCTTGCCTTGAATTCCTCATCTTTATGAGGTTATGGTTGTTAGAAAGGATTCCTTTTCTCATCAAGAGTATGAGGTTCTCCTGCTGAGCTATTTTCATTTGTTAATGTATCATAATAATTATATGTCTCAAAGTGAGGTTTTTAACTATTGTGATAGTTTATGTGTTCTTTGTTTTATCAGAGTCACCACTCACTTATGCGGAAGTGCAAAAATTTAATATCCTTCTATTTCCAATGGAGTCTATGTTATATTTTTTACTCTCTGAAAAATGCCTTGACTTTGAGATGACTCCCTAGCAGAGTCGCCAAACTATTAGGTCTCAAAAACATAGGTTTGAACCACAAGAGGTTGTGAAGTTCTTGATACATTTTTGGCTAACATACAAGGCCAAATGATGAATTTGAACCTTCTACTCTTTAATCTCTGCTAGACCTAGGTGGGTGAACCTATGTGAATGAAGCAAACTTGAATTGTGTGTTTCTTCCCTATGTAATTTATCCACAATGGCAACTAGCAGTGGATAAATGAAATCCTAATTTGGTATGAATTGTGTAAGTAATATCAAGGCAAAACATGTTCAGATAACACATATAAAAATTAAATTTGGTGTAATAAAACTAAAGAAAAATGGGTGAGACTAGTGCCTTGTTGGGTAAAACAGAGTCAGATGAAAGTCTAAGATGAGTGGCTTCTATTTGGAAAAAATTCTAATTTCTTGGCATACAAATATTAGTTTATAACTTGTATAAACATGCAAGAATGTAAGTACCATATTCTTCTAAGTGATCTAGATGATACTTCCAAATTACTGTGTATGAGTAAAATGATTTAATCTTTGCTTGAAAGAACTAGTTAATCATACCACACAAATACAACAAATGTGCATTGATAAATTGAGTATATAATTGATATATCAATTTAAACAATAGAGAAAAAACAACCTTGGAGACAACCTGATAATATCTTCAATTAACTCAATAGACAATTGATACCAACATAATTCCACCAAATTAGAAATTTTTCATTAATTTCTTCAAAATTTATACATGTGTCCTGGTCTTTTTTGATGTAAACATTGTAGCTATCCCTATTCGCCTATTTTCTTATATCTAATCTAATACTTATTTTGGTATTGCTATCTCATATTTAAATGAGATGCAACAAGATTTAGACCAAAACTCATGTCCCTTGGTAACAAAACATAATTATCAGAATTAAGCATAACTGAAATAACTAAAACAAACATATTCTCCAGTCTGTTAGTCTTTGAGTAAAATCCTATGGTCATCTAAGACCTTTGCAAAGCTTTTACTTTATGATTGATCTTAATCCATGATGCTGATGATCAATCCTCATCAACCCTACTAATATGTTATCCTCTGCATCTATACCAAGAACTTGACACAATTCATGATATGTGTTTCTGAAGTAGACCCAAAAATTAGACAATGGGAAAGGCTCTACCTTCAAGGAGGGGATAGGAAGTACCCTTTTATTATCACCCCTTTTCATATGCAAGAGGAGTTAATAACTTCTATAATTTCTCCTTAATCTTTTGTATTCTTGTTCCAACTTCCCCAAATTCACCTCTATGAAAAAATGTTGTTTTAGGTTAAAACATTTAATAATGGCTTCCCTCGACACATCTACTAAACACCTACCATCTGGGAGCCTTACAATCTTTTTTGGGGCATGGTATCTATTTAATAGGGCTTTAATTAGCTCAATATCAATGAAAAAATTTAGTACTATCAATTTGGCCAAGTCAAGAGTCCACGGGTTTGATGTTGGGACCTTTCCATTTATGTTCCTATAGAAATACCAGTATAAATTCCATCCAGACTAAGGAATAATAGGGTCCCTAGACCCCTGAGCTAAATCTCTAAAGACTTTATTTGGTCCCTTATCTACTGATCGAGGTAGTAAATTATGCAATGGAGATTGTAAAGATGGTTAATTAGCTTTACGTTCATCTTTTTAGTTCCTATTTCTGATTTCTTTAGCGCCATTGCTATAGAAATCAAAGAGTGATGACAAAGCTTAACTGAAATAAAATTCTCTATCTAGATAATTCCTTTCACTTCTGCACCTCGAGCTCATATGCACTTTGTTTCCACTGCTATGATCGGGGAAGATCAGTCTACTTCATTTACCTCCTCACTGAGATGCATTAATTCTCAAATCATAAATTCACATCTTTCAAATCTTTTGCATTGAGCTCAATTCATATTTTGAAGTTGACTGATGTGTCTAGCAAGCATTAAATGTCTCAACGGTTGCTTACCACATTACCTCACATCACTCTTCCCCCTTTAGTACCGCAATACATCCTTGGTTCATATATTACTAGACCACTCTACTGCGGGCTACCTTTCTTCTTCCTGCGGTACCACGGTATCACTTCATTACTTTGCTTTATATACCGCCTTACTATGGGATATGTTTGAACCCTATGTGGTATGGCAGTGTCTCTTCTTATTACTATTCTCTAGTGTATCGCTCTACCATGGGTCCTTTTCTAACCCCCCATGGTATAGCGGTCTCCTCTTGTAAATATTGATCATTATACCACTCCACTAAGGGCTAAGTTTTAAACCTTCACTATATAGCAGTAAAATGGTATAGTTTTAGCTTCCTTTATTGTTCTATCACAATCTACTTTGCGAGAGGTTATGGTAATGAGGTAAGAGGTGAGGGCTATGTATGGTGTTTAATGAGGCAGTGGTATAGCAATAAAAGGCTATTTTGGCTTTGTGGATTGAAATAGAGTGATTTTTTTACAAAAATTATGGCATGAATTTTTTATTTCCATTGATAAAAGCTTCAAAATTTTCATGAAAATTCTGGTTCTAACACATTCTACAATCAAGATGGCTCCATTTGAAGCATTATATGGTAGGAAGTTTCAAACTCCTATAAGGTGGGATAAGCTAGAAAATAAGATAAGCCTTGGGATAGAGTATCTATTATCCAAAATGGAGGAGAAAGTTAGTATTATTGAGTAGAGGTTAGAAAAAGATAATGATAGGCATAAAAGTTATGTTGATGCCAATTGAGTACCCAAAAATTTCTTGGTAGGAGAAAAGGTTCTGTTAAGGGTCAAGCCTCAATGTAAGGGTTCTATAAAGTTTGGAAAGTCATCCAAAATATCTTCATGTTATGTAGGTCCTTTTGAGGTTCTTGAAGAGATCAACCCTATTGCATATAGGATAGCTTTTGCCACCAGCTCTTTCCAGGATGCACAATGTTTTTCATGTCTTGTATCTTAAGAAGTATATACCAGGTGATAACCATGTTATTGCTTGGAATTATTTATAGGTATAGGACCCAAGAGTTGTAATAATTAGGTCTCTCAAGGTGCTCAAAACACATAAGCTCCACTTCCGTAATAGAGAGGTTTCACAATGCAAGGTCCAATGGGATCAATATCTAGAAGTTTCCACAAGTCTTGCTAGATTTTGAAAACTCTTGAAAACAATGATGTTTTGTAATTTGATTCTTTAAGGATGATTTTTGTTTTATGTTTTATGTTATCTCCAAGTTGATACTCAATAATCATTGGGGATGGTGATTCACAAGGGGGGAGTATGTTACACCTCGAGTGATATTACATATTTACCATTACCTTTTTTGGTTAAATTGCTTGAATAAATAAATGTGTTTAATGAATCTTTACATGAATGTGTTTTATGAATCTTTACATGAATGTGTTTTATGAATCTTTACATGAATGTGTTTTATGAATCTTTATATAAATAATTTGTATGAGTCGTAAATGGAAATATGATCAATGAATGATTGATTAAATTTGATATTTTATATAAATAATTCTAACTACAAAATGTATGATGCATATGATTATGTTGTGATTGGATAACTATTGTTATGATGTGCCAATTTGAGTCTAAGAATATGTTCTAAACCTATGGAAATAGGGTGCTCCACCTTCTAGGAGATGTAACACAAGGGGTTTGGACCTATTCCACTCTTAGTTCATTAGGAAACCCTAGAATCTCAACCTAATGATTCAATTGAGGGAAGGGAATACTATAAGGTTTCCTTAGGTGTGATTAAAGATGGGTTCACCAGTAAGAAAATTCTTAGAAAGAAGGAAATGAAAGCAATGTGTAAATCTAGCTATGTGACCTAGAAAATGAAACTCAAAATTAGAATAATAAACTAAGGATGAACAAAGAAGCACCTAGAAGATTGGAGATGTCCAAAACAAGGTTTGTAACTCTTAAATTTTGATTTTTGATGTGCACTAAGACTCATACGCTAGACTGGGAAATTTAGTCCTAATTAGGGTTTTTGGGTTGAATCTTGAATCTTCTTGTCAGAAACCAAGATCCACAAAATTTTTCTAAAAAGGGGTATACTCAGACTCATACACCCAAGGTGGTGATTTAGTCCTAGTATTAGGGTTTGACAGAAACCTCTATAGTCCTCTAGTAATCTTTTGTAACTTTTGTCTTGTCTAATCTCTCAGTCTAAAAATTTGAATTCTGATTTGTAGGCGAGTTTCCATGAAGATGAAAACTTCTTGACAACTTTGACAACTTTTCCTCAATCTTGCAACTTTTTTTTCGAAAGGATCTTCAAGCTTCAAAACACCTAGATCTACAATCACACATGGAGAAAAAATGTTGTTGTGTTAGTGGATAGGGGTTTGCCTTGGTCAAACCTCGTTGTAGTAATTAAACCTTGAAATGAAATTAAATAACATTAATGAATGATGAATGAACAAATGTAATGTTGCAACTCACCAAACCCTTGAAATAAAGGCTACAAAATTTTGTGAAATGGCTCTAATGGTGTGGATCTTGACTTTTGATCATGATATGAGATAATGTCTTTGAATGATTGCTTGAATCATAAAAACCTACATCACAAATGTTAGCTCAAAAATACACATGATGCATGAAGACTTTGACTTGATGTTTGAATCTTGAATGTAACTCCAAAATGCTTCATAATCAGCTCTTGAATTCTCTTGAATACTCTTGAATGCTCTTGAATACTTGAATTTTCTATATCACACTTGCTCATGAAAACTGTTAGGATTGTTAGGAGAAAATGTGTTAAATAACCTTGTATTTATTCTTGTTTATGCGAAATTTCCCAGAATTATAGCACTACAAGCCAACATCAGATCTAGGATAATAAAATCCTACCAAGAATTCAATTTAAAATAGGTACAAGTTAATACAAGACTTGTACGCTAGTTGGGGAATATGTGTCCCAGTGGCTAAAACCTAGGACATAGATTTCTAAGAGTGTCTTGTTCAATGTGTAATTTGAAATTAAGTTCCTAGACCTAGGTGGAACCCATATGCCAAAGGTGGTGTATGAGTCATAGATCACTAGATATGGAACACAACCAAAATCATTGAATTATAATTTGTCATTTGTTGAATGTTAGTATTCTCCATAGAAAAATGCATTAAATAAGGCTTGTGGATGCAAAAAAGGACCAATTAGAACATAAAGAAGCCAAATTAATTTACAACACAATAAATAAGGTACAATTAGGTCCATTAAGTTTATAAGGGTCCTAAACTTAATGTGAATGTCTAAAACACATTACAACACTAAATCAAGAAAATATTAGGCTCATTTTAATATTAATTATTCCCAAATTAAGTGAGGAAAAGGGATAATTTTTCCATCACTACATTTAACCCCCACTTTATTGAGAGGATGAACTTGTGTCAAAATCAGACTAAAGTAGACGAATTCACATCAAGAGGGGTCCAAGTGTACCAATGCTAGTGAGATAGGATGACAATGATCAATATCCTATGGAAAAAAATGTAAGAACAAAAGAAAATAAATTTAAATAATGTATGAAGCAACAACAAGGTACAAGCATACATTGCCAAAGACATAAAGAAATAAAAAAGAAAAAAGAAAAGGAGGGGTGGATCAAGCTTCAACCGTATATCTAATGCAATGTCGACTAGGTATAAAATATTTGTCCAAAACATGTTTACATGTGGAACATGATGTCCACCATGCAAACAAAAGGCATGCTCACAAGGGCTAGTGGAACCACATGTCATCCACTAGGTGAGCCTCCAACAAGACACATATGCACGCGGCCAATATGCACTCACACAATCAACAAAGTGGTTATGAGAAAGTCACACCTAAGGTCAGCTCCCATTCACTAACCATACCAAAGTTATACCTCTAGATATCTTTGACAAGGTGCCACACAACATGAACAATAGGACCCATTAGGAAAGAAAAACTTTGTATGCTAAAATTAATGAACAAACAGGATGGACTCACATGGGAAAAGTGTGTTATATAAGGTGGCCATATAACAATTATTGTAAATGAAAAAATGTGTAAGGTACATTCAAAGGAGTTTTTCTTAGTTCATGTAAGGTCTTAACTTAGGGAACATTGTGCCTAAAGTCACTAAGAGAGGACCAATCGAAGAATACATGATTCACAACTTAGGGGATGTAGTGTGTCGCATCAAGCCACTAGGATGAATATAATATGCTAAGATAGATTGCGCTCTTGAAGGAAATCACACCCAATGTCACCACAAAGAGAAAGATGTATCACATGAAGTAAGAATACCACACAATGAAATAGGAGTTGTAATTGAAAGGAAAAAGAGTAATGCTAATGTATGCCACCACTTTAAAGAAATTGCTAAACACTATGTTATGATAAATTACTTTAAAGTATAAAATGATAAATACTAACAATAAAGAAGGCATGAGATCTTATCTGGAAAGAATATGTCACACATATGTTCCAAAATGAAGTTACCTCATGAAAAGGGGTTTCCCCCAAAATGTAATGCTAAACATAGAAAGAAAAGTACATAACATGCGAGCCAACTTTAGGCATGTTTTCCACATCCCAAGGTCACTCCTATATATACATGGGAGGTGGTCAACTAGAAAAAAGAGACAATGAGAAGTGTCATATGAGGACAAAGCTTCCTAACACCTTGCCCCCACTTAGTGAAAGAGAAGGATGAGCTAAGATGGGTGATTATATGTTGCTCCTTGGAAAAAAATAAAATAATTTGTAATAAATATTAAGCATGCAATAGTGAGTGTACTATGATCCTACAACTATTACATGGCAAGGAGCAACAACAAATACTATTGATTATATTGAGTAAACAAAGTATCAAATTGATGCATATCTAATGAGATATTGCCACATGTAGTATCTATTAGTTCATGATGTGCCAAATTTAGAGTTTTCTTGGAGGAATCTTTTCTAAGAGTGTTGATATCAAGTGAAGGTCTTTTTGATGCTTTTTTTCTTTCGAAGGGAAATAACCAAGACCATTAGTAGTTCCTTGCAATTTAAGCTCTATAGGGACATGGATACCTTTTTCACTAGAACCACATCCTTTTCCACTATACCCAAGTTGTTTCATAAGTTCATAACCTCTTCCATAAAGCTTTTTCATTTCTTTTGGACTTGGTGGTTGCTCATAATCAGTTTCATCAAAGTTTATTGTGTAATTTTCTTCTCCTTCTAAAGTGGTTGAGGTGGATACTTTCAAAGGTTCATCTAAATTGTGTGTTGACATTATCATTGGTTCTTTTTTCTTTTCAGAATCCTTTGTTATTATCTTCAATTTTCCATCAAATTTAGGTGTGAAATTTAATGATCCCAAATCATCCATCGATAACATTGTGAAGGGTTTAAGGCATTTCTCTTCTTGTTCTTGTTCCACTTGTATTGTTGATGTTAATGATTTCAAAGGATTTTCCTTGTTTTTTTCAATGTTTAAACAACTTTCTAGTTTAGAGTCAGCCTTGACTATATAAACTTTGTCGTTGTAGACATACTTCATGATATGATGAATATTTGAAGGTATTGCATGCATCTTGTGAATCCATGGTATTTCTACAAGGAAGTTGTATGAAAGATCATGAGGAATAACATGGGTCATGGTTTTCAATGTAACCTTTCTAACATTAATAGGCAATTTAATCACACCAAGTGGTTGCTTTCCTACATTATCAAACCCATGAGTAGATAAGGAGTCCGGTTGTAGTTGGATTTTTTCTACTTTAATCTTGTCTTAAAGGTTTCTTTTGTACATGTTAAGGGAAGAACCATTGTCAACAAGGGTCCTCTTTATCCCAATATGATTATGTTGAGCTGTTATCATGAAAGCTTTTTTTTTTCTCTTTTAATGAAGGTAACTCATCTTGATGGAGCATAATATCTAAGTTGTTCAGTGTTATAGCTTGAATTTTGGCTGCCACATCATTTGATTACACATTAGTGGGGTAGAAACTTGTTGTAAGAAACTTTAAATCATGTTATGATAATGAGGGGATATTTGAATAAGGTCCCATAATGATATTTTAGCGAGAGTGTTCTTAAGTTGTTCAACAAGATCATACTTTTTTCCATTACGTAAAGGAAAACAAGGGGCACTAAGCAAGATAGAGTAAGGTAATGGGAGGGATTTTGGAGTTATTTTTCTTGGTTGGGGATTGTTTCTAGTGTTATATGTATGAGAAATGATATTATAATTCTATTGTTGTGAAACATTATTCTTAGGTGGTTGGAGGATGAGGATGGGTTTGTTTTGAGTTTTTGGTTGGTTTGAGGGTGGGTAAAGGATAAGTTTAGGCTCAAGAGAGTACTTCAATGGATATCTAATGTGCATAACCTCATAAGATTTATCCTTATTTTCATTATCTCTTAGTGAAGGAGAGTCTAATTTCACTTCATCATCTTCATCTAAGAAAGCCTCATTACTATTATTTAAAAGACGTGTAAATATACTCATTTTCTCACACCATGATATCCTCCCTATTAGGAGATTTTTTAGGAGAACTACAAACTAGATTCTCATGACATTCAAAGGTTGGTTTTTCTAAAATAACTTCATCATAAGTAGGGGAGTTATCAATGGTAGGATTTTCTTTCTTATCAATGATGGCATTCTCTTGTTCAACAAGGTTTTCCCTCAGGAAAGAGAGACAAATAAGATTCTCATGAATCTCATCGATTGGATTTTCTAACGTCAAAATATCTTCTTTAGCAATAGTAGAGATATTAGGAGAAGGCCCAATGTGATTATTATGTTTTTCCATGATTTCATCCTTTTTCTCTAAGGTCTCATTCTATTGTTCCATAACATCTATCCTACTAGGAGATATTTTGGGAGAGGAGAAAACAAAGGGTTTATTGTATTCCATGGTTAGACTTTGTAAAGTAGTGTCATAAAAAATAGGGGAGGCACCAAGAGAAGGACAATTATGATTTTCATCCTTACCAATGATGAGACTTTTTTGTTCAAATAGATCTTTCCAAATGGTACGAGCATTAGGGAAGAGAGGAACAAGATTCTCATGACTCTCAATAAGTGTATCTTCTAACACCAAACTATCATCTTCGCATAGAGGAGGGATATTGGGAGAAGGAATAATTTGATTGTCATGATTATTTATAATTGCATTCCAATGCCCTATAATTTCTTCCCAGGTAGGAGAGATAGAATTTTCATAGATCTCAATCATTGGAACTTTTAACACCAACATATCCTCCTAGAAAATGTGATTTTCATGATTTTCTAGATTGTATCCTCTTTCACTAAATCTTTCTCAAAAGTAGGGGAGGTGTTGGGAGATGAATTGAGACTAGGTAAAGTAGTGTCAATGATAATATCTTCCCAAGGGAGAGGAGGAGAGGGACAAACTAGAATTTCATGATTCTCAATGATTGTATCTTCTTTCACCAAGATACCTTCATCACAAATAGGAGAGGTATCAAGAGAAGAACAACTATTATTGTTATGATTGTCTATGCTTGCAACTTCTTTCACTAAAGTATTCTCATAGGGGGGATATGCAGTTTTTCTTAGAATGCTTAGAAAGGTAAGATACTAACATTATTTGACCAAAAATGAAAAGTAATTCTAACCATCCTATGCAATGCTTCAAGAATGTAAACAATGTTTATCCCAAAATGAAAATGACTTTTATCCAATTTATGCAAAGCTTTAAGAATGAAAACAATATGTATCAAAAAATGAAAAGAACTTTTATCAAACTTATGCAAAGATTCATGAATGTAAACATTGTTTATGAAAAAGTTAAATGTACTTTTACCCAACTTATGCATAGTTTCATGAGTATAAACATTGAGTATGAAAAAATGAAAATTTTCATAAACGTAAACATTTTTAGATTTGATGATTTTTGCTACTAAAATGATTTTGGAATGATTCCAAAATGACTACACTAGATGGATGATTTTGACCTAGATGCATAAAAAAAAAGTTCCTGAAATTTTCTAGAATGATACTATAAGTTACCAACAAGCATGGGAAGTGTACAGAAAAACACCAAAAATCTCATAAAAGTTTTTTTTTGTAGGCCTCGAAGGACTCATTTCCTTAGCTAGGAATATGAGTCCCACTTAGGGTTTTTGACAGTTTTAGATAGTGAAAAACAGAGGCCATAGAATTCCCAGAAATTAGGAGCAAAGACCCGTACTAGAACTAAATCACCTGGATGGGCGAATGAGTCCCAATTAGGGTTTTTAAATATGAATAAGAAAATTATGAGTTGATTTTAAGGTGTCTAGGTTGTATACTTAATTGACTATTTGTAATTACAGATTTCTAGTGAAATTGAATGATGAAAAAATATAAAAATGCAACCTATATGCACTTTTCACTAATGAAAGATTTGGAAACCCTAAATGCAATTTAACTAATAAAAATCTAATGCAAAGTTAATGCAAACTAGATCTAGGAATAAAATGTTCTCCAAATTAGAAATAAATTGTCCAAATGTTAGGTTCACTAATCTGAACACAAGGGAAATAGGGCTCTACCTTTTGGGAGATGGAACTTAGGGACCTAGTGCACTCTTATTTAATTATGAAGTCCTAGAGATCCCTCAAACAAGTGACTTAATTAAGGGAAGGACACAAGGGGTTTTCCTTAGGTGTGATTAAAGAGGGGTTCACCACTAAGAAAATGCTTTGAAAGAAGAAAATGAAAGAAATATGCAAATCTAGCTATGTAACCTAGAAAATGGAACTCACAATCAAAATAATAAATTGAGGATGAACAAAGAAGCACTTGGAAGATTGGAGATATCTGAAAAAAGTTCTACAACTTTTAAATTATGAATTTTTATGTGCAGAGGGACTCATAAACCAGACTGGGAGATTTAGTCTCAGTTAGGGTTTCTGTGTTGAATTTGCAATCTACTAGTGACAAACCAAGATCTACAAAAATATGTTGAAAAGGGTTATATTGGGACTCATACGCCCAAGGTGGTGATTTAGTTGCAGTATTATGTTTTGACTAAAACCTCTGTAATCCTCTAGTAATCTTCTGTAACTTTCGTCTTGTCCGATACTTGACTCTAAAAATCTAAATTTTGATCTGTAGGTGAGTTTATGTGAAGATGACAACTTTGGAAACTTTTCCTCAATTTTGCAACTTTGTCTTCAAAGGATCTTCAAGCCTAAAAAAACTTAGATATGAAATCACACATGAAGGGAGAAATTTTTTTGTGATAGTGGATTGGGGTTTTCCTTGGTCTAACATCAGTTTTGCAATTAAACCTTGAAATAAAATGAAATAACATGAAGTAATGATGAATGAACAAATGTAAGGTTGTAAATCACCAAGCCCTTGAAAGAAAGGCTACAAAGTTGTGTGAAATGGCTCCAATAGATTTGGATCTTGACACTTGATCTTGATATGAGATAATGTCTTTGAATGCTTCCTTGAATCATAAAAACCTACATCACAAATGCTATCTCACAATACACATGACACATGAAGACTTTGACATGATGCTTGAATCTTGAATGTAGCTCCAAAATGCTTGATAATAAGCTCTTGAATGCTCTTGAATGCTTGAATTTGATAGATCACACTTTCTCATGAAATTGTTAGGATTGTCAAGAGAAAATGTATGAAATAACCTTGTATTTATACTTGTTTATGCCAAATTTCTTGAAATTACAACACTAAAAGCCGACATTAGATCTAGGATAATAAAATATCACCAATAGTTTTATTTAAAATAGGTCCAAGTTAAAGCAGGACTCATATGCCAGTTGGGGCATATAAGTTCCAATGGTTAAAGCCTAGGACATAGATTTCTAGGAGTGTCTTGTTCAATGTGCAATTTGAAATTAGGTCTCAAGAAATAGGTGGGACCCATATACTCAAGGTGGCATATGATTCCCAGATCACCAGATCTAGAACACAACTCATAGAATTTTGATTTGTCATTTGTTGAATGTTGGTATTATCCATAGAAAAATGCACTAAATAAGGCTTGTAAATGAAAAATAGGACCAATTAGAGCATCAAGAATCCAAATTAATTTACAACACCCTAAATAAGGCATAATTAGGTAAATTTAGTTTAGAAGGGTCCTAAACTTAATGTGAATGTGTAGAACACATTAAAAAACTAAATCAAGGAAACATTCAACTCATTTTAATATTGATTATTCTCAAATTAAGTGACAAAAAGGGATTCTTTTTCCATCACTACAGGTTCAAACCTATGGAAGAGAGGGGAAGTATCACTCATGAGAATAACTTGGTTTGGTAACCCTTAATGAGCCTAACTAAGCATTCACACACTCATGCCCTAGTTAGTCTTATTGAGTCAAGTTAGTTTTGGGAAAAGGTAAGTAATCTCTTGTTTAGCTGTGAATGTTTTGATTGAGGAATGTGATTAAGCCTTGATGTTGTGTGAAAGTATTTCCTAGTGTGTTTATTATGGTATCAATGAGATCTATGCATAATCTATATATATGAATATATATACATGTCTACAGTAGACTCATACATATGAGTGAATACATACATGAGTATGTGTAGGTAGACATAACTAGGCATGCTCATGAATGGATTAGCCATATGTATGGGAATACTAATTAGACTAAAGGTGACATGCATATATATATATGTACATATATATTTTTTGTATGTTGATTGATGGTTATGAGTATGAATGTCTTTATAATGATATTGAAATGGTATTATGTATATGTATATATATATTAGCATATATGTATAGATTAATATAAATATAAATATATATATATATAATATATATATATATATATAAATATATATTTATATATAATCATATAATATTTATATACATATTATTATTATTATATATCTGTTTATTGTTCAAAAATTAAATGTATTTGATAACATTATGAAATAATTATCTATTAATTTTTTATTTTTTTTGATATGTAAGATTTTTAGATTATATTGATTAAAAAGGAAATATACACCTGCTTGCAATGTAATAATATCATTCACCCGTACAAACCCAAAAAATTACTAGACTTCCAACCACCATCAAAGAGAATTCAATCATGGAGTTATAGCTTACAAAATTGATTGTGCCACAACCCAAACCCATAAAAACCATAGACCTAAACTTGCCACCACCAGACGATAGCAAATACTAAGTAATTAAAAGCCTACCAAATTACATAAAACCACTAAAATTTGCAAAGGACTCAAAGTCCTTAACCCAGTCAAAGCCACCAGTCACCATTAAGCCTAGCATCTTCTTCAGATAATCCACTGCCACTACAATGATCATACAATGGTGCATGAGAGCCACTCCACTCAAGTCCAAGAGAAAGTGATAGAACTTGATAGCCTCATCAATTTTTTGTAGAAGTTCCAAATCCACTGGTCTATGGATCCCCTTGCCAATGATTGCCACCTTTAGAACCTCCTCCACACCACCTAACAAATCCTTCCTAAACAACCTCACCAACAACTCCTTCGCTTCAAAATTTGGAACTTGGCTATCAAGAAGAGAAACCAAGAACTGCGAAGAAACATACAAATTGTCCCTCCCATACTCCTTTTGCCAGAGATGGCCAACACCCAAAATAATTTTAACTACCCCAACAATGAGAGGATCAATATTGAGAAAAATTTGCTTCAATATTTGATGGGTGATCTCATGAAACTCGACCTACCTCAACTTTATGCATTGATAAATTGGGGTATCTACACCAAACCATGACAAGCCCTCGACTGAAACTGCTACTATGAACTTTGAACACCCTTCCATTGTTGTCCACATGCAACTCTAGAAGCCAAGCTAAGGCCACTAACCTACTCAAAATTAACTAAGCATCACCACCCAAAACATTCTATGAAACTACACAAATATCACCACCACACGTTAATAGAGCTCACAACTCCAACAATTCAGACTTCACATGAATGAGCAATTATTTCAATACAAGGAAAGGTGTCCTTGCACCAATGTTTACGTCCTTCAACCTCTACATTGTATATGCAGCCATCCATAGAAAAAATGCTCAAACGGACCAATATCATTACATTTACTTTCCTTGAATGATGAAACCAACTTGACACACCAACATCCACCTCTACATAAAAAATATGCCTATGGATATGCCACTCAACACAAACCTCCTAATTCCCTCTGCCAACTCAAAGGGTCACCCCCCCAACCACCCACTAGCCTCACACTATATGACTTCCTATCACTTTTATGTCTGGGCCAACAACACCCATGTTTGATAGGAGATTAGCTTTGATATTCCCTTCCCTCAAGGTGTGATTGATCATTACTTGTTCAAAACCTTCTAGCTAGCCCAAAGCCACCTCTAACTTCTCACCCAACTTCCAATTCAAAATTTTCTTTGTGCTCAAGGAATTTATGACTAAAGTGGAATCACCCTCAATTACTAACTTGCTCACTGTTAATTCTCTGCACAAATTCAGTCCAAGAAGTAAAGCTTGAAACTTAGCTACATTGTTTGTCCCCTCTAGAAGCTTTGCCGCTAACGACCCCAAAAAAGCTCCATTACTATCCCTCACAATGCATCCTACACCAGAAAGGATATGATTTCCCTTTGAAGCACCATCAAAATTCAATTTCACACAGCCTAGTTTAGGAGGGAACCAGACCAACTTACTACACTCTTTTGTCATCATCGTACCCCCCAAGCCCACAAAAGCAAGAGCCTCGAGACCAAAAAAAATCTTCAACATCAAGGAATCCAAGACCAAGAAGTTACACCCTTTAGAGTTCATCTCTTCCAACCTTGCATTAAAACATTCCACAATGCTAGCCTCAATTTTACTTAACAATCTAGGAACTGAGATTTCCTTGTCCTAAAAAATATCCTATTCCACTCCTTCCAAAATTTTGATAAGACAATGGAAGGACTAATCTGCCAAAGGTCTCCAAGCAAAGATTGCTTTAGAGGAGCTAGGAAAGAATTTAAAAATGCTAACAATTTATTAGGGAATGTTGTTTTCCATTGCAATTTCAAGCTCAACCACTCCTAAATGATCTTTGAAAACTAGCAATTTAAAAGTAAATGATCCATCATTTCCTCTACATTTTTACACAAAGGGAACCTAGAAGGTCCATGGAAACCTAACTTTGCAAACCTATCCCCAGTCAGTACTCTACCCTGGGCTGCTTCCTAAGTGAATATACTAGCCTTGGGGAGGAAAGCCTTATTCCAACATAGATGGGTCAGTAGACTTGGATCCACATCACCTGAAGAAGTAAGGATAGTGTTGACGTGTGTTTTGGCATAGCAACATGCAAACATAATATTCCTATCCTATTTCTCCTGAAAGAGAAATACAACACATGGATATCTTAGCTCCCAAGGTCCATGTAGTTGGTTCTCAACTATGCTGATGTTCCTCAATTGGTCAATGTAATGGTAATGTTCAAGGGGCCTGTTGGTTTTGGGCTTCTCGATCATTCTAAGATCAAGCATGAACTAAAACCTAATTCTAACTAGGGTTTTTAAGGAAAAGTAAAAAGATAGATCAGGGCTTTGAGACAGAAAAGAATGACACTTCTTCTAATTTAACTAGACTTGCTACCCTTTCAAGGAGTTTTTTGACTAAAACTATGGAACAAAATAAACTTGTGATTGATACACAACCTCTTTCATTCACAGTGCTAATTTAAATAACAGATTTTAAGTTACCATTTAAATAAAACACAAAATAACATTTCACTCCTTGAAGACTTCACAAATCAAATGATCAAGTTACGACAAATATCATTCAAGAACACAATATGAAGTAGATTAAACTCTGATTGCTTCTACTATTAGTGAAATAGATAAGGGATGTTTACAAGGCTGGCACAATCACCAATGTACAGAGAATCCGCAATTCCAGATTGTTTCCAACTACACTAAGAGAACTTGGAAAATACATTATAGCCAATACTGAATCTTACTACTAGCCAAGAAGACAAAAGAAACTCTCATTACTAAGAATCAAGATGCAACTCTATCTCCTACTGTTTTCTTTTGAAATTCCTACTATATCACTGCTCTTAACTTTTAACCCTTCCTCTTAGTTCTAATCCTAACTGTTTCTTAAAAGTTCTAACCTTTACAAAGAGGCAAGAATTCCATATATACAGAATGTACCAAAAGAATGCGCTGGCTACTATTTTAGGGTTTTTACAAAATATTTGCTTCAGAAGAGTCAGCTCTCATATCTTTCTGAGAAGAGTTAATGTTATATTCAATGTGAAGCC
The DNA here is from genome assembly GCA_007258455.2 of Sequoia sempervirens. Lineage (NCBI taxonomy): Eukaryota > Viridiplantae > Streptophyta > Pinopsida > Cupressales > Cupressaceae > Sequoia > Sequoia sempervirens. The sequence goes on from VDFB02270651.1 coordinate 366,082,528, forward strand.
TTGCTATCCAGGTCGGTGATTTCTTGACCTCAGGAGAAGCCTTTAGATCTTTTTGCAGTGCAACATTTACTCTTTATCTTTTGTGTCGATCCTTGAACTCCATCGGGGCCGCCTTGAATGCTCTAAAATAATTTTTCCATTAATACTGATCAATCTCTGCCAGTGGTCACTACAACTATCCCTGTGAGTCATAGATCCTTTCTTCCTTTGGCTTCCTTCATGTTCCAGACTTCTGTTGTAGGTTGAGCATCTTCTGGAACATCATCAGGCCTCCCTGTAGATATGAACATTTTATCCGAGTCAATCCATCACCTTTGGATCTCAGAAGGAATCCATTTCACTTGCATTATGTTGTTCTTCTGTCATGAGATTGGTCAGACCTATGCCACACCAGATTATCAGGCGGTCAAAAGTGGTCCACCTTGAATCGCATGTCGATGGGACACTAATCGTGTCTCCTCGATGCGATTTTCCTCCTAATAGTTATCGACACAACATGTGGCAGTTGGTGAGACCTTTCAGCAAGCTACAAAAGTTATACCAAGGTCATAAAAATGATCAGCAAGACAGTCGCTAGTCAGTGGGACATCATAGCAAACCTCAGGATCCGTTGACGAGCTCATCTTTCATGTCTGGAAGACCATCGCTTGTCGCTATGACCTCATGGCGAAGTCTTCTTTATCTCCCGGTGGGCCCATTCTCATGTCAGGAAGACCTCATCATTTCGGGGAGACCTTTTAGCGACATTGGATCCTTCTCCCCAAGCTCTTTCTTCTTTTATGGGCTCGATCTCCTTTTCCCTTTCATCCAGACCTTGGTGCAGTCACGCAGACCTCCCAGCGACTTCCTCTTTTCTTACCAAGCCCCTCTTGTTTTGATGTAACTTTGTTTCTTCGCCAAGACCTTATGGCAAAGGAATGATCCTTCGCCAAGCTCCATTTCTTTTGGTGGGGTCACCTTTCTGTTGGCAGGTCATCACATGGTCAGGGAGACCTCTTTCCAAAAATAAACCTTTCCTGGCGAGCTCCCCTGATTGCATTCTCCTATCGCTGAGACACCATCGAGTCGGAAAGACGTCTTGCTGAACCCAATCCATCCATTTAGAGTCTCCCTAAGTTCCTCTTGCTTTGGCGTGACCCTAGCCCTTCGGCAAGATAGTATACCGAAAGGGGAATCCTTCAGCAAAACCCCAAATTGTCGGGGAGACATCTTCCCAAAACAAATCTATCTCGCCGAACCCAAATTTAATGTTGGCGAGACTCTTGATCTTTGGCTAGACCTCCCGGTGAGAGTCTAAACCTTCCCTGAAAACCCTTAGGGAACCCTTTTTGGAAAGACTTATGGTGATATCTCCTTCCTATTGCTGAGACCTCTTTCAGTCGATGAGACTTTACACCGACTAAGGGTTCCTTTCGCCGAGTGCTAACTCTTCTCGGGATGCTCCTACCTTTTTAGCGAGACATCCGCTAGTTGGCAAGACCTTCTACCAAAGGAAAAATTATCATCGGGCTTAGACCTTTGGTGGGACCCCCCTTTTGTGCATTGTCGGCGAGACCTGATGCACTCGCCAAGACATCTCTCCGCAGCAAAAGTTTCTCACCGAAAGGTATACCCTAATCGGTGGTCGACAAGACACAAGGCACTTGGAAAGACCATACGCCGAAGAAATAACTCTCGCCGAAGGCTCACCTGATCCGTGGTAGTCAGTGAGACACTAAGAAGTGGCCAAGACTTCTCCCCAAAGAAAAAATCTCCCACTGATATGTATTCCCTCTATCGCCGGTCGGTGAGACATAAGGATCTCGTTGAGACCCTTCACCGAAGGAAAAATCCTATGTCGATGGGAAGCTCCTAGTCGTCGGGACTCTGATTGATGTCTTTCTGATTGATTCCTACACATGAATTTCACTTGAAGTGACATCTCTAGGGTCTTGCCAACCTTTTCCTTACCTGATTTTTATGACCAACTAGATTGGGGAATGCATTCCAGCTGAACTCCCTTGGCAAATATCATCAAGTGTAGGATTTAATCCTGCAAAACAAATGCTTCCATTAGTCCCCAAAGCATATAAAATATATTACAATAAACTATCTTGTTGCTTATGATTATTTCATTGAATACTTGGTATGAAGGAAACCAATTCAAGTTGAGACAGAACCAAGATTTAAATCAGACATAACAGAAGACAAGCCCAGACAGAAAACAAAAGTACCCCCAAGAGGAAAGTAAGTAACCAAAAGCAAAAGAAATCAGAAAGAGAAAGGGGGGACCCATTTTTTTCAAAAATAAAATGGGGTGGTTATGCAAGGCATAAAAAATGGCGACTCAGCTGGGAAAATGGTTTAACCATTTTCAAGAAGCTGAAGGATTCAGCTACCCAGAACTCATGGTTCATGAATATCACAACTCCAGTTGGGTCAGTTATAACAACCAAGGTTGAGCTAGAATCTCAAATGTAAATCAACACTAGCTACCCCTGAATCTATGTGTGTGCTTGATAGTGCATCATCCTTTCATAAAGTTTTCTTCATCTTTGAGACAACAATGTGCAAGATTTGAGCTACATAGGTTGATCCCTTTTGGCTGTTGTGCAATGATATCCCAGGCATTGCTCTGCTGCCAGTTAGGCATCCATAGCCTTGATAGAGATACCTCTAGTTTCCTCACAGCATTGCTCTACTACCAGTCAAGCTTCCATAGCCCCAGTAGAGATACTGGAATCACCCATTCATATTGAATCCTTTTCTCTTTAGGTAATTTTTTTTTCTCATAGAGTTTCAGATATTCCATTTAGTTCTTTTTCAATATGTCAGATGTTTAACATCTAATCAGGGTTGAAAACTACCATGGACCTCAAGACAACACTTGGGAATCAGATTTTTTACTCAAATCTTGCAACACCATAGTCCTAGGATAGGTATACCCTTACAAGAGGAGATGTTCTTAATGATTTGTGGCAGATTCAGAGGAGCTAACGAAAGTTATTTACTTGGCACCTTGTTTTCAAGACCTTCCACAACCTTTATTGACAATGGACATAAAACAAAGAGTTTATGACAAAATCATCCAATCAAAAAGACTAAAAATACCTAAACCATTTCTTTCCTTGTGACCATAGCATACTTTAGATAACAACCCACAATTTTATATGGAAAGGACAGATCAAACCCAAAGATCAAAACAAAAAACATAAACCACAGAACAAGGGAAACATAATGACAAAAGGAAATACAAACAAACAATCAAAAAACTATTTACAAACAAAGAGCGAATTACTTACACAAAGAGCAACAAATTATTTACAAGCAGAAACACAAAAACTATTTACATAAATACAAATTATTTACAAACAAGAGACAAATAAACTCTTTACATGCAAAGCAGAAATTAACAAGCTTTATGACTCAAAATAGTGCTTGAGAAACTACCCATTGACATGAAATGGAATAGATTCCCTAGTTAATCTACTCAGTCTGAAAGTACTTTCCCCCAGGATCTCAGCAATATGATAAGGACCTAGCCATAGTTTGTCAAATTTCTGGTGGCTACCCTTCTTTTCACTAGCCTTATCCCATAGCAATACCAGGTCAGATATCCTAAAAGCCTTGATTTTGGCTCTTTTGTCAAACCAACATTTGACAATGGCCTGGTGCTTAAAGAATTGTTTCAAGGTAGCATCTCTCTCTTCCTCTAATTTCAAAAGAGCAGCTAGTCTGACCTCTATCCTATTGTCACTAGAGTAGAATTTTTGCATGAACTCAAGGATAGGTATTTGCAGATGGATAGGAAAGATAGGCTCTTGGCCATATACCAGCTTCAATGGTGAGGTGTTTAAAGCAGCCTTAATCCTAGTACTATCTGCCCATAATGCAAATCTCAGCTGGGTATGCCAGTCTCTAGGGTTATGCTCTAACAGTTTCTTAATTACCCCTAAGAGATTCTTATTGGTTGACTCTGCATCTCCATTGCCTTATGGGTAATAATTTGAAGAATATTTCAAAATAATTTTGTGATCATATGCCCAGGAAATAAACTCAGCAGAAGAAAAGGTAAAGCCATTGTCACATACTAGAGCGAAGGGTACCCCAAACTTTGTAGTGATGCACTCAGTGAGGAACTTGATCACTACCTCTGTGGTGCTGTTCTTGTAGGGTATAGCCTCTTTCCACCTTGTGCAGTAGTCAGTAGCAATCAAGATAAACTTGTGTCCTGAGGAAGAATTTGGGTTAATCACCCCAATGAAATCCAGTGCCCACTGGGCAAATGGCCTTACCTCGTAGACGGACTGCAAAGGAATGGATGAATGGCATTCCCTTGGTGCAGAAGTCTGAAAAATGTGACATGTCCTCACATGTTGATGGGAATCTTTGAATACACAAGGCTAGTAATAACCAGATTAGAGGATCTGATGTGCCAAAGAATTTGCAGACCCATGACCTGTGCCATGTTTCCCATGAAACTCAGAGATCGCATGTTTAGCCCCTTGATGATCAAGGCATCTCAAGTATACCCCTTCAAAATTATTCTTGTATAGCAACCTTAATTTGAGCATGTAATGAGAACTCTTGAGTCTTAGGGCTCTCCTTTGAATTGCATTCATTCCCTCTGGACACTTATTATGGAGCATCAACCAAATGGTATCAACATACCAAGGGTCGTTAGAGAAAGACTGGGTCGTGTATTGCTGACAGATGATGTTGTTGCCAACGTTCGCCATGGACTTGAACAAACCCGTGATCCTGACTAATTTCATAGGGTGTATCTCTAGATCGAATTCTTGTAGGATGGCCATCCATTTCCCTCTCCTTTCTACCAGCTCGTTCTGCATGAGTAGGGACTTCACAGCCTCATCAAGAACTACAGCGACGAATTTTCTTCGAAGGATGTAATGCCAAAACTTCTTGATAGCCTGAACTAGCGCAAAGGATTTCTTCTCAAGAGGCAGGTATTTGATTTTTGCATTTTTGAATGGAGAGATCATGAATGCAATTGGCTTGTCCTCTGCCTCGTCTCTTCGTTGGGTTAGTACTGTTGCACATGAATGATTAGAGGCAAAAGAGTAGATGTAAAACGGTCTCAGATAGTCAGGGCTGGTGAGCACGGGTGCTTCTGAAATGGATTTCTTGACTTGCGCAAATGTGGCCTTTGCCTCCTCAGTTCACTCTATTTTAGCGTCCTTCTTCATCATTTCATTGAGTGGCTTCACAATTTTAGCAAAGCCTATAATGAATTTTCTCATGAAATTGATCTTTCTGAAGAAAGACCTCATTTATTTCTTGCTTCCTAGCCTAATGATCTTCAAAATGGACTTGACTCAATCTGGGTCAATTAAAATCCCTCTTTCAGAAATTATGTGTCCCAGCAGCTTCCCTTTAGAAACCCTGAACACGCTTTTTTTTGGATTCAATGAGACTCCATACCGGATGCATCTCTCAAGAACTTTGGCTAAGTCCACAACATGGTTCAATTGGTCCTTGGAGAACACTGTCAGGTCATCCATATAGACAATGATGCACTTACCGATTAGGTCCTTGAACTCTATGTCCATGGCATGCTGGAAAGTTGCTCCAACATTTATTAGACTGAATGGCATCCTCCTATAAGCGAATGTTCCCCACTTTGTAGTGAAGTTTTTCTTCATTTTGTCTCTAGAGTTGACCACTACCTGATTGTATCCAGAGTAACCATCTAGGAATGATATCATTTGAGATCCATTGACAGTCTACAGGACTTCATCCAGAGAAGGAAGTGGGTAATTATCTTTTTCTGAAGCCCTATTCAGATTTCTGAAGTCGACACAAAGCCTGATCTCCCCATTTTTCTTGTGGATTGGGACTAAGTTAGCCACCCAGGTTGAATGGCGTATAGGGAAAATTATCCTTGCCGAGAGTAATTTCTGAACTTCTTTATAGATCAATGGTTCAATCAGGGCATTAATAGGGCGCTGCTTCTGTCAGAAGGGTTTAGCTTCAGGCTTCAAGGGAATAGTGTGAGTCATTACAGTAGCATCAAATGTCTTTAGGTCTTCATATCCCCAAGCGATTGTAGAAATATCATTTTTAAGTGCCTTCAATATGTCTTTCCTGATTGCTTCAGGGGAGGCTTTCCCTATGTAGACATTCCTTTCAGGACCAGAATCAGCTAAATTAACTATTTTTTATTCACCTCCTCTATCTTCAGCTGATATCTTCTCTCAAGCCCATGGATCTTAGTCAAAAATTCTCTCCAAAGCCACCATTCCCTTGGGAATGTTATTATTCTTTAAGTTAAGAACTCCTTCTGTATCACATTCCTTAGGGGTCTAATCCCCTTGATCTCTGTTGAACTCATCAATAATTTTCCCCTCAAAAACATCTGAGCTTGCTAAGAAAGCCATAATATGTCGATCATCATCAAAGACTTGAAATTTTGTGATGTTATCAGGAACTGCAAGAGTCAAAACTAACTCCACAGAGAATTTCTTGAGGTTGGAGCCTTGCATAGGTTCTAGGGTGCTTGTAGCAACAACTAATGAATCAACTACTTGATTTTCTTCTCTAGGGATTAAGCTAATCCCAAAGGCATCAAAGTCTTTGATTAGATTCCATACCCTGTTTCTATATGCTACCAGCCTTTTATTGTGACAGGTGTACTAGCTGCATACCTGCTTGATAACAATTTCTGAATCTCCCTTGACCATCAAGGCTGCGACCTTCTTCTTATGTGCAAACATCAGTCCCTGTGCCAAAGCTTCATACTCTACTACCTTGTTAGTACACCCAAATTGCAACTTGTAAGAAGCAAAGAAGGTTTTCCCTTTAGGGCTGGTTAGTACAATTCCAACACCACTGCCTGTCTTAGATTTGGATCCATCAAACATGAGGGTCCACAGTTGATCACGGGTTGGAGTTGATTCTTTTGAAGTTGTTATGGGTGCTTGAATTAGATGAGCCACAATTGAGGTTGCTTGATCTTTTACATCAGGCATAGGGAAAGAATATTCTATAAGTTCTTTAGATGCACTCTCCAATTCTTGCTTAGCTATTGTTGTCACCTAGAAATGCACCCTATCCATAGAGATTGAAACTGAGCTTCCTAGAGAAACATGGGATCATTTCAAGGTTGTGGGTCACCTATAGTTGAAATGAACCTCCAGAGAAGGCCGGCTTCCTTTGGTGTCACCTAACTATTGATTCTTGTGGGGAAAAATGAAGAAGGAATAAATAAAATAAAGATTAAAATCTAAGGTGATACACCGAAATGATGAGGAATTATGAAAAGAAAATAGGATGAACATCCACTGGGAAACCTAACTGTAAATGTTTTATGTTCTCAACACAACTTCTTATAGACTTATGCATCAATCTTAATAGGTTCGATCTACATACACATCTTAGGAAGGAAAGATTAATTTCACAGCTCTAAGATATAAGTGCAGAATTTATAAAAACATAGTTAAAGACTTGCATAATCAAAAGAAAGATAGAGAAATGAGAACGGTACAAACATGAACACTAGCTTCCAAGGTAAACTCTATGTTGCATTCCAGATTCTAATTGAGTTACAAAATATACATCAATTGAGGAAGGATAGCTAAAAATCACTAACTCTTTTGGATACATTACTCGAACTACCTACAAAAAGGAAAAAAAAAGTCTTATATATCAAAATGTGTCAGCCCCTTAGGGCTTACAAAATATCAGTTCCCAAAAAATCTATCTCCTTAGATATTTTCGACCGAGTTTAATGCAGAAACCTGCATGTCCTTACTGTGAAGAGTCATCCTTGGGGAAGCCTTCTTCAGATATTTCACAGTTACTGCATTCATTCTGATCTTGGCATCGTGTCCTATTTGAACCACCTCAGTTGAACGCCTTAAATGCCTTGAGCTCACAACAGATACATGTTACATTCATCCAATTGACATTCTTCATTCTGATCAGACTTCCATGGCTCCCTTCAGCTCCTCCTGGTTGGTCAAGCGTATTCCACACAGGCTCTGTAGGCGGTTGAAACTTCTTTTGAAAAGAATCGCATCTTGGTGAGACACTGAAAGTATCTCACTAATGCGATTATGTCCTCTGCAACTTATCAACATGACTGAAACTGTCACTGAGATGTTATGACAAACTCCCCCTATTTTCCCAAGCTCTCCTCATTTCGCTGAGACTCCCGCCGGTCAGGAAGACATCATACCGAAGGCACCTTGCTTTGGTGAGGGTCTTTCCTTTCGGCATGACCTTCCTTTATAGCCCAGAGCTTACACCGAGGTCCTCACTTTCTACTAAGCTGTGATCTCGGTGAGACATCATCAATTTGGGGAGACATCCTATCGAATTCACAAGACTATGCCAAAGTATTGTAATCTTCGGGGAGACTTTGGATAGTCACTAGGACCCCATGGCAAAAGCCCCAACTCTTAGCGATGCCGGATGTTTCGTTGGTGGGACCCCTACTTGTTTGCTTCAGCCATCAAGACCCCCTAGTTGGGGAGACACCTAGTAGTCAGAAAGAGGTTATGTCGAAGGAATTTTAACTTGGCGAGACCCCATTTCATCTGTTGGCAAGAGACCATTAGTGTCTCCCCGAATGCATTTTACCTTACCGAGCTCCACTTTCCTTTACACAAGAGATCACCGAGTCGGGGAGACCTTTCTCCGACCTCGAATGCTATACTGAAGGTCTTCATATCGGTGAGACTTTAGCGGGTCGCTGAGACCATACCCAAGTGATTTGTCCTTCGGCGGGCTCCTTTCCCTATCGGGGAGACATCTTGATTTCAGGGAAACCTCAGGGCGAAACACAACACTATACCGAGGTTAATACATGTCGGCAGGACAATCTCAATTCGCCAAAACATCATGTAGAAATCCCTTCCTTTTGGCAAACTCTTTTTTCATTTTTTGGAGGCTCCACTGGTCGGCAAGACCTTCGTCGATGACACTTTCTATGTGGCCAAGACTTCCCGGTGTCGGCGGGACCTCAGGGCGATATTTTCAATTGTTGGCGAGCCCTTTCATGTTTTGGTGAGGCTTCCCTTTGATCGGCAAGACCGCCTCCATTCGCTGAGACCTTTTGTCGAGCCCTCTGCCTCTTGCTAAGCTCTCATCTCAGTGAAACATTACGAGTTGGGAAGACATTCTGGTGAAGTCCCTTAGTCATACCGAGGGGTTCCTTTGTGTCAGTGGGACTCCTACTGAAGACAACCATATTGAGGCTCCTCATCTTCCTTTCGGTGAGACTTCACCATTGCTAAGACCTCCTAGCAAAGCCTGCATTCTTATGTTGAAAGCACCTCTCCATCTAAGGCTCCTCATATGTCGGCAAGACATTAGGAGTCGAGGAGACCTTACCCTGACTTGAAAGCTACATTGAAGGATCACTGTTGTCAGCGAGATACCATTAGTCACCGAGACTATATGCCGAAAGAGATCTCATGCCAATAGGATCCTTGGTTTGAAGCACTCAAACTTAATGGAAACCCTACTAGTCGGCGAGACATCTGAAATGTCCAGCCGACTTTCCCCTTAGATGATTTTCATGCCGAATCTCCCTAGAGCGGTTTCTCCCACTAAGTGCCCCATGACCTAGCAACAAATGTAGAGTCTTTTCCCTCATGTGAATGTTCCATTGGCCTCTCAAAGATCTAACATATGATTATCTTGCCTAATTTAACTATAGGTGAAATATAGACAACAATTCTGGTGACCTTTGCGGGATGTTTGCCTACTAAACATGAGAACTAGTAGCTACAATTTGTCCATTGGGTATAGAGTCATTAGAAAGCTTAGAGAAAAAATAAAAAATGTCAGTTGGCACATGGTTACAATTCGCATGAGACCTATAGAGCACAACAGATTTTCCAAAACGACAAAAATAGGAGAAAAGGAAAAGAACTATTTACTGTGCTAAAGAGCACCGAGGGAGAGGAAAAAAATAGAAAAAAAATGAGCCACAGTGTAAAAGAACTTATTGAAAACATAACACTTAACTAATATATACAAAAGAGGAACTCCATCAGACTTGAAAATAGGGCTTAAGGTGTATCCCATTAACTGGGATAGGAAGTACTTCACCTCCTATTGTAGCTAGTTGATAAGCATTGTGTTCCTTGCAGTCTATGACAATAAATGGACTAGTCCACATATTGTCAAACTTAGTGTGATGACCAAGTCTACTTTTAAGAACATCCCACCTGAGCACAAGGTCTCCCTCCTTAAAATACTTTGTTGTAGCTCTTTTGTCAAATGTCTTCTTTGTCTAGAGCTAATGATACTCCAAAGTTTTCACTGCTTTGTCCCTTGATTCTTTGAGCTCCATGAGCTCTCCATACCTTATAGACATTGGGTCATGTCACTCAAGCATCTCCAACTAGTGAACAATGTCTAGAGCTAGAAGCTCCATAGATAGGGGCAATCTTGCCTCTTTTCCATAGACCAACATATATGGTGAATTTCCAACAGACCTCTTAGGGGTCACTTTTTCCGCCCAAAGTGCATTCTTTAAACTGGTGTGCTAGGTCCTTTGATTATCCTCTATGGTTCTTTTAATGATCCTGATGAGATTCTTATTTGTGCTTTCAGCTAAACCATTACCCTGGGGGTAATAATTTGAGGATGTATTCAAGTGAATGCTATGTTTAACAACACAATTAGTTACTCTTAGACCCGTGAATGCAAGAGAATTGTCAGATATGATGGATTTAGGAACTCCAAATTTGGTGACTATATCTTCATAGAAGCTCAAAACTGAAGAATCTTTTGCTTCCTTCAAAGCTACTGCTTCTGTCCACCTTGTGAAATAATCTGTAGCTGTGAGCACCCACTTGTAACCAGTACTAAAAGGTGGATTCATTGGCCCAATGAAATCAATGCCCCATCTCATGCAGGGCTGCTCCACTTGAATTGGATGTAGGGGCATAGCTGGAAACTTTTCCTTTTCTAAAAATAGAGCACATTTGATACACTTTCTTAACTAAGAGTATGCATCTTTGAACAAGCTAGGCTAGTAGTAACCAGCTCTCATGATTTTCCAGGTAGTAGTTCTGTGAGCAAAGTGACCTCCTGTAGCTCCATCAAGAAATTCATGAAGTACCTCCTCAACTTGGTGACTGTGAATGCATCTTAATAAGACACAGTTCAAATCCTTTTTGAAGAGAACATTATTTACCAGCACATATGGTATGGACTGCAATCTGAAGTATCTTCTTTTAGCTATGTTTAATCCTAATGGGCATTCACCAGTTTGTAAAAATTGGATCATATCTTGTACCCAATTGGTTGTCCCTATTGGTACCTCATTTTGAGCATTTTGAAACTCATTTGTATTAGCAAGGACCACATCCTTTTCTAGTTCACTTTCATTTCTTGATCCAGTAGCAAGTTGTTCACAGAGGCCCTTGCCTCTTACCAATTTGGTGATCTTAATATCTACGTCGTATTCCATGACATTAGTGATCAACCCTGCTCTTTTTTCATTCAGATCTTTATTCAATAAGAATTTTTTCACACTTGAGTGTGCCACCATGGCATGAATTTTATTATGAGAGATCAAAGGCTTGAATTTCTTGAGGCTTCTTATCACAGCAAGAACATGCCTCTCTACAAAGGAGTATTTCTATTCATAATCAACCAAACCTTGACTGAAAAAGGCTATTGGTTGTTCTAAATTCTCTTCATTTTTTTGAACCAATATTGCAAAAATGTTACTTGTGCTACCATAAGCATGCAGATAAAAATCTTTAGAAAAATTGGGATTTACCAATGTAGGAGCTGCTGCTAAGGCCTCCTTGACCTTTTCAAAACTAGTCTTGGCATCATTTTTCCAACTAAAAACTGCATTTTTCTTTAACATAGTTGTTAAAGGTTGTAACAGGTTTGCAACATCAGGGATGAATCTTCTTAGAAAGTTGGTCTGGCCCAGAAAGCTCTGGAGACCCTTCTTGTGATTAGGTAGCAACAACTCAAGTATGGCTTTGACTCTCTCAAGATCAATAGTAATTCCTTTCTTTGACAATATGTGTCCTAATAATTTCCCTTCATGAACAACAAAGATACTCTTCTTTTGATTGAGAGAGATACCAAACTCTCTGCATTTTTCAAAGACTCGCCTAAGATTTAACAAATGTTCATCAGCATTTTTGGAATAAACTGTAATATCATCCAAATAAATCAACATAATCTTGTTGATCAAATTTTGAAATGCCATGTCCATGGCACTCTGAAATGTGGCACCAGCATTAGATAGACCAAAAGGCATCCTTTTGTATGCCATGGTGCCCCATTTAGTTGTAAAAGTAGTTTTGAACTGATCTTCTTCTTTAACTAGCATCTGGTTATACCTTGAAAAACCATCAGTAAGGAAAATCTTTTAGAATCAACAACCTCTTGCAAGATTCGTTCCATGGAGGGCAGTGGGTAGTGGTCTTTCAAATATGCTCGGTTAAGATCCCTAAAGTCCACACAAAGCCTTATTTCGCCACTTTTCTTCCTAATCGGTACAAGGTTAGAATCCCATGAAGTGTGTTTAATAGGAAAGACAATACCCCCCTCAACTAGTTTAGTCGGCTCTTTAATCATTAGAGGCTCAAGTTTAGGATTCAAGGGCATTTGTTTTTGTCTTACTGGCTTAGCATCAAGCTCTAACTCAATTGTGTGCTAAGCAATATGGGGATCAAACCCTTTCAAGTCTGAGTATTCCCAAGCAAAGACATCATAGAATTCTTGACATAAAGCAACAAAAGCTTGTTTATCTTCATGTGAACAAATTTTCCCAATCTTGAGGGGTTTACCTTTGAAAATCTCCATCTCTTCATAATGTTCTTGTTTGATTTGCAAGCTATCTTTACCCTTTTTAATCTGATCATCAGTACTGAAAATCAACTCTAAGGTAACAAGGCCTTTGGGTAATTTATTTGTCTTTAGCTGTATGACTTGATCACCATACAGTTGCATGAGTTTTGCTTGGTTCACCATGGAGAACTGATCTTATTCAAGCAAAAAGGAAAGAATCTATTCATCACTGTCAAAAAATTTCTAGTGAATGTTGTTATCAGGAATTGATGGTCTGACCACAACCTTCACAGACTAATGTACCTTCTCTTTCCTAATGTCATTCAAAATATCAAACAGTGCTCCAATGGCTGCAAGCCTGTCAACATGCTTGTTCTAATTTCTTGGGATAGACACTAAGTTAAAGGCATCAAAAACTTTGAGCATATCCCACACTCTATTTCTATAAGACTTTAATGTGTCATTTTTAGCAACATTCAGGCCCCTTACTTGATTAACAATTAATTCATTGTCCCCATAGACTTTCAAGTTGGTTATTCCTCTCTTTCTTTCCCACTCTAGACCTTGAACAAGGACCTCATATTCAACAGTGTTATTGGAGCATGCAAAAGAAAAATGGAATGCATAGTAGTACCTATCACCTTGTGGAGAAATAAACATTACACCTCCTCCTAACCCATTCTTACTTCTGGAACCATCGAAGAACATCTGCCAAAGTCCATTTAGTGGTTGCAACAATTGATCTGCATCTTTCTCCAAGTTTGGAATCTCTGTGTCAGGCTCAAGAATGACATAGTTTCCCATACCAGCATCCTGAATGAGGTCCTCAGGACTATCCAATACATTCTCAACTACCCATTCATGCAGTAGCATGTCACGAACAACTTCTGATTGGAGTTCTTGAGCAACAGCTAGTTCATTGTGTAAAAGCATGACACAATTTATGTCTGCAACAATAGGAACAACATTAAAGGGACTTGGGTTATATGGTTCAATGTGATCCTTGGCCAATCTCTCAGATTTAATGGTAACCTTGGTTCTGTATCTTGTTATGAATAGCATATGTGACCAATCAGCTGATACATAACCACCTATCTTGGTTGTAAAGTCTCTAGATAAACACAAGGAAAACAAAGGTGGGAGGTCTATGACACATATGTCTTGAGGAACTAAAAAATTTGGACAAGCATGAAGTGTGAGATTTAAATCCTTGATAATACCCAAAGTATTAACTGAAGTACCATCCAATTGGATCACTCCCTTTTCTAAAGATTGGTATTTTAGTCCAAGTTTGTCAGCAATCTGTTTTGGCATCATGGAGTTGCTAGCTCCGCTGTCTACCATATAGTTATGAACTAACTTATCACCAATAATCACTGACATGTAGAAAGGAGGTGGTTTAACTCCTTTTTCAGTCTCCATGCAAGGTTGTCGATCATTTCCCTAAGGATTATTTGTTAACACAACTCTAGCCTGACCTATTAGGTGCTCGAATTCATCAGACATTTTCGAACTTGACATGGCTGACTATAACATATCCTTTTGACCTGGGATGGATAATGAGTCCCACATGGACATTGTAACATTCATTTTTCTCATACTATCAAGGATATTATAAGGTACAACTGGATTTACTTTAGGATGTACCTTTATACCAGTATGATCAGCTTGTGGGTGTGACTGCTCCTTGTCTGGGAGTTGTTGATTTCTTTACCAAATAGGAGCCACTCGAGATGTAGATAGTTTTGTAGTCATTGCCTTTCCTTTGTCAGCCTCTTGAATAAGCTCAAAAGATCTCTTCTTTTCCCTGGTGTTAGCTGCAACTGGAGAACTATCTTCATTCAACTCACAGAACTCTTGACCTTGCCAGTTAAGCAGGGTTGTATCATTGTTAAATTGGTCCTAGTGTTGTGAAGATGCATCATCGCATGCACTTTGCTGTGAACTTGAAGCATTATGTACCATAAGTGCCTAATTGATTAGTCCATTTGAGCAAGTGGCTCGATTATGAGGTTGGTTACAAGGGTAACACCACTCATAGTCTGCTGCTAAGTTGTTTTGGATAGGAACCAGCTCCTTGGTCACACTAACAGGGGCTGGAGCATAGGCCTGAAAAGGCCTTGTATTCACACTCTGTCTTGAGCCCTGATAATTGCCCTGATACTCTTGTCTATTCCCTTGGAATTGTTGTTGCTGACCTTGGAAGGGCTGACTTGAGGCCTGAATTTGTTGTTGATAAGGCCTAGAATAGGACTGTTGTTTCTCCAAGTGCACCAACTTGTTGCCAAAAGTTTGTTAAAGAATTTTGATCTCTTGTAACTCCTGTGATGAGCTTGAAGAAACACTTTCTTGTTTATCAATGGTTGGAATAGCAGCTGGAAACATTGGTACAGCTGGTAGAGGTGTGAAAGGAGGTATTTGCAAAGGAATGTTTACATGAATCTCTAGAAATATAGGTATTGGTGGCCTAGGAGTGAGTTTTCCAGCTTGTATTAAGTTGTTCTCTGCTCTGATTGCTATTTCGAAAGCATCTGGTAAGGACACTCCTCCCATTGACTGTATCATGACAACTATGTTGCTATTCAGAGCCCTCAAAAAATATTAAAAATGTGTATTCTGGAGGTGGCCTCACCGCTACAGGGATCCTATCCCAAGATTTCTAAAATTTGAAGTTGAAGTCATTCATCTGCTCTTGTAGAGCCCTCTTAATTATAGTCAATTGGTCCAGTAGAGACAAGTTGTCAGACCTGTCTTGGAATTGCTTATGCAACTTATCTCCAAATTCATCCCATGTTGCAATTGAATTGATGGGTAGGCTCCTATACCACTGCACAACTCTTCCTTTCAATGAAGCAGCTAGTAATCTCACTACAACGTCCTCTTGGGTTATGTGGTGGACTCCGCATAACGAAGCCACATCTCTCATGTGTTCAATTGGAGTAGTTTGGTCTTGTCCCGTGAAAGTTGGCAGACTCTTCAAGGCTGCCATCGGGATGTCATTATGTTGTGTCAGATTCAAGGGGCTCCCTCCATTAAAAGTAACAAAAGGTTGATTCCTTGGAGTGGCCATTGGAGGTGGTTGTGACAGATTTACTGGTATTCTAGATGAAGCCAAGGATGGGACAACAATGTGTGATCCCACAGATGGAGTAGACTGAGTTCTCCCAGAACAGATAATTGTTGCTCCTATCCTTTCCTCTACTTTGCCTTGTCTTCTTGGTGGTGACAGCTGCAAGTATTCAAAAGGGCTTGAGCTGCTTCTTGTTTAAACTCTTTTCATAAACTATAGAAGGCATTGATTTCTAGAGTTCTTCCTCTTTGTGGAGTTGCCAAGTATGCAAAAGGCTTGTATAAAGTCTATAATTCGCTGGTTGCATACCAAACCAGCAGTTCAATCTAGTTCACTATCCCACTGGGCGTGCCAGAAACTGTTGTCACATAGAAATGCACCCTATGCATAGAGATTGAAACTGACCTTCCTAGAGCAACATGGGATCATTTCAAGGCTGTGGGTCACCTATAGTTGAAATGAACCTCTAGAGAAGGCCGACTTCCTTTGGTGTCACCTAACTACTAATTCTTGTGGGGAAAAAGGAAGAAGGAATACATAAAATAAAGATTAAAATCTAAGGTGATACACCGAAATGATGAGGAATTATGAAAAGAAAACAGGATGAACATACACTGGGAAACCTAACTGTAAATGTTTTATGTGCTCAACACAAATTCTTCTAGACTTATGCATCAATCTTAACAGGTTCGATCTACATACACATCTTAGGAAGGAAAGATTAATTTCACAGCTCTAAGATATAAGTGCAGAATTTATAAAAACACAGTTAAAGACTTGCATAATCAAAAGAAAGATAGAGAAATGAGAACAGTACAAACATGAACACTAGCTTCCAAGGTAAACTAGTCGGCAAGAGGTTATGCTGAAGGAATTTTAGCTTGGCGAGGCCCCATTTCATCTATCGAGAAGAGACCATTACTGTCTCCCCAAATGCATTTTACCTTACCAAGCTCCGCTTTCCTTTCCCCAAGAGATCACTGAGTTAGGGAGAGCTTTCTCCGACCTCGAATGCTATGCCGAAGGTCTTCATATTGGTGAGACTTTGGCGGGTCACTGAGAGCATACCCGAGTGCTTTGTCCTTTGGTGGGCTCCTTTCCCTATTGGGGAGACATCTTCATTTTAGGGAAACCTCAGGGTGAAACACAATGCTATACCGAGGTTAATCCATGTCGGCAAGACAATCTCAACTTGCCAAAAAATCACGTAGAAATCCCTTCCTTTTGGCGAACTCTTTTTTCCTTTTTTGGAGGCTCCACTAGTTGGTAAGACCTTTGCTGATGACACTTTCTATGTCGCCAAGACTTCTCGGTGTCGGCGGGACCTCAGAGCGATATCTTCAACTATTGGCGAGCCCTTTCATGTTTTGGTGAGGCCTCCCTTTGATCTGCAAGACCGCCTCCATTTGCTGAGACTTTTTCTCGAGCCCTCCGCCTCTTGCCGAGCTCTCATCTCGATGAAATATTATGAGTCGGGGAGACATCCCGGCGAAGTCCCTTAGTCATACCAAGGGGTTACTTTGTGTTGGAAAGACTCCTACCAAAGACAACCATATCGAGGCCCCTCATCTTCCTTTTAGCAAGACTTCACCTTCGCTAAGACCTCCTAGCGAAGCCCACCTTCTTATGTCGAAAGCACCTCTCCATCTGAGGCTCCTCATAGGTCAGCAAGACATTAGGAGTCGGGGAGATCTTACCCCGACTTGAAAGCTACACTAAAGGTTCACTATTGTCAGTGAGATACCATTAGTCACCAAGACTATATGCTGAAAAAGATCTCATGCCGATAGGATCCCTGGTTTGAAGCACTCAGACTTAATGGAAACCCTGCTAGTCGGGGAGACCTCTGAAATGTCCTGCCAACTTTCCCCTTAGATGATTTTCAGGCTGAATCTCCCTAGGGCAGTTTCTCCCACTGAGTGCCCCATGACCTAGCAATAGATGTAGAGTCTTTGCCCTCATGTGAATGTTCCATTGGCCTCTCGAAGATCTAACATATGACTATCTTGCTTGATTTAACTATAGGTGAAATATAGGCAATAGTTATATCATATGACCTATGGCTATCCTTCTAACAATCACTGGTGTCTTTGATGTGTCCATCAGGTTTCAACATACTTGTGAGTGCAGGGGGATTAGGAAAATCCCAAAGTTGTTCCACATAAACATGTTGGTTTGGAAATGTAACTGAGTCAAGTTTGATTTGAGAAGGAATCTCCTTTGAAAGTATTCTATCCCCGGTTAACATTGTTGCTTCCTTGGCCTCAAATGAGAAGTGGTCTGTAATGGTCTCTAGGCGGCTTAAGCCAGCTTCTCTACCTTGGGCAACATGATTTAAAATTTCAATGCAAGATTGGAAAGTTAATTCAGAGTTATTTTGGTAATGCACCATGCACCAGTAGGTAGAAGAAGACTCTGCATATCGGTATCTACCCCTAAGACCAGTTGGTCTTGTTGCAGCTTTATAATCAAGGCCTGTTGATTTTCATTAATCATGGGGTCAAGGAGTTTATGTATTGACATGTCTTTAGAATTGAGAACCGAGAAGGTTAGAATTTATTCTCTTTTGTAAACCCCTATCTGAGTTTCAAAGTAAGCTACCTCATTTGGGCAATCATACTGAGTGATGATATGCTTGAGGCAGTGCTCACTTTCAATCCTAATCTGAGTAGGAATTCTTCTCCATGGTAGCCACATATGTGAAAAGTTAAGGGAAAGATATCCCCCTAGACTTTTCATCAAATCTCTACTCAGTAGCATACCATAGGTCTCAGGAATGTCTACCACTTAGGATCCTAGGGTCTGATCCTACTTGTACACGTATGTTCCTTAATTCCCCTACCACACTAACCTCCATCTTGTCAAGTTGAATGACCTTCTTATTTGTCTAAATGGGGTTCAATCCCAACTTCTTGCATATGGAAAACAACATGAAATTGCTAGAAGCCCCTGAATCCAACAAACAGTTATGCAGATTCCTCCCACAAATTCTTAAACTCAAAAGAAAAGGTGGAGTACCTACCTTGTTTCTGTACAAGGTTGTATTCACGTCCCTAGTAGGTGGTACCTTGTTCTTTCCTTTTGATGTATCAGCTTGTTCTAAAGCCTTCAACACTATCTCCCTTTGGGCAGGGCACAACTTTAAGATGTCAAAGAATGATAAAGAATTTTTTTGTTTCTGCATCTCAGAAACAATATCAAATCCCATGTTATAACTTGAGTTATTTTTGGCAACACTGAGAGAGTTACCTTTATTATCGAAGTCAGGTGGGCCTTTTGGTGGAGGAGGATTATTATTAGCACTTTTATTTGGAGGCACCATGTGATTAGGAGGTGTTGATGTAGTAAATGGACCCTTATTTTGATTCCTCAGGAAGTTCCCCCCTTTATTCTGAAAGGCTTGAGCATCATATGAATCTTCCTCTGGCTCATTCTCCTCTTGCCTTGGGAATGAAGGCTCCTCTTCAAAGAGGTTGTAAGTCATTGTTGTGTCTACTAAGCTGCCTCCCTTGTGAGGGTTCCCTTGGAATGTTTGGGCATGTTCCTATGCCATCTTGACCATCTTCTCCACTTCAGGGTAGTTCACCTCAAAATGGGTTGCAGTATCATGTAGCCTGCACCAATTGGTCATAAAGTTGAGGTCAGCCACATTTGCAGTATGTGTTCTCTCCTCATTTTCTTGATAGTTGTGATACTCCACCATTATTTGGCCCTGTATTCCATTGCCTACTGTTATTTGGCCTCTAGTTATACCCTCTATTTTAATTTTTATATCCTTGATTAGAGGAGTTTTGACCCTGATAACCTCCTTGGTTGTAATTGTTATGATTCTGATAGCTACCCTAATTGTTTTGGGAGGGGTTCAATCGAAGTTGAGCCATGTCATTGGTGACTTGGGACAACGTTTCCTTCAAGGTTTTTACCTCATTTGTAAGTTGGACTATCTTCTCACTTTCAACATTCTTAGCAACAGGTGGTTGACCACCATGATTTGGTGTTCCAATTTGGTTCTGATGACCATGGGAACTTTGAGGAGGCTATGATTGTTGAAAGGGATCAAAAGTTCCAGTAGCAAAGAATGGGACAAGTGGTTGAGTTTGCAATTCAGATAAAGGCCCATGGTGGGAAGGAGACATTCCTAGGACAGTATTGAATAGAGGAGTTGGGCTATGCATCTGACATCCTATTGAAGGGAAACCTCCTCCTAGGCCTCCTTGTTGAGAACTGATTTGTTGGTGCAGCTTGATAGCTAGATGATAGACTTTGGATAGAGAATCAATATCAGCTGGTTGATAAGTCCTTTGCAAGAAAAATCCAAGCAAGGGGTCTATAACTCAAAAGTAATCTTGGATGGCACTATTCTCAGTGACTAGATAGGGATCTTGCAATCTCCTATACATTCACTAGAATCTGGTATTGAATAAAGGCAAGGATTCACCTAGTTCCTTCCTGATGGTAGCAAATTGATGATATCAAAGAGTAGGGTCCACATAAACCCTGAACTAGTTGATGAAAGCATTTTCCAAATGTGTCCAGGTTAGAATGGAGCCTTGAGGAAGATTAAGGTACCAATTATATGCCATGTCCCCTAAGGAGTAAGGAAATAACCTATAGACTACATCATGGTGAGCTATCTGAGCTCTAGTACAAGCATCCTTGAAAGCTTGTATGTGCTCTTCAGCACTCCTTGACTCACCATGAATGTACTTGGGGTAGAATTTCACTAGGTTCTTAGGCATATCATGAAAACCTCCAGGAATAGTCCCCAATGGAAAGAGATTATTCTAAAAGAATGCCATTGGTAGCGGTGGTGGTGGTTGAGCCAACTGTTGTATGGGTTGAACCAACTATGATGACAATTGAGATGGACGTGATAGTTGATTGATAGGTACCCATTGGGGTATTGGTGAAAATCCTGGTGGAGTGAACAGAGTTGATAAGGGTGGAATGATGGTGGCCTCAGTTTTGTGAACCTTGTGTATTATTGGGGTCTTGAGTTCTATCAACAGTGATGGATATTTAGCTAATCGAAGAACTCTATGGGGCTTCTTTGATGAGAAAAATCGAGCTTTATCCAATTTTCCATTCTAGGCCCTCCCTCTAGCACAAGTTTCTGTTGACATGTGTTTTGGCACAGTAACATGCAAATAGAATATTGCTATCCTGTTTCTCCTGAAAGAGAAAGACAACACATGGATATATTAGCTCCCAAGGTCCTTGTAGTTGGTTCTCAACTATACTGATGTTGCTCAGCTGGTCAATGTAACAATAATGTTCAAGGGGCCTGCTGGTGTTGGGCTTCTGGATCATTCTAAGATCAAGCATGAACTAAAACCTAATTCTAACCAGGGTTTTTAAAGAAAAGTAAAAAGATAGATTGGGGCTTTGAGGCAGAAAAGAATGACATTTTTTCTAATTTAACAAGACTTGCTACCCTTTCAAGGAGTTTGTTGACTAAAACTGCAGAACAAAATAAACTTGTGATTGACATACAACCTCTTTCATTCATAGTGCTAATTCAAATAATAGATTTTAAGTTACCATTTAAATAAAACACAAAATAACATTTCACTCCTTGAAGACTTCACAAATCAAATGATCAAGTTAAGGCAAATATCATTCAGGAACACAATATGAAGGAGATTAAACTCTGATTGCTTCTATTGTTAGTGAAATAGATAAGCGATGTTTACAAGGTTGGCACATTCACCAGTGTATAGAGAATTTCCAATTCTAGATTGTTTCTAACTACACTAAGAAAACTTCGAAAATACATTACAGCCAATACTGAATCTTACTACTAGCCAAGAAGACAAAAGAAGCTCTCATTACTAAGAATCAAGATGCAACTCTATCTCCTTCTGCTTTTTTTTGAAATTCGTACTCTGTCACTTCTCTTAACTTTTAACCCTTCCTCTTAGTTCTAATCCTAACTATTTCTTAAAATTTATAACCTTTACAAAGAGGCAAGAATGACATATATACAGAATGTACCAAAAGAATGCGTTGGATACTATTTTAGGGTTTTTACAAAATATCTACTTCAGAAGAGTCGGCTGTTAGATCTTTCTCACAAGAGTTATTGCTATATTCAATGTGAAGCCTTGCTGTCCAGGTTGGTGATGGCTTGACCTCAAGAGAAGCCTTTAGTTCTTTTTGCAGCTACATCATTTACTCTTTATCTTTCATCTCAATCCTTGAACTCTATCGGGGCCTCCTTGAATGCTCTAAAAGTATTTTTCCATTAATACTGATCAATCTCTGTTGGTGGTCACTATAGCTATCCCTGTGAGTCATAGATCCTTTCTTCCTTCAACTTCCTTCATGTTCTAGACTTCTATTGTAGGTTGAGCATCTTCTAGAACATCATCGGGCCTCCCTGTAGATTTGAACATTTTATCTGAGTCAATCCATCACCTTTGGATCTCAGAAGGAATCCATTTCACTTGCATTCTATTATTCTTCCCTCGCAGGATTGGTCAGACCTACGCCACACCAGATTATCAGGCGGTCAAAAGTGGTCCACCTTGAATCACATGTTGGTGAGACACTAATCGTGTCTCCCCAATGTGATTTTCCTCCTAACAGTTATCGGCGCAACATGTGGCAGTCGGTGAGACCTTTCAACGAGCTGTAGAAGTAATATCAAGCTCGTGAAATCCATCAGTAAGACAGTTGCTAGTCGGTGGGACATCATAGCGAACCTCAGGATCCGTTGACAAGCTCATCTTTCATGTTGGGAAGACCATCGCTTGTCGCTATGACCTCATGGCGAACTCTTCTTTATCTCCCAGTGGGCCCATTCTCATGTCAAGAAGACCTCATCATTTCAGGGAGACCTTTTAGTGATGTTGGATCCTTCTCCCCTAGCTCTTTCTTCTTTTCTGGGCTCGACCTACTTTTCCCTTTCAGCCAGACCTTGGTGTAGTCGCCTAGACCTCCCAACAACTTCCTCTTTTCTTATCGAGCCCCTCTTGTTTCGGTGTGACTTTCTTTCTTCACCAAGACCTTATGGCAAGGGCATGATCCTTCACTAAGCTCCATTTCTTTTGGTGGGGTCCCCTTTCTTTTAGTAGGACATCACATGGTTGGGGAGACCGCTTGTCGAAAATAAACCTTTCTCGATGAGCTCCACTGATTGCATTCTCTTGTCGCTGAGACACCATCGGGTTGGCAAGAGGTCTTTCCCAACCTGATCCATCCACTTGGACTCTCCCCGAGTTCCTCTTGCTTCAGCCTGACCCTAGCTCTTCGGCGAAACCTTGAACTGTTGGGGAGACATCTTCCTGAAACAAATCCGTCTCGTCGAACCCAAATTTTATGTCAGTAAGATTCTCAATCTTCAGCTAGACCTCCTGGCGAGAGTCTAAACCTTCCCTGAAAACCCTTGGGGAACCCTTGTCAGCAAGACTTATGATGATATCTCTTTCCTATCGCTGAGACCCCTTTCGATCGGTGAGACTTTACACCGACCAAGGGTTCCTTTCACCGAGCGCTAACTCTCCTCAGGCTCCTCCTACCTTTTCGGCGAGACATCCACTGGTCAGCCATACTTCCTACCGAAGGAAAAATTATCGCTGGGCTTAGACCTATGGTGGGACCCACCTTTTGTGCCTTGTCGGCAAGAGTCGATGCACTCGCCAAGACATCTCTCCGCAGTGAAATTTTCTCACCGAAAGGTATACCCTCATCGGTGGTCAGCAAGACACAAGGTGCTCGACAAGACCATACGCCGAAGAACTAACTCTCATCGAAGACTCGCTCAGTCCACGGTAGTTAGTGAGACACTAAGAAGTCACCAAGACTTCTCCCCGAAGACAAAATCTCCCGCCGATATGTATTCCCTCTGCTGCCGGTCGGTGAGACATAAGGATCTCACCGAGACCCTTCACCGAAGGAAAAATCCTATGCCGATGGGAAGCTCCTAGTTGTTGGGACTCTGATTGATGTCTTTCTGATTGATGCCTGCACATGAATTTCACTCATTGTGACATCTCTAGGGTCTTGTCAACCTTTTCCTTAGCTGATTTTTATGACCAACTGGATTGGGGAATGCATTCCAGTTGAACTCCCTTGGAAAATATCATCAAGTGTAGGATTTAATCCTGCAAAACAAATGCTTCCATTAGTCCCCAAAGCATATAAAATATATTAAATTAAATTGTCCTATTGCTTATGATTATTTCATTGAATACTTGGTAAGAAGGAAACCAATTCAAGTTGAGATAGAACCAAGATTTAAATCAGACAAAATAGAAGACAAGCCTAGAGAGAAAACAAAAGTACCCCCAAGAGGAAAGTAAGTAACCAAAAGAAAAAGAAATCAGAAAGAGAAAGGGGGGACCCATTTTGTTCCAAAATAAAATGGGGTGGTTATGCAAGGCATAACAGATAGCATAACCAACCTTTTCAAAATATTCCCCTCTAGCTGAAGCATTCCACCAAATTATGTCCCTTCCTTTTCCCCAAACACATCACCCCTTAAGAACCTTCTTGAAGGATTTGACATCTTGAGGTTCTTGACCTAGTTGAATGGGATATTTCCAATGATAACAACCATCCTTAAGACCAGAGGGGTCTTTGAAGTAGTCCCTTACCTTATCTCCCCAAGCCTAATTGGTTTTTTTCCATTACACTAGCAAGGGAAGGAATCCTCTGCTAGGATGGGGAAGCCCTCCCAGGAATCCTCCCAAAATAGAGCCTTCCATCCATGTTTAACCTCCCACATTAAGTAGTCCAAAATGAGATCTCTAGCACTTTTAATGAAATTCCAAATGTGAGAACCATTTGGAAGAGATATGACCTTCAAAAAATAATTTTCTTCATTATCCAAGTATTTGGCCCTCACAATTTCAACCCACTTTAGCTCTAGATGAGAATGAATAGACCATGCCAATTTAGCCCTAAGAGCCTTATTTTGCAAAAGAAATTTTTTCAAACCCACACCATCTTCTTCCCTTCTTTCACAAACCTTTTAGCCCTCAATTAATGGAATTTTTTTTGATCCATACTCCTATTCCAAAAGAAATCCTTCATTGATCTATTTAAGGATTTACTCGCCCCCATCAACATTGGAAAGTAGGAGATCATATATATGGGGAGAGCAAAAATGATAGATTTTAACATTGTCAATCTTCCAACCCAAGAAAGCCAACTCTTCCATGAAGAAATTTTTTCTTTTACCTTTTCTAATAGAGTATTCCAAGAACCTCCATGTTGAACACCTTTTTCTAGTGACATACCCAAATATTTACAAGGAAACTGCCTCATTCTGAAGTTGAGACACCTCAAAATCTAAGCTTCCAACACACTACTTGTATTGAAGAAGAAAATTTTTGACTTGACCAAATTGAAATCCTAACCAAAAGCTAAAGTGTACTTGTGCAAAATACCCTTTAACCTTCAAGCTTCTCTAAGCAAAGAAGCCCCAAACAATATAGTGTTGTTAGAAAATTGTTGATGAGTGATGGAAGGAAGGCTACTTGTGACCTGAAGGCCTTCCACCCAAACATTACTTCTTTCCTTGTCTATCCAACAACCCAGGGCTTCTAGCATTATTATAAACAAAAAAGGTGAGAGTGGATCTCCCTGCCTTAAACCCCTTGAAGCAGAGAAACAAACTTCAAGCAAACCATTCACTCAAACCGAGTGACACGGACTAGCCACCCAACCAAAATCCAATAAATCCATTCTTTTTGGAACCCAAAAGCCTATAAAACTTTAAACAATAAATGTCTATTCACCTTGTCATATGCTTTCTTGATGTCCAATTTTAACAACATTGTTGGTTTCTATGTCTTTTGAATTGAATGAATTACCTCTTGAGCAATAATTACCCTGTCAAAGATTGAGCTCCCAGGCACAAATCCTGTTTGCTCTTTAGAGAATATAAATGGAAAATTTTCCTTTAGGAAATTATCCATAGCCTTATCAAGAATTTTATATAGTGTGTTACAAAGGGAAATGGGCCGAAATTCATCCCAAGACTCTAGATTTTATTTCTTTCGAATGAGCATAATGAAGTCCGAATTATTTACCTCCCTTAGGATTTTCCCCGAGCTTCGTGAATCCTCGATTGCCTCAGTGATTTCCAAACCTACAAATTCCCAACACCTCTGGAAAAAAGTTGTTAGGAAATCATCTAGCCCAGGAGCCTTCTCAAGATGTAAACTAAAAATGGCTTATTTAACCTCTGTTTCTAAAAATTTAGCATTTAAAGCCTCCATTTGTGGACCTGAAACCAAAGCATGAATGTTCCATAATATTGCATTCTGAGCTCCCAAGTTGGAACCTTCCCAATCATTTAGAAGATTGCTGAAAAAATCAACTGCTGAATCTTTAATCTCCTGAGGCTCTTCCAACAAGTGGCCATCAATTGATTTAATGCTTACAATTCTATTGATTTCCTATCAAACCTTTGTTGATTTGTAAGCAAAAAAATTGTTCCTGTCTCAACCTTGAGCCAAATCTCCCTCGATTTTTTCCTCCAAAAAAAATCCTCCTTTTCTAATAGATCATTCATTTGCAAAGTCAATTTATTCTCTTGTTCATATCATTCATTATCCATCCCTTGGATTATAACAGCCTCAACTAGCACTTCTAATTCATCCTCAATCTTGATCCTCTCATCAGAAATATTTTAAAAACAATCCTTATTCCATTTTCTTAGTTGCTATTTGATATATTTCAATTCTAAAACTACATTGAATATCTTTGTTCCTCCTGAATTACATTCAAATCACCATTGTTTAATCAACTCCAAAACATTTTGATCCTTGAACCACATCACTTCAAACTTGAATGGGTAGTGAACTGGCCCCTTCTCACCTTCAATTTGTAATTGAACTGGAAAGTGATCAGAACCCACCCCCACATTGATTTTGTTGTCAACGGTGAAAGGGAAGAGTCCCAAGTTTCCTTTAAAGAAGAATCTATCAAGATTTTCTGCTATGCTACAAAATTATTTCCTTTGGTTAGTCCATATGAAGCTATGATTCCCATTTTACAGCTCAACCAATGAATTTCTCTCCATAAAGTGTTGAAAATTTGTTTGGGATTGAAGAATTCTTCCCACCCCACTTTTTTAGTAGTCAACCTTAAAATAGCATTGAAGTCTCCCCCTAGGAAGCAAAAATCCAACCCTGGATGACTGAGAATTTGATCTAACTCTTGCCACACTTGTCTTTTTTGCAAAGAAGAAGGACCATAAACATAAATTAGCAAAAAATGAAGATTTGAAATTAAACTCCTTACCCAACAAGCAAGTCAATTCCAATTAGATTCAATTTCTTCTACTAATACTGATTAGGGCTTCCAAATAGTTAATATACCACCCGAAACCGCTTCAGCACCTACCCCTGGCCATTTCCCATACTTCAACTTTTTTCCAAACTTAACCAAATCTTGATCCCCAAGTTTGGTTTCTTGAAGAACTATTTCCACTTGAAAAGCCTCTATATGGTGCCTGATTAGGCTCCATTTGTTAGGGGTGTTGAGACCCCTAACATTCCAAGTAAGGAGCCTCATTTTTGTTCGTACTTTCATCATAGAATTAATTTTCTTTTGGCCATTTTTTCCCCATCCCATTTGAGTTTCTCCTGATTTGAATTTTTTCCCTATTTCTTATTCTCACTGTAATCCAAGGAGGATATAAACAAATCCATCTAATAAATACCCAGCTTGATATGAGTTGATTCTAGACCTAAGGATGGTTTCCTTTTCTTCCCTGATTGAGAGCAATTGCCTTCTATGTAATCAACCCACCTTCCTACACATGAATGTTATGTGTGTCTTCCAACATTTCCATTTCTTCTAAATCCCAGGTGTTATTCTTGGCCGCTATTAGAACCAAAATTTTCATAAAAATTCTAAGGAATTTATCAATTAATATCTGAAATTCCCAATATCATTTTCATAGAAAGTCACATTATCACCATCCATAATGTCAATTTTTCCCTTTATCGCGATACTGCTACCATTTTTTCCACCCCTAATAACCCACACATCATAACTGTCTACCAAAGCGCATTACAAAGTAATTCACAATGTGATGGTAAAAGGAGCCACTACTATACACTGTAACCTTCACCCTGTACCATTATACCTTAGGGGTTAAGATATAGCTCGTGGTAGAGCAGTACACTAAGAGGGAGTACTAAGAAGATACCGTGGTCCTGCAAGAGAGCAAAATGTGACCCGTGGTAGAGCGGTATATTGAATATATGTACCAAGGAGACACCACAGTACCACAAGGGAGTGAAAAGTGACACGAGGTAGTGTGGTAAATTAGTCGTTGGGTCATTTAACGCACACCTGTCACATACTAACTACTCTATGAAAAGCTACACAAAGGGATCCAGATGCCCCACCAGGGCTCAAACCTACACAAGAAATGGTAAAAGGTGTGATTGAGGAGTATAAGTATTTGGTAGATATAAGGAATAAAATGGAGAGTAGGAGGAATTCATTTGACTCTATTCAATGCATCTTCAGCCTATCAATCTTCAAAGATGATAATCAGTTAAAAGATATGGATGAATGGAAAGAAGAATTTGATTAGATGATTCCTAAATTCTTAACACATATACAAGATGATGGGGAGATCAATCTCAAAAAATTTCATACTTTACTTGATGGGATTGTCATACTAGATAGTGGATACACAAAGTTCATGGTGGCTGTCAAAAACCTCCTAGATAATAGATGGAAAAGTCACCTTATAAATTTCATAGCTGCACAAGAATTCAAATGCCCAAGTGATTTGACAATTAATAAGTGGCAAGAAAAATATTTGGGCTTTGATGTAGATTGATTATGTGCATCATGAAGAGGCAATATCATATAGTAAAAGATTTGAATAGGTCTTAGATGACCACGGGATTTTACTTGGAGATTAACAAATTGACACACATGTTTATTGTTAAGTTCCTTTAGTTATGTTTACTTTCACAAATTATATTTTTTTATCAAAAGACGTGTCCTTTGGTTTGAAGCTTGTTACCTCTTGTATAAATAAGAGAGACCAAGACCAAAAGAAATCATTAGATTAGATATAGGAGAAAGAAATAGGTGAATAGGGATAGATAGATAATAGAAGGCTGTCATAATGCTTACATTTCAAAAGACCATGATGCATGTATAAAATTTTGGAGAAATCAATGGAAGATATCTGATTTTGTGGCATAATTTTGGTATCAACTATTTCTTGGAGTTATTCAATTATCTGGTTGTCTCTATTTTAATACTTCTTTATTGTTTAAATTGGTATATCAACTATATATTCAATTTATCGATGCACATTTGTTGTATTTGTGTGATATGATTAATTGGTTTCCCATAGGAATTAAAATCCTTCTAGTCAATCATAGTAATCTAGAGGTGTTATTTAGATCAATAAGAAGAGCCATATAATTAGGGTTGTCAATCTGTCTCCAATTTGGTGTTTCTATGTTCTTGCATAATTTATTCAATTGGTTCTTTCAAGTAAAGATTAAATCCTTTTGATAAATTATAAGTAACTTGGTTGTGTCAGTTGGATCCATAAGTAGAGTTTGTCAAACATTTTCTTTTACGTTTATATAAGTTATAAACCAATATTAGTGTGCCAAATAGTTAGAGTTTCTACCAAATACCAACCACTTATCTTAGACTTTCATTTGACTCTGTTTACCCTACAAGGCACTAGTCTCACCCATTTCATTATTTAGTTTTATCATACTTAGTTCAAACCTCACATCTGTTAACTAAACATATTAAATTTCACCTTGATATTGCTTATACAATTTATACCAAATTAGGATTACATCTCTCCTCTCCAAATTTCCATTGTGGATAGATTGCTTAAGGAAGAAACACACAGTTTAAGTCTGCTTCATTCACACAGGTACACCTGCCTAGGTATGGAAAATATTGAAGAGAGGAAGGTTCAAGTGCACTATCTAGCCTTGTTCGTTAGCCTGAAACATACCAAGAGCTTGGAAACCTTTTGTGGTTTTTAACCAGAGTTTTTGATAACTAACAGGATCCATAAGTAGAGTTTGTCAATCATTTTCTTGCGAGTTTATATAAGTTGTAAACCAATATTAGTGTGCCAAACAGTTAGATTTTCTGTCAAATATTAGCCAATTATCTTAGAATTTCATTTGATTTTGTTTACCCAACAAGGAACTGCTCTCACCCATTTCATTATTTAGTTTTATCATACTTAGTTCAAACCTCACATCTGTTAACTGAAGATATTAAATTTCACCTTGATATTGCTTATACAATCTATACCAAATTAGGATTACATCTCTCCACTCCCAATTTCCATTCTAGATAGATTGCTTAAGGAAGAAACACACATTTTAAGTCTACTTCATTCACATAGGTACACTCACCCAGGATTGGTAGAGCCTGAAGAGAAGAAGGTTCAAGTGCACTATTTGGCCTTGTTTGTTAGTCTGAAATGTATCAAGAGCTTGGAAACCTCTTGTGATTTTTAACCAGTGCTTTTGAGAACTAACAACCACTTTAGCCAGTTCTACCAGTTCTTTTCTAACCTCAATCAAAGAGTTCAACTCCACATTTTGAGAATGTTCTCCCAAAATATCCAAAACCTCTAAAATATTTTCATCCAAGGCCATGTTTTGATCCAAGTCCTGCTCTTCCACCTCTTCTACCATTGGATCTGCAATATGGAGAGTGGTTTCCTATGCTTGGAACTTTGATGGGGGAACTGCCAAGTCCTGTCCATAACTGTTTTTTGATGAAAGAGGGATTTTGATCACCACTAGCCCTGACCCTCTAACCTCCTATGAAGCCTTTGTCTAGTCAAGGCTTGGAATTCGACCTCCTTTTTAGGGTTTGTTGATGAATCCACCACTTCCCTAGCTCTACCATTATTTTTATTCTAAGATCTATAGACCAAGGGATGCACCAAACAATTTCTAGTGAGAGAGTCTACCCCGAGCTTCTAAATCCAACTCCTATAAATGAATATTAATTCAATTTCCTCCCAAATATGTAGCACCAGTTTGTTTTCTATGCATATCCTTACATAAGTAGAGGCCTCCTTCACATCTTTCCACTCTTCAGCACAAACAAAGGTGCCCAGAGGATTCTTGATTTCTTCCAAAATGCTTGGCTCCCAATATTCTGGTGGGAGATTTGAGATTCTATACCAATCCTACACAATCTCCATTTTATGATTTGAGGGATTAAATCCCACTACCTATCGAGAAAGGTAGTATCCACAACCATCAAGAACCCAAACTCTGTCAACAATATCATCCCTCAATTCTCTAGTCAAACACACAACCAGAAAAAAACCCATTTTGAAGGGTTTTAAACTAAAGATTTGAGCCCCAACACTCCTTCCACCATTTGACTAAGTAATCCCAATTTAAAGATTCACCATACCATTTTGAAATTAAGCCAAGATTTTCCAGACACAAAACTTCCACTTGAAGCTTCACTGAGCTGACCATCAAAGATGACTGACCACCCAGTATCATTCTTCCCCCCATTGGAGCAACACCTTGAGTCTTCCTAGACTCAGAATCTTCCTAGACTCAGAATCTTCCCTCACCTCCTCCCATTCCATGTGAGGTTGTTTTCTCTGCCAAATAGCCTTGGTTTTTCTTAGTTGGTGATTAGGGTTTCAACCCCAACCCTCCTGGTCCTCTGCCCTTGCAAAACTGTAGATACCTTTATGACGTTTGTCTTGTTGTCTTGACCTTCGAAACTCTTTGTTTCTTTAGGCACCATTCCTTTGAAAGCCCATAAATCTGGGCACACCTCGTTGTGGCCCAAAAACACCATAATCTCTAACCGCCTCACCATTAAATGAATGATTGTAAGAATGAAACCTTTCCCATTTATCTGAGTGCCAAATGACTTCAATGTTCACTTGTCATTTGTCTTTCCTACCATTCAACCCACATTGTGTCCTCTACCCTGCATCTGGCTATTACAGACCTCTAAAACCATGCGTCATCTATATAGATTATGAATTTAATTTCAATTCAAATTCAAATATAATATATTCAAATATAAATTGATATATATATATATATATATATATATATATATATATATATATATATATATATATATATATATATATATATATATATATCTAATGGATATATAATATATAAAATTTTAAAATTGGAATAGTAGAATAGTTTCTAAGCACAATACATATAGCGCTAATCATAAGTAATGTGTTGGAATGAATAAAGCATATAAGAAATGCAAGGTGAAGCCTATGGAGGCATAACAACTAGTGCATAAGGTAACTAAAATACCAAGTCAACAAATGTCAAAAGAACGTATGACTTTTATTATTGTTGTGTATATATTTTAATGAGAAATTAATATAGTTTTGAAGCCATATGAATAAGTCAAACCTACGCTATTAGATGGGGCACCAACTTGGGAAGGTGGCATCAATTTGGTAGAGTATGAAATGAATAAGAAGACTGCTATATTCACATAAGTATGGTAATAGCTCTTGAGACTTAGTCAAGAGGAAACTTGGAAGCCATATGTGAAGAAATTTGAATTAGGAAACCTGTTTGTAAGCTTTTTGTTCATTTTACCAAATAAATGAGTCTTTTTGTACCTTATAACAAGCTAACTCGGTCACTAAAATGGAGAGGACTATTATGTGCTACAAACCTATGAGTTAGTTTGATGAGTTGTTGCATGAGGATAGAAAGGTGGAAAAAATATTAACTTGTTTGTAGCCTTTGGTTGCTGACAATTTAGTATAAATAGAGGTTCTCATTATGTTCGTATAATTAATTATTTATTACACTAGCATAAGTTAATTTAGGTCTTTTATTTATTTAATTAAGTCCTAGGTTGCATTATTATATAAATCATAAATAATGGGGTCATTACCCTTTCCATGTTTGTTGGAGATAAGATTCCTTCTAGAAATCATCTACAACTTATCTCTATCACTTCATCATTCCCTAGGTAGTTAGTTAGGGTTTACATGTTGTCACATGTAGTGTGATGAAGACACTTGGAAAAATCATATTGCATCATGTATATCACTCATGCCTAGATATTCAAGGCTTATGTACATTTGTAATCATATTCTAGACATCAATCAAATAATCTCCATTTGCATACCCTTAGTTGCAAGACTTTCTGTGTGGGTGAATTTATTCTTGGAAAAGGTCCTCTTGAAGGCTACAACTTCAATGACATTGTGCATCCATTATTTCAACATGTTATTAGAGAGATTCCAGTGAAGATTCATCCAAGGATCAAGAAAGTTGGGCTAGTGAGATTATTTGCAGGCTTGAAGGTTACCATTGTAGGCTACTTGACTCCACCCACAGAATAAGCTAATTTTTGGAGCAAATTGAGCCAGCTATGAACTCACCATTGTCTTCAGAAGGCCTTGAAACCCTAGGATCACTTGTTTATTCATCAAAATTGGATTCATCAACCCGGGAGCCATCAAAGGTATATCTGTGGCATCCATAATTTCTAAGCGGCGTATATATTTTCCTATCGGTATACATGGGGTTTGTTTTATAAATTACTACATTTATTTTATATATCAATCAACATTTAATTTTGAATTTCCACTAGGGAAATATTCAAAATTGCATTTGGGTTGTTTTATTACAAAATTTTCAAATATTTGTACTTGGCCCACTGGCCTGACACACTATTCTTCCATCAAGTCTTGTCACTGACTTTTTTCTTCTATATTGGTAGTCCTTCATACCATCGACAGTTTGCATCATCAGTCCTTGTCCTATCAGTTGGAACCTCCTCCTACTATCAACTGAGGTCCTCACTTTCCGCCATCAACAATGGGCCTGTGCTTACTTCCCATGTTGGTTTTCTCTTTATTGGTTGTTAGGCGTTCATTATTAGGCATGCCTTTACCACCAAGTGTCAGGTGTAAATCCTCCTTCTAGTATAATTTTCTCCAGCTATCGAGGACTTGGTCCCATCTATGACTGAGGGTGCCACTTAATCAAAAGTGGTGCCTCCTTTCTGCTCAGCCTGCCACAAAAAATCACCGCTCCTCCCAAGAAGCTCAGATCCAATGCTACTCCTAGTGGGTGAATTTTTTTGCCATCCTACACCTTGTGGTCACATCAATAACTAGGTGCTAGCATCCGAGGGCTTGAATTTTGCTCCAAATTAGCCTACAAAGTGCCTAATAGAGGCTTTTTTTCATTTTTTTCATAACTTTCATACACAGTGTCAAAATTTGACAAATGAGATATTGTTAGCAAGAGGATTCAACATAATTTCCAATGGTGCAAATATTTTGGAAAATTCTATAGCTATCAAAATTTCAACTCAACTGAAGTCAACCCTTCATTTTGGGCTTAAAAGCTAATATCTTCTGATCAGATTGTCAAAATCCAATGATTCTAGTGGCATTCAGAAGATACTTTAGAGCTCTTTTCATTAGTCCAGTCACTTTGATCATTTTTAGCTCCATGTACTCTTGCATTGATTTTTTGAATTTGGTGCATTTGTTTAACTACTTTGATATCCTGAAGATTGGAAAAGGGATTTTTGATTTGGGTGGCTTCATTTCAGTTGCATATCATCTTTTGAAGTTTCTATTTATTGTTGAAGGTCATTATCTTTGTATTTTTGGAGAAATTTCATTGTACACCCAAGTGAAGGTATTCAGGAACTTGCTTGGAGTTGTAGTAGATACACTGTCATACATATCATTGCGATGCAAGTTGATTGTGATGTTTTGAGTATTATTGATCATTTTGATTGTCCTCATATCCTTTGAAATAAGCTTTGGGATATATATGGAGATTCTGACACTCCTCCATTCTCCAGTGATCATGCTTCAAATTGTTATTCTTTAGATCTAGTATCCCATGATGATATTGCTATTTAGGAGCTTATAAATTTGGAAGGTCTTGATTCTTCAGATGAGGATTTTAGGGTTTCTACAGATGCTTCTTCTCCATCAGATACTATTGTTATCCCTTCACTTTTAGTGATTCCTTGTATAGAGTCATTGATTGAGGCTTCCATGATTCGTCGGGACGCATTCAATTTTCTAGACTTGACATCACACAATGGATTTGTTTCAGGGATTGTTGACTTTGCTACTTCTACAGGTTTGGAGGAAATTCTTGAGGGGATATCTCTCCTATATTTAGATTCTACTTTGGATAGTTCTGTTGAGTCTCTACATTTCTTTGTCTTGACCTTGATTGAGGATCTAGAGACTATCTTGGAGGCACTTGTTTTCTCTTCAAATATTTAGTGTATGAGATTTCTTCCCTTTCATTTCATTATGGAATCAGAGTTTCTTCAACATCCACCATTGGATTTGCTTCAGTCTTCTCTCAATGGTTTTGAGGACACTTTATTATGGGTGGAAATCTAGTCTCCATATATTCCTCCAATGGAAGGATCATTGTATTGTAGTCTTTGGATATTGTTCAACATCAGTTTCCACATCGTCCTGGTTCGTCACCTTCTTCTTTGATTGGGCATGCACCTAAGTTGATTGTGGCATCTTCATCTTCCTTGGGTATGAAGACACATGAGTAGTTCTCAGAGACATCAACATCCATATTCATCCTTCCTTCTTTCAATTCCTATCTGGAATGGGAAGTATCCCTACACTTGAACTTGGTTTTGTTTCTTCTGAAAGGGAGATAAGTTTTTTGTTGACATTGGCTCATGTTTTGTCTTTAGACACTTACCATTCTTGTAGGTGATCACATATTTTGTGGGGGTTATATAGTCTCTCTATTTCCCTCTTATGTTGGGGCTATTAATTGTATTGTATCCATGTGATGGATGGTGTACTTTGGGGTATCATGGAGTCCTCCATCCTTCGTCACTTATCTAAATTTCATCTCCTTTTTGGAGAGGAGTTTTCTTCCCATTGGGTTTTCCCCTTTTTTCTATTTGTGGGATATTTGTTGCATTTCATCTATCATTTGTAAATGGTTACCTAAAATGGCCATCATGCAATCGATACCCATCATCCATCATCATCATCACATAATCATTACATCTTTCATTTCCTCCCTAAACTGCACTTATGGGGGGTGCTGGTGTAATTAATTATTTATTACACTAGCATAAGTTAACTTAGGTCTTTATTTATTTAATTAAGTACTAGGTTGCATTATTAGATAAATCATAAATAATGGAGTCATTACCCTTTCCATGTTTGTAGGAGATAAGATTCCTTCTAGAAATCATCTAGAACTTATCTCTATCACTTCATCATTCCCTAGGTAGTTAGTTAGGGTTTGCATGTTGTCAAATGCAGTGTGATTAAGACACTTGGCAACATCATATTGCATCTTGTATATCACTAATTCCTATATATTCAAGGAATATGTACATTGTAATCATATTCTAGATATGAATAAGATAATATCCATTTGCATGGCCTTAGTTGCAACAATTTCTGTGTGAGTGAATTTCTTCTTGGAAAAGGTCCTCTTGCAGGTTGCAGCTTTAGGGATATTATGCATCCATTATTTCAACACATTTTTCCAATTGCTACACTTATCATTCTATTTATCTTGATTCTATTTTGATGTGATTTCTAAGTTAGTAAGTTGAGAGTTGTTTTGCTATTTCATATTTGTGATTATTGTTAGAAGAGGGAAATCAAGTGGATCTTGAAGGAGGTATCAGGTGAGCTTGAGGATTAGAACTAGGAAGAAATTTAATCAATTGGAGAATTATACAAGCATGCTAGTTTCTATACCTTTACTGTTTGTGTTGGGGGTGAGTGCAAGATCATGGGGGTCCAAAAAATGGTGATATGACAAAAAAGTGGTTAACGAATTTTTTTAATTTGAATTTGATGGAACAAAAAGGGTTTATTGAGAAAAATTATAGCTTTCCAAAAATATAAGGTATGCTTTATTTGGAATTAAATAGATAGTTATTATTAATTTTATACATACATTCTAATAAAGTCTTGATTGATAGGATGATTGAAAAATATCTATTATTCTTAAAAGATTTCACATTTTTTTAATCTGAAAGATGTAACAAATTTTATGCTTCCCATACTATAGGATTTAAAAAAAAAAAAAAAATTCATAAATTTTTGACCAAGTTATGGTGGCCAGACAAACAAGTTTAATATTTTTTAAAAAATTTAATAAAAAATTCATAACTAATTATTTACTTACACAAAAATGTGGCACATCCTGGCATGTTTCCTCTAATTATATTGAAAGTTTCAAATAAATATATAATTTTTTCTTGTAGGTTGATCCCACAATAGTGGTTTACACTTTTTTTCCAAATTTGACATTGAACTGATTTTTTTTAACTAAATCTTCACTTTCAGGCACCTATAGCTGCTAAACAATGGGGAATTTGAAGATGATGAAAACTAGTGATTTCTGACATTTTTTATGTAGATTTTAATTATATATTTTTTGTTAATTTTTGGAATCAAATTGCATTTCTTTTTCAATCTCCTTCAAAAATAATTTTTTAATAGTAAACACTATTTTTAAAGAGTGATGTCCACTGTAAAAAACATAAATTTTTTGTATGAAGGATAAAATTCTTTTTTTTTTGAATTTAACTTCGTAATTAAAATATCTAGCACATTCATTTGGTTTCATAATGTTTTATTGAATATTTTTTTCTTAATTAAGTTTTAAAGTCAAACCAATTACAATTTGGACATAGGCGGACTGTATACGACATAATTTTTTTTGTATGTATCGAAATTGATTTTTTTTGTTGGATAATGGACATCAATAACTAGCATGAACATATTTTTAAGAACTTTTTTGATAAACTACTATTTTTCTACATGTGTGAATACAGAGCTTGATTTTTTCAATGAAAAACCTATGCTTAATTAAACTAAAAAAAAAACATAATAAAACTAAAAAAAAAACATAATAAAACCAAAATATATTAAGATTATATTTGATGGATAGCTCATTCTGAGGACTACCATCATCCAATTGGTTCTGTGAAGTTGATTCCATTTTCATCTTCAACCCAAGCTTAGAAAGGAAACAATTTATAGAAAAAAATTTCTTTGTGAAGGGAATTGTAAACTAGTATTGTGGGATCACCCTATACTTAGATTGGTCACACATACACCTAATTTTTATTTTTCCCTAGAAATTTAGTACTACTCCATTGAAATTTCAAATTTTCACCAAATAGATTTAGTTTTTTCCAAAGAAGAAATAGTATCTTAAAAATTACATTCAATTTGGTACAAATTTCGTTATTACATATTTTTCAAATTATGTTAATAACTTATTCAAAATTTTAGGTCAATTTTCCTAACTCTATTTTTTTGAATTTTCACTACCACTTAAGGGCCTAGTTTGGACCCCCATGATCCTACACTGACCCTTAGAAAAGGTTAATTTTTTTTATTACTATGTTGGAAAATAATGATTTTTAATATGTTGTGATGATTGTTTATGATTGCATGTTTCTTGATTGTGCATTATGTTGTAGAACCTATCTTGCTAGTTATATTTCTATTTACCTTGTATATAGGAGTTTGTATGAATGCAACATATCTATACTATACGTAGTTGGAATTGCCATATGTGGGATGCCTCTACTAGACATATGTAGTGCAAAGTAAGAAGTTGCTAGAATCACTTTGGTAGTAAAGTCATTTTGGTTATGAGATGTTATGTGGGTTATTCCTGGGATTATTTTGATCCATGGGAAAAGGGGTAACCTAGGTATAGAGTATGAATGGTCATTAAAACCAAATCAAGCTAGGAAGGTGGGTGAACGTGTGATGTCCACTCTAAGTTCTGAGTAATGAATACTTTGGCCAAAGTAGTGTAAGTAGCCACTATTTACATTGTTAGTTTCACTATGATCTTGGATTACATACTAGGAAAGGGATATTCATACATGCAAGTTGTAACCACTATATGTCAGTTCTAGAAATGTATAGGACATAACACTAATCTCATAAAAGGCTATTATTATGAGGTTACCAAACCAATCTATTCATCTAAGGGTAGGGCCATCTTACCAATTAGGTAGATGTGTGTGTTAGTTTGAATGGGATGATTTCATAACTAATTATTAATTGGACCTAGTCATATTATTAATAAGTTTACTTAGGAGTTAGTTTCGTAGGTGGCATTCTAGAAACTAGTATTTAATGGGACCATATCTCTTTAATAGGCATGTATTGATGTAGGCATTTAATGATTGTAACTAAGGTGGTTATCCAACTACCTCTATCCTTTCCTATATAAGGAAGGATCTTGTACATGTGTAAATCATTCTAGCTCAATTCATCATAGATCATCATTTGCTCAAGTTCTCTTCTTGCTCATAGTGCAGTACTTTCTTGTTCGTGTGGATGTTTTTCTTCTTGGTGATCCATGGAAGACTGCAATTTCAAGTGGGTGTTTACTTCATATTTCCAACATGGTATCAGAGCTTAGGCCATAGAAGATTCATCTCATATCAGGAAGTTGAGTTGAGGATATCATCGAAGGATGAAGGGTTTTCTTGAAGGGCTAGTTATTTTCATCTGGGAGGCAATTGATTTTTGAGGCACTTTGCGTCAGGTTTGACTTCGTCATTCAGATGCTAGTAGAGGTTTTTTGCAGCAATATTGTGGGAAAAGTATAGATCATGAAAGTGTTAGAGAAATAAAATCTTCCTCCCCTAGTTGCAGAAAAAAAAATCCCCCTGGTCATCAACCTATCAACAATTGGAGCTTTCTCAAAAAAAAATATTTGGGCTTTTTTCCCTATATAGTTGCAAAAAAAAATATTTGGGGGCTCATATTAATTATTGGTCGACATTGCAATATTCTTGATGGGAAATATTTGATTTTGGGGTCCAACATTTATTTTTCTATGGACAATATTAATATTGGTCAGCATGGTTTTGGTGGCATATTTAATTTGAATGGACTTATTTCAATTTTTGGTTGGTTTATTATTTCAAGTTAGTTTGATTTTTTAAATAGGTGTTGGCTTATTTTGGTTTGAATTTTTTATTGGCTCATATATATCTTTGATTTCAATTGTCATTCAGTTACATTGAAATCAAAAAGCATTTATCATTTTTTCTTTTTCCAAATCCATAGGTTTTGGCATGATTTGTAGGAGCATTCAATATTTTTCAGATCTATGTAGGTTTCTTTTGTTAGATTTTGCAGTGACTTTTAGGCCCTTCGCTACCACCATCTAGCATTTTTTCATTGTTCTGACCATCCTAAGTTCATTTTCATCCACACTCTGTCATATTCCTTCCATTACACCATGTTCCTCCCAGGTTTTCTATTGTCTATCCATCGTGGAAGCCTTTTACATCAACCAAACTTTTCTTTATTCACTATTCATACTCCAAGCCCCTCTTCATTGGTCAAGATCCTTTTCTTGACCAAAAGTTATAGCTGGGAGGAGGAGCCACTGTTGGTGTCGCCCTTTCACCACTCGACCACAACCCCACCATTTTTGGCCCTAGTGGTGAATTTTTTTTGCACACAACTCATCCTTGTAGTCCTATTTGCGCCTAGGGGATGATTTTTTTTTCCCTAGGTGTTTTATTTTTGCACCTATATAGCCTGCACCCCTCAACAATGTATTTTTTTTCAACAGAGCATAAATTTTTTCCAAGATATCATATTTTGACAAACAAGATATCACTGGAAATATGATTCCATGTATTTCATAGCCATGTAGAGTATTTTTCCATATTTTTTTTTGGGTGTGAATTATAACTATTTTAAGTCACTACATCCATTTGGACTCCTAAGATCATATCTTTTCACCATTTTGTCAAATTTTTGAGATTCTAGTGGCATTGCGAAGGTGATTCAGAGCTCTATCATTCTTTCCATCCACTTTTTCTAGATTCAGTCCCAGGTATTCTCTATTGAGCTTTTGCAATTTGTGTCATTTTCTTGATAACCTGGACATACTACAATTTGGGAAAGGTTTTTTTGCATTGGAGGCTTTATTTTCATTGGCATATCATATATTGGAGGGTTCAAAGCATTTCTATTAGATATATTTTACTCTTGGTATATTTTTTTTTGGCATTTATGGCAAAATGAGGATTTGAGCTTCTTACTCCTCACAATTAGCACACATGGAAGGTGAAGATGTAGAGGCTTCTTTGGTCTAGTGAATTGTGGTCTACCTTGGAAGAGGATTAACTAGAGTTCACCAAAGTATATCATAAATTTTCTCATTAGAAAAAATGTGATGAGGCAATGGGCTTCATTACATTGCATGTTTTTTATTCTTTATTCTTATATATTGATGAGTGTACTACACCTAAATAGGTACAAGACAAATATAAGGATCTCTTTGGTTCAATCAGTGATGTTAGAGCATTGCAATTAGAAGTTGAGTTGATAGGCCTTTCCACTAATGGATATCCTACAATTGAGGACTATTTGGTGAAGTTCAATTCTTTACATAGTTAGTAGGATGTGGTAAGAATAAAACTGATAAGGAGTGCATATTCTTTATCTTTTCAAAGTTAAAAGGTGAATTTTCTTATTTTACTACTTCTTTCTATTGTACTATGGATGGACAAGGTAATAATTTTGTAATTCCATCCTTGGAAACTTTTTGTGAGAGGTTGACTAAGGAGCAATCAAAGCTTAGTCAAAATGATGCCACTTCAAAGTCTCATGCATTGCTTTCCATGTAACCTAAGGGGAAAGGGAAGAAAGGTAAAGCTAAGATAAGATCTAGTGAGACTTCTAGCACCTCTTTCAAAGTGGGAAAATCCAAGAAGGAGAAGCCCACATGTACATTTTTCCAAGGGAGAGGGCATAGTGAATAGGAATTCTTCAAGAAGGAGATTCATGAGTTGAAATAGCTTCTCAAGGATCAAAACATTTCAGTTCCTTCTTCATCTCATTCACCTTCTTCTTCTACTACATATGAGGAGCAGCCACCTAAAAAGGAAACATG
This sequence comes from Sequoia sempervirens, assembly GCA_007258455.2. Classification (NCBI taxonomy): domain Eukaryota; kingdom Viridiplantae; phylum Streptophyta; class Pinopsida; order Cupressales; family Cupressaceae; genus Sequoia; species Sequoia sempervirens. The sequence continues at coordinate 366,124,291 of VDFB02270651.1, forward strand.
ATCTACCTATTATAAAGGAAAGGTTCAAGCATTGATCACTACAAATGATTATAAATGTGAACTTGGATGGATTATTGATTCAGGAGCATCAAGGCACATTGTTAGCTCTTACGATTACATCATTCAAGGATCAGTTAGAGCACTTGAGTTTGATAGAGTGTTGACTACTAATGTTTCCATAGTTCATGTAGCTGGTATATGTGATATTAATTCGGGTTTAGGGAATATTCCTGATGTAGCATATATACTTGAGATGATTCATAATCTACTCTTAGTCTATCATATTGCTCGAGATGGAAATACAATTGAGTTCACATCTGATTCAATACTCATTCAAAAGGAGACAAGAGAGCTTGTTGTTGTAGGTTGGGTTGATCATCAGTCCAAGGTATATACCTTATCCCACTTCCATCTTGATAATGATCCTTATATTCCTCAGTCTCTAGATTCTAGCGAGGATAGTAATTCACCTAATGGTTGTGGTGGTTGGTTGGATTTGGCTCTTCTTCATGTGGCTCCATCATCATCTCATTCCGTCCAATAGGATAGATTTTGTTTTCTAGACTTGGGATTATAGGATGGCATTGTTTCTAGTATTGCAGACTTGTCTACTTCTATAGGTTTGGACGACATCATTGAGGGCATATCGCTCCTCTATGTATATTCTACTTTGGAGAGTTTTCTTTAGTCTCCACACTCCATCATTTCGACCTTGATAAGTGATCCTAATCTTGATGAGACATCCTTGGAGGAATTTGATTCCTTTTCAGATATATCATATATGAGGCTTCTTCCCTCTCAATTCATCATGGAGTTGGAGTTTCTTCAACAAAATTCAATTTGTTTCTTCCTAGTGGGAGATATGTGGTTTGTTTTCATTCAATTCTCTTTTGGCTTTAGACTTCATTCAGTTGCTTTGAGGACACTTCATTCAGGGGGACAATCTAGTATCCATCTATTATTTTGATGGAGGGATTCTTGTATTGTATTCTAGTGATGGATGTAGTTCTAGGAGGGATTGATGTTGAGACCTCCATCAGGTAAGTGCAAAAATATGGGGGGCCAAAAACGGGGCTTAAGTGGCCACTTTTTTTCTAAAATAAGGAAATACTAACCTTGGATGTGAAATTGAGGATAGTTGCACTCAAAATTTTGGGATGCAACAAAAACAAGAATTGTAGTGCTCTAAGACTACTTTCTAAACCACTATTTTTTTTTAAATGGTAGATATTAAGGGGTTCAAAAGAGGGGACCACATCAATTGGTGCTATTATTGTCAAAAAGACATAACAAAGCAACTTTTGTGGCTCCCTCAAAAGGTTAACTTTATTTTAGTATTTTTAAAATTGCTTTAGTGAGAAATTAGCTAACAGTATGTAGTTTATGCCCAATTTTTTTGATAATTGTTTAATGAATACTTGATTTTTTTACTAATTTTCAATGTGGACACTTCCTGAAAAATAGAATTTTGGTCGTGATACCCCTATAAATTTTGAAAAATAATTTAAAATCATTTTTTAAATATGTGTAGCATGGCATCTAGTTTATAAAAAAATAATTTATTTCAAATTTTGATGAACGATTAATTTATAACGAAAAAAATACCAAACACTAGTTTTTTCTAAAAAACAAACACACAAACAAAAGAAAATATTGATCAAATACTTCAGATTGTCAAAATGTGAAAAAATTACATTTTTAGATAGCTAAGAGAGAGCCTAACATTACCTAGGTGCTCAATTTGTTTGACCTTTAAACATCTGCAATCCTGATGCTTAGCACGAACACAATTATGTGAAATATTGTAGAATTTTCAAAAAAACATCTTTAGACATTAGGAAGGCACTCCAAGACTTTACGTTGGTATTCGAAAGAAAATACCAAGCCTAAGGCTTGGAGATTCCAAAAGCAAGAAATAACGTGCTCATTTTATAATGCACTATCATTATTTTTTAGTTTTGACATGTTGCTTGCATTTGTGCCCAAGACAGGTCTAGCAAGACACAACATGAGTGTGTTATAACTTGTCATGTTATGTCTTGATTTGTGGTAAATGTTGTTCTATTGAGTGTATGTATATATATTTGTATGTTTGTATGTGTGTATGCTTGTATGACATGTATGTATGTATGTATGTATGAATGTTTGTATGTATGTATGTATGTATGTATGCATGCATGTATGTATGTACCAGTGTATGTATGTATGTAAGATTTTATGTACATATGTATGTATTCTTATATGTATGCAATATTTTATGTACATATGTATGTATGCTTGTATGTATGCAAGATTTTATGTACTTATGTATGTATGCTTGTATATATGTAAGTATGTATGTATGCTTGTATGTATGTCTTCCTATATGTATGTATGTATGTATGTATTTCTTTAGAGGGAGGGAGAATTTTAAGAGAGAGAGAGTTGTGTATGTAGGGTTGGAGGGAGAGAGAGAGGGAGATACATGAGAGAGAGAGAGAGGTAGAGAGGTAGTGAGAGAGACCTAAGATAGGGAGAGAGGGTGGAAGGGAGAGACCTAAGAGGGAGGGAGTGGGAGATAAGGGGTTGGAATGAGAGTGACTTAGCTAGGTAGGGTGGGAGGGATAGAGGTAGAGAGAGAGAGAGAGAGGAGGGGTGGGTGGGAGAGAGACCTGAGAGAGAGTGGGAGAGAGAGAGAGGAAGATAAAGAGAGAGTTGTGTAGGTAGATGCTAGAGGGGGTGACTTGAGAGTGTGATGGGGTGAGAAGGAGATACTTGAGAGATAGGGAGAGAGAGGAAGTGTGAGAGAGAGGGAGTGAGAGAAAGGTAATGAGAGAGAGATACTTGAGAGAGGGAGAGGGGGTGGGAGGGTGTGACCTAGGAGAGAGGGAGAGAGAGAGGGAGAGAGAGAGGGAGTGTGAGAGAGGGGGTTGGAGTGAGAGGGACTTCTCTAGGTAGGGTGGGAGGGATGGAGAGAGGTATGGGAGAGAGATAGTTACCTAGGTAGGGTGTCAGAGGGAGATACCTCAGAGAGAGAGGGTGTGGGAGGGAGAGACCTAAGAGACAAGGAGAAAGAGGGAGCGAAAGAGAGGGAGTGGGAGAGAGAGAGAGGGATAGAGGGAGTGAGAAAGTGGTAGGGATTGATTGAATGAGAGGTACATAGAAATAGGAAGAGGGCAGATAGAAAAAAAATAGAGAGGGTAGGAGAGAGGGAGGGAGAGAGAGATGGGATTGATAGATAGAGAGAGAAGGATAGGGGTTCAGGGTATAGGGTTGAGGTTCCAATGTATAGGGTAGAGAGTTGAGGGTTTAAGCATTTAAGGGTTGAGGGGTTAAGGATTTAGGGTTTAATGGTTTAAGAGTTGTGGTATTAGGTTTAGGGTTTAAGGGATTAAGGCTGATGGTTGACGGTGCAGGGTTCAATATATAGGTTATAGGGTATATGGTTGAGGGATTATGGTTGAGGATCTAAGGTATAGGGTAGATGGTTGAGAATTGAAGGTTCGGGTTTTAATGTATATTGTAGAGGGTAGAGGGTTGAGAGATTAGGGTTTAAGGGTTTAGGGTTGAGGGATGAGGGTTTAAAGGTTGAGGGTTGAGGGATTAAGGGTTTATAGTTGAGGGTTTAGGGATTGAGAGTTGATGGTATAGGGTTGAGGATTTAGCATTTAAGGGTTGAAGTTTGAGAAATTAGGGTATAGAATTTAAGGTTTCAGGATATAGGGTTGAGGGATTAGGGTTGAGGGTTTAGGGTATTGAGTAGAGGGTAGAGGGTAGAGGGTTTAAGGGTTGAGGGTTGAGAGTTTAGGGTTGAGTGTTTAAGGGTTTAAGGGTTGAGGGTATAGGGTTGAGGGATTAGGGTAGTGAGGGAGGGATGGAGTGAGGGAGAGATGGAGGGAGAAGTGAGATAGAGAGAAGGAGAGAAGATGAGGGAAGGATAGAGAGATGATGGTTTAGGATCCAATATATGGGGTAGAGGATTGAGAATTGAGGGTATAGAGTTAAGGATCTATAGGATTGAGGGTTTAGGGTACTAGGTTGAGGGTATAGGGTAGAGGGTATCAAGTTGAGGGTATAAGGTTTAAGGGTTTATGGTTTAAAGGTTTAGGGTTGAGGGTTTAGGGTTGAGGGTAGAGGGTAGAGGGTATAGATTTGAGGGTGTAGGGTAGAGGTATTAGCATTGAGGGTTCAATGTATAGGGTAGAAGGTATAGGGATTGAGGGTTTAGGTTTTAAGGGTTGAGAATTGAGTGATTAAGGGTTGAGGCTTGAGAATTGACGGTTGAGGGTTTAATGTATAAGGTAGAGGGTTTAGGGTTTAAGGGTTGAGGGATTAGGGATGATGGTTTAAGGGTTTAGAGTTGAGGGATTAGGGAAGAGAGTTTAATGGTTGAGGGAATAGGGTTGAGAGTAGAGGGTAGAGGTATTAGGGGTTTATCTTTTAAGGGTTGAGGGTTGAGGGTTTAAGGTTGATGGTAGAGTTTTGAGGGTATATGGTTGAGGTATTAGGGTAGAGGGTCCAATGTATAGGGTAGAACATATAGGGGTTAAGGGTTTAGGGTTTAAGGGTTGAGGGATTAAGGGTTGAGAGTTTAGGGTTTAAGGATTGAGGGTTTAGGGATTAGGGTTGATGGATTAATAGTTTATGGATTACGAGTTGAGGGTTGAGGGTTTAGGGTAGAGGGTTTAAGGGTTTAGGTTTTAAGGGTTAAGGGTTGAGGGTTTAGGGTTGAGGGTAGAGGGTTGAGGGTATAAGGTTGAGGGTATAGGGTTAAGGGATTAGGGTTGAGGGTCCAATAGAGAGGGTAGAGGGTATAATGCTTTAGGGTTTATGGTTTGAGGCTTGAGGGTTGAGAAATTTTGGTTGAGGGTTGAGAATTGAGGGTTAAGGGTTTAATGTATAGGGTGGAGGGTAAAGGGTTGAGGGTTAATTTTTAAAGGGTTGTGGGTTTAGGGTAGAGAGTTAAATGGTTGAGGGTATATGGTTGATGGTTTAGGTTATTGGGTTGAGGGTATAGGGTTAAGGGTTGAGGGTGTAGGGTTGAGTGTTTAAGGGTTTAAGGGTTGATGGTTTTGGGTTGAGAGAGAGGGATAGAGGGAGGGAGAGATGGAGGGAGAATTGAGATAGGGAGAAGGAGAGAAGAGGAGGGAAGGATAGTGAGAGATGAGGATTGAGAATCCAATGTATAGGGTAGAGGGTTGAGAATTTAAGGTATAGGGTTTAGGACCTATAGTGTTGAGGGTTTAGGGTATTGGGTTGAGGGTATAGGGTAGAGGGATTAGGGTTGAGGCTAGAGGGTATTGGGTTAAGGGTAGAGGGTAGAGGTTTTAAAGGTTTATGGTTTAAGGGTTGTGGGTTTAGGGTTGAGGGTAGAGGGTTAGGGGTTTATGTTTGAGGGTATAGGGTTTATGGATTAGGGTTAAGGGTTAAGGGTCCAATGTATAGGGTAGAAGGTATAGTGGTTGAGGGTTTAGGTTTTAAGGGTTGAAGGTTGTGGGATTAAGGGTTGAGGGTTGATAATTGAGGGTTGAGGGTTTAGTGTAGAGGTAAGAGGGTAGAGGGAAGAGGGTAGAGGGTTGAGAGTTTAAGGGTTGAGGGATTAGGCTTGAGGGTTTTGGGATTAGGGTAAAGATTTTAATGGTTTAAGTTTTTAAGGGTTGAGGGATTAGGGTTGATGGTAGAGGGTATTGGGTTGATGGTGGAGGGTAGAGGTTTGAAGGGTTTAGGGTTTAAGTGTTGAGGGTTGAGGGTTTAAGGTTTAGGGTAGAGGGTTGGGGGTATAGGGTAGATGGATTAGGGTAGAGGTTCTAATGCATATGGTAAAGGTTATAGGGTTTGAGGGTTTATTGTTTGGCGGTTGAGCGATTAGGGTTGAGAGATTAAGGGTTGAGTGTTTAGGGTTTAAGGGTTGACGGTCTAAGGATTGGGGTTGAGGGAGTAAAGGTTTAGGTATTACGGGTTGAGGATTGAGGGTTTAGGGTAGAGGGTTGAGGATTTATGGTTGAGGGTATAGCATTGAGGGTCCAATAGAGAGGGTAGAGGGTATAAGGGTAGAGGGTTTAGGGTTTAAGTGTTGAGGGTTGAGAGATTAAGGATTGAGTGTTGAGAATTGAGGGTTGAGGGTTTAATGTATAGGGTAGAGGGTAGAGGGTAGAGGGTTGAGGTTTTAAGGGTTGGGGGATTAAGGGTTTTAGGTTGAAGGTTATGGATAGAGAGTTTAAGGGTTGAGCATATAGGTTTGATGGATTAGGGTTGAGGGTTGAAGTTTTATTGTTGAGTGTTTAAGGGTTTAAGGGTTGAGGGTTGCAGGATTAGGCTAGAGAGGTAGGGATGGAGGGAAGGAGAGATGGAGGAAGTGAGATAGAGAGGAGAGAAAAGGAGGAAAGGATAGGGAGAGATGATGGTTGAGAATTAAGGGTATAGGGTAAAGGACCTATAGGGTTGAGGGTTTAGGCTATTGGGTTGATGGTATAAGGTTGAGGGATTAGGGTTGAGGGTAGAACGTATTGGGTCGATGGTAGAGGGTAGGGGGTCTAAGGGTTTAGGGTTTAATTTTTTAAGGTTTAGGGTTGAGGGTTGAGGGTTGAGGTTTGAGGGATTAGGGTCGAGGGTACAATGTATAGGATAGAAGGTATGTGGGATGAGGTTTTAGGGTTTAAGGGTTAAGGGTTGAGGGATTCCAGGTTGAGGGTCTAGAATTGAGGGTTGAGGGTTTGATGTATAGGGTAGAGGGTAGAGAATTGAGTGTTGAGGGTTTACGGGTTGAGGGATTACAGTTGAGGGATTAAGGTTTGAGGGTTGAGGGATTAGGGTAGAGAATTTAAGGGTTTAGGGGTTTATGGGTTGAGGGATAAGGTTTGAGGGTAGAGGATATTGGGTTGAGAGTTTAAGGGTTTAGGGTTTAAGGGTTGAGGGTTGAGGGTTTAAGGTTGAGGGTAGAGGGTATAGGGTTAAGGGATTAGGGTTGAGGGTCCAATAGAGAGTGTAGATAGTATAGGTTTTAAGGGTTGAGGGATTAAGCATTAAGGGATTAGAGTAGATAGTTTAAGGTTTTAAGGGTAGAGGTAATGGGAGAGATATACAGGTAGTGAGAGAGAGAGAGACTTGAGAGGGGGGTAGGAGGGATAGACTTGAGAGAGAGAGAGAGAAATACCTAAGAGAGGGAGAGGGAATGGGTGGGAGAGATGTGAGATAGATGGAGAGGGAGATAGAGGGATGGGAGAGTGATAGGAGTGAGAGAGAGATATTTGAGAGAGGGTGAGGGAGTAGGAGGGAGAGACTTGAGAGAGAGGGGGGGTGGGAGGGAGAGACGAGAGAGAAGGAAATGAGAGATAGAGACCTTAGAAAGGGAAAGTGGGTAGGAGGGAGAGACTTGAGAGAGATAGAGAGGGAGTGTGAGAGAGAGAGAGAGGGAGAGGGGGTGGGAGGGAGGGGAGTGGGAGTGGGAGATAGACATATGGTATAGAGATAGAGGGGTGAGAGAGAGATACCAAGGGATGGAAAGGGGGTACTAGGGAGAGACTTGATTGAGAGATCAGGGTTGAGGCTATGGGGTATTGAGTTGAGGGTAGAGGGTAGAGGTTTTAAGGTTTTATGTTTCAAGTGTTGAGGGTTGAGGGTTTAGGGTTGAGGGTATAGGGTTGAATGTTTAAGGGTTTAAGGGGTTAGGGTATAGGGTTGAGGGATTAGGGTAGAGAGAGGGATGGAGGGAGGGAGAGATGGAGGGAGAAGTGAGATAGGGAGAAGGATAGAAGAAGAGGGAAGAATAGTGAGAGATGAGGGTTGAGAATCCAATGTATAGGGTAGAGGGTTGATAATTTAGGGTATAGGGTTTAGGACCTATAGGGTTAACGGGTTTAGGGTTGAGGGTTGAGGGTATAGGGTTGAGGGATTAGGGTTGAGGGTAGAGGATTTTGGGTAGAGGGTAGAGGGTAGATGGTTTAAAGGATTAGGGTTTAAGAGTTGAGGGTTTAGGGTTGAGGGTAGAGGGTTTGGGGTATAGGTTTGAGGGTATCGGGTGAGGATTAGGGTTGAGGGTCCAATGTATAGGGTATAAGGTATAGGGGTTGAGGTTTTATGGTTTAATGGTTGAGGGTTGAGGGATTAAGGGTTGAGGGTTTATGGTTTAAGGGTTGAGGGTTTATGGTTTAAGGGTTTAGGGATTACGGTTGAGGAATTAAGGGTTGAGGGTTTAGGGTTTAAGGGTTGAGGGTTGAGGGAGTAAGGGTTTAGGGATTACGAGTTGAGGATTGAGGGTTTAGGGTATAGGGTTTAATGGTTTAGGTATTAAGGGTTGATGGTTGAGGATAGAGGGTTGAGGGTATAACATTGAGAGTCCAATAGAGAGGTTAGACAATATAGGGGTTGAGGGTTTAGGGTTTAAGGGTTCAGGGTTGAGAGATTAAGTGTTGAGGGTTCAAAATTGATGGTTGAGGTTTTAATTTATAGGGTAGATGGTAGAGGGTTCATGGTTTAAGGGTTAGAGGATTAAGTGTTGAGGATTGAGGGTATAGGTTTGAGGGATTAGGGTTGAGGGTTTAGTGTATAAATTTTAGGGTAGAGGGTAGAGTTTTTAAGGGTTTAGGGCTTAAGGGTTGAGGGTTGAGGGTTTAGGGTTGAGTGTTGAAGGGTTGAGGGTTTAGGGTTGAGTGTTGAGGTATTAGCATAGATATGTAGGGATGGATGGAGGGAGAGATGGAGGGAGAAGTGATATAGATAGGAGAAAAGAGGAGGGAAGGATAGAGAGAGATGATAGTTGATAATCTAATGTATAGGGTAGAGGGTTGAGAATTGAGAGTATGGGGTTGAGGGTAGAGCATATGGGCTATAGGGTAGAGTGTAGGGGGTTTAAGGGTTTAGGTTTTAATGGTTGAGGGTTGAGGGTATACATTTTAGGTTATAGGATTAAGGGATTAGTGTTTAGGGTCCAATGTATAGGGTAGAAGGTATACAAGTTGAGGGTTTAGGGTTTAAGGGTTGAGGTTTGAGGGATTAAGGATTTAGGGTTAAGAATTGAGGGATGAGGGTTTAATGTATAGGGTAAAGGGTAGAGGGTAGAGGGTAGAGGGTTGAGGGTTTAAAGGTTGAGGGATTATGGTTGAGGGATTAAGCTTTGAGGGTTGAGGGATTAGGGTAGAGAGTTTAAGGGTTTATGGGTTGAGGAATTAGGGTTGAGGGTAGAGGGTTGAACCAAAGATTTTTGAAGGGGACTTCTCTTGCACTTCTAGGGTTTTCGACCTAAAAGGAGAGAGGTACCAAAAATATTAATGGTTCACTCAAGAAAAAACTCTTAATATTCCAATACAAATGAGATTGAAATATATCAAAGGGTATTTTCCTAAAGGTTGAAAATGAATAATTGGATTGACTACCAAATGTAAACCTGGAATATGCAAGACGTTTGAAAACACACTGTGATATGCAAAAAGACCTAGACAGATAAAAATAAATGCAATTAAAATAGAATAGGAAAGTAAAACAAAAAATGTGCACCTAAAAAATTGTAGAGGTTGGAATGAAGAATACAAATGCTATTGATCCTGAAATTTTAACCTACTGGGACCCATTCTCCATTCTGGGTGAATTAGTCCCAGATCTGGAAAATTGTACCAGAGCCTATTTTATCCATATAGGTATCCAAACCCATAAAAATATCTAAACAATAGGTAAAATGGGACTCATTCACCACTAATGGAAAATGAGTCCACTTTGACTTTTCTAAAAACTAGAAAATGGAATTTGTAGCTCTCGGTCTGCTCTTTCTTTTCCTCCAAGTGTTTGGATCTGAAACCTTGATTTTCAGCACTGTAAGCAACTTTTTGTGAATATTTTGACCTTTCCAATAGGGAAATGACTCCAAAAAATTTGTAACCTATTCTTCAATGATTTCCAAGTTTTCAAAATACCTAGATTTGCAATCACACAAAAAGAGAGAAATGTTGATTGTTAGAGAATAGGGGTTTTCCTTGGTCAAACCCCTTTTAGGTAATTAAACCAAAATGATGAAACAAAATTATGAAGTATAAAAATGAGATAATGAAATTACCAACTTTCCATGATGATAGATCTTGAGTTGCTACAATAATGAATGAAGAATCTTCCCTTGAATGCCTTAGAATTAATCTGGATTTCTATCTTGATGACCTTGTGAAGACTTAAAATGGTAAACCCTAGCTTGCTTGACTTGAGATGGATAATGAATCAATGAAATAATTATTAGAAGTATTTTTATATAGGAAATCCACTCAAATTCCTATAAATTTTATCCCCAAGGCTGACATTGAAGAAAATTAAACTTAAAACCTATATTTTCCTGCTCAAACCCTAAAAATAGCTCAAATGGGACTCATTCACCATCTTGGGAAAATGGGTCCCACCTGGGTGGGATTCATTCAGCTAAAGTGATGAATGGGTCCCATAGGGGCTCTTTTTCCAATTGGGATGTTAGGGAGTGAAGAATTTTAGTTTTTATGTTGATTTTATTGAGTCTTTGATCAAAATAAGCCTCAGGATGCACAATATGGGGTCATAAGAGCTTATTAATGTTGATATAAAGGGTAATAATGGCTAGGGACACAAAGTTCAATGTGAAATTTTGATTAAATATAATCTACAACATTAAAATGTGGTCCACATAGCGTAGAAAGGCACAGGATCCAATGTGAATTTGTAAAACACATTACAACACTAGATTAAAATTAAGTTTAATTTACAATCCTTCTAGATTAATGTTAGAATGAAATTCAATGCATTTTATAACATTGAATTAAGGGAAAAATAGGTCCATTAGACTTAAATACTTAATAAAAGTCTAGAAAAGTGTGAAAGTCATTTACAACACTTTATAACACCTTTATAAGGCATCGATAAATGTATTTTATTTAGTTTGCAAGGGTCTAAGACCTAATGTGGATGTGTAAAAAACCTCATGACACTAGGCCAAGGTCACATTAAGTCCAATTTATCATTAATTATTCCCAATATCAAGCAACATATACTTTTTTCTATGCTACATTAAGCCCCCACTTTAGTGAGAGGATGAACTTGCTTCGAACTCACACTAAAGTAGACATTCAAGAGGTGTCCAAGTGTATCGATGCAGATGGTATAAGATAACAAAGATTGATGAGGTGGTCAAGCCCCAAGGATCCAAACTCATAAGTCTAGCCAACATAATCACAAAAGGACATACATAAGGTGTATAATATGCAACAAAACAAGATACACTATCATGCAATGATAATAACTATAAGAAAGAGAAGTACAAATGAGCAATAATAAAAATGTGGATCAAGCTTTGACCATATGTCCAACACGATGTGGATTAGATCTGGGTTGGTTGTCTAAAAATGCATACTCACACTGAGGTGACAAATCTCTTGGTTTTTTTCCAAGTGAGAAGTCCTAAAAGGTGAGACACATACACTCATGGTTGGTATGCACTCACACACATGCAAGTGGTTATGGGGAAATTCATTCCTCAGCTTGGGCTTCCCACTCAAACCATACCAAATTTATACCTCCTAGGATAACTTTAATAAGACACCATAATGAAAATTATTTTGTAAATTCTTTTGAATGTCATGTAAAATTTTTGTTAAAGGGGATTTTTCTTTGTTCATGTAACAACCTTCCTCTTAGGGAACATTATGCCTAACGTCTCTAAGAGAGGACAATTAAAGGTGTCAGATAATTTCCCATGGGAGGCCTTGTTTACATCATACCATGTCAGTAGATCATACACTCTTGGACAACATGAAACCCAATGACAACAGCAAGAATAGGACACATCACAAGAAAAAAGAAAAATCATGCCATGAAATTTTTTCCAAAATATGTCATCTATTTATGCCCCAAATTTAAAGCAATTGCTACACCATCACTGTGAGAAATTTCTTTAAAGTAGCCAATGAAAGAAGACATGAGAGTCAACTTGGAAATCCCTATGCCAATCCATATGTTCCCAAATGAATCTATGTCATGGATAAGTATGTCACATGTGAGCCAACTTAAGGCATGTCATCCACATCCCAATCTTGCTCTTATATGTTCATGAAAGGTTAACGACAAACCAAAAGAGACAATGAAAAGTGACATACGAGGACAAGGATACTTATCACCTTTCCCCCACTTAGTGTGGGACAAAGGTGAGCCAAGAAAGAATTATAATATTTTTCTCCTTGCAATGAATGTAAACAATGCAACTATGGCAAGGAGCAAAAAATAATGTTATTTATTTTGATAAGTAAACAATGTTTCTATTTGTCATCATTTTTCTCTAAGGTCTCATTCTCTCGTGCCATAATATTTAACCTAGTAGGAGAGTGTTTAGGAAAGTGGCAAACAATAGGTTGATAAAATTTCATGGTTGAATTTGATAAAGTAGCTTGATCACTCATAGGAGAGGCATCAAGAGAAGAAGAACTAGGAGTTTCATGGTTATTAATGATTGGACTTTTTTTTTCAAATAGGTCTTCCCAAATGGTAGGGGCATCAGGAAAGGGAGGAATAATATTCTCATGAGTCTTAGTAAGGATATATTCTAACACTAATCTATCTTCTTCATGTCTAGAGAAGATATTAGGAGAATAAAAGGTTTGATTGTCATGATTATCGACATTGTCATCCCCATGTCCTATAATTTCTTCTTGAGTAGGAGAGGTAGGATTTTCATAGCTCTCAAATATCAAAATATCCTCCACACAAATGTGTTTGTCATGATCATTCACGATTGTATCCTTATTCACTACAACATTTTCACAAGTAGGGGAGGTGTTGGGAGATGAGTGGAGACTAGGTAAGGTAGTGAACATGATTTCACCTTTGTGTTTCATAATTTTTTTGCAAGGGGGAGGAGAAGGAAGACAAGCAAGACTTTCATGATCTTCAATGATTGTGCCTTCTTTCAGTAGATACCTTCGTCGCCAATGGGAGAGATATTGAGAGAACAATTATGATTATCATGATTATCGATGCTTGCATCCTTTTGTGTCAAAATTTTAGTGAATGATCTTAGTGAGAGGAATTCTTGAAGAGCTTCATCTAACCTATAGAAGTCATCACTAATAAAGGGCTTGGATGACATGATTTTTCTAAATGTAAGAATTTTTTGAATTGTTTCTTTTTATATTTTTAGTTATTAGTTTTTTCTTTCTAATGAATCTGATCTAAAAGAAATAGGAACTAATGCTGAAAATGAAAATTTCAACAATCTAATACTATCCATAATTTCCATGAATGTACATAATACTATTTCTAATGATAAAATCTATGCAAACTTAAAATGAAATGTAAAGACTTAGGATGAAATGAAATTTTTAAAATTTTCAACAAGGTAATTTACTCATTACACGATGCAATGATTTAAAAATGAAATGTTGCAAATTTGAAATTAAGCAATGCATGAAATGGACCAATTTAAGATAAATTTAGTCAAATGCATGTAACAAAAACTCTACTAACTGAAACAGATAGTTAATGGCAGCAAAAAAAAGTGTAGAAAGAAGGTTTTTAGTGTTATAAAAGGCAGTTTTAGAGGTGCAAAGGGACCGATTCGTCCAAGGTGGTGAATGAGTCCCAATGGGGATTTTTTTCAAAATTTTCAGAAATTTTCAATGGATTTTTTGTTCTTTTATGTTGTATTATGTGTTTACCTAAGTGTAAATGAAGTTTTCAGATGCTTTTCTATGATTAGAGATCCAAAAATGCAACCTATATGCACTTTCACTAATGCAAAATTTTCAAACCCTAGAATGCCAATTAACTAATGCTAACCCTAATGCAAAGTTAATGAAAGCTAAATCTAGGATGATTATGGAATCCAATTAAGAAAAGAAGGTATTCTAAATGAAGGTTCACCAAAATGAACCAAATATTTTTGAATGGGGCTTCTCTTACACTTTGAGGGTTTTGGACCTAGAAGGAGAGAGGTACCAAAAATCTTAATGGTTCACTCAAGAACAAACCGTTGAGATTCCAATGCAAACGAAATTGAAATCTATGAAATGGGATTTTCCTAAAGGCTAAAAATTGATAAAAGAGATTCACTACCAAATGTAAACCTACAAAATGCAAGATGTTTGAAAACACACCGTGATATGCAAAACGACCCAGAAAAATGAATAGAAATGCAAGTAAAAAAGAATAGGAAAGTAAAACAGAAAATGTGCACCTGGAAACTTGTAGAGGGTGGAATGAAGACTATTTTTTTTTTTTATCCTAAAATTTTAACCTATTGGGACTCATTCCCCATCATGGGTGAGTAAGTCTCAAATTTGGAAAACTACACCGAAGCCTATTTTAGCCAAATGGGTATCTGAATCCAATAAATTCTATAAAAATAGGTATAGTGGGACTCATTCACCACTAATGGAAAATGTGTCCACTTTGAATTTTCTAAAAACTTTAAAGTGGAATATATAGCTCTCGCTCTACTCTTTCTGTTCCTCTAGGTGTCTGGATTTGAAACCCTAATTTTTAGCATTGTAAGTGACTTTTTGTGAATATTTTGACCTTTCCAATAGGGAAATGACTCCAAAAAATTTGTAACCTATTCTTCAATTATTTCCAAGCCTTCAAAATACCTAGATCTACAATCACACCAAGAAATAAAGAGAGAAATGTTGATTGTTAGAGAATAGGGGTTTGCCTTGGTCAAACCCATTTTAGGTAATTAAAACAAAATGATGAAGTATGAAAATGTGATAATTCAATTGGAAACATTTGATGATGATAGATATTGAGTTTCTAAAACAATGGATGAAGAATCTTCCCTTGAATTCCTTAGAATTGATCTTGACTGCTATCTTGATGACCTTGTGAAGACTTAAAATGGTAAACCCTAGCTTGCTTGACATGTGATGTATAATGAATGAATGAAATAATGATTAGAAGTTTTTTTATATATAAAATACACTCAAATTCCATTTAATTTGATCCCCAAGGGTGACGTTAAAGAAAATTAAACTTAAAACCTAATTTTTCCTGCTCAAACCCTGAAAATAGCTCAAATGGGACTCATTCGCCATCCTAGGTGAATGGGTCCCACTTGGATGGGACTTATTCTCCAAAAGTGGTGATTGGGTCCCATAAGGGCTCTTTTGCTAGTTGGGATGTTTGTGAGTGAATAATTTTAGTTTTTATGTTGGATTTATCAGATCTTTGATCAAAATAAGCCTTGAGATGCACAATATGGGGTCATAAGAGCCTATTAATAATGATATAAAGGGTAATTAGGGATAGGGACACAAATTTAAATCTTATAGTGTGATTAAATACACTATACAACATTAAAATGAGGTCCACATAGCCTAGATAGACACAAGATCCAATGTGAATGTATAAAACACATTACAACACTAGATTAAAATTAAGTTTAATTTACAAGCCTTCTAGATTAATTTAAAAATGAAATTAAATAAATTTTATAACATTGAATTAAGGGAAAAGTAGGTCCATTAGACTTAAATACTTAATAAAAGTCTAGAAAACTATGAAAATCATTTACAACACTTTACAACACCTTTACACGATATCAATAAATGCATTTTATTCAGTTTGCAAGGGTCTAAGACCTAATGTGGATGTGTAAAACACCTCACAACACTAGATCAAGGTGACATTAAGTCCCATTTATCATTAATTATTACCATATCATGTAAGAGATACTATTTTCTAAGCTACAAGGGTATTAGGTTGAGGGTAGAGGATAGAGGGTTTAAGGTTGAGGGTAGAGGGTTGAGGGTATAGGGTTAAGGGATTAGGGTTGAGGGTCCAATAGAGAGGGTAGAGGATATAGGGCTTAAGGGTTGAGGGTTGAGAGATTAAGGGTTGGGGGTTGAGAATTGAGTGTTGAAGGTTTAATGTATCGGGTTGAGGGTTGAGGGTTTGAGGGTTGAGGGATTAGGGTAGAGAGTTTAAGGGTTTAAGGGTAGAGGGAATGGGAGAGAGATAGAGGTAGTGAGAGAGAGAGACTTGAGAGAGGGAGAGGGGATAGGAGGGAGAGACCTAAGATATATATATATATACAGAGAGAGAGAGTGAGTGAGAGAGAGACCTAAGAGAGGGAGAGGGGGTGGGAGGGAGATACTTGACATAGAGGGAGAGGGAGATAGAGGGATGGAAGAGAGAAAGAGGGAGTGAGAGAGAGAGACTTGAGAGAGGGAGAGGGGGTGGGATGGAGAGGGAGTGGGAGATAGAGGGATGTGAGAGAGATAGAGGGAGTGAGAGAGAGAGTGACCTAATAGAGTTAGAAGGGGTAGGAGGGAGAGACTTGAGAGAGAGAGAGAGAGAGAGACCTAAGAGATTATGGTTGAGGGTAGAGGGTATTGGGTTGAGAGTAGAGGGTATAGGGTTTAAGGGTTTAGGTTTTAAGTTTTGAGGGTTGAGGGTATAGGTTAGGAGGGAGA
The DNA here is from genome assembly GCA_007258455.2 of Sequoia sempervirens. NCBI lineage: Eukaryota > Viridiplantae > Streptophyta > Pinopsida > Cupressales > Cupressaceae > Sequoia > Sequoia sempervirens. The sequence goes on from VDFB02270651.1 coordinate 366,140,676, forward strand.
GACTTGAGAGAGAGAGAGAGATCTGAGAGAGGGAGAGAGGGTGGGAGGGAGATACATGAGAGAGAGGGATAGATAGATTAGGGTTTAGGGTTTAAGGGTGGACATATCAAGGGATTTTGTAGCATAGGGTTGAGGGATTAAGGTTTAAGGTACAATGTATAGGGTTGAGGGTTTAGGGGATAAGTGAAAGACCTAGATGGCTAAGGGGGGATGGATGGCTAAGGATAGAGAGAGAGAGAGATAGAGAAAATAAACCTATAGAAGGGTATGTGCAGGATCATCATGGAAAAAATAGGCCCTTAAGTGGTGAACAATTTAGAAAAATTAGAGTTAGGCGACTTGACGTAAAAATTTGAATATGTTATCTATATTATTTCAAAAATATGTAAGAACATAATCTGTAGCAAATTGAATGTAGTTTCTAAACTATTAGGTTTATTTTTAAAACAATTATTTGGTGAAACTTTGAACTTTTAAATGTAGTAGTACTTAAATTTCAGGGAAAAAGTAAGAAGTAGGTGTTTGTTTGACCACCTTAACCACAATAAAATGATAATATTTTTTTATAATATTTTTTTATAATATTTTAGATATAAATAGAGGGCTCATGTCCCAATGTGATGCATAGTTTTTTGTAAATTTTTTCTAAGTAAATGACTAATTATAAATTTTTTATTACAACTTTAAAAAAATATAAAAACACATATTTCTAACCACCCTAACTTGGTCAAAACTTCATGAAATTCATAGTTTTTTTTAATCCAATAGTATGTGAAGCATAGAAAATGACACATGTTTCAGATTCATAAAATGTGATACCGTTTGAAAGCTATAGATATTTTTCAATCAGCCTATCAATTAGGTCTTTAGTCATAATTCAAATAGAAAATGAATAATAATTATTTTACTAAATTCAAAGTAAAGCATAATTTATATTGGTGGAAATCTAAGAATCTCCTTTAAAAATCTTTTTCATTTCATCAATTTTGGGTTAAAAAAAATCACCAGCCACATACCCTACACATACCCATCATATCGCCACTTTTTGGCCCATCATGATCTTGCACATACTCAGAAAATCAACATTTTCATAACACAAGAACATTTTGAAGAAGTTGACATGTAGTTGTTTGTATAGCAAGACAAAATGTGCTTGAATTATAATTCAAGTGTGTTTTGTCTTGCTCTAAAAATCGTAATTTTTTTTAATATACCCATGATCTCTAGGCCCACATTTTGTACATTCTCTTGGTTATGTGTGTGTTTGACAAAAAGAATATTTTTGATGCTTTTGTGAATTGTGCATGCAAAATTTTCACATTCTACTACCCTTTTTATGAACTTTCCATCACCTTTGCATGAAATAATAGAGTTTTCACATCAAATTTGATATATATCAATTCAAACTGTATCAATTCCATTCAAGAGTGATATACAATTAAACATTAAAAAGAGAAAAATCTTGTGAAAAACTCAAAAAAATTAGGAGTTTGATGCAAGAAGAAAAAAAGGCTACATAATTGGGTAGAACTCCATTTGAATCTTTGTGTTTTAGGTATGTGCAGTCTTTACACATTTTATTTATATTTTCCATAATTCTACTTTATCTTGCTTTGATTTTGTTATTTTTCATAATACATGTTCATATTTATTTTTTTTCATTATAACCTTAGCCCCTCTTGGCACATTTTAAACTACACAATTATTTACACTTGCCAATTACATTTTTAAACCAAATATCTTTGAGGCATTTTGTTAAACAATTGACCTACCTTGTGTATGCTTCCACATTTTGTACACACATATATATGAGAGTAGTTATAATTATGTAATATAACACATCATTTCTCAATCCTTTTATATGGATGTGCATACCCATTTCCAAAGATTTCATTTTGGTATAGGCATGGGGGATGTTAGAAAATGTAGTGGAATTTGGTTCTACACCTAGAAATTGCATATGCTTGAAATTTTCTAAATCCTTTTCAATAAATCAATTTTCTGCATATCCTACAATCACTCTAGTCCACAAGGACATATCTCATTGAGGAATTTTTTCAAACAATTCTACCAAGCAGTTGATTTCCTTGTCTATGCTACCAAATTTTCCATACATCTCTATCAAATAATTTGATCAAACAACATAGACAAGGCAATCAACTGTTTGAAAAAATGCCTCAAAGAAACGTGGTCTCATGGTGATGTGCATTTTTTCAAATAGCTGATTTCCTTTTCTATGCTACCAAATTATCCATACATGTCTCTACAAATTGGAATATACTCCTCCCACATTAATAGATATTTGAATCTATTTTGGTTTTCATCTCTATTTCTAAACTTACCTCATCACTAATGTTGTGATATATTTTTAATGTTTCCTTGATTGCTCTGCCTACAAGGGATTGTAACCCTTCTCTCCACTCGTTCAAGTCTCTTTATAAAATGATACTAAAAAACATGGGGAAAGGTGCAACTAAGTCAATAGGGCCAACTAGGTGATGTAAGTATGAATTTAATTTCCCTACTTGATTTTAAAGTCTCTTTATTCACATGCCTTGTTCATGCTTTCATTTTGTGCCTATCTTGCAATCATGGCATGCCACAAGACCACATTTCTTTAAGGCATTCCATCCAAAAATTCATGTGGCCTTTTCCAAGCTAGTGAGCTCACTAGCTTTCAATACAATAGCATTGAAAAGGTAGTGGGTTGTTTGAAAAAATGTCTCATAGAAATGGGGTCTATATCACTGTGAGACCCCATTTCTATGAGGCATTTTTTCAAAAAACCGACTACCTTGTTCACTAGCTTGTCTATGGTACCACATTTTGCATACATGTCTACCAAAAAAATTATCAAACAATTCACTTGCCTTATCCATGCTTCCATTTTTTACCTATCTTGCAATCATGGCATTCCACGAGACCACTTTTCTTTAAGGAATTCAATCAAAAAATTCATGTCATCTTTGTCTATGCTAGAAATATTCTTCCATAGGATGATTGAAAGTATTTTGTATGAAGGGTTGAATGACATATATTTCATTTATTTGTATGGATTCATTTTTTAGGAACTAATATTTCTCTCTTTATCATGCTACAAATAAAATTATCCATCATGCCAAGGAAATGAAAAATGATTAAACTAACATAGGAAGAGCCCAAAACTAAGAAAGCAAAGAAAGCAGCATGGATGAGGGAACATCATGAGAAAAATAAATTCGATACAATTGGCAAAAAAAATCCAATTGAAGAGGAACCTCAACCATTAAAAGAGAAAAGGAATGGGTGGCATAAAGGGAATGAATGCAAAAGCATCATGCTAAGAATTATTTGAATACCATAGTTGGAGACACACCTTCTAACATGAGTGAATATAGAGGGAAACCATCTACCACAAGTGAATATAGAGGGACACCATCTACCACAAGTGAATATGGAAGGAAACCATCTACTGCAAGTGACTATGGATAGACACCATCTACCACAAGTGAATATGGAGAGAAACCATCTACCATAAGTGAATATGGAGGGACACCATCTACTGCATCTCAAGTTGAGAGTACATCATCACTTGCATTTGAGGAAGGAGGTATGCCATCATCCTCATCTCAACCTCAAGGTATTCCATCTATTCCATACTTGATCAATGGAACACAATCTAGCCCATCTCATTTAAATATTGGTGAAATTCCTAATGTTGAGATGAATGTACCTATGAGAACACCTAAAATTTTGTATAGAAATATAAAGTTTTTGATTAATACTCATGAGAATATTTTGTAGCTAATGGAAGGTAAGATTTGACAATGCACTTGTAGAATATATTCTAATAAGTTTTGGAGATTGTTCTCTAAAAAGTTAAATGAGACCGCAAGATCTCAACTATTTGTTGAAATGATGTGAAATATGATGTATAGGTCCATAATGAAGATTCTTTGGTTGAGAACATCAGATGCTTAAAGTGAGAATACCGTTGTGAAGAATCTAATGGATGCTTATGAGAGTGTGGGTAAGACATCACACTTAAAAGATAGTTATGTCATCCAACGTGTCATTACATTGACTTTAGTAAGTAATTCAACAAGGAAGTCTCATATCATTAGAAATATGAGTCAACAATTGAGATTGATAGAAATTTTTTATCAAGAGTCATTCAAAGGAACCAAAGAATTGACAACACCAATTCTACTAAATTATGGGAATTCTCAGGGAGACTCCCATGAAAAGATAAGCCAATTGTTGAAGCATTGAGATCATTAATTGAAAACTATTATTTAAGAATAACAAAATGCCATCTTTGAATTAAAGGGATGTGGTAAGAAGGAGAATCGATAGTCAAAACTATGAGCCACATCCAAAGCCTTTTTTGGATACGACTCAAAAACAATTTTTTCATAAATTTCTAGAGGATTATCCTCAAATTCAAAATTTTCAAATATATTTTTAAATGCTTAAACATTTCTATGTCAAGATAAATCACACATGCACTACTTGTTGTAGATTACATATTAAATTTTCTAACCATTATGATTTTTATCTTTCTATATGTTTAGATTTGCATATTAACAATATTTTTCTAGATTGTGGCATACATACCCCACCAACATATTCAAGAGACTTCTTATCATAAATTTTATGTGAAAGAAAGGAAGGAAAAATATTCTATAGGAAGCTATGCTTAGATAGCACATGTTAGCATTGTGGAAACTTGCAACATATGCCAATATGTGCACATATGGAAAGAAAAAATGTGGTTGGAAAGAAACTAGTAGAGTTAAACAAGTATAAAATAGTGACATGCAATGCAAAAGATGGTAATCAAGTAAAAAGGTATGATTTGGTTATTCAAAAGATTCTAGTGTATCAGTTTATGTCTACATTTCATGACAATATAGTGTATAAGTATGCAAGGCATACCCATAGAGATCGATGGTTGGAATTGAATTTCAAGTTATGCAAGGACACCTTTTTAGTTGGTAGCATATTTTAAATGGTTGAATTTGGAGAGAACTACACTCTATAGCCACAATGTGAGGTGTAGTCAAAATATTACAACTCCACATAGGTTTCTATATTTGTGCACATAGAATCCATTCACACAAATAATAATATAGAGGATAAGATGAATGCATTGAGGGAGTACCACTTTTACATTAGTGATGATCTCACATATTCTCCAAAGTTTGTGCAAGGTTTCTTTCAGTTGTTCTATAGTGATTTGGCTACGAGGGGCATAGCATACACTCAACATATAATATGGTTAGATAACTAAGCAACATAGTTCAAGAACTTGTGGATGTTCTATTGGTTGAGCAAGATGCATGTTACTAAATGTGTTCAACATGTACAAAAATTTTGTGAGGTTGTGCATGGAAAGGGGGAGCATGATGGAGCATGAGCATGTGTTAGAAGAGCATTAGCACAAGAAGAGTTAGAGTATAAAGATAATGAAAATTTGACAGATGCAAAATCAATCTTCGAGTGGTGTAATGCTTTGATGGGTCTTTGTAATGAAGGTAAGTCCTCATTTCATAGATTTTTTTGGTTGATAGATGATACTAACATTGCACCATATGAAGATTTTTCTATATTGATGTCAGATAGAAAATTATCATCGCTAGGGTTTAGGACCTAGGACAACAAACTTTATATACTCTGCATTCAAGGATGTTGTAGAGATATCAATCCAATGTAGAAAGGGGAAACAAATCTTGCAATAGGGTGTCCTAGGGTATGATTTAAGATTAAAAAAGGGTTCACCACCAAGCTAGAGCTTGGAAAGACTAATGAAATACAAGGCCTAATTATGAAACTTAATGATATGCAATACCTAATTAAATAACCTAGAAATGCAAGTAAATCATAACAAAAAGATACAAAATAATAAGTGTTCACCTCGAAAATTGTAGAGGCTTGAATAAGGACCTAAAATGTTGAAAACACTAATTTTAATGTTGAGTGGCACTCATATGCTAGTTTGGGTGATTTAGTCCTAGACTAGGTTTTCTGGGCCAAAACTAGAATCTGATAGTGCTTAATCTGAATCACCTGAAACCCTAAAAAATTGACTATATTGGGATTTATTCACCCAAGGTAGCGTATCAGTCCAAGTGTTCTCTTTTTGAAGGTTAAAGTCTGATTTTTCTCTCTAATCTCTTCTCTTTCTGCTCTACTTTGTTTTTGGATTTGAAACCCTAATTTTGAACCTCTAGATGATTGTTTTATGAAGATAGCAACCTTGCAAATGGGGCTACAACTCCAACAAATTTATCCAAGATTGTAACACAATCTTCAAGGGATCTTCAATCTCTGAGACACCTAGATTTGCTATCACACATCAAAGAGAAGAATATTTGGTGTTTATTAGAGGATAGGGGTTTTCCTTTGTCAAACCCCTTTTAGGTAATGAAACTAAATGATGAGATAATGAAATAAGGACATGAAACATGAAACATGGAACATGAAACATGAAAAATGATACCTTGGATGATGTATTGTAGATCTGAAATATAACATGAAATGGCCATGAAGGATGTAGATCTAGATCTTGAGATAAGTGTAAAACAATGCTTGACCTTGGATCTTGAATGCAACATCATAGCACTAGCTCACCAACATGTTTGATTCTTGATAACCTTGACATGATGAGAAATACTAAATTTCCGCAACAATTAATGAAGAATTCAACCCTTGAATGCCTTAGAAGTGATCTTGAATGCTCTCTTGATGATCTTGTAGAGTATTGGAATGTTTAACTCTTGAGAACTTGACTTGATATCATAAATGCTTAATGAAATAATGATTTGAGACCTTGTATATATATAAAATCCATCCAAGTTACCATTTCTTAGATCCCAAAGGATGACATTCATAAAATTTATATTTAAAACATTGATTTCTCAATCAAAAAGGGGCCAAATGGGACTCATACACCACCTGTGGTGTATGGGTCCCACCTAGATGGGACTCATATGCCAAAGGTGGTTTATGGGTTCCAAAAGGCATTTTTAGGGAGAGAAAATGTTGGGGAGTAATGAAATTAAGTTTATTTGAGGTCTATGTCGAGATTTCTATTAAAATATTCCTGAAGATGCATAATAAAGGGTCCTAAAGGCCTATTAATGATGATATAAAGATTATAAATGCAAGAGGTCCTAAAATTCAATGTGAAAGTGTAAATAAATACACTTTATAACATTAAATTAAGGCCAAATTTATGTTTTTTAAGCTTAATAGGGCCCTAAATCCAATGTGAATTTGTACAACATACTACAACACTAGATTAAGGCAACATTAGGTCCAAGGTCCCCAAATTTTATGTGAAGGTGTAAATGAATACACTTTACAACATTAAATCAAGGCAAAATTACATTTTTTTAGATTAAAAAGGGCCCAAGACCTAATGTGAATGTGTAAAGAAGATCACAACACTAGATCAAGGTGACCTTAAGTTCATTTTAACATTAATAATTCCTAGATTAAGTGTGAAAATGTGAACAACAAAATTTTTTGACACTACATTTAGCCCCCACTTTAGTGAGAGGATGAACTTGCTTCAAACTCATAGTAAAGTAGACATTCAAGATGGACCCAATCATACCAATGCGAATGGTCTAGTATATCAAATATTGAGGAGGTGGTCAAGCCCCTAGGATCCAAGATCTCACGTCAAACTGACATAAGAACAAAAATGACACACACAAAGTGTATGATTTGCAACAAAACAAGATACACAAACATACAATGACAAAGATATAAAGATGAAAGAAAAAGAAAGAAAAGGTGGATCAAGCTTTGATCATTTGTCTCGCATAATGTGGATCAAATTTAGGTTTTTTTGTCTAAAAATGCACACTCATGGAGGAAATGGAACTTTAGGTTGTCCCCTAGGTGAGAATCTAAAGAGATGGCTTACAAGTGGAACAAAATGTCCACTATGCAAACCAAATGCATGCTCACAAGGGCTAGTGGAACCTTAGGCTATCAACTAGGTGAGGCCCCAAGCAAGTGGCTATGGGAAAGTCACATATAAGTTTAGCTCCATTATGCTAACCATACCAAAAGCTATACCTCATGATAAATTTGATAAGGCTCCACATAATAATGATCTTAAAGATTCATGAGACAAGCAAAACTTCATATGCTTGGACCTCATCAACAAACAATTAACTTCATCTTCATGAGGAAAGAAAAACTTTGTCTTCATAGAACTCATGAACAAGCAAGATGACACCACAAGTAAGGAAAGTGTGTTATGCATGGTGGCCATAGAATTGATGTTGTAAACATGAAATAGTGTAAGGTACATTCAAAGGGATTTTTCTTAGTTCATGTAAGGTCTCTTCTTAGGGAACATCATGCTTAATTTCTCCAAGAGAGGAAAAATCAAAGAAATATCACACTCTCAAAGGAAATAAAGCCCAATGACACCATAAAGAAAAAGATGCATCACAAGAATAAAAAAAATAGCATAGTGAAACATGAGTGTCAATCTATTCACCCACTTTAAAGCCATTTCTCACACCATTACTATGAGAAATTTCTTTAAAGTAGAAAAAGACATGAGAGCTTATTCAAAAGCCCTATGCCAAGTCATATATTTCCAATAAGCAATGTCATGAAAAGGGAAGGGGTTGCCGCCAAAAGGTAGTATGTCACCTGCTAGCCCACTTAAGGCATGTCATCCACATCCCAAGATTGCTCTTATATGTACATAAATGGTGGTCAATTAGCCAAAAGAGACAATGACAGGTGACATACGAAAACAAGGCTACCTAACCCCTTGCCCCCACTTAATTCAGGACAAGGATGAGCCAAATAGGATGAAATAAATGTTAATTAGAAGAAATAGGTGCCTCAACACAAGGAAGAGCACCATATTCCTTAAGATGTTGAATTCTATTACACAAAGCCTTACATTCATTAGTATCATGACCATGAACTCTATGATATGCATAAAATGAATTATTTTAGTAAAATATCTTTTTTGTTCTTGGAGGGAGAGATATCAGATGATCTTAAAGGAGTCTCATCAAGATACTCTCTTGATAAAAAATAGAGGATGTTTTGTTACTTTTTGACAAAGATAATTCCCTCTTAGTACAAGGTGTGTCATCTACACAAGACACTTTAGATTGTGAGATTTTGTTCTCTCCTTGAAAGGAGGATGTAAAATCTAACGAATTCAAATAATTAGTGTTTTGAGAGATGGCATTGAAATTAAGCAAATATTTCTTTGTTTGTTTCAATTCTTGCAAAGGATAACAATCAAGAATCACTAGTGTCTATCAATTCAGGATGCACTACTATTAAATTTGGCTTAGAGGAATCTTTTGTGATAATGTTGATATTAAGTGAGGGCTTGATTGTTTCTTTTGAGGGGAAATAACCAAGACCACTAGTCTTTTCTTACGTGTGAGGCTCTATAGGGATGCAAATACCTTATTCTCTAGAATCACATCCTTTTCTACTATATGCAAGTTGTTTAATAAGCTCAAAACCTTTTCCATAAAGATTTTTCATTTTTTGAATTTGGTGGTCGTTCATAATTAGTTTTTTCAAATTTTGTTGTGTGTGTTTTCATTTCTTGTAAAGTGGTTCAGGTGGATGCTTTTGAAGGGTCTTCCAAATTTTGCATTAACATTACCACTTTTTCTTTTCCCTTTTCAGATTCTTTGTTAATGAATTTTGTTTTGAAGTCTAAGGAACCCAAATCATCTTATAATATCATTATGAGTTCTTCAATATGCTTTTCTTTGTCTTTCTATTGAAAGGATTCTACTTGGGTAGTTGGTGTCAATGTTTTCAAAGGATTTTCCTTATTTTTCTCAATGTTTAAACAACTATTTGGTTCAGGGTTAGCTTCTAGTGTGTACACTTTGTTGTTGTAGACATACTTCATTTTATGATGAAGAGTAGAAGGCACCCCATTCATTGCATGAATCCATAGTCTTCCTAAAAGGATATTATATGAAATATCATGAGGCATAACATGGATCAGTGTTTCTAATGTGTCATTTCCAGTTGTAATAGGCAAAGTGATCACACCAAGCTATTGTTTTTAGGTACATGTTGTCAAATCCCTTAATAGATAAAGAGTTAGATTGAATTTTTGATTTATCCATGCCAAGCTTATCCAACAGGGTTACTCTATACACATTAAGCGGGAGCCACTATCAATGAGGGTTCTTTTTATTCCCAGCCTATTATAGATAGCTATTATCATGAAAGCATCATTTTTTTTTTTTGCACTTCCAAAGGAGGGAGCTCATTTTGGTGTAAAACAATTTCAACATTCATTTCCTAAATCAGGGCTGCTATGTCATTCGGTTGCAAATTAGAAGGGATAGGAACTTGTAAGGCACTTTGAATCATGTTATGATAATGAAGGGAGGCTTGAATAAGGTCCCATAATGATATCTTAGTAGGAGTATTCTTTATTTGTTCAACAAGATTGTACTCCTTTTCATTGTGTGAAGGAAAATGAGGAAGACCAAGAAGGATAGGGTTAGGAAATGGTAGGGATGTTGAAGGTGTTTTTTGTGGTTATGGATTTTTCCTAGTGTTATATGTATGAGAAAAGGTAGTATGACTCAATTGCTGCAAAACATTGTTCTTAGGTGGGTAAAGGATAAGTTTTGGTTTTTTTTGAGTTTGTGGTATTTGTGAGGGTGGGTAAAGAATTAGAGGATTCAAAGGATGTCCCATAGGGTATGTAGGAGGTCCATTAATCAAGGGAGATCTAATGGACACTTGTACATTCATAACCTCAACAATCTTGGTTTGAAGTATTTCTAATAAAGGGAAACCTAGTGTCATCTTTTCACCATCGTCTAAGGAAGCCGAAATGTTATCATTTTCTTGCACCATGATATCTTCCCTAGTGGGGGCATCTTCAGGATAACTATAATCTAGATGTTCATGACATTCAAGAGTTGGTTCTTCTAAAATGACTTCATTTCAAGTAGGGGAATGATAAATGGTTAGATTTTCTTGTTTAATAAGGTTTTCCCTAGGGGAAAAGAGGCAACTAAGATTTGCATGACATTCATCAATTGTATTTTCTAACATAAAAGTATCTTCTTCACAACTAGGAGATTAAAAAATGTTATTGTCATGATTGTTCATACTTTCATTCCTTTGTCCCATATTGTATTCTAAAATAGGATAGGTAGGGGAAGAAACATAAAGAGGGTTGCCATAGATCTTAAATATTTGATCATCTAACACCAATATATCTTCCTCACTTATAGTTTCATCTTCTAAAACATTATCACAAGAGGGAAAGGTGTTGGGAGATGAATGTAGACTAGTTGAAGTTTCAATGGTTTCTTGTTGTGCTATGTGATTGTCATGATTATCTATTGTTATGTCATATTTTTCATCAATGTCTTGTCCACTAAGAGATGTAGAAGGAGAGAAACAACTAGGACTCTCAAAACTCTCATTGATAGGTTCTTCTAACACCAAAATATCTTCTTCATGAATAGGAGATATATTAGGGGAAGAATGAATATGATCATTAGGATTGTCCAAGGTTGTATTCTCTTTCACTAAAACACTCTCATAGGGAGGGGATATGAAATTTTTCTTAGCACACGTAGATAGGTAAGACACTAACATTATTTGACCTAGAATTAAAATTACTTCTAACAATCTCATTCAACGCTTCAACAATGTAAACAATGTATATCGAAAGATGCAAATTTTTTTTATCTAATGTATGCAAAACTTTAAGAATACGAACAATGTGTATCTAAAAATGAAAAGAACTTTTATAAAAATTATGCAAAGCTTTATGATTGTAAACATTGTGTATGCAAGAGTGAAAAGTACTTTCATCCATATTATGCAAATTTTCTGAAATGTAAATATTTTCAGATCTAATGATTTTTGTAATTGAAAGGATTTCAAAGATGACTAAAAAAATTGATGTTTTTCACCTAGATACATAAAACAAATGTTCCTAAAACTTTCCAGACTTATACTACATTTTACCAGCAAGCTTAGAAAGCAAAAAAATAACTTTTTAGTGTTGTTAAAGGTAGTTTCAAATTTGGAGTAGGACTAAATCGCCCAGAGGGGTATATGGGTCCTAGTTAAGGTATTTTTCACACATTTCAAGAAATTTTAAGTTTTTTCTATTGGTTATTTTTCCACCAAAACCAAGGAGTTCTTTAAAAGGTATCCAACTGTTATGGTGAAGAACTATAGGGTTAGTTGAAACAAAAAAAGAGTATAGGATTTTGTGGTCCTTACTCCTTCACTTCAGAAACCTAGGAGGGTGATCCCAATTGTGTTTCTGTGAAGTATATTTCATTACAAACATTTTAATAAATAGATTAATTCTTATTTATTGCAAATAAAGATCATTCTCATTGAATATTTGGTAGATCTTTGAATGAATGACTATCTATCTACTAAGAATCAGGATATTATCAATCCACACTATCCTTGAAAATATTTTTAATTGAATATTGTCTAATCTTAAGTCTAGGGCCTGGAATACTATTTGTTCATTTTATGCAAGATTTTCCAACAAAATGACCAGTGTTTCATCAATTGGAGCAATAGAGTCAAATATGTAAGGATCAATAATATATAAACTACTCAATTTAGAGATAGGTGGACTATTTTCATACTACTTTGCATTTATGAAAACTTATTGTTCCTAAAACATTTACTTCTTATGAATCATAAGCAATTCCTTACAAATTTTATAACCTTATTCAAGCATTTTAATTAACTCCTTGAATTAAAGATGAAAATAGAATAATACATTCAAATGGAACATCTGGAGATAAATGATAACACCATTAGTATTTCTCATTCATAACCTGTAAAATCCATACATAGGAGATCATTTGTTTCCAAACTAATATTTCTTACGATATCAGTAGTTTCTATAAAACTCATTTAAGATTTCTACATATAGGATGTCATGCCCCTAACAAACCTTTGGCCTATTATTAGTATCCTATTCAAAGTGCCTTACCTGAAATTAGCTCTCACCTAAAACCCTATTGAGATTTAAGAATCCAACCCTTGTAATAAGCCCTAATATCCCTTTTATAGAAAAATGAAGCAACAATTGTCAAGCTTAATTACATTTACATTTCATTTCATTTGCACTAGAATTTGAGACATTCTCAGTTAGTTACATGCAATCATTAAGGAAAATGGGAGAGTAAAAGATCACATTCCATATTCCTTGAATGAAGACACACCAACTCCTAAAAAGGAAAAGTTTGTTGCAACCATGTTGAATCCTCATCCTTGTTGACCAAAGAAGATTATCTAATAGCAGCTCCAACACAAACTTGTATATCATCTAGAAACAACATACACACCACTAAGATCATTTAGTCTAACACTTCTCCTACACACTAGCCCAAAAAACATTTGACATCATAATTAGAAACAAGAAATCACATAAGTACTGAATAGAAAATCCTAACAAAAGGGGCATGGTTTCATAAAAAAAAAAGGGAATTATCACCACTCTAATTCATTAACCCCAAAGGATACTTGCCCACATTTTTCTCATGGTGAGATTGGAGAAACTGTCACCACCTCCTTGTCAAAATCCTTTGATGGTACTAGGGAGAGGGGATAATAATCACCCTCTAGATTAGTGTCACCATCACTTTCTGAAGGGTTATTAGAAACCTCACATGGAGAATTACATCCTTCCAGATAAGCCTTACAATGCTTACTCTCCCTTTTTGCCTTCTTTTCATATTTTACCATCCTCTTCTCTTTGTGTTTGACCAATTATTTTAAAAAAATTTGGCCCTGTAGATGGTAGCTACTCTTAACACCATATTTCTTGAATTTCCTACATCCCCTTCTACTTTTTTGCATACCAGGAGCTCCTTGTGTTTCAATTTCATCATTAGAAACATTTTCCTCAAAATTAAGCAAACTCAATTTCTTAAACTCTATAACTACCATGGAAGACCTACTGATCTTAGATAAGAATGCCTACTTCCTAACTTAGGAAAATTTAATACTCACACACTTCTTCACTAACCCACACCTCATATTTACCACAGACTAAAATGTGATGGAGAATAAAAATCACTGTTCATTAAATAGGAAATTGGAAGCATGTAGAATTAATGATCCAAGAACTCCTCGCACAAGGAAGTTGATAACTTAATAGCTTGGTTTTGAATTTAGGCCGTTGGTTTTAAAGAATTTAAAACTTCATCCATGGTGATCTAAGCCTTGTATTTTATTCCTTTAACAACTTTCTCATAGAAAATAGTGATGCTAGCTCAAGCATTGTGATTTTTCAATCAACACATACTGCCAACCTAATTCGTGCTTTTTCATTAATATCGGAAAAGTACACAAGACCAGTTCTTCTTAGAGAGAAAATTTCCTTATACACTTCATCATTCATCACTAATCTTCCCCAAATTTTTGGGTGCAATCAGCGATGAAAGTATTCATGCGATGATGTTTAGTCCATCAGATCATCATGTTTTTTAAAACTACATCAATGGTTCTCCAGTCCTTTCATTGCTTTCCTTTTTGCTTTATGCAAAATCCTCAGGATCCTGCCACATTGCTTGTTCCATCAATAGTTATCTCCTATCATGGATGCATCTCATCCTTCATCAGCCTTGCCGGTGATGTAAACATCCCTGCAATGAAATATCAACCCTTGGTTCCACAACATGTCCTTTGAGCACATCAATCCTTCCATCGTGAGTCTCTAATTTGAACATTGCACCCAGGATCCTATCAATTATGGGAGATGTAGTGAAGGAATCAGATTTAGACATGTACACCTGCATGAAAATCAATGACACAAAAGATATCACACACAAGATCTTATCATATTAGCAAAAGAAATCTTTCAGAGAATTTACCATCACTCATCGCTAATTTGGAACTTAAGCTATGAAATGGATTCGCAATGAGTGATAAAACATAAGGTCATCACTCATCGCTAATTGTCCTCATACAATTTGCAGGAAATTAGCGATGAGAGGATTTACATAGTTTACAATGTGTATCATGTATCGCTAATGTGGAAATTAGCATTTGTATGATATCCATGATCACACGATGTAAAGGAAATTTCATCATATCACTCGTCGTTGATCCTAAATTTATCATTTTATGACCATCTGCGACGAGTGATAAGAACCAAAAGTTAGGGCATCACTCATCACTATTTCAAATTTCAAGGCTGAAAAGTCATTAGCAATAAGCAATCCCTCAAGGAACATTACTCATTGTACATTTTCTTTAAGAGCTCTAGCAGCTATCTACGATGAGCAATATCAAAGAAAACATGTCTCATCACTCATCGCCAGTTAACATCTAGGTATGTGCAGGATCATGATGGGCCAAAAAGTGGCGATATGATGGGTATGTGTAGGGTATGTGGTTGGCAATTTTTTTTTACCCAAAATTGATGAAACAAAAAGGGTTTTTAAAAGAGATTCTCAACTTTACAAAAATATAAATTATGCTTTACTTTGAATTTAATAAATAATTATTATTTGTTTTCTATTTGAATTATGACTAAAGTCCTGATTGATAGGCTAATTGAAAAGCATCTATAGCTTTCAAATGGTATCACATTTTTTTTACTCCAAAACATGTGTCACATTCTATGCTTTGTGTAATATAGGATTAAAAAGAAATGAATTTCATGAATTTTTAACCAAGTTAAGGTGGTTAGGCATACGAGTTTTTTATATTTTTTAAAATTTGTAATAAAAAAAATCATAATTAATTATTTACTTGAAAAAAATTACAAAAAAATATGCATCACATTCGGGACATGAGTCCTCTACTTATATCTAAAATCTTATAAAAAAATATTATCATTTTATTGTGGTTAGGGTGGTCAGACATACACCTACTTCTTATTTTTCACTTCAAATTTAAGTACTACTGCATTGAAATTTCAAATTTTCACCAAATAGATTATTTTTAAAAGAAAAACCTAGTAGTTCAGAAACTAAATTCAATTTTCTACAAATTCTATTCTTATATATTTTTGAAATAATATAGATAACTTATTCAAAACTTTATGTGAAGTTTCCTGACTTTGATTTTTCTATTTTTTTGCCACTCAAGGGCCTATTTTTTCCATGATGATCCTGCACATACCCATCTCTCATACCTTTTTTTTGCATAATATTGCCAATGTAATCTTTGTCATTCTTTATTGTATAATCAGGCATACACTAAATAATTTCATCATTACATGATACATATATGTGGTATGTTTATTATATGAAACATGTGCATAGTGAAAGTAACATTCTTTGCTCCTCACCTCATTGTCATGTTCCATCAGAATACCTCCCCACTAAATTGGGAACTGGAAGTATTCATACTCCTCCAAGTAGTTGTCATCTTAACACTCAACTTTTTCTGCAATATTTACACAAAATGTGAAACATTCATAGGAACTTCCCTCAAGGAGTACATCAATGTGTTGCTTCATTTGTATAAGGCCACACTCTAAATTTGTTTCAGATGTATCATCAAAGTCCTTAACAAAAAAGTGGATTATCTCTGCACCAATAAGGATTATCATTTCTCATCTCTAGTCAAGATGGAGGCTCACCAAATAAGGGGTTTTCCATTACATTTATTTTTGACATAAAAGCCTCAATTTCCTCAACATGAAGGTCTAATTCCTTCAAGTCATTATTGCATTCAAAATCACTACAATCACTAGAAGAGCAGATAGACACATTTTCAACTTCATTTCTACCCTTAAAAATTCTTATCTTTTCCACATGATTTGAAATATCACCATCAAAAAACTCTTCCACCTCTATATCATTATTAACAAGAATTAGTAGCTTCAAATTTTCATTACAATGCATAACATGATCATTTGAGAGTGAACCTATGTCATCAACATATTGTATACTAATGTTATCCTCGTTTTAAATAAAATTTTCCAGCTCCATTCCATACAAACCATTTTGACTAGTACAATAACAATCAACAAGATCTACCTCATGAGTTAAATATGCATAAATAGGTCCAATGATACCAAGGTCATTATTGACAAAGATTTCAATCCCAACAATGTTTTAATCAAGACTAAATGGTTCTCACATGCTAAATGATTAGTACATTAGCTCGTTATTGTTCTTATCTTTAAAAAAATTACTAGACTCATCTAAACCATAAGAGTGTAGATAATCCCTTTCTGTGACCTCATAATTGTTACAACTATGGTCTACTTACGAGGCAAGATATGATAAATATCTAAAACCATTTCCATCTCTTTATCAATACTATGGAATAGTGCATAAGATAAAACATTAGGGATGTAATTGCTTTGATTCTCATTTTTAATTTTTGACTTGCACCTTTCATCAACATTTGATATCTCAAGGACAAAAATTCTTGTAGACAGATAACTCCTTTGCATTCCATATTTCATGTTGTTTTCAATATTAATGGCTATCCCATATGCCTGATGCAAGGTTTTTGGATCCTTATCTCTCAACAGATAGCTCATCTCATTATCAAAAGCTCCCAAATAAACAACCAAACATATTGCATTGATCACTCAATCCAAAGACATCAGGAATGTCCCTTAATGTTTTAGCAAATCTCTGGCTAAATGTTGGGACTAGCTCATCCTCTTCTTTCTCAATGCTCATAAATTTATTGAGAAAAGAACTAACATTGGTTCTTTCACCAAACTACTCCATGAAAAATGCTTTGAACTCATCCCAAGAACAAATAGAGCATGTTGGTAAATTAGAGAACCAATATCTTGAATCACCTTTTAGAGACTGAACATTTAACCTCATAATCACATCCTCATGATCTATCTCATAGTCATCCATTAAATTGTTGAATTCTTGTAGATGCTTTCTTGTTGATTCATTCTTTTTACCACTGATTGTTGGTAACTTATCTCTGATGTCAGAGGGAATGACATTTGGGTAACCATTAATACTACTGAAATTTATGGCTCTATGTATTTTAATGCTAAAACTTCTCTTAGTACATGACAAGGGATGAGCACTACACATTGTTATATTTGGGTCCACACAAGGATGCATAGGTTGATAATACATTTTCTTAAACCCTTACAAGTCTTTTTGTATCAACTTTGTAGTTACACAAGGAAACTCATAATTTCTTACAACATAATCTTTAGCTCTTACAATGCAAATTTTTATCTCTTCTTCCTTAGGACCTACTAAATGGCTTTCTTCAAGAATATCTCATACTTTACTTCATAATAAATACTATAATCCGGTAATACAATTTAGTATGAATAAAAATCACTACTATTCCCTTTCTTAGTGCTTATTTTCACTCAATAGGGAATTAATTTTTTTGAAGTCTTACAAATATGGTTTTCATATACATATTTTTCTTTCTTGAAAACCAAAAAATGAAGAATACCTAGATATATTGCAGTTGTTGTAGGTTCTTCCCGAATGAAAATATTTGTAGATCTAAAACATTCTTTACATCATCATCAGGTTCTTTGACAGAGTCACCACCTCTTCTCAAAGAGGACTAAACTTCAAGCAATATGAAACTCTTGAAAGATAAATATCCTTCTGGGTCTACATCCATAGTAAATTCACACAAATCCTTTGAAACTTGCTACAACAAAACTAGTTCCACATTTGAGAATTTCTCAATATCTGAACCAAATGTTCATATTCACCAAACTTTGAACTTTGAAAGTATGAAACTGGAGATTCAAAGTCCTCCCTAGTAGAGTCACCATTTTTATTAATGTATTTTCCAACAAAACCAAGCAATTCTTTAAAAATTAGCCAACTCTTATGGTGAAGAACTGCAGGGTTAGTGGCCATCACAACGAGTATAGGATTTTGTGGTCCTTACTCCTTCACTTTAGGCTCTATGAAACCTAGGAGGGTGATCACAATTGTGTTTCCATGAAGTATATTTAATTAGAAACATTTTTATACACAGATCGATTCTTATTTATTGCTTGAGTAAAGATCCTTCTCATTGAATATTTGGAAGATCTTCAAATGAATGACTATCTATTTGCCAAGAATTGGGATATTATCAATCCGCACTATCCTTGAAAATATTTTTAATTCAATATTGTCTTATCTTAAGTCTAGGGCTTGGAATACTATTTGTTCATTTTATGCAAGATTTTCCAACAAAATGACCAGTGTCTCATCAATTGGAGCAACAGAGTCAATTATGTAAGGATCAGTAATATATAGACTACTCAATTTAGAGATAGGTGGACTATTTACATATTGCTTTTCATTTATGAAAACTCGTTGTGCCTGAAAATTTTACTTCTTATGAATCCTAAGCAATTCCTTAGAAAGTTTATAACCCTATTCAAGCATTTTAATTAACTCCTTGAATTAAAGTTGAAACAAAATAATACATTCATTTGGAACATCTGAAGATAAATGATAACATCATTAGCATTTCTCATTCATAACTTGTAAAAAACATACATAGGAGAGCATTTGTTTCTAGACTAATATTTTTTTTGATATCAATAGTTTCTATTAAACTCATTTAAGATTTCTACATACAGGATGTCATGCCCCTGACAAACCTCTGGCCTATTATCAGTATCCTATTCAAAGTTCCTTACTTGAACTTATCTCTCACCTAAAACCCCATTGAGACTTAAGAATATGACCCTTGTAATAAGCCCTAATATCCCTTTTATAGAACAAGGAAGAAAAAAGCATTAGGCTTAATTACATTTACATTTACATTTCATTTCATTTGCACCAGAATTCGAGACATTCCTAGTTAGTTACATGCAATCATTAAGGAAAATGAAAGAGTAAAAGAGCACATTCCATATTCCCTGAATGAAGACATGACAGCTCCTCAAAAGGAAGAGTTTGTTGCAACCATGTTGAATGCTCATCCTTGTTGACCAAAGAAGATTCTCCAATAGCAACTCCAACACAAACTTGTATATTGTTCGAAAAGAACATACATGTCACTAAGGTCATTTATTCTAGAACTTCTCCTACACACCAGCCCAAAAACATTCCACATCAACACTAGAAACAAGAAATCACATGAGTGTTGGATAGGACAATTCAAACAAAATGGCCATGGTTTCATCAAAAACAAAAATAGGGCACAATAACCACTCTGAGTCATTAACCCTACATTTTGCTCATGGTTGGATTGGAGAAGCTATCACCACCTCCTTGTCAGAATTCTTTGATGGTACCAAGGAGAGGGGATAATAATCACCCTCTATATCAGTGTCACCCTCACTGTTTGAAGGGTTATTAGAAACCTCACATGGAGAATCACATCCTTTCAAATAAGCCTTACAATGCTTACTCACCTTTTTAGCCTTGCTTTCATATTTTACCATCCTCTTCTCTTTGTGTTTGACCAATTCTTCTGAAACAATTTGGCCATATAAATGGTAGCTACTCTTAACACCATATTTATTGAATTTCCTATGTCACCTTCTACTATTTGATGTTCCAGGAGCTCCTTGCGTTTCAATTTCATCCTTAGAAAATTTTTCCTCATACTCAAGCAAACTCAATTTCTTAAACTCTAGAACTACCATGGTAGACCTATTGATATGAGATAAGAACACCTACTTCCTAACTTAGGAAAATTCAATACTCACACACTTCTTCACTAACCCATGCCTCTCATTTGCTATATACTAAAATGTGATGAAGAAAAATAACAAGCAATCTACATTGAATAGGCAATTGGAAGCGTGCATAATTAGTTATCTACGAGCTCCTCGTGCGAGCAAGTTGATAACTTAACAACTCAGTTTTGAATCTAGGTCATTGATTTTAAAGAATTTAAAAATTCATCCATGGTGATCCAAGCCTTTTTTTAATTCCTTTAACAACTTTCTCATAGAAAACAGTGATAATAGCTCAAGCGTTGTGATCTATCAATTATAATGTATCACCAACCTAATCCGTGTTTTTTCATTAATATCGGTGAAGTACACAAGACCAGTTCTTCTTAGAGAGAAAATTTCATTATAAAATTCATCATTCATCACCAATATTCCCAAAATTTTAGGGTACAATCATCCATGAAAGTATTCATGCAATGATGTTTAGTCCGTCAGAACATCCTGTTTTTTAAAACTACATCAACAGTTCTCCAGTCCTTTCATTGGTTTATTTTTTTCTTTATGCGAAATCCTCATGATCCTACCACATTGCTTGTTCCATGAATAGTTATCTCCTATCATGGATGCATCTCATTCTTCATTGGCCTCACCAATGATGAGAGGCATGGGTTAGTGAAGAAATGTGTTAGTATTAAATTTTCCTGAGTTAGGAAGTAGGCGTTCTTATCTTAGATCAATAGGTCTGCCATGACAATTCTATTAAGAAATTGAGTTTGCTTGAGTCTGAGGAAAATAATTCTAAGGATGAAATTGAAACAAAAGGAGCTCCTGGTATGCCAAAAAGTAGAAAGGGGTGGAGGAAATTCAAGAAATATGGTGTTAAGAGTAGTTACCATCTATAGGGCCAAATTGTTTAAGAAGAATTGATCAAACACAAAGAGAAGAGGATGGTAAAATATGAAAAGAAGGAAAAAAAGGAGAGTAAGCATTGTAAGGCTTATCTAGAAGGATATAATTATCCATGTGAGGTTTCTAAAAACCCTTCAGACAATGAGGGTGACATAGATCCAAAGGGTGATTATTATCCCCTCTCCCTGGTACCATCAAATGATTCTAACAAGGAGGTGGTGATAGTTTCTCCAATCCCACCGCAAGAAAAACATGGGAAAGTATCCTATGGGGTTAATGACTCAAACTAGTGATTGTGCCCTATTTTTGGTGTACCATATTAAACCTGCAAAAGTATTCTCTCCTCAATTTGAAATGGACTTGGCATAAAGGAGCAGTTCTTGAGCTCCCAATGGACTTGGCACTTTGTCTACTTTCCCAAAGATCTGAATTCTTTCCATGCTCGTAAGGGGCATGCATCCCCGAGCTAGAGAAACTATTGGGACCTCCAAAATTTGGATAAATTTTTGAGGGCCCATGTAATTTTTTTCCTAATGCACTCAGAAGTACCCTGCATAGTAAGCCTAAGTAGCTCAGTTTGAGAGCTTATAATTTGGAACCCATGAATTGTCACAAAAAATAACTTTGGGGAAGTGTTGAGCACCTATTAGAGATGGTGTGTGACCATTTTCAGCCTCCTTGGATCAGTTTTGGTAATTTTTTGAAGTCTTGGTTTCAAGGTCCAGAAGTTGGTTTGTTGTTTACACATGTTGCACCTTTCTGTGTAGGCCATCTTTCTGATGTTGTATCTTTGTGCCTGTTGATTATTAAGCCCAAATGATATTTTTCCATGATTCTCTACATCTTTATGAAGCCCCATGTCAGTTGGCAGAGCCCCATGAACCCATTTGCAAAAAGTTCAGATTTGCAAACTAGATAGTGTCAAATCTATAGAAAGTAGCCTCACATTTGAATTTTTATTTTGTATCCTTTTAACCTGCATGCAAAATTAGTTGTTCCCTATTATTGAATATATTATTATCTACCACTCAACAAGTTTGTAGCCCCCTATCTCCTCATTTTCTATTTTTTCAAAGCCCATTCCAAATGAACATTTTTCAGGGTTTCAAAATCAACATTTCCACATTTTCAGAGAAGGAAACTTTGAGCGTTAATATCTTGCACACATGCTCGTGGTGTTCAAATGTACCATCTTTCCAAGTGGCAGCCTCAGAAGTGAAGTTTTGATATTTTTTCAAATCCATGATTGAACATGTTTCAATGAGGTTGGAAAAGTGCAATTTTAGAGAAGTCTAAGAAGGAAATTTTGAGGAGTGATATTTTTCACCTTGGGCATCATAATAAATATTTATTCGATGCTCTGGATTCTTTCTATAAAATTTTACCGTAGTTCCAGTTTTCATGGCTCTACGAAGTCGTTTGACCTATTTCCTAGGGCAATTTCAGAGGCAACTTGACCAGTTTTTACCATTATGCAAAAATGCCTAAAGCAAGTTTTAATGACAACCCATTTGAAATTTTCACTTCAGATGCACTCACAAGAATCCTTAGGTTAATTGAAGATGAAACTTGTTTGAAAACAAATCTTCTTTTAGCTGGGCCAACATGGGGACCTGACATGCTTCTCATAGTTATGAATGGACAAGTTTCAGATGTTCATACTAATGCAAAAGAGGATAGTATTGACTATGATGTCCATGGTAAGGGTAATCTCAAAGCTTTGAAATTAGGATGTCTTATGAATTTGTTAAGCCTTTTCTTCAAGCATTCCAAATGGAGTGTAGTGATGAAATTGGTGAACACAATAATGGACTAGCAACATCAAAAGCATAAGGAAAATTACCAAGAGATAACAATCATGTTCTACAAGACAACCATGTAATATAAGGAAAATCCAAGAGCAAAGAAGAAGAAGGTCAGTGCATTAAGGGTTAAAAGATGAAAGGATGACCTAATCACAATTTCAGTGGGCTCAATTATCATTACCAATTTAGCTTTTCAATTTCTCAAACCATCTATCCTAGTTGTGTGTGGTTGGCATAAGACATGCAATAGTAGAATTGATAGTTGTAGTGATAAGCTAGTTCTTGAAGGAAAAACTTCACAATTCTAATTACTACTCTTCTGGTGTCTACCAGATATTATGGTTCCTTAGGTCATTAAGAATGGTGGTTAACCAACTTATTTCTACCTAATATAATTCATTATGTTCTCAAGAAAATTTCATGCAAAAGTTCAAATATTTGAACAACTGCGTAATATTTCAGAGCCAAATATTTTATAGTGTTCTATTTTCCTAAAAATGTAATTGCTTAAGCTTGAAATTGTTTGGGATGCACTTAGGGTAAAAAAGGAAACAAGTACTTAAAGTATCCTATATGTGTTTGGTGGAAAAGAGTTGAGTATAGTCAGGGTGATGAGAGCTAGTTCGAAAAAGTCCCAAGAATGAATCTGATTTCATGAGATGCCATAGTGATGGCAAATACAACGCGGATTTGTTGAAAAGTCTTCAAAAACTTTTAAGCAAATGCAATTGGTAGTTTTACTTCCATCCATCCTGTCCATGCCAAAGAGGAAGGAGTAGCTGGCATTTGTAGTTGAACCATAGATTTTTGCATTTCCTATGGACTTCTCTAACTCTTCTAGGGTTTTTCACCTAAAAGGAGAGAGATAGGGCCCAAAAATTCTAAGAATTCATTCAAATTTATGTTATGTATGATGTTGTCTAAGCTAAATGAAGTAAACTAAATTCCATTGAATGCAAAACTAATATTTAAACTATGCTGGAAAACACATTGTGATATGCAAACAATGAACTAAATGAAGAAATAATGCAGAACATAAAGGAATAAGATGAAATAGAGTGCACCTGGGAAATGTTTGATGATTCTGGAATGTTGTGGATGCTGACTGAAATCACTAAAATTTCATAGTGGGACTCATACGCCCAGGGTGGAAAATTAGTGCTCCTACTAGTGAAAAAGTGTTAGGAACTGGTTTCTGACTGTCGTGATTCAGAATCTGACAAAATTGAGATTTTTGGTCCTAAGGTGGGACTCATTCACCACTAGTGGTGAATCAGTCCTCTCCCAAAATTCTAAAAAATCAGGAGACAACTCTGCAACACCAGATCTAGAAATCTCTGATAGTCGGTCAAAGTCAATTCTGTAGGAAACAAACAAAAAACCTTCTCCAAGCTTGAAATATGAATAAGTTGACTTGAATCACCTAGTTCACTTGTTTACCAATCTTCAACACCAAAAATCTTGTTAAATCTGCATACCTACATGAAATAGGGGAAAAATGATTGAGGGTTAGTAAATAGGGGTTTGCCTTGGTCAAACCCCACTTTTCGTAATCAAACCCTTAATGAAACAATGAAATGAAAGAGAATGATAAAATAGTAACATGCAATAGCTATCAACTTACCAAACCCTTGATAATGCAAATCTGAAGTAATGTCAATGGATGCTCCAAAGTGCTTGAGTATTACTTGATAAAATGTTGTAAGATGCTTGAATGCTTGAATATGATGTGTGAATGTTGGGGAATTGTAGGAGATTATGAGAGATGTAAAATGAGATGAAAATCACATATTTATACAATCTTGTGCCTTAGTTAACTGTTCATACCTCAACGTGCAGGCCGACATCAAGTGTTTTTGAATAAAAAATGGAAATGAAAATTAAAAAAAATTGAATTTGGAGCCAAAAGGGACTCATTCACCACTCACGATGAGTGGGTCCTACCTAGGACTTGAAAGTAGGTGTTAGGAATTAATTTGTATTTAATGTTGTTTGTTGGGCTTACATTCAAAAATACACTTAATTAAGACATATGAGGGCATAAAGAGACCAAATGAAGCATGAGAAAGGGATAAATAGTCAAGTTGTGCCTAGAAAAGCATGAAATCTTGTTAAAAAAATTTACAACACTTCGAAATAGGACTTGATTATGAATAAAAAGGTGATTTTTAGGTGAATTGTAATAAATATAGTTTAGAAGAATGTAGAAATGTCTTACAACACTTCACAACACCTTCACAAGACATCTTTATTTGAATTTGAGTAGCTAAATATGCATGTTCAAGCCATGTTGTAACATAAAATTAGAGCAAAATATACCAAACACCATGAAACCAAACCTAAAAGGCCATGAAAATGACAAGGGGCCATTTTTCTATGGTACATTTAGCCCCCACTTTAGTGAGAGGATGAACTTGCTTCAAATTCACACTAAAGTAACCATGAACATCGATAGGAGGGGTCAAATGCACTTACATTAGCAAGATGGAATGACAATGATCAAGAGGGATGATCAAGCCCCTAAGATAAAGATCCCATGGAAAACTAAACATAAGAACAAAGGAACACACAAGTGTTGAAATGAATTGGATGAAGCTTCGATTGTCAGTCCAACTAGTTGTGGATTAGATCTAGGCTGATTGTGAGAAAAATTGAATGTGTACTCACTTTGTCACCTCAGAACTTCTGGCTATCTGTGGGGTGAGAAGGTCCAAATGTACTCACTCTGGGGCCACAAAACTTCTAAGTGTTCGCAGGGTGAGAAAGCCCAAAAATTTAAGATACATATGCTAGTTGGTATGCACTCACAAACATAAAGGTGGCTATGGGGAAAATTCATGCCACTAGGTGGGCTTCCTGCTCAACCATATCAAAGTTATACCTCCTGATAACTTTAACAAGGTGGAAAAAGGAAAATTTTCATGAACAAAAAGAAGGGTACCACAATCATGCAAGTTGTGTTATGCAAGGTGGCAAAAAAAATGCAAAATGCAAAAATGTAAAGTGTAAAAATGTAAACTATTAAGTGTAAAATGTTCAAAGGAGTCTTGTTCAATTCATGCAAGGTCAATCACTTAGGGAACATTGTGTCTAATGTCTCCAAGTGAGGACCAATCAAATTATAGTATATTCACAACTTAAGGGATGCAGTGTGTCACATCAAGCCACCAGGAGGAATGTAGTATGCTGAGATAGATCACACTTATGAAGGAAATCACACCCAATGTCATCCACAAAGTAGTAAAAATGTATCATATAAATGAAAAGGCTACACTAGGAACCAAGAATGAAAATGGATTAATGGTAATGTATTCCCCCCACTTTAAAGGAATTGCTACACATCGTTATGTGAGAAATTACTTTAAAGTAGCGAAGGAAAGAAAAATGAAAAAGGAAAACAAGACATGAGAGCCAACTTGGAAAGCCCTATTCCATGTCATATGTTCTGAAGTTAAGTTGTGTCATGTCAAGAGAAAGTGAAAAAAAAAGAAAGGGAGTTTCCCCCTAGAAAATATCACACCAAACACATAAGGGATCTATGGATTTGGGGTCAATATGTTCATGGCTGCAATGTTTTTATGAAAGATCTTAGAACTATCATTATTCCCCAAAGCACATAGAACTAGAAGAATGACACAAAGAGAGCAAAAAAAGAAAGAAAAGAAAAGTCCATTTTGGGTCAACATGGAAGAGACGTTGTGGTCTTGACGCCTTGCATCCTCCCCAAAAGGAAAACAAAAGCGAAATGAAAGAAAACAAAAAGGAAAAGGGAAAAGCTTTTGGGTCAACATGATGGATACATTTTGGTCTCAATGCCTTGTGTCATCCCTAAAAGGAAAACACAAAACTAAAGAAAAAGAACTAATTGGGTCAATATGGAAGATACATAGGGTGTCTCTACACTTTGCATCATCCCAAAAAGGAGAACAAAAAAAAAAGTGAAAAAGAAAAGGACCTTTTGGGTCAACAGAGACATAGGGTGTCTCTATGCTTTGTGTCATCCCCAAAAGGAGAACAAAAAACAAAAGAGAAAAAGACAAGGCATGACAAAAAGAAGAATAGAGATAAAAATAGAAGAAGTGGACAAAGAGAGGGAACATCAAATGCACAATATGGGGGAACACAATACGCACATGAAATGAAAAGGATCAAGTAATGCAAATGCAAGTCAAACATTAACTAAGTTATTGGTTTCTCAATCCTAAATGGTTAAGCGGAAAATGAATAACATAGTTAAGAGACAAAGACATATGCATTACAAGGACAAAGCTAATAGCTTCTTTCCCCCCACAAAGTGTAAATGCGAGAATGAGTTGAGGTGGGTGATGGGAAAGGATCATGCAATAGTGAGAATAAGGAAATCTACAACTATGGCATGACAAAGGGGTTTAGATTGTTTTAAGGTATGTCGGGGAAGCAATCGGTATCGGTGAAGTGATACTTATCCAGTATGTCCTTCAATGTCTGACATTCTTCCATTTGATGTCCAAGAATATGATGATATTCAGAAAATGGAATGGTAGAGTCTTTTAGATGAATAACCAACCTATTCATAGGTGGTAAAAGTATAAGACCTTTGTTTAAAAGTAGTTGAAGTCTCATTTCACATTCAAGTAGAGAATGTGTAGGAAACTTTAGCTTGTTTAATTTGTATGGACATTTTCATTTGCTAGATTCTCCTTGTTCATGAATAGGAGGAGGACCCATGGGGATCATAACATCCTTGTCATTAGAAGGAGAGAATGGTTGTTCATGTGCAAGCAGAATGTTTAAGTCAGGAGGAGGATCCAAGATCACTGTACTAGCATCCTGAAGTCTCCTAGGTTGAAAAGGATGTCTATCAGGATGAGAAGGATCTTGGTATCCTAATCCTATTGTGTTTGCATCGGTTGACTGTTGTTTGAGAAGTTGATGGATGTCATCTTCATGTTTTGTGTTACAACCTTGTTTACTTAAGATAGTGAATCCTTTACCATATGTTTCTTCAATATTGATAGGAGTGTTTGTGACTTTGTGATCACAAAAGGGGTGTGAGTGTGTTGGGTTAGAGGAACTAGGTCCACTTGATGGAGGAACCTTAGGTCCTCGATAGATTTCAGGATGTAAATATGCAAAGTGATTAGGAGGTGCAACAATAGGAATATATTGTGACTTCATGGATGGATAAAAGGTTGCATTAGCTTCGAGCTTATCAAGGAAATCATTGTAGAAATTGTTCATGCTATCATCATCTTATCCAATGATGTCTACATCACGAGGAGGAAAATCATGATGAGTTCAAGGAGCATGTGTGAGTTCAAGGTCATTAGGGTCACAACCAAAGGCATAATTGGACATGTCTACCAATGATTTTAATTAATTCCAAAACATATTGAAAGAAAATGCCATGATGCAAGTAAACTAAGATATAATAAATGATTAAAAATAGAGATTCTAGAAATTAAAACAAAATGCAAGAATAAGAAACTATAATGTAGAAAAATGCCAAAAAGATGTCAAAAATATTGTTTAAAAAGTGTAGAGGGACTGATTCACCCAGGGTGGCGAATGAGTCCTAGTATTATGTTTTTTTTTGTGTTTTTCATAAATTTTAAGATGATTTTAATGCTCTTCAGAATGCAATCAAGGTTGCAAAATACATATTTTCAATTTTTTCAATAAGATGCAATGCAAAAAATGAAATCTAAATGAAGTTTTCACTAATGCAATATGAAAAGTCCTAGAATGAAAAAACAAAACAATGTCCTAATTGAATGTTAATGCAAATGTAAACTAAGATGCAATGTGCAAATGAAATAAAAAATGCAAAGTGTTAAAAATGTAGGTTCACCAAAATGAACCATAGATTTTTGGGTTTCCTATGGACTTCTCTAACTCTTCTAGGGTTTTTCACCTAAAAGGAGAGAGATAGGGCCCAAATATGCTAAGGGTTCATTCAAATTTATGTTATGTATGATGTTTTCTAAGCTAAATGAAGTAAACTAAATGCAATTGAATGATTTAAATGAATGGACTTGAATGCCAAACTAAGATTTAAACTATGATGGAAAACACACTGTGATATGCAAAAAATTAACTAAATGAAGAAATAATGCGGAACATAAAGAAATGACATGAAACAGAGTGCACCTGGGCAATGTTTGATGATTCTAGAATTTTGTGAATGCTGACTGAAATCACTAAAATTTCACAGTGGGAATCATTCGCCCAGGGTGGAAAATTAGTCCTCCTGCTAGTGAAAAACTGTTGGGAATTGGTTTCTGACTATGGGGATACAAAATATGACAAAATTCAGATTTTTCATTCCTAAGGTGGGACTCATTCACCATTGGTGGAAAATCAGTCCTCTCCCAAAATTCTAAAAAATTAAGAGACAACTCTGCAACACCAGATCTGGAAATCTCTGATAGTCGGGTTGTCGAAGACAATTCTGTAGGAAACGAATAGGAAACCTTCTCCAAACTTGAAATATGAATGTGTTGACTTGAAGCACCTAGTTGACTTGTTTACCAATCTTCAACACCAAAAAGCTTGTTAAATATGCATACCTACATGCAATAGGGGAAAAATGGTTGAGGTGTAGTAAATAGGGGTTTGCCTTGCTCAAACCCCACTTTGGGTAATCAAACCGTTAATGAAACAATGAAATGAAAGAGAATGATAAAATAATAACATGCAATAGCTATCAACTTACCAAACCCTTGATAATGCAAATCTGAAGTAATGTCAATAGATGCTCCAAAGTGCCTGAGTATTGCTTGATAAGATGTTGTAAGATGCTTGAATACTTAAATATGATGTGTGAATGTTCGAGAATTGTAGGAGATTATGGGAGATATAAAATGAGATGAAAATTACATACTTATACAATCTTGTGCCTTAGTTAACCATTCATACCTCATCATAGGACGACATCAAGTTTTTTTGAATAAAAACCCAAAATGAAAATTTAAAAATTTTGAGTTTGGAGCTAAGGGGGACTCATTTGCCACCCATGGTGAATGGGTCCCACCTAGGACCTAAAAATAGGTGTCAAGAATTAATTTGTATTTAATGTTGTTTGTTAGGATTACATTCAAAAATACACTTAATTAAGACATGTGAGGGCATAAAGGGACCAAATAAACCATGAGAAAGGGATAAATAGTGAAGTTGTGCCTAGAAAAGCATGAAATCTTGTTAGAAGACTTTACAATTCACTTAAAAATAGGAATTGATTATGCATAAAAAGGTGATTTTCAGGTGAATTGTAATAAATGGAGTCTAGAGGAATGTAGAAATGTCTTACAACACTTCACAAAACCTTCACAAGACGTCATTATTTGAATTTTAGTACCTAAATATGCATGTTCAAGCCATCTCGCAACATAAAATCAAAGCAAAATAGACTAAACACCATGAAACAAGACCTAAAATGCCATGAAAATGACAGGGGGTCATTTTTCTACAACATAGTAGTATCAAAATTATTTAAGAAGCTCCATCCCATTGAGAAAGGAAAATCCTTTATACAAGTTAGTATTGTTTAGAATTTCTCAAATGTGGCTTAAAACGTGTCATAGGTTTTGAATGAGAATACTGTTCATGGTTGTGTATCTAAATATGGAGGATGCATTTAAAGTGGATAAAACTTGTCAAAAGTTTTGAATGAACTCACACCTACACTTCAAGAGAAGTTACCTCCCACAGATTCTAGGTTGAGGCCTGATCAATGCAACCTCACATTTGGAGAAAGTTTGAGAGATGGAGAGGTTTAAAGATTGTGGCTGGGTTGCACATCTAAAGGAGGTTCAAGCCATCAAAGGATCAAATCAAAACACTCTTTAATCTTTGCTTAGTTGCTTGAACAACATGTGATACTGGAAATGATAGATCCTTGTACTGTGTGGCGCATGGACCAGGAGTGTTAGCATTGAAGATGATAGTGCAACCACCACTCCAAGCTGGAAAGCTTCTTACAATGAAGAAGTTGAATCTGTAGAATGAAGGAAATGTAGCTTGGGAAGGCTTGGGGTAATGTACACAAACCATAAAATGTTGCAAGCTGAGTGTGCCATCGTAGCTATAAGGAGTTGTCATAGGAAGCATTTTTGTACTTAATGCCTGATAATGGGTAAATCTAACCCATGTTTTCTCTGCATGGGGTAATCCACACTTGCAATGAAAATGTATCAAAATTTTTGAGATTTCTTCGAATGGTTAGGGTTTCATGGAGGAGGTTGTTGTGTGTGACAAATAGTGGACTCAGGTGGAGAGGAGGGCTTTCGCCCATCACTGTTTTCAATGGTTTCTTCCTCCATGGATCAGTGATGAATGATGTAAACTTTTCTCTTCGCGCATTTGTATTAATTTTCACTTCCTTCAATTTATATTAGAGATTGGCAAGACAAAGCTATGTTGATTTTATCAGACATCGCTATTTATTTTTTCATCTTCTAAAGTGAATTTATGATGTGCGATGGTGCTAAGGAATGTTGAGGTAAAGAGTGTGATGGGCCCAATTAAAATATTTTTTAAGGTTTTTCTAAACTCCTAAATTGTTTTCCAAGAATATATAGTTTTAAAAAGTCCTCTTTTAAAAATGCAAAATTTTTATGTGAAGTAAAGGGGTAAAAAGGGCAGGGATAAAATATTTTTCCCATAAAAATATATCAAAGCAACTGGGGAAAATATTTTAATTAATTAGTTAAAATCAGGAGGCATTGATAAGTGAGTTTTAATTCCTGATAAAATAAAAGTAACAACTTTTGTGTTGGAAAATATTTTAAGATGTAATATGCAAAAGTAAAAGGGCACTGGAGATTATTTCCCTGAAGTGAATATTTTATTCACTATGTAAAATGTTTTGTATTGTTGGGAAATGAAGGAAGGATACAGATGAATATAATAGTTATTGTGAATCACTAATTTTGTTTTATTTTTCTTCATCTTATGAGCGATGCACGATGTTAAGTATTGGGTAGTGTTGAAATAAAGACTTGGGGGGCCCGAGTTTCCATGTCAAATATTAATATTTCACAAAGTGTTTGTAGGGTGGAAAATAATATTGTTGAGAGTGCATAGGAAAATAATAGCATCAGGGTAAAAATTTTCTATGGGGGAGAATAATATTTTCTTCCCAGTGAAATGAAGAGTGAAAATATTTCATGGAAGGATTTTTGTTTCTTACATATACGGATATCTTCTACAATAAATACAAAGAGAATGATGAGTCTTCACAAAGGGAAATATTTTTATATTATAGATGAAAGATGATGCGGGAATGCAAGAGAAGATTGAAGAGACTTCAACAAGTAAAGACAGTTGTAGATAAATGAACCTGAATATGCCATGTGTCTTCTTCTGATCTCCATTTTAGGGTTTTGCACTTTGCTTATGTGAAGATTTTATGTTTTAGAAAAGAAGGATGCACATTTTTTAGTTTTTAGGGGAACATTTTTGTAATAGGGGTTTAATGTATATTGCTAGCTTTTAGGTCTTTGGAGTAGTCTGAGTTTTGGAATGAAGAATGTAATTGCAACATAGTCATAGTTGATTGTAAATGACATTATTATGAACTGGTTGTCTCCATTGTTCACTTTGCATAAATTTTGAATATGAGTGATCAAAGACTATTATTATTTAGCTTCTTTTCTCTCCCTATATGTTTTTTTTTTATGTTATTACTCTCATACAAATAATGAGTTATTTTGTAGTAACACGAATGGAGGTTTATGCAGCAGTGTGCTAGGATTGCTAAGTATAGCTAGTTTAGTTGTTGATATCAATGGTGTAATGCATCATCTGGTAGATATGATTATGATAGATTGAATGTTGTGTTAGGTTTTGAATTAGATGGTTTAGATGACTCCACCTTGGGCTATAGCATTGGTCTCTTAATGTTGTAGTTTCCTGAAATTGATTGTGAGCAAATAAAACTTTTAAATCAAAATTACTTATCAGTCCCAGTTTGTTTGTGTGTAGAATCTAATGCTCTACATCTCTCAGGTTTGAATTAAACACTACCATGAAGGTCATCCAAACCTTTAGGGTACTGTGTCATTCAAACAATTGAAGAAGAAGCATATGTTTACAGTGTATTTGGTGCTTTAGCACACAAGTATCTATAAATATACTAATTGGGATTACCCTCCCTGGTTTAACAAAGCCATAAGTGTATGAGATTTCAGTCTCTGACTTAATCTTATTCATTGGCCAAATCAAATCTCTGAGTCTAAATGTGAGAGAGTGGCTACTCTTTAGGATTCATTGCATCAATTGATTTGGGAACCAACATTTTCTATGCTTTCTAGTTTGGATGATGATTGAACTAAAAGAAAATGCAAATTTCATATGATTTTTAGTATGCAAGATGCAAAAATGCTACCTATATGCACATTCACTAATACAAGGTTTTGAAACCCTATATGCAAATTAACTAGTGCAAAACCTAATGCAATGCTAATACACGCAAGATCTAGGATGATAATGCAATCCAACTAAGAAATGATGTGTTCTAAATGTGAGTTTTCCAAAATTAGGTTGTGTGTTTGATTCACGCTGGGTTCATCAAAATGTAAGATAGAAAATTCTCGTCGCTGGGGTTTAGGATCTAGGACAACAAACATTCTATACTCCACATTCAAGGATGCCCTAGAGATCTCAATCCAATGTAGAAAGGGGAAAGCAAACTTGCAATGGGATGTCCTAGGGTATGATTTAATTTTACAAGAGGGTTCACACCAAGCTAGGGCTTGGAAAGACTAATGAAATACAAGGCCTAATTATGAAACTTAATGATATGAAAAAACTAATTAAATGACTTAAAAATGTAATTAACCAGAACAGAAAGCTACAAAATCAGAAGTGTGCACCTGCAAACCTATAGAGGCTTGAATAAGGACATGAAATGGTGAAAAAATTGATTTTGATGTTGAGTGGGACTCACACGCTAGTCTGGGTTATTTAGTCCCAGACTAAGTTTTTGGGGCCAAAACTGGAATTTGACAGTGCTTAATTTGAATCACCTAAAAGCCTAAAAAAATGATTATACTGGGACTCATACACCCAAGTTGGTGTATCAGTCCCAATGTAATTTTTTGGAAGGTTAAAGTCTAATTTTGATCTCCAATCACTTCTTTTTCTACTCCACTTTGTTTTCAGGTCTGAAACCCTAATTTTGAACCTCTAGATGACTTTTTGTGAAGATAGCAACATTACAAATGGGGGGACAACTCCAAAAACTTTCTCCAAGCTTGTAACCCAATATTGAAGGGATATTCAAGCTTCAAGACACCTAGATTTGCAATCACAAATAAAAGATAAGAAATATTTGTTGTTTGTTAGAGGATAGGGGTTTGCATAGGTCAAACCCCTTTTAGGTAATTAAAATAAATGATGAAATAATGAAATAAGGACATGAAACATGAAACATGGAACATGAAATGTGAACAATGATACCTTGTATGATATCTTGTAGATTCATAATCTAACATGAAATGGCCATGAAGGATGTAGATCTAGATCTTGAGATAAGTGTAGAACAATGCTTGACCTTGGATCTTGAATGCAACATCACAACACTAGCTCACCATTGTTTGATGCTTGATAACCTTGACATTATGAGAAATCTTGAATTATTGCAACAATTAATGAAGAATTCTACTCTTCAATTCCTTATAAGTGATATTGAATGCTCTCTTAATGATCTTGTAAAGTCTTGAAATGCTTAAATCTTGAGTACTTGACTTGATATCATAAATGGTTAATGAAATAATGATTTGAGACCTTTTTTATATAGGTAATCCATCCAAGTTAGCATTTATTAGATCCTAAAGGCCGACATTCATAAAATTTGAATTTAAAACCCGGATTTCTCACTCAAAACCCTAAAGAGGGGCCAAATGGGACTTGTACCCCACTTGTGGCATATGGGTCCCACTTGGATGGGACTCATATTCCCAAGGTGGTGTATGGGTCCCACAGGGCCTTTTTAGAGAAAAAATGTCGGGGAGTGAAGAAATTAAGTTTATTTAAGGTCTATGTCGAGATTTCTATTAAAATATGCCTCGGGATGCATAATAAATGGTCCTAAATGCCTATTAATGATGATATAAAGGTTATAAACGCAAGAGGGGATAAAATTCAATGTGAAAGTGTAAATAAATACACTTTACAACATTAAATTAAGGCCACAATTAGGTTTATTTAGCTTTTAATAGGGCCCCATATCCAATGTGAATGTGCACAACACATTACAACACTAGATTAAAGAAACATTAGGTCGAAGGGCCCTAAATTTAATGTAAAAGTGTAAATGAATACAGTTTACAATATTAAATCAAGGCAAAGTTATGTTTATTTAGCTTGAAAGGGACCCAAGACCTAATGTGAATGTGTCAAACACATCACAACACTAGACCAAGGTTACCTTAAGTTCATTTTAACATTAATTATTCCAAGATTAAGTGTGAAAATGTGAACGATGAAATTTTTCAACACTACAACTGACAAGATCAAGTGAGCTATACTCTTTCTTTAGCTCAAATGTAGGTTCATGGAGTATCAATACATGAAAGAT
Source organism: Sequoia sempervirens (assembly GCA_007258455.2). Classification (NCBI taxonomy): domain Eukaryota; kingdom Viridiplantae; phylum Streptophyta; class Pinopsida; order Cupressales; family Cupressaceae; genus Sequoia; species Sequoia sempervirens. The sequence goes on from VDFB02270651.1 coordinate 366,176,545, forward strand.
GGTGTGCTTTTGTTCTGCATGTATAATTCAAGCATAGAATGAGTGTGAGTCAAAGGAGTGGGTTGACGAATGCTTGTTAAGTTATCTTAGCCCACTTCATAGGTATCGACCTCTGTCAGAATTGGAACTAACATAGATGGAATCATCAGTTGACTTTAACCACATATCCTATCTAGTTCAACCAGGTAATATATCTAAGCTTTCATATTTTTTGAAATTCCTATTGTTATCTTACTTTGTAGTGTATTTGTAATGTTGACTAACTTCATTTAATTTGTTGAACATATCAATGTAGAGCATGTTTATGCAATTGTTGCATATGAAGAAAACAAAGAGTCTCAAAAAATTTATTACTTGTGTCGTTGTGTTGATGACAAAAAGAAATTGGAGGCCCAAGTTATAGATGAAGAAAACATTGAATACCCTACAGGCTCAGTGGTTGTTACCGGAATGTGGCTTAGAAGGTATCCACATAAGAGCATTATTTTTTTCCTATTTCAATACTTTGACATGCATCGAAAGATTCTTCATTACTTGAACCTTGTCATGGCATACAATGTTCATTTGATCAAATATGGGGGTAGACCTTTGAGCAAGAACTTATGGAAGGTGTGTGAATCTAACCATGAGGTAATACTTGACACAATAAAGAGTAGAGAAGACTTGGATGGTTCATTGGATTAAGTTGTAAGTATGTACATCAGTTCTTATTAATTTGTAAGTATGCACTTTAATTTGTATTAAAATTTAGAGTATGCACATCAAGATTAGTTGATAGTTAGGCCATTCATTTCTATATTTCAAGTTTACATATATTTTTGTTCCAAGTTTAAATATGAATATTAGGTAGATTATATTTTTCGGTTCAATGCATAGCATAGATAAGCTAGTGGGCCAAATAGCTTACCTATTCAATGAAATTGGCAAGGTAGTGGGCTATTTGAAAAAATGGGTCCAAGAAATGGTGTCTCACAGCGATGTACATCATCATGAGACCCCATTTCTTTGACCCATTTTTTCAAACAACCCACTACCTTGCCAAGTTCACTGAATTAGGTACATCACCATGAGACCCCATTTCTTGGACCTATTTTTTCAAACATCTCACTACCTTGCCAATTTTATTGAATTGGAAAGCTAGTTGGCCCTCTATCTTGCCAATTCAATGAAATTGGAAAGGTAGTGGGTTGTTTGAAAAAATGGGTCCACGGTGGTGTACATCACTGTGAGACCCCATTTCTTGGACCCATTTTTTCAAACAACCCACTACCTTTCCAATTTCACCTAGTAGCTTGTCAATTCAGTGAAATTGGCAATGTAGTGGACTGCTTGAAAAAATGCATCCAATAAATGAGGTCTCATAGTGATGTACATCACCATGAGACCCCATTTCTTGGACCCATGTTTTCAAACAACCCACTACCTTTCCAATTTCACCCAATATCTTGTCAATTCAGTGAAATTGGAAGGGTAGTGGGTTGTTTGAAAAAATGGGTCCAAGAAATAAGGTCTCATAGTGATGTACATCACTATGAGAACCTATTTCTTAGACACATTTTTTCAAACAGCCCACTATGTTGCCAATTTCATGGTGATGTGTCAAATTGCTTCTAGTGTTGACCAATCTATGTGCCTTTCACATGTAAATTTTACTTATTTCAATGCTCTACTTATTATTTTCTTTAACTCAAAGTCTTTATTCTGATATTTACTTATTCTTCCATTCTATCATGTTGAAGAAGTGGAGAGTCGCAAACATTATAGATAGGAAATATTATATGAATTTTTGTCATGCTTTTCTACCTTCAAAAATGTGATTTCTTATGTATTCATTCTTATTTGTTTATGTTTAATCATATCATGTTCTCATGGGTGATTCATGTCTCATTTTGTATGATTTCATGTTGCTCTATCAAACAAAAAGTGTAATAGTTACATTATATTATGTTGATTGAGGTGTAAAAAGTGTTGGTGATTTCTTATGGTTGCCCATTGAGATCAAACATTCGGCTTAGTGACATATGGATATGTTGAGTTAAGTAGATCTAAGGAAATCTTGTGAAGCTATGGTGACATGTTCGTTGACTAGGAGAAATACTACTAACCATACATTTATACATAAGATTACATCTAACTTTTCCTTACTAGATGGACCCTTGAGTGATCCATAGAGCTAACCTATATTGTATTGTTCATCCTCATATGTATTATTAGTAACTTTGACTTCATATTACTTTTTACAAGTTATGGATGATCACAATCATAAAAGTGACAGCAATCTCATGACGGACATGAGATTTTAAGAACAAGAGTTATAAGGGCATACTTGAAGGTGTTTGAAGATGGTCATTAATGGAAGATTGCACAAAAGTTTGCAATCCTTAGTTAAAGGGAGTGAAATTACAAGAGGAAATATAGTCCATAAGGATTCATTATTATGCTTGTGCAAAGTGGTATGTGATAATTTCCTAAATCACCAAAAGAATGCAAATATTAGTGGTTGTATAAGTCTTACCACTATACAAATTCAAAAGGTATCATTTATTATAATTTTTAGACAATACATACAATGCTTATATTAGAACTACAATCCAAGGATATTCAAGTTCAAAGGCATGGTAGTGGTTGTTGTTGACTTCAAAGAAGATGTTCGTCTTTGATATTCAAGTTCAAAGGAATTTTTTCAAGGTTAATGTATGTTCACATGTGATATCAAAAATACTTAGGAACCCTATAGGTTATGAGTTTGTAGCCCTTCATGTCAAATCACTCCAAGTTATGTTCAATTGGCTTGATTCCTTAAGAGTCCAAAGTGAAAAATGACTACAATCTTTGATGGGCTATAACATAGAAACCGTGATGATTACAAACTCTCTATCTGAGGCTATGGGATTACGTTGGATCCCTATACAATAATCTCTCTTGGTTTTTCTATCTTAGAGGCATTTTCCCATGGTGATAACTTTCAGTTAAGGAAAAAGTTTTCAAATGCAAGTAGTGTAAAGTTGCAAAGTGGTGCAACATTCATTTTGCAACTCGTACGACCAAAAAAACTATTCCAACATGTATGGATGGTTACATTTATGCTAGGAATGGTTCAATTTTACACCTAAACATGCCCAATCACTCCAAGATACATTCAACCAACTTGATCCCTTAAAAGTCCATAGTCCAAAATGGTTGCAATCATTTACAGGCTATAACTTAGAAACCATGATGATTACAAACTCTTTGTCTGAGGCTACAAGTTCTCATTGGGACCCTCTTAAAAATATTTATCATTTTTTCTATCTTAGAGGTATTTTCTCGTGGTGACGATCTTTTTCAGTTGAGGAAAATGTTGTCAAATGCAAGTAGTGTAAAGTTGCAAAGTGGTGCAACTTTTGTTCTGCAACTCATACGACCCAATAGATTGTTCTAGAATTTCTAGATGGGTACATTTATGCTAGGAATGGTCATCTTTCACAACCAAACACACCCAATCACCCTGAACTACGTTCAACTAGCTCGATCCCTTAAGAGTCCAAAGTGCAAAATGGCTACAATCTTTGATAGGCTATTACTCAGAAACCATGATAGTTACAAAATATTCATCTAAGGCTATGGGATTTTGTTGGGACCCTCTACAATAAACTCTCATTTTTTGCTATCTTGTAGGAATTTTCTTGTGGTGATGACTTTTCAGTTGAGGAAAAATTTATCAAATGCAAAGCAGTGTAAAGTTGCAAAGTGGTGCAACTTTCATTTTGCAACTCATACGACCAAAAAACTATTCCAACATGTCCAAATGGGTATGTTTATGCTAGGAATGGTTCTCTTTTGCACCCAAACATATCCAATCACTCTAAGCTACATTCAACCAACTCGATCTCTTAAGAGTCCAAAGTGAAAAATGGTTGCAATCTTTGACAGGATATTAATTGGAAACCATGATGCTTACAAACTCTCCATCTGAGGCCATGTGATCATTTTGGGCCCCTCTATAATAAATTATCTTAGTTTTTTCTATCTCAAAGGTATTTTCTTGTGGTGACGACTTTTTAGTTTTGGAAAAAGTTGTCAAATCAAAGTGGTGCAACTTTCGTTTTGCAACTCATATGACCAAATAGACTATTCCAACACATAGGGATGGATATTTTTACACTAGGCATAGTCCTTTTTTGCACCCAAACACACTCAATCACTCTAAGCTATGTTCAATCGGCTCGATCTCTTAAGAGTCCAATGTGCAAAATGGCTACAATATTTCACGGGCTATTACTCAAAAATAGTGACACTTACAAACTCTCCATTCAAGGCCACAGGATTGCATTGGCCCCCTCTATAATAACCTCTCTTGGGTTTTTCTATCTCGAAGTCACTTTTCTATGGTGGTGAATTTTTAGTTGAGGAAAAAGTTGTCAAACGCAAGTAGTGTAAAGTTGCAAAGTTGTCCAAATTTTTTTCTGCAACTCGTATGACCAAACAAGCTATCCCAACACATCTACATGGGTACATTTACACTAGGAATGGTCATATTTCACACCCAAACATGCCCAATCACTCTGAGCTACGTTCAACCGACTTGATCTCTTAGGAGTTTGTGTAGCAAAAAAAATGTATAAATTTTTGCTTGATATGGGAATAATTGATTATAAATTGGACTTCATGAGGCCTTGATTTAGTGTTGTGAGGTTTTCTACAAATGTACATTAGGTCTTGGGCCCTTGCAAACTAAATAAAATGCATCTAAAAAATGTCTTATAAACGTGTTGTGAAGTTTTGTAACCCACTTTCACACTTTTATAGAATAATAGACCTATTGTTCCCCTCATTCAATGTTATAAAATGTATTTAATTGCATATTCACATTAATCTAGAATGCTTGTAAATTAAACCTAACTATAATCTAGTTTTGTAATGTGCTTTATACATTCACATTGGATGTTGTGCCTTTCTAGGCTATGTGGACCTCATTTTAATGTTGTAGGGTGAATTTAATTACACTTTGGCATTGAAATTTGTATCCTTAGCCCTAATTACCCTTTTCATCATCATTAATAGGCCCCTATGGCCCCATATTGTGCATCCTAAGGCTTATTTTGATCAAAAATCTACCTATATCATCATATAAACCTAATTTCTTCATTCCCTGATAATCCAACTAGCAAAAGATCCCCTATGGGACCAAGTCACCCATTTGGGTGAATTAGTCCCATCTAGGTGGGACTAAGTCACCCAACTTTGCAACTTAGTCACATTTGGGCTATTCTCGAGGTTCGAGCGAGAAAATTTGGAATTTTTTTTTCTTTTATGTCATCCTTGGAGATCAAATTAATAGGAAAATTAGGTGGATTTCCTATAAATAAAAGCCTCTAAACCCTAATTAATAACTTAATAACTCAATCATCATTCATTCATCATTCATTCCCCATGTCAAGTCAAGTAAGCTAGGGTTTTAGAATTCTAAGTCATCAAGATAGTTTTCTAAGGCATTCAAAGGCTAATTCTCCATCCATTGTTGCAGAAATTCAAGGTCTATCATCATGGAAAGTCTCTAATCCATTTATTTCATGTTCATGCTTCATCTTATTTATCCATTTGGTTTAATTATCTAAAAGGAGTTTGACCAAGGCAAACCCCCATTCCCTAACATTCAAAATTCATCTCTATTTCTTTGTGTGTTTGTAGATTTGAGGGCTTGGAGATAATTGAATGAATGATTACAAAAATTTTGAAGACATATCCCTATTGGATAGGTCAAACTATCCACAAAAAGCCACTCACATTGCCAAAAATTAGAGTTTCAGAACTAGACACCTAGAAGAGTAGAAAGTGCAGACCAAGAGCTTTTGTTTCCACTTTCAAATTTTTAGAAAAGTCAAAGTGAACTAATTCACCAACAGTGGTGACTTAGTCCCATTGTACCTATTTTTTTAAATTTTTTTGTAGATTTGGATACCCATTTGGCTGAAATGGGCTCCGGTGTAGTTTTCCAGATCTAGGACTAAACTGCCCAGAATAGTGTAAGTGTCCCAGTAAGTCAAAATTTCAAGCTCAACAACATTTCCAATCTCCATTAAGTCTGCAACACATTTATAGGTGCTCCTCTTCAGTTTCATTCATTTCTATTATTGTTTGTTTACATTTCTAGGTCTTTTTGCATACATCACTGTGTTTTCAAACAAGGTGCATTTCTTTAGTTTTAATTTGATAATCAATATATTTTATCAGTTTATTGCATTTAGGACATTACACTAAGGCATATTTCATCCATATTTCATTAGTTTGAGTGGGGACATTGCACATTTTGGAATACCTCTCTCCTTTTAGTTGAAAAACCCTAGAAGTGTTAGAGAGCCTTGTGGAGCCAAAATCTTTTTCCACATTTTGGTGAGCCTGACCTTCGAACATTACATTTTCTGATTTTTGAGTCCATCATCATTCTAGAATTGGCTCACATTAACTTTGCATTAGATTTTTCATTAGTTAAATGGCATCTAGGGTTTCTAAAATTTTGCATTAGTGAAAGTGCATATAGGTTGCATTTTTGCATCTTAAATCATTAAAAATTTCTAAAATTTTGCATTTGGATATTAGGTCTATGTCATACAACATAGAAAACATCAAAATCAATAAAAAAAAATCTAAAAATCCTAAAAAAAATTGCTACTAGGACTAATTCGCCACCTTGGGTGACATAGTCCCTTTTCACCCCTAAAACTGCCTTTCACAACACTGAAAACCCTATTTTTCAGCTATATTGTTTGCTTCCCTTACCTATTTTTATCAGTTGGATGAGTTTCTATTACATGCTTTTTAGTATATCTAGCTTAAATTAACTCATTTCATGCATTGTTTAATTTCAAATTTGCATTTCCAACATTTCATCTTTTAGGTTGTTGCATAATGTAATCAGAAAATTATGTTATTTCATATCTAAAAATTGTATTTAAACATTGCATTGCACTTTCTTTACTTTTCCATGATAGCCTATTTTCTTTCAAAAGATGTGGCTTTGATATGGTTAAAAATTGATTGCATAAATAGAAAATTCCCTCTTATGAGTTCAATTTTGATTACAACAATGACGTCATTAAGAAACATGTTAATCATCAAACCATTGAAAAAATCCTTAATGTTACATTGCCCATTGGTGAGAATGGTAGTGTAGAAAATCACAAGAATCATACTTGTTCTTCTCCCAATACCTCTCCTATTAGTGATGAAGGTATCTTGGTGAAAGAATATACAAGCATTGAAGGTCTTGATTATCCTTCTCCTCACTCCCCTTTGGAAGACATTCAAAAACAAGAGGATGAGATCATAAAAACATTTCTAAACATAACCTTACCTAGTATCCCTAACCATAACAATCAAAATTTTCCTTCTCCTAATATCCCTCCTCAATGAAAAGATGATAGTTTGGTGTTACAAGATATACCTATTAAGAGTCATGAGAATCTTGACCCTCCCTCCCTAATACTCCTACCATTTGGGACAATCTATCTGAAAATCATAATGGTACTTTTCTTGATGCCTCCCCTACTTGTGATGAATCTATTTTAAAAACTTCCACCTTGGATGAACATATTACAAGCTCTCCTACTAGGGTAGATAATATGGAACTAGAGAATGAGACCTCAGAGACAATGGACAATCAAATAGAGTCTTCTCCTAACTTTCCCACTATCGATAAACAAGAAAATCCAACCATTGATCATTCCTCTACTTGTGATGAAGCCATTTTAGAAGAACCAACCCTCGAATGTCAAGAAAATGTTCTTTGTATTTCTCCTAAAATCTCTCCTCCTAGGGATATGTGCAAGATCACCCTGGAAAAAACAAGCCCTTCAGTGGCGAAAAATTCAAAAATATTAGAGTTAGGAAAATTGACGTAAAAATTTGAATAAGTTATATATATTATTTCAAAAATATGTAAGAATAGAATCTATAGAAAATTGAATGTAGTTTCTAAACTACTAGGTTTATTTAAAAAATAATATTCTATTTGGTGAAAATTTGAAATTTCAATGTAGGACTTAAATTTTAGGGAAAAATAAGAAGTAGGTGTCGGTTTGACCACCCTAACCACAATAAAATGATAATATTTTTTTATAATATTTTAGATATAAGTAGAGGAATCATGTCCCGATGTGATGCATATTTTTTTGTAATTTTTTTCTAAGTAAATAATTAATTATGATTTTTTTATTATAAATGTTAAAAAATATAAAAACTTGTATGTCTGACCACCTTAACTTGGTCAAAAATTCATGAAATTATTTTATTTTTAATCTTATAGTATGTGAAGCATATAATATGATGCATGTTTTGGATTCAAAAAATGTGATACCATTTGAAAGCTACAGATGTTTTTCAATTAGCCTATCAATCAGGACTTTAGTCATAATTCAAATAGAAAATGAACAATAATAATTTATTAAACTCAAAGTAAAGCATAATTTATATTGGTGGAAAGCTGAGAATCTCCTTTAAAAACTCTTTTCATTTCATCAATTTTGGGTAAAAAAAAAGTTTTCAGCTACATACCCATCATATTGCAACTTTTTGGTCCATTATGATCTTGCACATACCCCTAGAGAGGATATCATGATGTAAGACAAGGGTAACAATGACAATAATGATATTATGCCCTTAGATGTAGAAGATGAAGATCCCATGTTAGACTCTCATTCACCAAGGGATTTTAATATTATTCAACCTCAAGTCATCCTTTATCACCTTTCACACAAACCTCAAACTCAACACAAACCTGAACTTGTCCTTTACCCGCCTAAGAACAATGTTTCACAGAAACTGAGTCATAATACCATTGCTCATACATATAACACTAGAAACAATCCACAACTACCACAACCAACCCTGACACTCTTACCTTTTCCTAATCCTATCCTACCTAACCCTATCCTACCAGAACCTCCTCGTGTAGAGGAGTATGATCTTGTCGAGCAACTTAAGTATACTCATGCTAAGATATCATTATGGGACCTTATTCAAGCCTCCCCTCACTATCACAAAATGATTCAAGCAGCCTTGCAATAAGATCCCCTCCCTTCTAATGTGTAACCAAATGACATAGCATCCATGGTTCAAGGAATAAATGTTGACATTGTTTTCCACGAAAGTGAACTCCCCTCTTTGGAAGTGAAAAAACAAAATGATTCTTTCATGATCATCGCTCAATAAAAATGAAAAGGGATAAAGAGAAATCTTGTCGATACCGGCTCTACCCTTAATGTGTGTAGTGTGAGCCTTTTGGATAGGCTTGGCATTGATAAATCAAACATTCAACCTGATTCTTTATCTCTTAAGGGATTTGACAATGTCGAAAAGAAACCAGTTGGGGTAATCACTTTACCCCTTACAATTGGAAAGGCCACATTGGATACACCAATCCATGTTATGCCTCATGAAATTTTATGTAATCTTCTCTTTGGTAGACCACAGATTCACGTAATGAATGGGATGTCTTCTACTCTTCATCGTAAAATGAAATACATCCACAACAAAAAAGTATACACACTCTACGCTGATCCTGAGCCTTATAGTTTCTTACAACTTGAGAAGAACAAAGAAAATACCTTGAACACATCAACATCAACTACAAACATAGAAATTGTACAACAAAAATAAAAAGAAAAACACATTGACAAAGTCATGAAACTATTAGCCGATGATTGGGGTTCCTTAGATTTCACACCAACATTCATGGGAGAATACAAGATCATAAACAAGGCCTCTGACAAGGGAATAAAAAAAAAGTAATGTCTACCCAAAATTCAAAAGACCCTTCGAAATCATCCACCTCAACCACTTTAGACAAATAAGTAGATTACACAACAAACTTTGATGAACTTAACCATGAACAACCACCCAATCCAAAAGCACTGAAAAAGCTTTATGGAAAAGGTTATGAACAAAAATCTTGGATATAGTGGGGTGTTGTCATAATAGTGGTTTACAATTCCTGAGAGGAACGAATTTTAGCTGAAATCACATATTTTTAGAAAATATAATGATTTAAGCCTTAAAAAGTTCCATTTTAAGGATTCCAATTGAAGAGGCTTTGATCAAATAACCTTAGATCAAAACCCCTTGGATAGAACCTCGCTAGTTTTAAACCATACCTATAAATGCGTCTCCTTTACACTTATCAAAATTCTGATAAAAAAATCACTTTTGATTCAGGTTTTGGGGGATCAAATGAATTCATTTAAAATTTATTTCAAATGATTATGGTATTCCTCGGAACAAGCTATCCAATGAATATAATTTTAATATGTTTTGGTTTTGTTATGTATTTGTTTTTTAAGTTTTATTAAACATAGGTTTTTCATCGAAAATGAATTTCTTTGTTCTTCACATGTGGAAAAATAGAAGATTATCAAAAAAAAATTGAAAAATATGATTGCACTAGATATTGAAGTCCTTGATCCAATAAATAAAATAAAATAAAATTTTGACATATACAAAAAAAGTTACGTGTTATACGGTCGCACCGTGTCTGAATTGTAATTCGTTTGACTTTGAAACTTGATTAAGGAAAAAATATTCAATGAAAAACTATCTAACCAAGTGGAAGCACTAGATATCAGAGCTACAAATCTAAATTTGAAAGAATTATAATTTTATCCTTCATGGAAAAAAAGTTATGCATTATATGGTGTGTGTCACTTTTTAAAAATTTAGTTTTATGAAAAAACGGTTTTTGCAGGAGATGGAAAAAGAAGTGAAATTTGATTCCAAAAATTTTGAAAAAAATATTTTTAGAATCTATAGACAAATTTTGATGAGACTCTAGTTTGCACCATCTTCAAATTCCTCACAATTTAGCTGCTATAGGTGCCCGAATGTGAAGATTTAGTTAAAAATAATAATTTTAGTGTCTAGTTTGGCCAAAAATTGTAAACCACTATTATGGGATCACCCAGTTGAAAAGGATTTGGTGCTAATGAACAAGGTATCTATGTCCCCATTGATCCTAACTGTATGCAAGAAACAAGTCATGGTCTTGGTTTTTCCCTTAGGGTATGTGCAGGATCATGATGGGCCAAAAAGTGGCAATATGATGGGTATGTGGCTAATGACTATTTTTTTACCCAAAATTGATGAAACGAAAATGGTTTTAAAAGGAGATTCTCAGCTTTCCATCAATATAAATTATGCTTTACTTTGAATTTAATAAATAATTATTATTCATTTTCTATTAAAATTACGACTAAAGTCCTGATTGATAAGCTAATTGAAAAACATCCATAGCTTTCAAACAGTATCACATTTTTTGAATCCAAAACATGTGTCACATTCTATGCTTTGTATAATATAGGATTAAAGAAAGAAAAATTCAATTTCATTAAGTTTTGACCAAGTTAAGGTGGTCAGACATACAAGTTTTTATATTTTTTAAAAAGTTGTAATAAAAAAATTTCATTATTTACTTGGAAAAAAATTACAAAAAAATATGCATCACATCGGGCATGAGTCCTCTACTTGTATCTAAAATTTTATAAAAAAATATTATTTTTGGTTGGTTGCAGACAATTTCTTTTTTTTGAAATTTACCCCAAAAAATTTCACCAAGAGATTTTATTTTTTTAAAACCTAGTAGTTTAGAAACTACATTCAATTTGCTATAGATTCTATCATTGCATATTTTTGAAATAATATAGATAACTTATTCAAATTTTTATGTCAAGGTGCCTAACTCTGATTTTTTTGAATTTTTTGCCACCTAAGGGCCTATTTTTTCCATGATGATCCTGCACATACCCCTTAGATAGAAATAAACAATCCTTCACTTAACGTCAACACCATCACAAAGCACCCTTCGATGATGACTTTAACAACAATACATCCTAAACTAATAGACACTATTGGTCTTGATCATTCTCCTTTGCAAGCAATGAAATCTTCGCTTAATGTCAATGTCATCTCGCCAAACACTAATGATTTGAATGCGTTAGATTTTACATCCTCCAGTAAAGAAGAGAACAAAATCTCACACTATCAAGAATCTTGTGTAGATATGGCATCTTGTACATCTAAGCAAGAGATATATTTGTCACATGATATAGGAACATTTACCATTGATAAAGAGGGTATCTTGTCGTGACTCCTCCAAAATAACTCGATATCCCTTCCTCCAAGAACTTGAAAGAAATTCTATTACAAGACTTTATTTTGCACATATCACAGAGTTCATGGTCATTCTACTAATGTGTGTAAAGCTTTGAGTAGTAAAATCCAACATTTTAAGGAGTTTGGTGCTCTCCCCTATGTGGGGGAACCTAATTCCTCTAATTGATACTGATTTTCACTCTACCATACATCCTATCAATCATTTCAGCTCACCATTGTCCTACACTTAGGTGGGGAAAGGGGTTAGGTAGCCTTTTCCTCCTATGTCACCCATCGTTGCCTCTTTTGGCTAGTTGTTAACCTTTCATGAACATAAAGAGCAAGCTTGAAATGTGGACGCAATGTCCCAAGTTGGCTCGTACAAGATATACTACATTTTTCATGACGTAGCTTATTGGAAACATATGACTTGGCATAGGGCTTTCCGAATAAGCTCTCATATCTTCTTGTACTTTAAAGCAATTTCTCATAGTAATGGTGGGTATGTGCAGGATCATCATGGAAAAAACAAGCCCTTAAGTGGCAAAAAATTCAAAAAAATCAGAGTTGCGCAACTTGATGTAAAAATTTGAATAAGTTATCTATATTATTTCAAAAATGTGTAAGAATAGAATCTGTAGAAAATTGAATGTCATTTATAAACTACTAGGTATGTTTAAAAAAATAAAAATCTATTTGGTGAAATTTTGAAATTTCAATGCAGTGGTACTTAAATTTCAGGTGAAAAAATAAGAAGTGGGTGTCAGTTGACCACCCTAACCACAATAAAATAATAATATTTTTTTATAAGATTTTAGATATAAGTAGAGGACTGATGCCCCGATGTGATGCATATTTTTTAATAATTTTTTTCCAATTAAATAATTAATTATGAATTTTGTATTACAACTTTTAAAAACTATTAAAACTCATATGTCTAATTCCACCTGAACTTGGTCAAAACTTCATGAAATTCATTTTTTAATCCTATAGTACATACAAAGCATAGAATGTGACGCATGTTTTGGATTCAAAAAATGTGATACTGTTTTGAAAGCTATAGATTTTTTTCAATCAGCCTATCAATCAGGACTTTAGTCATAATTTGAATAGAAAATGAATAATAATTACTTCTTAAATTCAAAGTAAAGCATAATTTATATCAGTGAAAATCTAAGAATATCCTTTAAAATCCCTTTTCATTTCATCAATTTTGGGGAAAAAAATAGTTGTCAGCCACATACCCATCATATTGCCGCTTTTTGGCCCATCATGATCCTGCACATACCCTGGTGTTAGCAACCACTTTAAATTTGGGGAAAACATCGACACCCATATTTTATTTTGTGATTTTCTTTTTTCTTGCAATTTCCTCTCTTGGAAACATTAGGTACAATGTTGCCCAGGATGAGATCTTGCACTTGTCCTCTCTTGGAAACAAGATGAAACCACTTGCACTTTCCTCTCTTAGAGACATTAGGCATGATGTTCCCTAAGATGATACCTTGCACAAATTAAGCAAAATCCCTTTGAACATTCTTGACACTATCTTGCATTTATAATTTCTATGAGTTTCAAGCATATGAAGTTTTGCTTGCCTCATAGAGCTTGAAGATCATTTTCATTGTGGCACATTATCAAAGTTATCAGGAGGTATAACTTTGGTATGGTTGAGTGGGAAGCCTATTATGAGGCATGACTTTCCCCATAGTCACTTGTGTGTGTGTGAGTGCATACCAACCATGAGTGTATGTTTCTCACCTTTTGGGCCTTCTCACCTGGCAGATAGCCAAGAGTTCCATAGCCTCAGAGTGAGTATGCATTTTTGGAAAAACAACCTAGGTCTAATCCACATAGTATTGGAAAAATGGTTGAAGCTTGATCCACCTTTTTATTTTCTCTTTCTCTTCCTTCTAATTCTTTCTGTTGCATGATCCCATATCTTGTTTTGTTGTAGATCATTCACTTTGTCCATGTGCTTTTGTGATCATGTTGGTTTGACTTAGGATCTTGGATCCTAGGGGCTTGACCACCTCCTTCATATTTGTTATCCAAGACCATCTGCATTGGTATGATTGGACCCCTCTTGAATTTCTACTTTAGTGTGAGTTTGAAGCAGGTTCATCCTCTCACTAAAGTGGGGGCTAAATGTATCACAAAAAAATGTATCCCTTGCTTGATATGGGAATAATTAATCATAATTTGGACTTAATGAGGCCTTGATTTAGTTTTGTGAGGTTTTACACACCTACATTAGGTCTTGGGCCCTTACAAACTGAATAAAATGCATCTAACACATCTTCTCAAGGTGTTGTGAAGTGTTGGAACCCACTTTCACACTTTTCTAGACTAATGCACCTATTCTTCACCTAAATCAATGTTATAAAATGTATTTAATTTCATCTTCACATTAATCTAGAAGTCTTGCAAATTAAACCTAACTCTAATCTAGTGTTGTAATGTGATCTACTCATTCACATTGGATGTTGTGCCTTTCTAGGCTATGTGGACCTCATTTTAATGTTGTAAAATGTATTTAATTATACTTTCACATTGAAATTTATGTCCTTAGCCCTAATTACCCTCTTCACCATCATTAATAGGCCCCTATGGCCCCATATTGTGCATTCCAAGGCTTATTTTGATAAAAAAAACCCAACTATATCATCATATAAACCCAATTTCTTCATTCCCTGACAATCTAGCTGGAAAAAGAGTTACTGTGGGACCAAATCACCCATTTGGGTGAATTAGTCCCATCCAGGTGGGACTAAGTTTCCCAGCTTGGTGACTTAGTCCCATTTGGGCTATTTTTGAGGTTTGAGTGGGAAAAATTGGATTTTATGTTTATTTTTCTTTCATGTCAGCCTTGGGGATCAAATTAATGGGAAAATTAGGTGGATTGCCTATAAATACAAGACTCTAAACCCTAATTCATAACCTAACAACTCAATCATCATTCATTCATCATTGATTCTCCATATCAAGTCAAGCAAGCTATGGTTTTAGCATTCTAAGTCATCAAGATAGCTTTCTTTAAGACATTCAAAGGCTAATTCTTCATCCATTGCTATAGAAATTCAAGGTCTATCATCATGGAAATTATTTAATCCATTCATTTCATGTTCATGCTTCATCTAATTTCTTACTTAAAAGGTGTTTGACCAAGGAAAACTCCTATTCCCTAACATTCAACACTCCTCTCTCTTTCTTTGTGTGTTTACAAATTTGAGGGCTTGGAGATAATTGAATGATTGATTACAAACTTTTTGAAGACATCTCCTTGTTTTCTAGGTCAAAATATCTAGAAAATTCCACTCATAGTGCCGAATATTAGAGTTTCAGAATCAGACACCTAGAGGAGAAGAAAGTGCAGACCGAGAGCTTTTGTTTCCACTTTCAATTTTTTTGAAAAAGCCAAAGTGGAATAAGTCACCAACAGTGGTAACTTAGTCCCAATACTTAGTTTTTAGAAGTTTCCATGGATCTAGATACCCATTTGGCTGAAATGGGCTACAGTGCAATTCTCCAGATCTAGGACCATTCTCCAGATCTAGGACCAAGTCGCCCAGAATGGCGTAAGTGTCCTAGTAGGTCAAAATTTTAGGATTAGAAACATTTCCAGTCTCCATTCCAATTTCCAACACATTTCTAGCTACTCCTTTTCAATTTCATTCATTTCTATTATTGTTTGTTTACATTTCTAGGTCTTTTTGCATACATCACTATGTTTTCAAACAACATGCATTTCTTTAGTTTTCATTTAATAATTAATATCTTTTATCATTTTATTGCATTTAGGAAATTACATTTAGGCATATTTCATCCATATTTCATTAGTTTTGAGTGGGGACATTGTACATTTTGTCCTACCTCTCTCATTTTAGGTGAAAAACCCTAGAAGGGTTAGAGAGCCTTGTGGAGCCAAAATCCTTGTCCACAGAGACCAAAGTACAAAATGGTTGCAATATTTGATAGGCTATTTCTCAAAAATTGTGATGCTTAACAAATTTAATTATGAGGCCACAAGATCATGTTAGGCCCCTCAATAATAACCTCTCTTGGTTTTTTCTATCTCGGAGGTGTTTCCTGTGGTGACGAGTTTTTAGTTGAAGAAAAAGTTGTCAAATGCAAGTAATGTAAAGTTGCAAAGTGGTGCAAATTTTGTTCTGCAACTTGTACGACCAAACACACTATCCCAACATGTTTGGATGGGTATTTTTACAATAGGAATGGTCATCTTTAACACCCAAACATGCCCAATCACTTTGAGCTACATTGAATTGACTTGATCCCTTAAAAGTTTAAAGTGCAAAATGGTTGCAATCTTTGATGGGCTATTACTCAAAAATCATGATGCTTACAAACTCTCTATCTAAGGCTACATGATCACATTGGGACCCTCTACAATAAACTCTCTTTATTTTTTCTATCTTGGAGGCATTTTCCTATGATGATGACTTTTTGTTTGAGGAAAAAGTTATCAAATTCAAGTATTGTAAAATTGCAAAGTGGTGCAACTTTTGTTCTACAACTTGTATGACCAAATTGACTATTCCAACATGTCCATATGGGTTTTTTTATGCTAGGAATGGTCCCTTTTTTCACCCAAACATGCCCAATCACTCTGAGCTACATTCAACCGACTCAATCCCTTATGATGGCATGCAAAACAAAGGAAAAAAGAAAGATTCACACAACAATTGACAAGTCTAAGTTTTCCACACCAAAAGAATATTATTGCATGAAAGAGGTAGAACATTTGGGTGTAAAAATATTTTAGGAAAGCATAATCCTTTTCATTCTCGAATGGGTTATGATCAAATTACTATGTGGATCTCATACTTACATTGAATTGATTATTATTAATATTAGTATTTAGGTAAATTTATTATTCCTATTATGGCTCTAATTACAAATGAGAAAGCTACATGACTCTTAAAATATTGTATGATCATCCTCAAGTATAGAAATGGAAATACATTTTTAATTATCCTCCTTGCCCTTACAACAATATGGTTGTTGTAAAGAGGAAATTTTTCAAGATTCTAGAAAAAAAAATGAAAGATTTATAGCTAAACCTAATCATAGGTCAATTGAAATATGAGCCCACATGGTGGCTTATGACCTAGCTAAAGAGAACAATGAACAATGAAATTAATAAGTTCACACTAGAGCCTCAACCATAAGTAGAAGCTAAAAATATCCCAATGAAGTGGTATAAATATATGTTGATACATGAGATATTACAAACCCTATTCCTACTCCTTCACAATCATATCAAACATTTTAGAAGAAATTTGTTGGAGATCACCTATAATTAAAAAATGCATTCTTTGAAGAAGCTAGGTTGGCATGAATATAGAATAAGTAATTGGTGAAATAATGTACAATAAGTTGGACACATGGTAGAAAAACCAAGTCACTTTTCCTTGGGTAATAAATGGGATGACATATATGAGAAGGATAATTTCAATCCTACCTCTTCCTTCACTCCAAAAATGCCTCAAATTCAAGTAAGTGAAATAATAATAATATCATTTGGTGATCAAAAAGGAGTAAAAATAAAAACCTCCAAGATTCCAAATCAAGTAGCTAATTACATAGGTGGATTTAGTGCTAGAACAATTCACAACCTATGCATCTTCTCAACGATATATTTCATTTAAAAGTATCATGACCCCACTCAAATGAGTATTTCAAAGAAAACAAAAGAAACAATTAATTCTAGTTCTTATTGAAGAGGAATCTACTTAAAATGTCCTACTGCAAAGAATGAGAGGTTCCATCTCCACCAAATTAACTATTGAATACATTGTAACCAGCCAAGAAATAATAAAATCACCCAAGACAACTAAGGGGGAAACTAATGAATCCTTTGAATCTTAGTAGGTACCCACCACAATCTAGAGCTTATTTTAGAATACCATAGGTGGAGGAGATGACCTAGAATAGGAGAAGGAAAAAAATTGAGAGAAGTGATGATCCACCTATGAAAATGGGATATGAAAAGTAGAAAATAGAATAGCAAAGCATACAAGAGCCAATAGAGGTTTTTATAGAGAAGGTACAATAGGTTACACTATAAATATCTATCTTCCATATCCTCCTAGCTTTATCCCTTTTAAATTCTTCCTTGTATTCCATATTGAATTAGCACATAAGTAAATGATAAATTGTTGGTGAATCATTTTTTGAAATATTGAAGTTGTGTAGCATCAACTAGTAAAGTTGTTTAGCATTAATCAATAAATATTCAATACAAACCATGAAGGATAGAAATTATTAATGCTAGGGCTAACCAATTAATAATTATACACGTGAATAAGTGAGGCATGCATTTGAATAAGTGAAGCACAAGTACTCAAATACACATAAGCAGGTTGAAGTATACACATGAGTACATAGTATACACATTAATACAAAGTATATGCATGAATACAAGGTATACACATGAAAAAATGTAAGTCACAAAGTATACATTGGAATACACATAAGTCACAAAGTATACATGCAAGTTGTAAAGTGTACACTTGAATACATGTAACTCATACCTATTGAAGTGTGGATTTATAATACAAATATGGACGCCATCAATAAAAAATATTTGTATTAACCAAATAGCCATATAGACATACATTAATATATGTTGATATAAGTATTAAATATATACAATTTGTACCCATATAGGCTTACAAGAGTGCCTTATATGCATACAATGCCAAATATATGCAATACAAAATATGTCCAAAATTGCCATATAGGCATACAACAAAGGACCCTAGAATCAAAAGTCATTGCCCTCGAGGACCTCGATACAAACTCTTGCCCTTTGTTGGTTGACCAAATCGAAATAAGTCTATCACTTGTTTACTCTGAGATTGAGGGGTCCTCTAGATGCTCCTCCTAAGGTTAAGTTCCTCATCAAGCTTCAACTATTACAATAACAAGTAAAGACATTAATATATAGAAAATACATTATAAAAATAATATATTTAACAAAATAATCACTTACCGCCACTATATTATCACCCTCCTCAAGGGAAATATTCACATTCCCATGTGTTGGCATGTTGAAGTCCTATAGAAACCATCCAAAGAGTTCAATTAAACTACAAATCAATAGTCGTTTGATTTTTCACTAACTAACAACTATATAACAATGAATGTAATTTAAAATTTAGTAATCTGCCTCATACACCCATCAAAGGCATCAAAGAGTCTATAGAAGAATAAACACCAAGCTCCATTTCCCTATGAAAATTTAGAGGTGTTTCTGCTTGCAACATCTGAAAATAAAACAATAAATTATTCAATCACAAAAACTACAATAGTGATGCAATTCATGGCTTATAATGTATGGGATAATGAACAAAAATTTTAGTACTTATTGAACTATATATTTCTTACTATCATTCTTACTGTTTTCCCTATCCATAGCTTGTTTGAAAGCACCTATTTTAGGCTCTTATCCATAGTAGCAAAGTGGTGAACCGATTGATAAAATGCTTTGGTAAACATGTACAAAAAATGTGGTAGCATAAAGAAGGTAGTGAACTATTTGTAAAAATTCCTTAAAGAAATGTGGTCTCATGGTGATGGAATGCCATCATAAAAAAATGTGTCATGGCATTACATCACCATGAGACCGCATTTTTTTTAGGCATTTTTTCAAACAACTCATTTCCTTCTCTATGGTATTATGTTGGGATGGGGTGGATGGTATAGTGTGGTCTTGGTTATGAGATGGAGAGCGATCATGATGTGAAGGGGGAGGGGTGGGGATATGAACAAGTGGAATAAGATGTGGAAGCTTCCATGGGTTGGTAGATTCAGGATGAGGATGAAGACCTTGAAAAGGATTTGGAGGGGAATTTTGGCTAAAGGCTTGGTTTGTATTCTTAAGGCAGTGAATTGTTTGAAAAAATACCTAAGAGAAATGTGGTCCCATGGTGATGGAATGGGATTCCATCACCATGAGACCACATTTATTTGAGACATTCTTTCAAAATACTCATTGCCTTTTCTATGCTATTGTTTACTATTATGCTTTGATACATTTTTTTCCAAGGATCTATAGTTTGCTGTAAAGCACCTATTTTAGGCTTTTACCCATAGTAGCAAGGAAGTGAAAATTTTGATGAAATGATTTGGTAGACATGTATGGAAAATGTGGTAGCATAGAAAAGGCGGTGAGTTGTTTGAAAAAATGCCTCAAAGAAATTGGGTCTCATGGTGATGGACATCACCATGAGACCACATTTCTTTGAGGAATTTTTTCAACCAACTCATTGCCTTGTCAATGATATTGCTTACTATTATTCTTTCATATATTTTTTCCAAGCATCCATAGCATATACAAGGCATTGAACTATTTGAAAAAAATCCTCTATAAAAGGTGGTCTCATGTAATGCCATGACAAGAAAATGAAATTGGAAGTTGCTCCTAGTTATTACTTATGCTATGTGAAGTAATTGCAACACTACTTATGTTGAATTTCTAAAAAATTATATTATAATTGAAATTTTGTCATCTATCAACATCTAGTTATTAGTTATGAAATCTTGAGTTTGAAAGATGTGCAATGCAATTTAATTAATAATATGAATATAAACTACACAAATCTATTAAGTACAATTCATTAGTTAAACTCTTTATTCTATTGCCTACATGAAGGTTTGCAATCCACTGGCACTAGGAGGTGTTCCTATGAAACCTCCAATATTAACCTATTCAACCTCCAAAATGAGATATTATAATACCATTCATATAAAAAAATTATTCACATGTAATATTTATAATTGTTTACTAGTTACATACCTCAGCAGTAGATGTAGTGGAGTAATAAACAGGTGGAGGGCTGGTGCATCCAATATCAACACTAACCCTAAAATTTTATTACAATCATTAAACTAAATTAGTTAATCTTGTATTTCAAATATGAAATTTAATAAATTAAATTCAATGAACATGCTAACATTTACCTGAGTATGAATGTTGAAAACCTCATTCAAAATTTCATCTGCCATCGCCAACTCCACAACTGTAGACGTACCCTACACACCAACCTCCTATCTGTCTGTAGGGTCATATGTACAAGCTAAGATGCAAACCTGACAAGAATGGGGTGGAAGCCTAGCCCTCAGACTCTCCCTTGGATGGTGTTGTATTGCAGGATTGGCATGTTGGAGGATACTCTAGGTCAAAGAGCTAATAGTTTGCAATGTTTCCACCTCAACACTCTCCTTCACAACAAAAAGGATAACGATGTGCTCATAGGCTGGCCTAGTGAGTGGTCATATCCCTTTCCTTTGAGGATCGAGATGTGCACCCAGTCTATCATGTGTCGACCCTCCACCTCTCCCCTTAAATTCCCTCATATCAAAATAGTTAGGGATTTTGTTGAGGATGAACTCGCAATAATGTTTCCTCAAGAAACATTGGGGTCTACCTCATTATTGTCGCATGGTGGATGGTCAAAAACCATCCACCACCTATCCCAAAAATTGTTCCTAATCCCTTGTTGGTTGCACCAATGGATAGGAAACCTCTTTCTATTAAGGTCAAGCATTTGATTTTGCATGGGTTAGTGAATAGTGAACACAAATCATATTTTTAAATTTTTTCATCTTTTACTTCTTTATATGATATTTTATTTGCATAAAAATTCTTACACTCCTGCCTCTTATCCGCCCAACCACTTAATTACTTGCTAATTGTGTCTACATGTGTTAACATGACATGAAGTTAATTTACAAGTGTGCATCTTTCCAAAGTTGAACTTATAGGATCATTCAACCTCGTGATTAAATCTTTAATCTATTTTTTGTTGTTTTCTATTTCCCTCATTAAATTATGTTGAGTACTAGGAGGATGTTAAGGAATTGTTGGAGTTTATTGTTGTGGTTGATCAGGATTTTGTTCATGTGCTTGTTCATGAGGAGGAGAAGGATTTTGAGGAGGATTTTTAGGTTGATTATCAACTCCTATAAATTGAAGAAATGAACATCAAACAAAATCTAAATTTACCTATTTAACAATAAATTCACAAAAAAAAAAATTACTTACTAGATTTCAATGTCCCCGTTGAAGTGGTGGCATCCTAGCGACAAAATTGCAAAGATTTGGTGAAGAAATTGTAATTTTTGATGCCTCCAAAATGTGAGCACGCAATGATAGGGTTTGCTGGCCGTAGGCAAGAAAAATTGATAGTGAAAATGGAAATGAATCATTTTTATTTTATTTTTTGTTATATTAGGCTATATTGTGGTTGTGTTATAATGCAAGCACATTATAGCCTTTGTATGGTCGAGCCTTAAGATCGATCACAACAAACCATAATGCGCTCGCATAATGGACTTTCAATTTTTTTAAAAAAAATTAGCCACTTTTGTGCCCCCTTAGCTTTTTATACCTACCCCATCATCACTTCCATTACTTGTACATGATTAGCATAGATTTTTTATTATATCTCTTTTTTGGGGAGAATTTTGGTCCCATGAGGCTTTGTCTGTTTCACTGTTTATAACAGATTGCATTTTCATTTGTACATGGGTACCTAACATGGCCTAGTAGTCGAGACCCATCATCATTACATCATTTACATGATAACTACACTCCCAAGTTGCACTTATGACGGGGTGTTAATGTGAATGGGATAATTTCCTAACCAATTATTAGTTGGACCTATTCATGTCATTAATAAGTTTGCTTAGGAGTTAGTTTTCTGGTGGAATTCTAGAAAATAGTATTTAATGGGACCATATCTCATTAATAGGCATGTAGTTATCTAGGCATTTAATGATTGTAACTAAGGTGGTTATCCAACTACCTCTATCCTTGCCTATATAAGGAAGGCTCTTGTACATTTGTAAATCATTCTAGATAAATTCATCATAGATCATCATTTGATCAAGTTCTCTTCTTGCTCATAGTGCACTGCTTTCTTGTTTATGTGGATGTTTTTCTTCTTGGTGATCCATTGAAGACTGCAACTTCAAGTGGGTGTCTGCTTCATAAATTTCCAATAGTGCGGGGAACAATAGTAATTCTATGGTTGGTGGAAATGCGCTTTAGTGAAATTTCTCCTCATCAATTGGAAAACAATATTTGAGGGGGGCTACTTGGACCATTCATACTTTATATATTCTATAAGCTTGTTTAAGCTATGTATGTAACTTGTATTCATCTCTATGGGAATTGTAAATATAAAATGTCATATGGAAATTATGTATCATCATTATTTGAATTAATGAAAGGAATTCTTTTGTATGTAATGGGAAGGTTTGAAATATGTTTCAAATGTGCATTTATTATTGAAAGGAAAAGAATTTTTTTATTGCTCTTAAATGTTAGATGCATAAACTATTCACTTGTGGGTATAACATAGAAAATTTTACTCTGTAGAACAATGGTCATGTTACATATTTGGACATGCTCGTTTAATAAGTTTTTGCGTGGCCAACTTGTAGATTTATTTTTTAATTTTTGGCCAACACATGAATGCAATTAAAATATAATTCATATATATAGATATCTAGGATCTGTCCTAAGATGTATGAGATGTGTGAATGCTAAGTAATTAGGGATTCAATGTGAATATCAAAGTCATGTAATGTGAGTTACATCTCAATCATTATGTGTCATTATTAAAAGATCATAACTTGTATAGGAGAGTGTTTGTAGGAAGATCAAATTCATTGCAAGTTGTGTGATCAACATTGAAGGTCCACAAATCTTATTTATGTAATCTAGTAGGGTTGGTTTCCTACTTATTGATTTGGTGTTCAAATATTTGTATTGGGGATTAGTATATCTAGTAGTTTGGTTCCTACTTCATGATTGTAAGAAATTCATTTTTTTTTTAGGCTAGATTTGGATAGTAGATGCAAAAAAATCTTCTAGCCATGTTTTTTCCCATTTCAGGTTTCCACATATATCTAGTGTTCATTATGTGAATGTGTGCATATGCATTGTTTGTTTGATAATAGTTGTTTTGGTTCATTTTTAAAGAAGTAACTCATATTTAATTAAAGAGTTCTAAATAGATTTGATATACTGATTCAACCCCACACTCTATATGTTGTGTGCCCTTCAATACATATATAAATACATATATTTCATTATCTTTTTATACACTTAATCAAATTTCTTAAAACTACATAATATTATTCTAAACTTCATTATACACATTTAAAAATTAATATGTTTTGATTAGTTTTGTGTAAGCTATATGACACATGTTCAATGATACAATTTTTAGGATGTGTCCACTTTAAAAAACCACAAAAAATCAATAAAAAAGTATAAAAAGTACACATCATGTAGAACTAACTCCTGTTTATATTTCCACCAACAAATTTTAAAAAATCTCTAACACAACAATAGAAAAAAGGGAATGCACACCAAACACTATGTTATATTTTAGTGATGAAAATAAAAAATAATTTTGTCTGCACTTATTATTTCATTCTCTAAACCTAAAGTATCTTTTAAAAACTTTAGTAGTTTATAAACTAGATTTACAACAGTGCAATATTTTTGTTATCATATCTTCAAATTTTTAGTATACATATCTAAAATTATTCATCCAAGTTCAGGTTTAATTGATTTTAAGAAAAAACTAGTCACTCATAACTCCCTTTTGACCCTATTTCTATTAACTTACCCAATTCTATTAACTCCAATGTTTGATAATCCTTAGTTTGATCCTCTTACCCTAATTGCATTGCATTCCTACTATCTTCAATTGTTTATGCATGTTTCTATGGTTGACCTAGGTGAAATGCCCCTTTTGACATAATAGGAATGCTTCCAAGGTATTTTAAAACACTACCAATCTCCAAACATTAGAAAATAGTAGAGTAGACATGGATCTCTCAAGCAAGCTATGGAGTAGAAGTAAACAATACATGAAATCAAATCTACAAATAGAGGATTAATCCATGATTGCGTAATAAAATTGGATACATAGAGTAAACCTAGGATAGAGTAAAGTTTGAGTCAAATCCAAAGCATTCCAATAACAAAAGAATAGTGTTTTCTTGAACAATAATAGTCAATTTTACATTCTTTATCAAATGACATTTATTCTTCAATCATTAACTAAAAACCTTATCCATTACATTTACTTTTATAACTTAACATTTAATTTCATAATACACTAACCAATCAAATTACCACAATCCATTAAAAATTAATCTAAATTAATTTTTACCGAGCTTAAACATTTCATAGTTTGTTTTCTAAACTTCCTAACATTTCATTAAATTAACCTAAGAAAGTTTGTTACCCTTTACACTTTTATATGAAAAATAATACATAACTAGTACGGATTAGACTTATTCATATAGCATAAACTTACATCATTTTCTGATCATACATACGGGGGATTGTGTTCTCATTTAGAATTGGTATTTTGTCTTTCTCCCCACATATTCCCAAATTTAAGGGTATCTTCAAACTTTAAAATATCACTCTCACAATATATAAAAAAAACAATTTCTTGTTTCAAACCACATGTTACTCCATGTTCATCAATTAGCCAACAATCCCATCACATTATAATACAAATTTCGAAGTATCAAATTATGCATCCATTGGTTCGTACATTCAAGTTGTGAATGTGGAGCCAAATAGAAGGAGCATCAAACCAGAACAGTATAAGAATAAATATAATTTAAAAGTCATCCGTAACATCTTAATAGATTAAACAACAAATAAAATTAAAGTGGTGTTCTACTCAGAGACTCCCAACAATCAAGTGACGTGACAGCAGCGGCCTTGTTATAATCGCACATCAATTTCTCCGCGCTGGAATCGAATTTTCCGAACATGTTTTGCTTGACCGTTGAAGGCGCACATTATCTTAGCGGCTCCACCGCTGTCAGAACTCTCCAGCACCTCCTTCCAGAAGCCTTCATATATTTGCCGAACCCACCCGTGGCAAGAATCGAACGGTATTCTGGCTCTGCGAAGAATTTTCAGCATGACACGTTGCATGTGAATGGATAACGCCATGCAAGTTGCAAGCGTACGCCGCAAGTTAAACGTGACGCGCGCTCACGTATCTTTGAATCCTGAATTTACGTTCTTCGATTTTTTAGCATAGAAATGTCTGTTCTTCGAGAACACAGGCATCATACCTCGGCGTAATAAAAAAGTTAATATATTTGACCTGCAATTCGGTAAGTCTATACGGCAAGCGACAGTGACGGGCAATGCCAGAAATCTGCTCTTAAAATCGCAGTCTGAGCTTTTTCATTGCAACAAATCGGAAGTTTCGGCAAGGTAAAAAAGAATCCCGACTGATATCGTTTTCTGTATTCGATCAATTTAATGGAGACGACAAACGTAAAGACAGAGGAAATATGTCTGTCAAATACGGCCTCTGGGCGGAGCTTGAGCAGCCCTGTTTCAGCGACTGGTCGTGTTGGGGCGGAGGGGAAGATGTCCAGAAAGCGATCCAGGGTTTCCAAGAGGATTCCAACGACTGTTCTCAATACGGATACATCGAATTTCAAGGCGATGGTGCAGCACTTTACTGGAGCGCCATTTAGCAATTCGGGCATTTTCCCTGGTGCTAAGCAGGGGTTTGAAGGATATAATTTCTATCTGCCCAACAAATCCGTGGCTACTGATCAGAACAAGTATGCTTCTACTTTCAACGTTGTGAGATCATCTTCCGCTCCTTTGGATGTTCCTCCTCAGTCTGACATCGGCGCTTCTTTCTTCAATTTCTTGAACGAGAGACCATTGGATTCTGAGGAGCTGCAGAATTATATGACAGATGTAACCAGCGCAAGTATGTGGGATGAAGTCTTAAGGAGCGATTATCCATCTGCTTCTCCTTTGTCTACCCATTTTTAATGATGGGTGACTGGTTTTCAAAAGCTAAACGGCGTTTAGATCACTGCCGCACTTACAGTTCTGAAATCATGGCCGTCATCGGAAGGCACGGTTCATGTAAATAGCAAACTGAATACTGATTACCATTGTTAGTATGTATTTTCTTTCCAAGCTGGTTTTTATATGAACGAGCTAAATATTTTATTCACATGGAAATTTAAAAGCCAGGTGTAGTAGGTTTCTGTGAATGTAATCAATTCTCTTGTAACCAGCCATTTCCAGATATATATACTCTGATCTATTTTTTAAATGGCACAGTTTATATTTTTTTAAGTTAGATCAATTTTTTTCCATAAGGATTTTAACATCTTTGTTCGGATATGATATCCAATTTATTATGTTATGGCATCTTTATTCAGATATGATATACAATTTATTTATTTATCTTTTAATGAAGGATTTTATATCATGCACAATTTTGTTTTAGATGTTTGACACAGGTGTGCAAGTCTGTAAATTGAAAACTCTTTGGCTGAGAGCTAAGGGCTGAAGGGTATTCATTTCAACTAATTTGTCCAGGGTGTGATCCCAGCCTCATTTTTTATGATGTTGGGGTCTTTGTGTGCAACAAGACTTTATTTTTGGTGGTCTCATTCAAAACCTTTCAAGTTCAACAATAGATCAAGGATCCATTGACTTAATGTTCAATTTAGAATAACAATAAATTAAAATATTGTAAGGGGGGCCTACTTGAATGGGATGAAGCATTCCAACTATCATCTAGATACAGGACTAGGTCTTAGATTGCAGCATTCAAGTTTCACCTAGTTTTATTTTCACACTACATTTATCTTTTCAAGATAAGATTTTAACATTAATATTTATTATGTGTAAGGTCTTAGAATTGTGTTGGGGCTTTAGTTATATTTGTGTTCATGTTGACTAGTTGTAATCATTTTACATCAATTTCTTATTATTTGATGTCTTATACTTTTATTGTAAATTGTGTTGTGTTTAGATGATGATGATCTAATTCCATGATGATATTCATGATTGTGTTCAACATTTTTATAATTGAGTGTTCTATTTAATTTTTTTAGTGTGCGTTTTCTTTTCAAGTTGGCTTTATATAAACAAACTAAATATTTTATTCACATGAAAATTTAAAAGCTAGGTATAATAGATTCCTATGAATGCAATCGATTTTCTTGTAACCAAACATTATATTTATATCTATTGTGATATATTTCTTTAAATGACAGTTTATCTTTTAACACAAAATAAGAGTATTAGTTCAATGTTTTTCATATACTTTTTGCATTTTTATCCATATGTGATTGATAAAGTGGAAAAATGAAACCCTAGGACTTCACCTTAGGATTTCATGTGCTTTTTTTATGCCTTGTTATCATAAGAATTCACAATCGACTAGGATATGAGCTTGACTTGCAACTTGAAGGTGAGTCAATCAACCCTAGGATCTGAGTTGGAATGCTTTGGAATGGATTTGTATGAAATGCAATGATATGAATAGCTAACAATGAAAATGCATTGTTCTAATGTAAATACAAAAAAATGGAAACTAACAATCAAATTTAGGGATCATAAATGGAAAGATTAGACATGTATGCCCATGTAGTTCAAAATTGAGTTGATTTTGGGTGGACTAGGGTGCAAGGACACCCTAGTCTAGGAGTGTGAAACTAAAATCTAATTTTCAAGTCCTCAGGTCTTTAGTATGTAGCTTGTCTATTTTAGATCTTGTTGTTGGATCTTTGTCTATTAATGAGATAATTGAATTTTTGGAACTTGTCAAGTTGTAGGCTTTCAATGCATGAATTAGTTAGTGATCTTCAAATCTTCCTTCAATCCTCTTCAAATCTATATTCAAAAGGAGATGGAGGGTTGTGCTATATAGGGGCTTGCCTCGGTCAAACCTCATGTGGGTTTTTCCACCTCCACAATGGAAAAATTGATGAAAAAGAGTTTATCCTTTTGAAGGATATAGGCTAAATGAAAAATGAATGATGAATCAATAATGAACTACAACTCACCACTCAAATTTGATTTCCTTGAAGGACTAATGTCATGCACATCTCCACAAGGCTTGAGTGCAATTCGGCTTGGCTTGATTTGAAGACCTACAAGTGTTAGTCCTCACAAATAAATGTATGCATAAACATGAACAAGCTCACATAAAATTTGACATGTGATGCTTTGATTATGAAATGATACAATAATATTTCTCTTGAATGCTCTTGACTTGATAATTGCTTGATAATGACCTTGCTTCCAATTCTTACTCACTTCCTTTTCACTTAGTTACTATATAATGAAATGACTAGGTATTTATATGTAATTGATACAATTTTCTAAAAAATGAATCTCATTAGCCAACAATCAGAATTTGAAATTCAAATATTATATTTACTACCACAAACACTTTGCATTTTGGGGCCACTTTAAGGGGACTAGAGCGTAAGGATGCCCTAGTCTAGATCCCTTAGTTTTTGGGATCCAAATTTCTAGGAGAAAAATATCAAGTGTGTACTTGGATCATGCATATTTTATTTCTTAATAAGTGATAAAATGGGCCATGTGATGCATAATTTAGCGAATTAGTTGTACAATGACGTCGAATCACTTAGGGGGCAACAAAACATAGTGTAAAATTATCCAAGGTGATAATTTATGATGCTAGATTTAGGCCCCACTTTAGTGACAGTATGAACTTATGCTCAGACTCATTCTTAAATAGAAAATGTGTCAAGAGGGGTTCAATTATCCAAATGTTGAAGAGATAGGATGACTATGAATCTAGAGGGAGTGCAAGAGCCCCCTGGATTCAGGATCCTATGGCAAGACAACATAAGGGAAAAGGAACACACATGTATGGAATGTAATACAACATGACAATATAGAACATGCATGACAAGAACGCAACACATAAACAAAATGCAAACATAAAATGCAAATCAAAATGCAAAAGGAGGGTATGACAATCACGAACTAGCAAGCTCTGTAAAATTATTACTAGTATCGATACCCAAAGATTTCATAACTCACGAGGTAACAAAGTTTGATATTTCTAGGTGAATCATGAACCAAAGGAAACATAAGCTAGTGAAGTATGATATTCACTAGGCGGGCCTTTGAAAAAGAGTAGCAGAATGAGAAACACACAAGGACTAGTGAGGACTGGTTTTCACTAGGTGTGTACCCATGTCAACCATACCAAGAGTTATAGTCCCAATAACTCTAATAAGGTGTTACAAAAATGATAAAAATTGCTTAAGCCAATGAATCACTAAGTCCAACATGTGTGGAAAAACTGAAGCACATAATGGAATGTATGCCCCCAGCTTAAGCTAATTACTAAAAACCATGTTGTGAGTAATTTATTTAAGGTAGACAAATGATAGATTCAATATGATAAGGTCATGAGAGCTTATTTGGAAATCCCTATGCCAATTATATGTTTCCAAATAAAGCTAGCTCATAACGAGGGGTTCCCCATAATGTAATGCCACAAACAACACAAAGATGATCACATAAGAGATCCACAAATTTGTGGTCAATATACATCTTTGCTACAATATAAGTGAGCTCGAAATTGACATCATTCCCCCAAATAATTATGAAACTATGAACACAATGGAAGAATGATACATAGAGAAAATAAAAAAACTTTTGGGTCAACATGGAAGAAACTGAAATGTCTCAACACTTTGCATTGCCCCTGGCAAAAAGGAAATCACAAGAGAAAAAACAATATTTATGACTTAAGGAAGAATGGAAATACAAATAGATGAATATCATGATAGATTTGTTTCCTTTATATCCGATGAAACTCCTAAATTTTTTTCATGTTCCACCTTAAAACCTTGGTAAATTTTGGGTTAGATTTGTATCTGAGGGCTTGGGGTTTTGATTACTATCACTGTTTAAGGTTTTGCAGCTTACCTAAGATCCTACTTGAAAATCCCTTGAGTTTATTTCCTTTCCAAGGTTTTAATTCTCCATTGACCCCTTCTTCTTGGTTCTTAGTCTTTTAAGTTATGACTTATGCCATCAAAATACATGGCGTGACCGGCCCTTTCGTCTAGTTTTCTCAGTTATTCTACGTTAGCCCATTGTTTTAATTATCCCAAAGTTGGGTTAAATATTTCCTACTAAAATCGTTCAAGCCTTAAGTTTTTAATCCTATGGGTTATAGTCTTATCGACCTAGTTGGGTCTCTTTTTTAAGACAAACAATTTCAGTATATGAAGATATGAAAATCTTTGATGACCATTTGATTGTCACAAGCAGATCTTGGTTGTTCCTTGAACTCTCGCTCCATGTCATTGCTTACTATTTTATCCTCACGGGCTAGTGGGCATAAGCCACGTGTTTATGTATTGGTGGGACCGATGGCTAAGTTGAAGATGGCAAGTTGTACTAAAAGAAGATCAATGACAGTCATTAACACATGTGGCTGCACCTCAACTGTTCCTTTCACACTTGCCCTATTTAACTCTTCATTAAAATATTCAAGCAGGTTGGCGAGCAACTGTCATGTGGCAAGTCTGACTATGGGACCAATGTTTCCAAGCAGTCAATGTGTGAAGCTTTGAAGTGAATCAACGATCGATAGTGGGTGATGTGGGTTAATCCTAACTGCTCCCCGCTATCTTGTGTGGGCCCCACCTTTACTGACTGATTCTCAATGAGGTGGCAGATGATTTCCACATAGAATAACCCAAAGAACATGGAAACATTGGAGAAATGGAAAATATTAATCAAAGATTTCAACACGAGGCATAGAGAATAAAGTCTACACTACTAAAAGAAGATATGATGCACATGTTTGAGATATTTTAATCTAGGCCATTGATGGTATAAGAAGAATAAGTTTGCAGGCTATTGGTCTTGGATTAAGATGTGAGTATGAAGAGGCTGTGGGACTTAATCTCAACCCTTCCTTGTCTCCATGTTTATGAAATTTGCACATGAGTTAAGACTCATGGGAGTGAGGGGAAGAGGACATGTGGATTCTAGTTGTAGTGACAAAGGAATGGTGGAGCCCACATATCACCAACAAGTGGTTCCATGTGGCTTTCTATCATTTGATAACTATTGTGGCTATGTATATAGTCAGGATTTTCAAATCAAGCTGACTAAATCTAGATTGTCCATCAGTTAACACACTCACATGATCAATGCCTAGCATTCAAAACTCAATTTGAGGGAAAGTGAGTCATTCTAGTTTGCACGAGTGAGCCTTAATAACAGAAAGGACATCGAGCTATTGAAGTAGATGGTTGTGTAGCCATTAAAACCTGTCTTAAAAGAATAATTGAGCATTATAAAGGATATTATGCACACTTGGGGAGCTCATTTTGCGGTCTTCAGGCACGTCCGATGTCGAGGCCAGGGTTATCAACCTACAAAAGAACCAATAAGTGAATTACTACCATCCCTTCAGAATTATTGAAATAAATGTGGTTTCCCAAACCCGAGTCTATTAGGATTTTTCTTGGTTCTACATTGTAAGGTTTGACGTTCATAAAGGATCTAATTAGTTTGTCCTTTATTATCATAATTAGTGTCAAAACCTTATCTAAATTGTAAATCATGTTCAAGAAACTAGAAAACCTACCTTGTAATACCTTTTGCATCATGGGTCCCAAAGCACAATCAAAAGCGCCTTCATTTAAATGGGAAGCTTCTGCTCCCAAAAGGCCTTTAATAAAGACCTTACTGATAAGTTACCTCCCTTGACTAGTGAAAAACTTAAGGTTCAACTGCTTCTCCAAATTATGTATGTAGTAGAGGGTTTGATTGACAAGAAAAATTCTATTAAGCACACCAAATTACCTTATACTAGGTGGGAATTGTTCTATAGTTGGTTCAAGAATAGAAACCTAGGTAAATTCCAGTAGGTAACCCTTGGAATTATGACCTGGGGAAGTTGATTGTAGCCAATGTCTACATGGATGTTGATCTGCTCAAAGCAGTGGTCAACAATTATGACCCTATTATGTAAGAACTATAAGAACATATGATGGGAAGGAAATGGTCAAAATTACTAAGGAGGAATTTTCTCATGTTTTCAAACTCACTAGGTGGAGCGATGAAATGCCTAAGATCAGTGAAAAAACTCTTAAGGAGGAATATGCCAAGACTAAGATTGCATTCAGAGTTCACATCCTGCCAATATATCTAGCAGAAATTGTACGATGAAGGATTACAATAGGGAAACATGAAAAGGATCCTTTCTAGGTTAGTTATTTTGTTCCCTACTTCCAAAAAATCTTTTATTCCATTTTCTAGATAATTGGTTATGATCCAGTCATAGGGAGGCCTATGGCATGGATGTATATGGCAACCCATATTCAAAACCCCCAATATTGTACAATGTATGATTATGTGGTGTTTCTTGAAGAGAAGATTCACGAGGGCTTGATAAGGTTGAAGAAAGATGCAGATGGAGTAAGGCTTAGCTAGTACTCATTGTTGATGCATATGTTCTTTTTCAAAGGTGCACCTTACTTTGAGAAAATATGACTTTGGATAGGAAGGAGGGTAACTTGGATTTTCTTGTATGGTGTTGGACTACTATTTTAGACAAGGATGATAGGACATATGATTATTGACATTTCAAAACTTGTTTGCTTCAAAATTGAAGAGAGCCTTGGTTGTGAATATACCTAGAATTCCCATAGCCCTACATGACTTCTTGAGACCAAAGGAGAGAAGGCCTAAGCTAAGAGTTTATCACAATTGGGGAGATGTTATCCTGTATCCCGATTACATTGTTTTAAGAGTGTATGATTCCACTATTGCACCTCACCTGCTACCAAGATACATGCTAGAGAGAATTGGTTTCCTTGAGGTGATGTGGCAATTTGGAAATGTGGAAAATGAACATCTGCTAAATCAAGGAAGAGGAACATTCATTCCTTTGTATACATTCTTTTCTAATTTTGTGATGACTAAACGAGGTTGGAATAAAATACTTGATATACTCAAAGCCTCCTGCATGAAAATATTAGTGGAGAGGATCAAATATGATCTCGAAGATTTCATGGCCTGGTTGAAGGAAAGGAACAAGAGTTACAAATTTGTGCACATTTTCCAATATCTGGTGGATGTGATAAGAAATGTGTTTAACCTTTTGGAACAATAAAAAAGAAAATAAAGGTGGATTGCGTTCAATAAGATGCAAAGAAAGATAAAGAAAGAAGAACCAAACTTTAGGGTTCTCCCAGAGATTGAAAATGTAATGCAAAAGGTGGAACATGTATCCCAAAATTTTGAGACAATAGTGGGCCACCTTGAAACTAAAGTAGTGATAAATAAGGATAAGGGAAAAACCCCCATTGAAGAACACTGGGGTGGGGGAGAAGTCCCTGCTATAGAAGATAAATCTACATCTCAAGCCCTTGAAGAACCAAGAATAAAGTTCTTTATAAGGAGAAAGAGTAAGGGAAAGAAAAGTGATGCAACTCCTACTCCCTCTAAGCAAGAGGAGCACAAGCCTCCTTATCTTGTGCCACAAGTACCCCCACAATCTCCTCTAAGGCCAATAGAGCTTGAAATTGTGGATCTTGATCCTCCACCACTTAGTGCATCACCATTAAAAGAGCCACCATTGAAGAAGCAGAAGGTTGAAATAACTAGTTTGGTGGGCTATGGTGATGCAGAATCTGATGATGACATTTGGGTATCAAAGCAAGAAATACAAGAAGGAATGCCCACTGCACCAACAATGAGGGTGACACAAAAATTAGGTATGATAATGAGTAAAGCTGATCTCACTAGGCTGAATGGAAAAGATGATATGTGGGTGGAAGAATACACAAAGTTTTTGGATGATGACTCATTTGTAAAGTCTCAAGGTTTTATGGAATTTTCATACAGGAATAAAATACATCAATATGTTGAAAGCTTGCCCATAGAAAAAATCCTTCATCCACAATTACCTGATGCCACTATCTAGAAAGAGGTTTCGAATGAGATGAGAGCTAGGTTCCAAAGGATGACTGCAAAGGAAGGAAGATAATTAATGAGAAGTAGTAGTATTTTATTACTTCCAAAATGGGATTTAGCTTCTTCCATAGTGTTTGATATAATAAAGAGATGTGATAGACCACTCTACAATTTAGAAGAAGAGGCTACAATTGTATTACAAGGGTTTTCCTTTAGTGAACAATGGGATGCATTAGCTATTTTGT
Source organism: Sequoia sempervirens (assembly GCA_007258455.2). Lineage (NCBI taxonomy): Eukaryota > Viridiplantae > Streptophyta > Pinopsida > Cupressales > Cupressaceae > Sequoia > Sequoia sempervirens. The sequence goes on from VDFB02270651.1 coordinate 366,211,732, forward strand.
CTTTAGACCCAAGTACTAGGAAGCCTGGCATTGTTGAGGCTGCACCTAACTAGAGTGGAGGCCTACTAATAAAGACGGTGTTAGAAACATCAGCTTTGGAGGTACCAAATATGTTAGTACATGTTGCACAATTCACAAGGGCCACTATAGAATTTGTAACTACATAAAAGGAGAAGTTGTTGGTTAGATATGGAAAGCTTGAACAACACAATATGTAGTTATGGGAAAATGTAGCATTAATGGAGGATAAGGTGCAAAGTTTGCAACTAGGAAAGCATAAGCAAACTGATGTTGATTCCCCTACAACTTCACAAGAAACTACATCCCCTGAATTTACCACTAAAGTGAGTTCCTCATGAGAAATTGTGTCATACAACATGGGAAGTGTGCCTATTTCAATAATAGAGCCTAGTACATAAAAAATGCAACAGGCTAAGGAAGATATCAATAGGGAATATTTTCTCAAGCAACTAAATGAATAAAAGAGAAAAGTGACAATCATGATAAGGAGGTTTTTAATAGCAATATGGAGATTATCACTATAGTATTGAAGCATTTGAATAGAGAAGTGAATAATAGATTGAAAATCATTCACTATAGCTATTCATCCATGGTGGTTGCTATAAATAATTTTGATAATGACAAGGAAAGAACTATTCCACTTATGGAAACATGGATCCCTAGGATGCACGAATTGAGATTGATGCCCATTGGATCTAAGCAAGATGCCAACCCTCCTAAAAAGTTTAAGCCCATTGTTACTCTTGTAGGTAAAATTGAGGGATATAGGGGAAATATTGAACCATTGGAGATCAAAATAAGGGAGCTAGTGAAATAATTTCATGAGTCACATCATGATCTCTTCCCATCCATTTTGAGGGATGATGGTAGCATAAAAACCCTACAGGAATGGAAGGATGAAACCAATAAAACTATTTTAGACCAGACAGTTTCAATTTGTTAAAGATATGATATGGACACACTGAAGATAAATATGGATATGTTGGCTCATGCAGAGGTTGTCTTGTTGGAGTTTGATAAGGAGGCCAACCAAATTGTTACCAAGTATGCACCTTATAGAGAAAGTGCAGATGAGGTCATGAATTTCAACTGGCCTACTGAAGAGGAATTCCTGGTATGGAGAGGCAGATACTTGGAGGGGGTAGTGGATTAATAAGAAATGGCAGGGTGGTGATTTGAAATTTTGATCATGATGAATAAGGGATCGGTGACAATGCATTGCATAGCCTGAATTTAGTACATATGAGGCTTTTTCTAAAGTATGGAAAATATAGTGCATTTTCTTCAAATTGAATTTATGATTGGTCTACAGACATGGACATATTCTTTGTCCTTTCTTTTTGTTTCTTTCTTGTTTTCTTTCTTTTCCACTTGGTGTGCGTAGTCGCAATCTTTGAGGTAACTATTTGGAGATACCTTTTTGAAAATGGGACCAGATCTTCAACAATGAATGAAGACTACTTTTATTTCACACATATTTCCCACCTCCTAGGAATGAAGAATAATTTAAAATGGAATCTTTTTTATAGTGGTCCAATAAGGTAATGACATGTGTACTTTCTAGGCCAAGGCTTGTTTTTCTCCTTCATCTCTATAAGAAGGAATTCATGGCTAGAAAGTAGGGTTTTTTTTTGTTTTTCGATCGACACTATGAATTGTAAAAGGAATATCAAGCATGTTTTACATTTTGTCTTAAGTTCAGAGTCTATTGTTATGTATGTAATCTTGATAACAATATAGCAAATATAATACAAAGTGAGACCAATTCCATGGCTATTGTCTCTCCTTTGTACTTGTTTTATGAGTTATAAATGAAAGTAATCAAGGATTGTCTTGTTTGTTTCTATTGTTTCTCAATGGATGTTTAATTTCATTCCTGCTTATTAGTTCAATGAATTAATGTAAATGGTTGGATGATATTGTTAACTCATAAGAATTAGGTGCTAGGATATTTGTTAGTAGTGATTATTATGAATGTAATATGGGAGTGTTGTAATGCAATGTTTCTTGAGATTGTATATTGCTATTGTTGAGTTATTGTCTGGTTGCATAGGTTGAGATTGACTTTGTGTTTGGGATAAGGCACTGGTTTGTGCAAAGTATTCATAATTCATTTTATGGGTTGATTCATTAGCTAATCACTTTTTATTCACAAGCTTTCCAATGAGTACTATTGTAGTTGTTTTGTGTTGAGTTTTGTTATTCTCATGCTCCAAAGTGTAGGATATCAATAAATGAGCTACCACCTTGTTTGATATAGTATGTTTTTGAGTAGTTGTATGAGAATTATCAGTTGCGTACAATGTATTGAAATGGTGGTCATATAAATTATTGAGTATGCATTCTGGGATTACCCTCCTGGGTTTCATAGAGCCCAAAGTGTAGGAGTAGAAGTTTTGAAGCTTTTACTCATTCGTTGGCCAATCCCTTTGTATTACTAAGTATTGGAAATGGAAAAGTCCATAGGTATTTCTGAAGATCAACTTGGTTCTTAAAAAATAACCAACAGATTGGTGACTCTACTAGGGATGCACTTAGAAATTTGGTTGCAGATTGTCTTATCAAAGGGTCATTAAGATCTTGAACTATTATTTGTAACTAGAGGTTGAAAATTATTGAATCATATTTTCCCATCTGAGCCACCAACAAATTGGCGACTCTGCTGGGGATTAGCTAAGTCTAAAGTCTCTAGTTCAAATCTGGTATAATTAGAGTCGAGTGTTTTATTATATTGTTCTTTGCTATCTGAAGAATAATTGGTTTAAATTTTGTTGCAATAGTCACATCATACCCAGTCTCATGTGTGAAGTCTTGGTTCATTATGTCACCTTGTGTCAGGTTATGTTTAAAATATTTTCTGAGGTTACAAGTACAAAGTCAAAGTGCAATCACTTTCTATTTCCCAACATTTTGGGTGGTGACTCTGAAATCTCTAATACTAGTACAAAGATAAATTATCAAAAGGAACATAAGAAGAAGGATTCTGAAATATTTGACACCATGAAGAGGACCAGAAGTTATACAAAGAAGCATCCTGAGCAAAAGATGAAATCTAAACCTGCAAAAGAGAAGCCACTCGCCTAGGTTAAGAAACACTCTGAATCAAGTAATTCTATTAAATCCCCTACCAATGCATCTCCTACTTTTAATGTTGAAGTAAGTAGTGAAAATATCAAGGAAGAGGCACATGAAGTTGAAGTGTCTAATGTAGATCAATGAATTTTCTCTATTGAGCAAGTCTTTCATAATGAGCTTGACATTTCAAGAGAGTAGGATAGGTGGGAGTTTTGGAGTAAAAATAAGAAGTTCTCGAAACCTTTAACCTTTGGAGTCAAGTTTATTTTTAATGGAAAGAATTTTAAGCCAAGGGGTGAGTCTCCTAATGTAGAAGTACACCTTTCTCTTGAGGAAGAACCTATTAATCAGTGCTACTATACTCCTGCACCAAGTGAGCTTGTTGATGTCTTAGAAAATAAAGAAGACATAGACAAAGACATGCAAACCTTGGAAGATGAATAACTTAGGCTTAAGCAAGAAGAAGAGAATAGACTAAATAGGTTGAAAGAGAGAGAAGATAGGATTAGATCCAAGCAACTTGAGAGAGATTCTCAGAAACAAAAAATAGAAAAGATGAGAGAAGATGTTGCTAGGTAGAATACCTTTGAAGAAAATGTCTCCAAGTTGGCCACTAAGATTACCCCTAGAATCCCTAAAGTAATAGTCCAAATGGGAACTTCTACTATTGATACATATACCACATCTATTTCAACTACTAGAGCCTTATATCCTTCTGCTACTACTAAGAAAACATCATTTATAGATCATGGGAAGAATCCCATTGATCAGCCAAAGAAAACTACCTTCAATACCAGCACCAATACCCATACTTCATCTACTAAAACCCCCACTGATCTATGTAGGATCTAGACTAAATTGCAGTTTAAATGCTTAAACTTTTACAATGCTTTACAATGATTATTTCAAGTTAATTAAAATGAAATTAACTTAAGGAAATAACATAAAGAACGTAATCAAGGTGATTATAACAGAATGAAAAGACATGAGAGACAGAAAGAGAGAGAAGAAGAGAAGTGCAAACAACGCTTGATAACGGAGTTCGTCACAGAATGTGACTACGTCTCCGGGTCCACTCCAATAGAGAGACCGATCCGATTAACTCCAAAATCGATTACAATGGCACCACCATTCTTCAAGCAATTCGGCAGCGTAACGATGCTCTGATATGCAAGAATGATTTGAAAACTCTTCAACAAGACCCCTCTTCCGTCACCTCAGCATCAGGACTTCATCACCTGAAAAAAAACTTGTTCCTACTCTCACCTCAAGCCCCCTTTTTATACAAAGAATTTGCTCAAATTGGTTACTAACCAATTGATTCACAAGATATTCCGTATCTCTCCAAAATTACATAAAAATCATTTACAATCTCCCTTTACATGGAAAAATACTTGAAAAATCTCCCATTATAATCCTTCAAATATCCTTAATAATCTTTTAAATCAATTTAAGAATCCCCTTAATAATTTTAAGCCCCTATTTGACTTATTCTCGGGCTTAAGCATCTTCCTTAGTTACATTTAATCCTTTAAAAAGGATTATTGTTAAGCAATTGGTGGGAGTTTGTTTAATTTAAAAGAGGCATTCGGGTTCCAAAAGTTGTCAAAACCAACCGCTGATATATATGTTTTGAAGCCGATTGGTGGCTCAGTGGTGATCAATTCTTTTAATACACCGGCGGTTCCGGGTTCAACTCCCGGCCGTCGGCTTTTTAACAACCAAATTTCACCGAATCTAAAACAAAACAAACCGCTGGTTATATATAATTAGGCGCGAGGTATGTGGTGCAACGGTTGACTTAGCCGACAGACATGGAGTAGGTTGCGGGTTCGAGCCCTTTGCGGGCAGTTGAAAGAATTTTACAACGAAAAACAAACCAACTTCAAAAATATAAAACCGTCGATGGAGCAGAACTGGGCCACGTGGCATTCTGCGAAGCTGCCACGTGGCGGAATATAATTTGCCGAAACCGCTGACTAGGACGCTGATGTGGAGGCTGACGAGGAGAAGCCGTACACTGACTAGACTGCCAACAAGCTGTCCACGTGTCCAACTCTGATTCGCCGGATATGCCGACGAGGGCAGACGCAGTCGACCTGCGCGCCACGAATGCCGACCGCCACACGAACCCCTGCTGACGACGCCACGCCGATGATGGTATCGGATGCCAAGTGTCGGACGCCAATAGGTCCGTTTATCTGACTCACATGCCACATACACGACTTGACACGTGTCAGCATTTGGTTGGTCCATTTTACTGTCGTACAGACGGAATGCTGACGTCCGTCCGCATTCCACCTAAAAAGTCAATGAAAACTTTGATCCGATAAATTGAGCCTCCGATGTCGGATTTCGACGAAACGAACGAATAATCGCCTCGACGAGCTCTACGACTTGACGCTGCTTCCGCGATTCGAAACAATCATTTTTTCCGCTTCCTGAACGCCCTCTGATTCAGTTTGACCCAAGGTTTGACTGGCCATAACTCGTGCAAACGGACTCCTTTTCGCTCTGTTCGAGTTGCGTTGGAACCAGGACGCTGAGATCTTTCTGATGGTGCAGATTTTGGAGAAAAACAAGACACTTCAATTTTCACTGAAAAGTGTCCACCGGATCACCCACAAATAAGGCCAAAGTTGATCTTACTCCATCCACTGCACCCCTAGATCTTGAGATCTTAAAATTGCAATTGGTAAATGACAAACTAAAGGAAGAGTTGAGGAAAGTTGAAATAGAGGCTTCCAATGTAGAAATAGCTAGGAAGATTTCTTTTCTTAAAATTTTGACACCAAATCTAGAAGCTTCGAGCTCTGGACATAATGATAATGAATCCCAAAAAAATAAGTTTGTGGGAAATATTGTTAGTGGAGGTGGCGGTGGGGATTAGGGTAGTGGAGATGGAGGAAAGAATAAGAATAAGAATTCTTATTTTGAAGATGATGAAGGAGCCAAGAAAGGAGGTGGTAGTGATGAATGTTGAAAGGGTAAGGATAGCAGTCAATCTGACAATAAAAGAGATGATGAGAAAAGAGATTCTCATAGAGATCCACATACCAAGAGACCACTCCAAGTAGATATATATCAACAATTTTATTTCACCAGAATACCTGGCTATCCCAAACGATTTCCTAAAGATTCCAGGCTTGCTCTAGTCAAATTTGTTGGAAACAATGCTCTAAGTGGTGAATACCATCTCAAAGCATTTTACAATGTTATGGATGAATTTGAGGTAGAGGTAGAGGATGCCATGATGGAATTGTTTATGTAGTCTCTCATTAAAGATGCTCGAGAGTGGTATAAGAGTTTTCCTGCTAAGAGCATTGGCTCTTGGGAGGAATTCTAAAGGATATTAAGAGAGCAATACGATGACAAGAATGATTCAAGTTTTTTATTGAATCAATTTAATAATATTGCTAAAGGTCCTAATGAGTCCATGTTTGAGTTCAATACAAGGTTCCAAAAGGCTAGGAAGATGTTTCCTCCTCATCTACAATTGAATCACAATGTGTGCTTGGTAAATTACTGCAATGCTTTTGATACAAAAATGAGTTACTGCTTATTAGATAAGAATCCTCAGACATTGAGGGAAGCTTACAAGGTGGTGGAATATATTTAGAATATTAGTAGAGTAACTGGTAAAGTTGGTAGAAGAGATGATTCAAAACTCTTCAGAAATTCAAAAAAGGAGGATAAAATTTTTGGTGCTAAAGGGGGCACTCTTGAGGATAAGATTGGTAATTTTATGAAAACTATAAATGAAAAAATTGTAAACAAGAAATGGATCAACCAAAAAATTATCAAAGGAATGAAAGACCTCCTCAATTGTAAGATCACCTAGAATAAGGTCCCTTTGGATCCTTTGTAGAAGAATTTAGGAAATTTTGTTGAAGACACCCCTTGGTGCATGGGTTTCCATATTCCACATTCTCCTCAACAATGTGCAATTTCACAAATGGTTGAGGTGGAAGAGGATATACCTGAAGGATAATTTAGGAAATTTTGTTGAAGACACCCCTTGGTGCATGGTTTTTCAAATGCCACTTTCTCCTCAGCCAAATGAGGAGGATATTGATAGACTCATGGTTATGGGTGATTCTGATTTTACTGATAGTGAATGCTCATATGATATGGAGTCCCATGAAATGGACATAGATGATCAAATAAAAATTGCTAGTACATATCATCAACAAGTTCTCTTTGATGAGGATGTTGATAGTGATACTGAGGTATATGATTTGGAAGCAATTGAAGATGGTTTGTCCATGAGAAGGCCCTCAAATGAAGAGATTGCAAGATATATTGTGGCATTGGCTACCCAAGCTAGAAGTTCATATCATCTAAGGAATAAAAGAGTTGGTGGTGAACAAGGCAGTCCATCTGATCTTTTCATTAAGGAGCATAATGCAAAAAGTAAAGAACATAAGCTTGATGGAAAAATAAAAGTAGTCAAAGCTAAAGAAGTTAGGGGAGATAAAATTTGGGATAAGAAAGTAGATAATCCAAAAACTAATGTAGAATCCAAATCCCCTACTGCTAAGATAAAGACACAAAAGTCAAATCATGAAGTTACAAGGAAGGATGCCAAGCATAGAGCTAAGGTAACCAAAAAAAAATAGGAGAGTAGCAATGAAAAAGGTATGCTCCTAGTTGAATTACCCAAGTGTACTCCTATTGATATGTTTCAATTACCTAGCCAAGTAAAAGTATTTGTGATTTTTCTTGAAATAATGAGAATAGGTGAACATAAGCAAAAGGCAGTAGCTCTTATCAATGGTACTACTATAGCTTGTAATGATTAGTGATTCCCACTCCACCCAAAGTGAGTGAAAAGGATAAGAAAGACAAGGAAGTTGAGGGAGTCATCACTGAGATTACCCATATTTTCCTAGGAAATTTAGTGTCTACTTGTTCGTGGAAGATTGATCCATTTTTCCTCACACTGAATGTTGAGCGAAATTTTCTAAAAATATGTATTATCGATTCTAGAGCATCCAATAATTCATGCCAACCAAAATTATGAAGGCATTGGGATTGAAAGTTGATAGCACTCATGGTAATTTCTATGCCATCGATTCAAGAGAAGTCCTTGTTAGTGGTGTGATAAATGAGCTTCCTTACTGATTAGTGGCTTATCCAGACAAATATTTTAAAATGAGTGTGGTGGTAGTGGATGGGTATGTGCAGGATCATCATGGAAAAAGCAGGCCCTTAAGTGGCAAAAAATTCAAAAAAATCAAAGTTAGGCAACTTGACATAAAAATTTGAATAAGTTATCTATGTTATTTCAAAAATATGTAAGAATAGAATCTGTAGCAAATTGAATGTAGTTTCTAAACTTTAGGTTTTTTAAAAAAAATTTTGAAAATTGAAATTTCAATGGAGTGGTACTTAAATTTCAGGGAAAAAATAAGAAGTAGGTGTCTATCGACCACCCTAACCACAATAAAATGATAATTATTTTTATAATATTTTAGATATAAGTAGAGGACTCATGCCCGATGTGATGCATATTTTTGTAATTTTTTTTCCAAGTAAATAATTAATTATGAATTTTTATTACAACTTTTTAAAAAATATAAAAACTTGTATGTCTGACCACCTTAACTTGGTCAAAACTTCATGAAATTTAATTTTTCTATTTTTAATCTTATAGTATGTGAAGCATATAGTGTGACGCATGTTTTGGATTCAAAAAATGTGATACCGTTTGAAAGCTATAGATGTGTTTTAATTAGCCCATCAATCAGGACTTTAGTCGTAATTTGAATAAAAAATGAATAATAATTAATTATTAAATTTAAAGTAAATCATAATTTATATCAGTGGAAAGCTGAGAATATTCTTTAAAAACCATTTTCGTTTCATCAATTTTGGGTTAAAAAATAGTCATCAGCCACATACCCATCATATTGCCACTTTTTGGCCCATCATGATCCTGCACATACCCAGATATCCCACCTAATTATGGAATGCTGCTATCTCAGAAATGGAGTGCATCTATGGGAGGTAGTATGCAATCTGACATGTCTTATGCCACATTTCCCATTGATGGTAAGGACATTCAAGTGGTGTGAGAACCAAAGGTACCACATATGTTGGAGCATGTTCCTATATATGACACAATTATTTTCATACATACTTATATTAGTGATGTCAAGGTGGAAGAAGTACCAAGAGAAGTTGATAGGTACCCTATGCCCATAGAAAATGAGGTTTTAATATTATTTGATAAGGATGAACTTTGGAAAATGTACTTTGATGGTGCAAGTTCCAAGGAAGGGTCTGGTATAGGGATATTATTGGTGTCACGTAATGGAAATACATACAAATTCCCTTTCACTTTATATTTTGTATGCACAAATAATGTGGTAGAATATTCAGCATTATTACTAGGATTGAGATTGGATGAGAAGCACAAAATAAAAAATTTAATGGTAATTGGTGATTATGAGCTTTTGATATCCCAAGTAAGGGCCAAATATTCTTGCAAGAACAATAGACTGAAGTAGTACAAAAATGTTGTCTGGGATTCCATTGAGTAGTTTGATGCTTTTGGAACTGACTAGATTGAAAGAGGATATAATAGAGTAGCCAACTTACTTGCTAACATTGCATTGAAGCTAAATGACATAAATTTTATAGGTATCTCTAAGGTTGAGGTACAATCAAGGCCTTCCATTCCTGACAATGTGCATAACTAGTATATTTTCAATGATGATGAGGATATTCTCCAATTTTTGAAATCTGTTGACAAATATGAAGGTCAGGAGATTGAATTCAGTGGATTTGTTGAAAATGTAGATGGTAAGGACATGGTATTTGGGAAGGAGATCATCCAGTTGAAGTCTAATAAAATCCTCAAAGGCCTTGTAGCACTTGAAAGGGTCTTTGACAATCAAGATAAAAGCAAGATTAAGACAACTTCTAATCATCTAGAGGACCTGGAGGAAGTACATTTGGGGACTCAAAATGTACCTAAGAAAGTGTATATAGGAAAGAAAATGAAGCCTAAGGTTAAGGCAATGTTAATTGTCTTACTCAAAAAATATAGACATATCTTTGCTTGGTCATATGATGACCTAAAAGCATATAGAGAGGACCTATTTTAGCATGAAATTCCTTTGAAGGAGAATGCTAAGCCTTTTAGGAAGAAGAAAAGACCAATTAATCCTACTTTGGATCCCAAGATGAAAGAGGAGATGGTAAAGTTAAGAGATGTTGGCATCATAAAGGCCATCAGACATTCCTTGTGGGTATCCAATCCGGTGCCAGTAAGAAAAAAGAATGATGATATAAGGTTGTGTATTGATTTCAGGAATTTCAATATATCCTCATTAAAGGACAATTATACATTTCCAAACATGGAAGCCATGTTACAAAAGATAATTGGTTGTGAGTTGCTGTCAATGATAGATGGTTTGTTAGGTTATAACCAACTGAAGGTAAAGGAGTCTGAGCAGTATAAGACTACATTCACTACTCCATGGGGCACTTATGCATATGTGAGGATGCCATTTTGTTTAACAAATGCAGGTGCCACTTTTTAGAGGGAAATAGATGTAGCCTTTTCTTATTGTGTTGATGTATTTATGGCTATCTACAAAGATTACTTGACTTCCTACTCCAAGAAAGAGGAAGATCAATGTATGCACTTGGAAAAGGTATTTGTCAGGTCTCTAGAGTATGGGATATCTCTGAATCCAAAGAAATTTTCATTTGGGGTCACTGAGGGAAAATTGCTTGGGCACATTGTGTCCAAAGAAGGAGTAAGGATTTCCCCTAAAAGGGTAGCAACCATAAATAAGATCCCTCAACCAACAAATGTCAAGGACATTCAATCATTCTTTGGACAAATAATTTTTTTGAGAAGGTTTGTGACTAACTTTGTAGAAATCAATACTCTAGTCTTGAAATCTCCAAATTCCTCTAAGCTAATGGATATTTTCTCTTTCAAATCTTTTCATACTATTGTTGTTGTTTTATTACAAAAAAATGAGGAGGGATTTGAACAACCCGTTGCATTCTTTAACAAATATTTACAAGCTACAAAGCTCAAATATGACATGATTGAAAAGAAAGCATATGCTCTAGTTAAGGCTGAGAAGAATTTTAGAACTTACCTAACGAGAACTACTGTCATAGCTTTTGTACCAAGTGCTATTGTGAAAGATATCTTCACTCAACAAGAAACTACAAGCAAAAGGTATAGATGGATCAATGGGATCCAATAATTTAACATTGATGTCCAAATTACCAAATTAGTAATAGGGAATGTTCTAGCTAAATTGATGTCATAAACTAATTTGGAGGCTAACCAGATTAATCAAATAGAGATTGTTGATGTTGCACCTATCTGTGATATGCAGACATGTGAATGGTATAGAAGGTGTGTACAATTGAATTTGACCACTCCCATATGGTCAAATTCCCCATTGTATTCCTTTTTCTTGAACCCATCATTCACATTAATTAAATAATTTATTATTTGATTAATATTGCCTTGTAGCCTAATGTTCCCTAAGGTATTTAATAAATCAATTAAATACCTTACCCCTTTCATCTATAAATTAAATAAAAACCCCAATTTATTTAATTTAGTCACTTTTTTTTTTAATAAAAAGAGGGTAAAAACTTTATTGAATCAGAACAACATTACTAAGTCAGAAGGAAGAAGCCAAGAGGGGCCCAACAAAATAAGAATTAATTCACACCCAAGAAGCATCTCATATCCTCCGCAACCCACTTGTCAAGAATAGGGGCCATGTCATTAGGAAGATTGCCCCAACCATCCACATACCAAGAATCAGTCCTCTCCGATTCCCATCTAGCCAATCCATCAGCCACCCTATTCCACTCTCGAGGAATATGGCAGAAAACAATGGAATCTAGAGAAGAGCACAAAGAAATAATCTGCTTGACAATCACAACAAGCTTCCAATTCATATCCTCCAACTATCGCTTATGCAACATATCAATAACCACCTGAGAATCAGACTCACAAAAAATCCACCGCCACCCAAGGCCAACCGCACACTCAATTGCCATAAGGATAGCACTAGCCTCCATAAGATTATTGGTATGCAAACCACGATACATAGAAAAGAAAAAAGCCACCACTCACAAGCTATCTCTACCAATACCACCAACTCCAGCATGCCCAGGATTACCCCTAGATGACCCATCTGTATTGAGTTTTAGCTCCCCTAGAGCAGGCGGACACTAGAAGCCATCCCGAGCTACCCTCTCATGCCCATGCCTATGATGCACGCTGCCCAAATTTTTCCTATCCCTAGCACCAAGACCCAGGGAATTAACAACACCCAAGTCCCCAGGAGCAACTGGCACAGACAAATCACACTTTGTAGACAAAGTCTCCTACAAAGCCCCAAGAATCTGCCTCCAAAGTTGCTCCAAGATCAATTTTTTATCTAAGAAAATTCATCTGTTGCGCTCCAACCAAAGATGCCAAACAATCAAACTAGGGCCAATGCTCCAAGCAATTTTAAGAAAAGAGGTTTTGGCAGGCGATGATCCCTGTCTCCTTCAAAAATCTTCCAAGGCAGAGACATGGCAACATGGTAAGCTCCAGAGATTCCACCAGTTATGCCAGATATCCTTAGCAAAGGAACACTGAAAAAAGAGATGCGAGAGGCATTATTTATGCTGACCACACAAAACACACATGGAAGGGCCCTGGAACCCCTGTTTCCAAAGATTGTCCCAAGTAAGACACTTACCTTGGACAACAAGCCAAGAGAAAAGCCAAGCAAATTTATTCCAAACATGCTTCCACCAAGGAACCTCAGAGCTCCCAAAGACATGTTTATCCAAAACCTGATAACCAGAGGCAACCAAAAATTTACCCCGCAAATTTGGACCCCAAGCAAGCACATCTCTCCCAAGAAGAGAGTTGCAGGTGTGATCTGAAAGAATCTTAGCAAGCACTTGACGATCCTCCAAAACCCCCCCAGGAGGCCAATCCTGAGGGTCCTTCCACCTGGACATAGTAATCTAACTCAAAGAATGTTGAGATTTTAAGTCGGCCACATGACACCAATCCACCTCCTCAAAAATTTGGCTCAAGTCCTGAAGGTGGGGATGAGAAGAAAAAATAGGGGGATGTCCATCCCAAGAGTCATGCCAGAAGAGAGCTTCCTGACCCCCATTACAAATCCAAAAAAGGCCCTATTTCACAAGCTTGGCACCCCATTTGAGGGTACTCCAGATCATAGAACCTTTCCCCTCCAGACTGAATCTTACAACCTCAATGCTTTCCACCACACCCAAATATTTGAGGGTAAGAATTTTAGCCCACCACAGATGCTGTTGTGAACACCAACGCCAATATAGCTTAGCAGCCAAGGCCTGCCCATTCAAATCAGTTCGTCATAAACCAAGACCCCCTTCTTGCTTTGGCCTACAGACAACATCCCATTTCACCAAGCTCCACTTTCTATGAAGAAGGTTGCTAGACCACAGGAACTGACGAGATAGTCTCTCGAAATCTTGAATAAAACTTGATGGAGCAGAAAGAACAAAGCACTTATAAAGAGGGAGAGCCTAGATCACAAACTTAAGAAGAGTCACTCTTCCAGCTGAAGAAAGCCACCTGCAAGTCCAATGGCTGACCAAACTTTGAAACTTGTCAAGAGTCTCTTGCAAAAACCTTTTAGGGAGAGAACAAATGGCAAGAGGGATTCCAAGATAGAGAAAAGGAAGCGAACCGATCTGGAAATAAAGAATACCTACTAATCTCCTTTGGATACCCTTAGGAGTATGGAAGAAGTAAATGAGATACTTCCCATCATTAATGTGCTGCCCAAAGGCTGCCAAGTAGCTATCCAAAACATTGCGCTAGTTTAAAGCCTCCTCAACCCTTGCCCTACCCATTAAGGCAGTATCATCAACAAACTAAAGATGAGTCTGAGGGGGAAGATCATTTCCCCAATTCCAACCCTAAATCAAGCCACTTGCTACCTGAGCACGAATAAACCTTCCCAATCCTTCCCCAAGTAGGATGAATAAGTAGGGTGACAAAGGATCTCCTTGTCTAAGGCCTCTAGAAGCACCAAACAACTCAGTGGGCTCCCCATTGAGAAGCACTGAGAAGGAGGAAGAAGTAACACAACTCCTCACCCATTCAATCCAATCACTAGCAAAGCCAAAAGCTCCAATAATCTTGAATAGAAAGCTCCATTTAAAGCGATCATATGCTTTTTCCATGTCCAACTTGATAAACACAGATTTTTCTTTTGAGGATTCCATATAATGGATGGTCTTAGCAGCAATCACAACACCATCCATGATCTGTCTGCCAGCAACAAAACCCCCCTACTCCTCAGAGATTAACTCACCAAGCCAAGGTCTCAGCCTTTTAGCAATCAACTTACTAATAATCTTATAAACAACATTACATAATGCAATAGGCTGAAAAAGATCCAAAGAATTAGCTCCCTCCTTTGGAATGAGAGATAAAAAAGTTGCATTTAGAGACTTCAACATTTGTTTATTCATGAAAGATTCCTTAACAACCTCTAAGAGGTCCAACTTAACCACCTCCCAAAACTCCTGAAAGAATTCAACAGGGAATCTATCAGGCCCCGGTGCTTTACCTTTCTTCATCTCGAACACAACATTCTCAAGCTCCAACAAGGTAATAGGAGAAAGCAATGATTCATTCATTTCATTAGACACTAGCTGCGGGATACAATTCAAAATCCTTGTTTCAGCCTCCTCAGTTGGAGGCGAATCCTTAGAAAATAATGAAGAGAAATACCAAATGCATTCTACAGAGATAGAAGCAAAAGAGGACAAAATTTCCCCATTAGACAACACAAGAGAAGAAATAACATTACCTTGCCTCCGGTCTTTAACTAAGTTGTGAAAAAAAGAAGTATTCTTATCACCAGCCTAGAGCCATTCAATACAAGACTTTTGTTTCCAAAAAATTTCTTCTCTTAACTCCCATTCCTCTACCTCTTTTGTTGCAGCAATCTCTGACAAACTCAACTCTTTCGTTAGGCCTTGATCACGAATCTGCCTGGTGATTAAGTCCAAGTTATCCTGAGCCTTCTATTTTTCATGAAACAAATTACCAAAATGTTGCCTATTCCATCTTTTAAACTTGTATTTGATGTACTGTAACCTCTTTGAGAATGAGTACATAGCAGTGCCATAAGCTGGCTTCCCAAGATCCCACCAGCCATAAATCATATCATGAAGAGACTCATCCCGGAGCCACATGAGTTGGAACTTGAAAGTTTGTCTAGCACATCGTTGAGGCACATCAACTGCAAGCTTAATTGGCCAATGGTTGAAGCCTCGAAAATCCAATATTTCAGAGCTAATCATCCACCTATCCCCTATCCAATAACTAGACACCAAAAATTTATCTAGTCTTTCAAAAATAGCAGCATCTCCAGTTCTCCTATTATTCCATGTGAAGACTCCATTAGTTGGTTTGACATCAACTAACCTCAAAAGAGCCATATTATCCTGCAAGAGCCTAGAGGAAGGCTCCAAATGAGCACTACCTCCTCTCTTCTCTTCTAAAGAAATGACAGCATTAAATCACCAGCCAGGATCTAAGGTAGGTAAGGATCTAAAGACCTCACATGTCTAACATGATCCCACAGTTGTGCTTTACCTTGGAAATCAGTCAAAGCATATATATTAGAGAAAATAACTTTCTCCCCTGACTCTAAATGAAAAGAAACACAAGAAATCAAACTCTTATAGGAGATCCACCAAATTGGACTAACCTTTTGGGGATCCCAAAAACAAGCCACTCCACCAGAATTACCAAAAGCACCCACACATTGACATTGGACATGACTCCAAATCTTAGGAGCCACACTTATCATACTATCCTTTGATAACTTAGTTTCCTGCAAGAAAATCACATCTGGAGAATGAATGCGAATGAAATCTCGAATAGCCTTTTGTCGAGGGATGCTATTCATACCCCTCACATTCCAAGAAAGAACTATCATCATTGGGGTTGGGAAAAGTGAGCATCAATAGTCTACATCAAACCAACCTCAACCAATGTCTCTCCAACAAGCTTCACCTTTTCTTGGTCCTTTTTGTGACCAACCTTAACTGATTTCTCAGGAATCCCTTTCTTAAAAGATTTTTGCTGCACACTGAGAATAGAGGAAGAAGTTTAAACTTACCTAAATTAGGGCTATCCTGAGCCTCCAAGTAGACCTTACCAGCACTAGAGGGGCCACCAGAATCAACAACCCCCCATCCCCTACACCAAGAGCTAGAGCGGAAGGACCTAGACTAGACACCATCTGAGGATCCTGGTCACCAAGCTTATCCACTCCAGGTATAAACGAAGGCTGTACCTCAGCCAACTCCTTAGAACTAGAGCCATCCACCATTTGCATGTCAGCTATAAACCCTTCCTCTTGAACTAACTCCTCCAAAGCCTCAAATCCATTGAAAATCTCCCCTTCCTGTCTATCCTAGAAAGGCCTCTTTTGGCCTCGTCCACAATTATGAGGTTTAACTGGAACAAAACCATCTTTGTTCGCTGCCATTCCCTGCATAGGATCCTTACCCTTTTTCACCCTTAGATTAGATTGGGAACCTGCATTATTTGCACCTCCCACACCAAAAGCCCGAGGAAACCTCTGCTATAGATGCCCATATTCATGGCATAACTGACAACGAAAAGGAAACATTTCATAATCCAAAGGCTAAGTCTAGGAATTAGAGCCAATAGTCAAATAAATAGAATCGGGCAGAGGTTGACTCAGATCAATCTCGACACAAACCCTCTCATAAGAAAAGGTCTTCTTATCTAAAGTATGTTGAGAAGGACCAATAGGCTTACCCAACAATAAAGCAATTGATTGTAATATATCAGTTCTCCAACATTCAAGCAATAGTTGAGGAAGGTGAACCCAAACCAGAACCCTAGAAGGCAACTCTTCCGCCTAATTAAAGCCAGTATGCCATGGTTTTATGAAAAGACCTACTTGATTATAAAAATAAGGCCCCCATTCAAATTCCCTATTTCGATCAGCAATGCACAAGAAATCTACCAGAAATTTTTTTTTTGCAGCCAACAGAACATCAAAGTCACCCTCTGGGGACCATGTCTTGTGGATCCAAGTGTCCAAGAAAGAAAGAGAAACCATCATCCCCATAAACTTACAAATCAAAACATGCTTACTGTAGTAATCTAGATCTTCAGCTACCGCCTCTGATTGAATCACTAACACAGGATGAACTTGCGCCCTTTCCAGACATCCATTTATCTTATGCATTATAAAAGTACTAGATTTTGTCAAACCCTCTCCAGACAAAGCCCCACCACCAACCTCCACCATAGGAATATCTCCCTTCACCTCACCAATCGATGCATTCCTTGCCATTCAAACCCTAGCCAACAGAGAAATCAAAAGGATCAAACTTGAGAGAAAGGGGTCGGTGACAATAGATGACCCAATGCCCACACCAAACCCCTACAGATTGCACCAAAACCCCCCTTGAAACTGCACCCACGCACATAAGAAAGAAGGCTAAAAGAGCCACCCCTGGCCCCTACCCGCACCGCCCAAACTTCCCACCCACTCATCCACTAGAAACACAGAGACACTAGGCTAGGGAATAGATGCCCTAGTGCGTCCACACCCAGTACCCACGAGTGCCATCTCCAATCTCATTTCCAAGAGCATTCAAGAGCCTTAATTTAGTCACTTTAGCCCACATGAATTAAATCAATTATTAATTCATCATTTACTCTCTCCTCATGTCACATCCTCCATAATCCTCTCTAATCCAGATTAATTTAGTTAATTTGTGATTAGGATGTGCACACTCCTAATCATCATTAAGGTCATATCCTCCATAATCTCCCCCTTGCCTCTAATTTGTCATTAATTTATCTAATCATACATTTTCACAACCTTAATCACCCGATGAACCCAACCTAATCTCCATGCCATTTATGGCATATGTCCTAACTCAACCATATTAAATGATTTCTCCTTTTGGAGAAGGCGCCCCCTTCCCCATGTGAGTTCTTAATTCACATTTATTTATCCAATGCACTTTAAGAAATTTTAAATTCTTTCTCCCATCCCCATGAGAACATGTGGAAAAGGACCTCATTTATTAGGATATCTTGTCCCTTCCCAAGGTACAACCTAATACCTCCATGTCATCTCCACATCGACCTCTCTTTTCCACATAATCTGCCACATGTCAAGATGTGAGGGTTTGTGAGTTCTTAACCAACCTTGGCCCTTGATCTTTGCCATCATGGATCAATCTTGACCCTTCACTCCTTTAGAGGCATTTCCCCTAAAAATGGTGCAAATGTTCCTATTTGCACTATCCACAATCAGGCATTCAATCATACTTAGAACTCAAGCCATCACATAACATCCACCATTGTTGTAGCATTTTGAGCTTCCATATTGCATGTATCCACATACCCATTCGCATCATTAGAATCCTCATCTCTCCATGATCATTTAGAGCACCATTTTGAGCTATTTTTCCACCAAGGAGCACACATATCAAATAATCAAAGGGCCAACCAAGACCATCATATAAACAAGGTAGAAATTTTCAATTTCTTATGTTTTGTTTAGATTTAACTAGGCCTAATCTGAGTGTTTTTTTTGTGTTTTCCTTTGTTGCATTAGTTTAGTCTTTGCATCTTAGAGTAGGAATTCACACTTGCACACATTCTAGCCACACACTTTGGGTGGGACCCACATCATGAGTGAATTTTATGTTTGCTTTTTGTTTTAAATTTTGTAGCTTTAGACTTAATACACAGGTGTGAATCTTCCCCCAATGGGTGAGTTTGCTCAATACATGAGTGAAACTACTTTGAATATGGGAAATCTCACTTCCTCTCTTTCTTAAAAGGGTAGAATTGCAATCGATAATCCAAATCACCAGACATAGAGGTGAATTTTCCTAAGAGTACCTGAATAGGTGAGAATGTTAGATACAGAGGTGAACTTGATTGAGCTATAGGGGAAAAAATGTATACTCTCCTCCACCCGATAGGTAACTGTGACTTCGCCCATCCCTTAAATAGTTGATTCTACTCCACAGAGAAGGGCGAACTCATCTCACACAAAGGAAAATTTGTAATAATCCATAACCTTTAATTTTTCAGTTTGAGCTACAATTTGATTTCAGTTTTGGGTACTGACTAGCTAACTTGTTTGTCAGTGATTTTTGGCATTTTAACTAATATCTTGAGAAATTGTTCCCCCATGTTTTTCCAAGATCAAAGGTCAAAACTACTAACACATGTGTTGCAAGACGAGCGGTCGAAGCCTTTAGTTAGCTCTTTATGTTGTTTTTCTCACTAAATTAGGTACACGTAGATTAATTAAAGGGTCAATTAACTTGTTTGTTGTGTTTGGGAGAGAATTGTTAATGTATCCACTCCCCTTGCACCTTTTGGTGATCCTAGGTGATGAGAAATCACAATTCATTCTATTCCAGTCTAGTCTACCTAGGAAGTGTTAGTGTGTCTAGGTTCTCCCTTTGCACTACGTGTGAGCATGGGGACTAGCCAAAGCATCTAGTATTTCCTTCCTTTAGCGAGACCTACCTGGGATTTTATCACCCAGGGAATGATTCCAACCATGTGTTACCAGTGAGGTATATAGAGGGGGGAGAACTAAAGTTGTACCCCAATCTAGTCACATAATGTCTAGTGAAGCATCAAAGCTAGGGTGATACCTAGATAAGACATGGAGGGTTGGTTCAAGTTTCTAGTACCTCACCGGTGCTCCCAATCCATGCTTATGATAGGCTGGTGTTCACTGTTGTACCTCACCTACCTAGCATATATCAAGGATGCACAATATAGCCTATTTAATCTATATAGAGACCCATGTTTTAGTCATGGCTTAGTGTAGTGTAAGGGATATGCACCATACCCCAAAGTGACTCATCATGTACTCCCTTGCATTGAGATAGAAATCCTCGTAGTGGACTCTGATAGTCTCCGAGAGAGAGTGTAAAGGTGAGACCATGGCGTATATTGATGAACCTGTGCCACTGAATTGCTAGTTATCTGCCTTCATGAGAAAGGGTGATCTAGAGAACCACCCTGGTATCACAGAGTATTAACCTTGGGGTGTCCCCTCAAGGTGATGGGCCTACATCAAGTTTGTAAACCCTTAGATCACTAATTCTAGGATTGTGTTGCTTGTCGTGTCTTCTTTGTGTGATACCAATGCTTTTTGTTAGTCTAAGTCAGTCCAACCATTTTCCTTTATGTTTGCCATGCTTTTTTCCTTTTCCATAGTCTATCCCTATCCTCAGTGGAAATTTTCCCTCTCATAGGAGGGAACTTGTATTGTAGAAAGGCAATCCTACCCTAAAAGGGGCATTTTCGTGTCTTGAGTTTGATCTAGGTCATCCTTTAGGTGATTTTATCCTTGTTAGAGGTGCATTTTTTTGTGGGTCCCTTAGTTAGGTGACCTTGCATCTACCTACTCCCTAGATAGGCGATCCTGCCATCCTTTTAGGCAAGTCTACATCTAGTTTGTACCTTTTAGATCCTCCTATTCCCCCTAGAATAGACAAACTTGTTGTTCGTAGTGGTGATCCCACATTCGTCTGTACCATCCTTGTCCATACAATTCAAGAAATAGCTGATCCTATCATAGGCGTTTCCATTCCTCGTCCATACATCTGTGGAAGTACAAAAACTTGTGATTCTAATAGGTGATTTTGCCTGTGTTCATACATCTCAAGATAGGGGTGATCTTGATCCTTAGATAGGTGATTTTGTGTGTTGTGTCTACCTATTTCCTTTTGGGCATCCAAATATTTAGGAGATCCTATGTCATAGAAAGGAGATCCTAAACCCTAAATATTTAGGCAATCTTGTGTCTTAGAAAGGTGATTTTGTTACCTAGATAGGCGAAGTTTTTACACACAGACAAAATTTGTGGACCTTTTGATAGGTTATCCTATCACCTGGAGGAGAAATCTTGTCAAAAACAAAGGTGTATGCACTTCCCATATAAAAATCCCTAGAGTTAATCCTTTGGACCACTGAAATCCTTTTTTTTTTCAAGTTTGATTCCACGATTGAAATTATTTTATCATCATCCATTCACCTATAATTGTCATTTTAGTAGATCTGCATTTTCCAAAAGTCATCAATTCCTTAATCAAATCATATAGGTGCATCTTATAACATCCCTATAGTGCATATCCATCATCGGTTCATCAATCCCAATCTCTTAGACTTCATTTTAGGGGTTTTTATCCAAGTTGGATTAGGTGTTTGATCCTGATTGTCATCCCTCACACTTAGGATTTTTATCCATCCTGAGTGGGTAATCACTCGCGAACCAATCAATCTACTTCCATCTTGAGGTAGATTCAGTGTCATAATCATCCTTTTTGTAATCCAATCTGATCATCAACATCATATGTCATCTATTCAAATCCATGAACTTGATTTAGAGTAAATCTCATCAATCCAATCCAATCCTATCAATCATCTAATCCCATCAATCAACTTGATCGAAGAAAATATAATCACTTATCCAAGTCATCCTATCTAATCAAACAATTAATCCTTTAGCCATCATCTAGTTCCATCATTTAATTGAATCTTAGGGCTTAGTGTCATCTTAGTCACTTGGTAGTTTTGGATTTTCATGCCCATTACCTGATTGCAAGCAAAGAAACTCATGGTAGAACAATAGTCCCAAGGTGCTCAACTTCGCATTTTTCATTATCAACCCACCAACTATGGCTTATCTCAATCTAATACCGAGGTTCATAATTCATCCACTCCTGATGAAAGTATGGTCAATTAATCTGAGGTCACAATCGACGAATACCTCAAGAATCCCTCCAATGTCCAAACGATTGATCATCTCCTTAGTTACCATGGAGATAAGATCCTTGCCACATTACTCCTGTAAGTTATCAAGCCATCATTGGGGTTTGACTTATCAAAATATGTCAACATCACATATCTTGTGCCCCCTGTGTCACAAGATCCTCAAAATTCTTAGAATGACCTAGGTAATTCATGTATGTCCCCCAAGGTCTACCACAAGAGTGTTGGTACCAACCAGGATTTGGAAATGTTGTTCTTTATCAAGTAACACCCCCTGTACCACCCCCTCAGGTTTTGATTTTGGTTATCAATGTACCTGATCCAAACATTCCTTAAGGCCCTAATCCTAATAATCCTCTTCGTCTTGGTATGTCGCAAGGTCTTCCCAATCTGCCAAGTGCAAAAATCCTACAAGCTTCAATCCCCATACCATCTACATCACCTCTCCTTCCAAACCAACTGAGTCAACTACAAGGGAATACCAATGGAAATCCTTTTGTTGCACCACCTCCATCTCTTGGATCTACACCTGCATCAAACTTACCTCCACCTCCATTCATATCCCAACAATTTCCTCAAGGCAATATCACACCCTTGCAACAACCTCAGGGAAACCCATAGCAGGCACCACCATCGCAATCACCTCATTAGCAACCACCACAACAAACCCCATCTCAGCCTCCACAACATACGTCGGTTCCTTCGCAACCCCCACATCACACAAAAATTATGTCACAACATCAACAACAACCTCCACACCTGCTGCAAGGTATCCCATCACCACCCCCTCACCAATTGTAGGTCCCTCCTCACCAGCCAACATCATCCTATTAGTTACCTCTTTACCAATATCAAGTCCCTCAACAACCATCATCCTATCAACAACCCCCTCAACATTCCAAAAATCTGACACAACTGCAACAATCCTTCCAACGAATGTTAGGAAACCCTATTTCCCAATACTCATACCATCCAAAAAGCACTTATTATGTGCAACGCACCACATCCAATCCTAATGCCAATTATCCTTATCACAATAATCAACAATCCCAGTAGTAGTTGTCTTACACAAACCCCCATAAATCACAAAATAATGCCTACTATCAGCAGTTTAATTTGCAACAGCCTCCATATTCTTCTCAATAGCAAACAATCTATAATTACCAATCCAATCCATACTACCCCCAATAGAAACCATCATATCAACAAGGTGCCTCCTCCTCATATTATCAAGCCCAACCATCATATCAATAGGGTTCCTCCTCTTCATATTACCAAACCCCACCATCCTACCCACAATCTTATGCCAATCCCCAATCCACATATCCCAATCAATATTAGCAAACCCCTTCATATCCACCTTCACCATCATATGTTCAAACTGTCATGACCCTATCCTCATCATATCAGAAATATGCTCCTTACAATCAATCCAATCCAAAAATCCTTCATCATCCGCACCTATCAATAAGGAGTGGGAAGAAATAAAATCCGCCCTAAAGGACTTGCAAGTAGGGACATCCAAAACATCTTTCAAATTCAATGAAATTTGTCCCTATCTATTTGATCCCTCTATCACACTTTTCCCCTTTCCTAAGCACTTTGAAATATTGAAGTTTGATAAATATAAAGGAAAGAGTGACCCTAGAAACCATCTGTAGGAATTTTAAACACATTGCCAAGAAGTCTTGCTTAATGATTACTATCTCATGTGATTATTCCCTAGGAGTCTAACAGGGATCGATCTAGAATAATTTATGGGTCTTCAAAACGGGTCCATCTCTTCTTTCACAAATCTACCAGAAAAATTCATTACACACTTCTCCTTCAACTTGGAGAAGGACATTGACACCTTAAATCTCTTGAAAGAGAAATGTGTGAGAAACCTTTGCAAGTTACCTAGGAAGGTGGCATGCCTTGTCTAGTCATCTAAAATCCACTCTTAGTGAGAAGGATATGGTAAGCATTTTCGTCACAAATTCCCATCCTGATATAGCACATAATCTCAACCTTCATTGTGTCACAACCTTTTTATAGGTCATAGAAAAGGGCACTCTTATTAAGAGGGCCCTCATTGCTAAGAGACAAATAAAAATATATGACCCAAACAATGATAAGTCATCTGGAGACAAGTCCCACTACTGGAATAAGAATAAAAATGTTATCAATGATGGTTTCATTGACACCAAGCATTTCCAAGTAGCCAACACCTCACAAAGGTCACAATATGTCTCTAATCAACCATCGGTTTCCAATGTTATATGTGTGTGATCGAAAATATGCATAATGAAATTAAGTAAAACAATATTCAAGCACACCAATAAGACATTGTATCAAAACATAAAATAAAAGGTAAGTAAATGCAAACTCAATATTCTACTTCGATTGTCATCTTATTGTCCTCTATCTTCAGTGTTTTTGTTGATTCCAGCTTTTGCTCTCAAATTTATGTGCTAGGCTCAACAAACTGTCTTCCTAAAGAACGAGATTTAAAATATGATGCATGATGCAAGACTCGGCTATGATATGGAATTAAACTAATATGCTTGAAGTAAACAGATGATGCTATGATATTAAAATGCTAAATGAATTAAATGCATGAACTCTAATTAATTGCCTATTATCAATGCTTAGATTCACACAGGTATTTATAGAATTTTCGAATGATTCTAATTGGCTGTCTTGATTGACGGTTGTGATAATTCCTGGCAGATCAAATGGCTGAAGATGGATGAAACTAAAGAGAAAATAGAAGAAAACTTGAAAACAAGATTTTTCTATTTTTACGAAAGAGGAAAAGATAAGAAGATAAGAAATTATCTTTCTTTAAAAAGATAAAAGAAAGATTTAAAAGTTGATAAATAATGAATTAAAAATTCAATTATTTATTTGTGGATGATATTCAACTTTTTCTTAATTAAATGAAATATTTAATTAAGCTTTTAAAGCAGAAGAAAGTTTATGATAAGAAGAAAGCTTTAATCAGGATTTTTGAAAAAAGCAGAAGATCTCATATTTAAATAAAATATTTAATTATGATATGAGAAGAAAACAAAAGATTTCACAATTAAATAAAATATCAAATTGTGATTTAGAAAGAAAGCACAAGATCCTTTAATTAAATAAGGTTTATTTAATTAAGTCACTTTTATGAAATTAATTAAATGAAATATTTAATTAATTAGAAGAAGAATTTAAAATAGAAGAAAGAGAAATATTTAAACTTAATTAAATCGAAAGATTTAATTTAAATTCAAACAGTGATAATTAATTTAAATAAATAAAATGTATTTATTTAATTAATTAAGTGGACATATGAAAATAATTAAATAAAATAAATTTATTTAATTTACGAAAGAAGAATAAAATGAATGAACAATATAATTAAATTAATTAAATTTAATCATATGTAGAGAATTTTTAGATAATTTAATTAAATAATAAATATTTAATTAATTGCCAGGATTATAGACATGACCATTTTTATGTGTATACATTTTGCCCCTCTTTGAAGTGATGTGTGAAACGCATTGCTTTCAAAGAAAATAAAAAAAAGTTTGCCCCTGATATGTTTCTGATTTTTGATGTCGATGATGCCCCCTCGGGAGGTAAATCACGGAAGATGATGTCAAGAATGATAGGGGAACAGTGATTTAGCTCCCGATAAATGATGTTTGTGATGGCCCAGTGAAAAATAATATGAAAGGAATGAAAAATGCCATTAACCCCCACCCTAATAGACCCTTAAAAGGTAAAAAGGGGTAAAATGAAGTGTCATTTTCACCTTGCCGCTACAGTGAAAAGTGAGCTCTGATAGTGACTTGGCGATATGGAGATCCCATTGCACAGGCATAGATTCGAGCGAGCGCACCAATACCAGAGACCAGCTACGTATGGACCCCCGGTGAGTGATTCCAACCGTTTGTGATTTCAAATTTCGCATTTTGAATCGAGTTTGCAAATGTTTTAGGTCAATTTTCAAATTTTTATCACGTTTTAGCACATACAAGAAAACTTTTAGCGCATTCAAAAAATTATGTAGCGCATATAGGAAATGTTGTAATGCATGTAGGTGTAGGTTTAAAATTGATCTTGTAGCGCATTCGACAAATAGAGTAGCGTATTTAGGTTAAACTCAGCTAGGATGATCATGTAGCGCATCTAGGGCATAAAATGGCGCATATAGGACTAGGGCCACGAGATGGATAAAGTTGCACATTTGAGAGTTAAAATGGCGCATCCATAGGATAGAATAGCGCATACCGAGTTTTAGCGCATACGAAAAATTCTGTAGCGCATCTGGGCAACAAAATAGCAAATATGGGAAATTTTTCACAGAATGCTTGTGTGATAAAAAATGATGATTTAAATTGATTCCTTAGTCAATAGATAGATGAATTGTAGTACCATCATGTTGATATGAGAAAAATGATAGAAAATCTGATAAAGAACTGATAACTTTGCTTCCAAAATTGAAAACAAAGAGTAGATAGCTAATAACTTTGTGGTGAACAACAAAGAGTAAATTGATTGATTGATTGATTTTGTGGTTGATAACTTTGTTTCTCACGATTGAAAAACAAAGAGTAGATGTTTGATAAAGTTGCTTTCTGTGATAGAAACCAAATAATAAAATTAGGGTATAAATTTGCATTCATGAATGAAATACAAATAGGAAATGATTTGTGTGTTGATAAATTTGCTTTCCTGAAAAGAAAAACAAATAGTAAATGATGATAGAGTAGATTTGATTTGATATTCAAATAGATTGATGTAGCATGTGATATGGGTCATTGATATGATTTTCTGGAAAGATAGTTCACATGATATGAGTCTGATTAATGTGTCTTTGTGATGATAAAAATAGGAGGCTTTCAAAAGCCTCCAGATTAGAGAGCAGTTCCCACTATGTTGGGAATGAGTGGGAGAGCTTACACTAGCTGAGCTATAGTTGATAGCAGATTATGGACTGGGACCTTTGTTGATGATGCCACAAGGTATTCGGGCCAATAGGGGACTGTTGACCGCTTTGGTAGAGAGATGGCACTCGGAGCATAACACCTTTCACTTGCCAACGGGTGAGATGAGTGTGATGCTTGAGGATGTGTACAGTATTCTTAGGATCCCAGTTGTTGGTGCTCTTGTGGTTTATGACCACAAGGAGATTGGTGGTACCGAGGCACTATGACGGATATGTGGCGATGCGAGCATTTGTGGCTACTGGATAGATTGGGAGGATTTTAGTAGGTATCCAACCTTAGTGGCTATGTTGGCATCATTTATTGGAGGGTTCCTTGGATCGGACCATCGGTTGAAGGGATTTGTAGTTGGTTGGGGTAGGATGTTGGAGTGGTTGGTGACACAGCCACGGAGGTTCACCTGGGGGAGCTGTGTATTAGCTAACATGTATCATGATCTTCATCAGGTAGTATATAGAGGACCTACTAGCTTAGCGAGTGGGGTGACACTTCTACAGATCTGGGTGTGGGAGCATATTGCGATCATGATACCCCATTGTACGAGAGATAGACCAGTAGGGAGGCCCTATGTGTATGCATATTCTGGTGCACTTGTCTAGCAAAAGCTGGGCAAGGTAGAGTATTGGCGACGGGTATTGGATGATATAGATGCAGCGATATGGAGACCATACACGGATTGTGAGGCATGGGCAAGTGATCACTTAGAGATGTCATTTGTTTGCAGACCATGATATCTGATAGGGCAGACCCCCTTTATTATTGAGATATTTCTGGCATTACGGGTCCTGAGATAGTTTGGATTTACACAGGGGATGCCCCAGGGCATTGCTCATTATGGGCGGTGCAAGGGTGATCCAGGATGGGGGCCATGCATTCGATACTAGGCAGCATACACAGAGTATTCTACCTTACAGCCAGAGGTATGGACAAACAGACCAGAGGTGCAGGATGTAGGGATGACAGATGATTATGCACAGTATTTCCATACGCATCCATGGGGGAGCTGTGTATTAGCTAACATGTATCATGATCTTCATCAGGTAGTATATAGAGGACCTACTAGCTTAGCGAGTGGGGTGACACTTCTACAGATGTGGGTGTGGGAGCATATTGCAATCACGAGACCCCATTGTACGAGAGATAAACCAGTAGGGAGGCCCTATGTGTATGCATATTCTGGTGCACTTGTCCAGCAAAAGCTGGGCAAGGTAGAGTATTGGCGACGGGTATTGGATGATATAGATGCAGTGATATGGAGACCATACACAGATTGTGAGGCATGGGCAAGTGATCACTTAGAGATGTCGTTTGTTTGCAGACCATGATATCTGATAGGGCAGACCCCCTTTATTATTGAGATATTTCTGGCATTATGGGTCTTGAGATAGTTTGGATTTACATAGGGGATGCCCCAGGGCATTGCTCATTATGGGCGGTGCAAGGGTGATCCAGGATGGGGGCCATGCATTCGATACTAGGCAACATACACAGAGTATTCTACCTTACAGCCAGAGGTATGGACAAACAGACCAGAGGTGCAGGATGTAGGGATGACGGATGATTATGCATAGTATTTCCATACGCATCCATTTCCATGATTTACAGTGCCATATGAGCCATGGATGATTGGGGTACCACCACAGCCAGGGGTAGGGAGACACGAGGATGTGGTTGGTGGAGAGCAGGCTATGGGCGGAGGAGAGGAGGAGGATGGAGATGAGGATGGAGAGGAGGAGGAGGGAGAGGAGGGTGAGGACGAGGACAACTCGGATGACAGGGATGATAGGGGAGATGATGGGGATGAGGAGAGGCAGCAGAGGTTGGATAGTCTGGGCAGAGCACAGATTGTTCGGTGAGCCAAATCTGGTGGAAGACCACGGATAGTGATTAGGGTGTCATCCTCTTCTCAGCAGGCACAGATGGTTGCATTGTAGGCTCAGGTTCAGACTTTTTAGGGACAATAGGCACAACTGCAGAGCCAACTAGCTCAGGCTCAGAGTGTGATAGTGCAGTTGCAAGCATAGCTTTCATAGGCCCAGTCATAGATATAGGCTCAGGCTCAGGCACAGGTGCAGGCTCAGGCTTAGGTACCCGCCCCAGATTCGCAGGTGACACAGTTGGTAGCAGAGAGGGATGCACTTAGACGACGGGCACTGGAGGATGAGGGTGTGGCACAGAGACTCATGGGTACCATAGAGAGTACATCATTATGGGAGGCCATTGTAGAGGGATTTGAGGTAGCCAGAGAGGCCGAGTACTACAGAGTTCGTTATGAGGAGTTATGCCCTCCCGAGCGACGAGAGCCTTATCCACGATCACATAGTAGGACAAGGACCCGATCATGGACATCGACACATGGCAAAGAGGTTACAAGGCCTTGACGGGATCTTGATGTAGGGGTTAGTGGCAAGCCGCCTCCTTCCGAACCAGCTCCTTTAGGGGCATCCACCAGCTAGTGTTTGGGACTGATATATTTTGCACATATGCAGGGCATGTATATTGAGTTTTGAGCACATCTCATGTATTATGTTTTGAACTTTTTAGTTTCATTTAGACATTGGACATTTGTATTATTTTGATCAGATTGGCCAGTTGTTTAATCAGGAGATTGGCCAGTTTTTAAATCAACTATAGTGTCAATGCTTGGAAGTGGAAAGTCATCCTTTGGACAGGCTTTGTTAAGATCTCTAAAATCAGTGCACACTCTGATGCATTTATCTTGCTTTGCTACTGGGACAATATTGGAGATCCATTCTGCATAGGCAATTGATCTTATAAATCTTGCATCTAGGAGTTTCTTGAGTTCTTCTTTAACTAGTAATGCAACATGAGGATGCATCTTTATGAGTTTTTGTTTCACTAGTTTAGCTCCTGGTTTGATAGACAAATGGTGCATTATGAGATCAGGATCAAGACCTAGCATGTCTGCATATGACCAAGCAAAATTGACTTGATTTTCTTTCAGAAAGTTCATGAACGCTGGGATTTCATTATCTATCATTGATTCTGCTACCTGTAGAATCCTTGGATTATCTACAGTTTCAATATTGATTTCCTTTATAGGCTCGATCAAAATGGGTGATCGCTCATGATAGTGCTCTGGGAGATTGTCAAGAGTCCCATCAGCTGGTGCCTTGAAAAGGTTTTCACCATCTGATGCGCTCTTTATTTTATTTTTTGTTTGATCTAGCACTGCCAGATTCTAGTTTTCACCACTAGATCGTTTTTCTTTATTTTCATTTTTGCAGCTAGGAGACTTGACACTCTCTTGATTAAAGATTTTGAACTGGAAATCGCTAGTAGAACAATCATTTACATCATCTATGCAAAGGAAGTTTATAATAGCTTTGTCATTGGGAAAAATAGGTAAATCAATAGGTTCAGTTAGATCCCAGTCAATGAGATCAGGATGGATTAAAGGTAACAAGTCATTTGGTCATGTGAAATCAGCAATGGTTAGAGTCAAAACAAAGTTATCGGTAGGATCCAAGGTATGAGGTAGATCAATGATGGTACTATTTACATGATAGTCTTGTTCGTTAAAATCCGACTCAATATCACTAGACTCATAGTTGCTTTGTAGTTCAGATTCTTGTGGTTGGGACCCTGAACCTTCTCCTTTGATTAAAGTTGGTGTATACTTGTGTATGACATCTACCTCTTTATCTCTCCAAAATTCATCATCATGGATGGTATCCCATTCATATTCAGCAGAATCTATATCAGAGTTATTTTCTATGAAATTCAAGGTTGCTGCCAAACATGTATCCTTTTTATCAGAACCTTCTTGTACTGTAAAAACATTACCTTGTGATTTTTTGGATGGGGTAGCATCATAGCCTAGTCCAATTTTATCATATGCAGTAAAACCTAGAAGATGGATAGGCTCAACTATGCCTTCTTTTCTTTTGCCAATAGGACCATTGTCATATCCCATCTTTTTCATGATGGAATACCCTTTCCCATATTAGTCAATTGGTAAGGTGACATTTAGGACTGTTTCATCTTCATCCTTATAAAGCTAATTCAGAATTGTTGTATCCTCAGGATCCCCCATAGGGAATTTTTCTTTGATAAATTGTCCATTGAACTTGGTAGTTGGTTCTGTTTGTAGTTGTGCTGATGTTGATGCTACTAATATCTGTTGTTGTGTAATAGAAGGTTGTCCATGTGATCAAGGTGATGTAGGTAGATTAGCAAGACAGAGAGAATATTCCCCAACTCCACTTTCCTTGAACTATAGTTTCTTGTCAAAGCTTTTGGCTAATTGACTGATGTGTATCATTCTTAGAAGTATTAGCAAGTGCTTCTCGGTTGTTTGGAACAAAAGTATCCTGACTAGCTTTGACATTGGCACAAGTTTGAATGTTTGAATTATCAGCTAATATAGTGATCTCCTATCCGTCATATGGAAACTTAAGACATTGATGGTAAGTGGATGGAACAGCTTGCATTTCATGAATCCAAGGGTGACCCAACAAGATGTTGTATGCAAGATCCCAGCCTAAAACTTGACAAAAGGTATTTTTGATAACAGGTCCCACTCTGATTGGTAGCATGATTAGACCTTTAGACGTTCTTTCCTCATCATCATAGGCTTTTATAGTAATCTTCCTCCTAGGATCAATGGAGTCCTCCGAAAATCCTAAAGCTTGAACCACTTTCAAAGTACATATATTTAAACTAGCCTCTCCATCTATTAGGACACGTTTAATACGGAACTTATGGATCATGACCTCTAAGTATAATGACGAATTGTGGGGATGAGTCATGGAAACATCATCTTTGTCAGAAAATGAAATACATGTAGGTGAGGACAAATGTCCTACCATGGCTTGAAATCGGTTCACATCCAAATCTATGGATACAGTTGTTTCAAAAAGGGCTTTCTCTAAAATTTCCTTATGTGCAAGAGAAATCTTCAGGAGTTCTAGAATGGTAATTTGGGCCGGAGTTTTTCGAAGTTGGTTAACTAAGTCATATTGATGTTGAGGGACGGGCTCAGTGGATTTTGAAGAGGTACCTTTCAAGAAAACTTTAGCTTGTGCTCTTGTTGTGACATTAACTTGCCCATAGTCTATCTTCTCCTTGATTTTTATAATGTTGATCCGCTCATCATCTGTATAGAGGTGACAGATTACCATGTCATTGATTTGATTCACATTTTTATCAAAAGCCTCTCCCTTTTGATAATTTGGCAAAGGATTGTGAAATGCTTGGTGATCTTCATTAGATTTTTGTTGTCCTTCTACTGTGATGGTGCCATTGTCAATGAGGTCTTGAATAGCATGCTTCAAAGCTTGACAATTGTTTGTACAATGACCTCTACACCTATGATCATCACAATAATAAGCCTCATTCCATGATGGAGGTTTTACACTAGGTTCATAATTGCGTTGAGGTGGTAAAGTAAGGACATTTTTTTCCATAACCTCTTTGAAAGAAGATTCCAAGGATTGTCCTAGTGGAGTGAAAGTTCTTCTACTAGAGAAGAATGAAAAGCGTTGTGGGTTCGTGTTTGAGGTATTCCCTAAGGTGTTGTTGTTGTTGTTTCCATGGTAATTTTGATTGTTGACAGTCCCCTGATTGTTGTTCTTTGGAGGGGGAAGATTGTTTCCTTGATTTGTGATAGAATTGACATTGTTGTAATTATTGTTACGAGGAGTATTTGGAGTACTCAGAACAAATGGCTTAGTCGAGACATGATTTGCATCTACAACACCATCATTTAAAATGTTTTTGTTGCGAGTCCAAAATTTAGACTTGTCTTGATTGTTATAATGGTTAGATGAGCTAGAATTGTCCTTGTCAAGTTTTATTGTCCCTCTTTTGACCAAAGCACCTTCAATGGTGATGGCATCCTCAATCAATTTCTCAAAGGAAGGTGGACAATGTAGATTTAAGCGATAGCTCATTTTTGAATTTAGGCTATTGATGAAAGTAACCATTTTTTCCTTTTCAGGAACATGACATGGATACCTAGCGAACATTCTTCTCCATCTTTGAAGAAAGGTAGTGAAAGGTTCACCAGGTTTTTGTGCAACTTTGCAAAGATCAATCATGGTGATTTGGTGTTGGATGTTTTAGGCATATTGTGTTATGAACAAATTGATCAATTCCTCAAATGTTTGAACAAGAGGTGTGATTTTTGATAGCCATTCCATAGAGTTACTTCCAAGACTCCTAGGGAACAAACGCAGCAAGTAAGTGTCTTCATGTGCAAATTCTAAAGTCATGTTTCGGAAGTCTCTCACGTGATCAATTGGATCCGATTTCCCATTATAACGATCAAATTTGGGAATTTCACAATGTTTAGGAAATGGAATCATATTGAGACTTCTATCAAAAGGATAAGGACATATGTCATCAAGAGTGTATTTCTTTGTTGTGGTCCCCCCTTGTAACTCTTTGATTTGTCCTTGGAGTGCCTTAAATTGTTGAGTAAGAACAGTAAGATCGGATGGGGATGTTTCTTCTTCTTTGCTCTTTAATTTCTCAATATCAAAATCCTTAGGCAGTTTACCTCCTTGATCGGCTAGGAAGAGAAAGTACTTTTCGTTGTCACATTGCAGGATCTTTTCTATGGCTTTAAGAAACTTGGGGTCTTGTTCAGCCTCTCTAATGTGAAGTTCTTCCTCTTGCTCATCATCACTATCTACGAGACTTTTGTTCATGTCCTTGTACTTATGAAATGGGTTTACTTCTCTATCAGCCATGTTGTCGTCACTAAAAAGAGGATTTTGATTCACACTATAATGAGGATTACCATGCTCACCTTCTTCTTGAATGTTATGGGTATGACCTTCTTGTTGAGATTCTTCTCCTAGTTTGTTGTATTGAGATCTTGTAAAAACAGGCATATGATGATGATGTCTTGATCTGATAAGATGAACAAAAATCCTATGAGATGATCAAAGATGTTCCTAATTCTTGATTGTGGCTTCCACAAATGAAGGATATCCAAATCCTGTTTGAGGGAAGTTGAATCAATAATCCAAAATTTTTCTTGTGAGGTGTACTCCTGAAGTTTCAATCCCTATTTTTTGAAAAGATTTGTAAATCTATTGAAGGTCACTAAAGGATTTGACTAGGATGCATTGAATATTCAATCGAAGGTTGTGGTATATTCTCAAACTCAAGAGGTTGATTAAGATTGTGATGTTGCAATAGAGCTAATCTTTGATAATAAGCTTGAGTGGCTAAAGGTTCTACAGCGTAATCGTCAGTGAATCCTCTAATGTAGTCTTGGTATCTATGGAGAAATTTGTGATAATGAAGCAAGACGTGTCGACTCTTATACAAAAATTCTCTGGGGTCTAAAGTTTCCTTGTAACTTAAGTTTGTTTTGGGCTTCTTGATCCTATTGAAGACTGATTTCTTGACGAACTTGGTTGATTTCCACTTCCTCAACATGGGAGAGAAATATTAGAAATTCAGATCTATGTAAAAAAAATTCAACATCAACCAAAAGCGCTATTTTGTTCCCTAAATGTGTTGCAGAAAGAGGTATATGCGCTGGAGAAAGAGTCAAATGCATTGTGGAATACCTTGAATGCGCAGAAACAGACCTTAGATGTGCTAAACCAAGAAGCAGATGCGCTAAAACAGTCCCTAAATGCATTGAAAATGACTCAGATGCATTGAACTAGGAAGTGGATGCGCCAGAACAGATTGTATATACGCTACAGTTTTTCCTAGATGAGCTAAAATGGTTTTCCAAAGACAATTTTTGACCAGTTTTGAAAAATTTTAGCTGAATTTTTTCATGTTCGTTTTGGATGATCCTTTATCTGAATTAATTTTCTTGAAAACACAGCAAACAATCTAATTTAAGTTGATTGTAACCAAGCACAGAATAAGACAAGCACAACTTAAGTTAGGCTAGGACAATATCCGCTAGATTCCATGTGGGTTTCCCCAACCACATATCAGTAGAATGTGAATTCAGAAGCTTGGCTGCATGGGCTCTCCCTTATAGTGCACTCTCTTCTCAGGCCAACCAAGCTTCCAACCCCCATGAAACTCCCATGGCGAGCTGATCACCTCTACTAAAGACTGCGAAAGTGTGGAAGGCTTCACATCGACCGGTGCTAGACTAGCAAATAGAAGGTTTTTGTTTTTCTAAATAATGGTATTTAATTCGGGACCCCCATTTGAGTGGCCATACATGGGGCAAGAGATTAATCACCATTAAGGTGGCACTCCAGCCTGAAGAGGTTAAGCTCAACAGGGTTTAAGGGAGTACAACTCTGTTTGTATGACACATCCGCACAAGCAACCTTAGGTTTTCCCTTAAGGTTTACATTTATATACAGGTTGGGGGTAGCTTGGCCTTAGCCCCGTTGCCGATTTGAGTCGCGTTGAGGTGATCAAATCCCCAAGCAGGCCCAATTTCTAGAGTTAATAACCGTTTCTCTTACACCTAGGATCGCACAAGTGCGCAAGGGGAGAGGATACTTCGATTATTAAGTCAAGGTTACACAGGGAAAAGTGGGTCTGGCTTTCTGATCACCTAGTTTGCACAGGGTGAGAGCATAGTCACCTACCACTTTCAAACACAGTCAAAAAGAGTAGACATATTCATTTTAGGTGCACCAAAATAAAAAATGATTTAATCTAAGTGAAGATTTTGTTTCACAACAGACATGGGGTTCATTTTAACTGCATGATAAAGATGTTGTGGAGATCCTAGATTGATTCATTTTAAAACCAGCAAGAAAAGGAAAGAAATTCTATCTACGGAAGGCATCAAACTCAGAATTTTTGTTACAACCTAGATGTGTGACTCTGTTACCCAGATGCACAAAAATAGAACCTAGATGCACAATAGCAGAACCCCAATGCACAAAAATAGAACTCAGATGCGTAATAATAGAACACAAATGTGCAAAAACAAAGTCTAAATGTGCAAAAATAGAGACTAAATGCGCAAGAATAGAGACCAAATGCGCAGGAAAAAAACCTATATGTGATAATTAAACTCCTAAATGCTCTTCAGAAATCCCCATATGCACCATTCTGTCCCCTAAATGCTCTTCAGAAATTTGCGTATGCGCCAAAACAGTCTTCATATGCACTATAGTACCTGCAAAATGAAAAAAAATTGACTCTCCCAGACGCGCTGCCGAATGTCAGAAAACCTGCAAGAAAAACCTACAAGAAAACCTGCAAGAAAGAACTCTAAAATGGGGGCATAGGCCCCATGGTGGGTGCCAGAAATGTGTGATCGAAAATATGCATAATGAAATTAAGTAAAACAATATTCAAGCACACCAATAAGACATTGTATCAAAATAGAAAACAAAAGTTAAGTAAATGCAAACTCAATATTCTGCTTCGATTGTCGTCTTATTGTCCTCTATCTTCAGTGTTTTTGTTGATTCCAGCTTTTTCTCTCAGATTTATGTGCTAGGCTCAACAAACTGTCTTCCTAAAGAACGAGATTTAAAATATGATGCATGATGCAAGACTCAGCTATGATATGGAATTGAACTAAT
Organism: Sequoia sempervirens; assembly: GCA_007258455.2. Taxonomy (NCBI): domain Eukaryota; kingdom Viridiplantae; phylum Streptophyta; class Pinopsida; order Cupressales; family Cupressaceae; genus Sequoia; species Sequoia sempervirens. The sequence continues at coordinate 366,248,160 of VDFB02270651.1, forward strand.
ATGCTTGAAGTAAACATGATGCTATGATATTAAAATGCTAAATGAATTAAATGCATGAACTCTAATTAATTGCCTATTATCAATGCTTAGATTCACATAGGTATTGATAGATTTTTCGAATGATTCTGATTGGCTATCTTGATTGACGGTTGTGATAATTCCTGGCAGATCAAATGGCTGGAGATGGATGAAACTGAAGAGAAAATAGAAGAAAACCTAAAAACAAGATTTTTCTATTTTTATGAAAGAGGAAAAGATAAGAAGATAAGAAATCATCTTTCTTTAAAAAGATAAAAGAAAGATTTAAAAGCTAATAAATAATGAATTAAAAATTCAATTATTTATTTGTGGATGATATTCAGCTTTTTCTTAATTAAATGAAATATTTAATTAAGCTTTTAAAGCAGAAGAAAGTTTGTGATAAGAAGAAAGCTTTAATCAATATTTTTGAAAAAAGCAGATCTCATATTTAAATAAAATATTTAATTATGATATGAGAAGAAAACAAAAGATTTCACAATTAAATAAAATATCTAATTGTGATTTAGAAAGAAAGCACAAGATCCTTTAATTAAATAAAGTTTATTTAATTAAGTCACTTTTATGAAATTAATTAAATGAAATATTTAATTAATTAGAAGAAGAATTTAAAATAGAAGAAAGAGAAATATTTAAACTTAATTAAATCGAAAGATTTAATTTAAATTCAAACAGTGATAATTAATTTAAATAAATAAAATGTATTTATTTAATTAATTAAGTGGACATATGAAAATAATTAAATAAAATAAATTTATTTAATTTATGAAAGAAGAATAAAATGAATGAACAATATAATTAAATTAATTAAATTTAATCATATGTAGAGAATTTTTAGATAAATTAATTAAATAATATATTTTTATTTAATTGCCAGGATTATAGACATGACCATTTTTATGTGTATACAATATGTGTTCCTTAGGGTGCACCATGTCCTCCTCCATAGTCCAACCAATATAACCAAGGAAATAACAAGCGTACATTCACTCCTCTAGGATAATCCTTGGATGTTGTTTTCAAGAGGCTCCTACAAGTGAGTTTTCCAGTCACTTATCCTATGACTAAGCCTTTTGATGAGTTGAAACCCAAACCCACCTGGTATATGGAAAATGAGTATTGTGACTTCCACAAAATTAAAGATCATTCCACTAACAAGTGTCAGGGACTTAAAATGTATATCCAAGATCTCATAGATTGAGGATATATAGTATTAGATGCTAATCAGGTGACATCATCTAATTCCCAACTACAAATATATCAAAATTCTTTCCCCAAGCACAATCAAGGTCCCAATACCTCCACTACTAATCTCAGGCCTAGCAATAGCAACACAAACTATATTAGCTACAAGAATGTACACTATAACTATGATGGCATAGTTATGTGCATTAGCCAGGTAGAGCAACACGTATGCATGATTCGTGTGAAAGGAAAAGACCTGCAATTTGTTGTTACTATATTTTGTACCCACATATCCATTATGGGGCTTTCCAAATCATTCCAGCCAGCTCCTGTGAGCTCCTAATATAATATTCTTGATCATCTTGGAAAGAACCCCACTCAAATATCCATCTTGGATTTGCTTAAGTATTCCCCCATCCATCATGAAATACTCACCAAAGCTCTTCAAGATACACATGCGCCTAATGATATAGATCCTACTCAATTTCAAGCCTTAGTAGGACATTTTTCATCCACATATCAGTTGGGCTTTATTCAAAATGATATGCCATACATCGATTCAAACCATAACTACCCCCTAAACATCGAAGTCCTTGTGGCTCATCATAAAGTGAAAAGGGTCTTGGTAGATAATAGCTCTACCCTCAACCTCTATATGCTAAAGTTCATAAAATAGGTAGGATGTACCCACACTAACTTGAATAATTAGACCATCACCATCAAAGCCTATGACAACATAGAAAGAGACTTTGAAGGAATTATTTTTCTTCCTATTCAGGTTGGCCCTGTTGTGCAGTACACCACATTCCATGTCCTTGACCTGGACCTCCCATACAACCTTCTCCTCGGCCGCCCATGGATCCATGCCATGCAGGCCATTCCATCCACTTACCATCAATGCCTAAAGTTCCCATTGAATGGGATGGAAGTAACCATACATGCATACCCTCAACCCTTTGAGTATTATCACACTTTAGAAGCTTCCTTCCCTCAATGCTCCCACTACTGTCCAGGAGTTGAGGTGGGGGCACCTCAGGAATCATCTTCCAATCCATCCTCTAATTCATCATCCACTCCATCCATTGCATCTAAATCCACCATCACCAAGGTCAAGAACATAGATAAAGGTTGTGCAAAATACCAGATGCATACAGCTCTAAATGTGGCAACCATGCCTCCATCTCCTCGTACCTATGACCAACCTTCTCAGTTTGCACTAAAGGAAGAAGAGAAGACAGTAACACTTGGGTCTAAGAACATGGGGCCTAACACTTTTTGATCCTCAGGAACACAACAAAATTAGGCAGACGATGATACCAGATAGTGGATCTACAAGGAAGAACCTGAGCCTTCGCCCTTCTTATTGATTATTTCCATCAAAATTATCCTCGTGCATCCAAGTTAGTTGAAAAATACAATTATTAGCAGGGGGGTCTTGGTATAGAAGAGAAAGGATCTCGCACCATCAACTAGTACCTTTAATAATGTCAATGTGGATAATGATGTCCTTGATGACATACTAGAAGGGGAAGCCATCATAATCTCCTATGATGATGTAGATCCCCCTTCCCTATTTGACTCCACATTTGTCTTTACCATCATCCTTTCCCTTCACCATCCCGACCTTATTGATTGTGACCTATAGATACGTTTCCTTCAGTGGACACTTACACACATCTCATGGGATTGGGGGAAGATGAACACTCTAACTGGAAAAGTAAAAATAAGTAGAAAAAAGGGTCATCTAGTGAAAACCTCTCTGAGGCACTTCTTGACTCATCAAAAGTCAAAATAAAGGGTGTATCCGATAGTGAAAACCTCGATGAGGCACTGGAGGATGGGGATGTTCATCTTCCCCTCATTGGAACTCACTTGTTTGAACAATCTTCTATCCTGATCAAAGAGAAACAAGAAGTCAATTTGGGAACAAAAGAAGACCCCAAAATCACTTATGTATCCAAATCATTTTCAAAGGAGGAGAATTCTATCATTGTCAACCTATTAAAGGAAGGAATCATCAACTTCACATGGACCTATTCAGACATGCCAAGATTAGATCCTGCATTGGTTGTACACCATTTGGATGTTCACTCAAATGCCAAACCTATTAAAAAGAAAATAAGAAAAATGTATCCCTAGGTGGCCTTACTCGTCAAGAAAGAGCTGGAGAAACTGTCACAGGCTAGGTTTATAAGACCTATTTATTATTCTAACTAGATATCCAATATAGTTCCTATCACCAAACCAAATAGGAATATCATAATCTATAAAAACTTTTAGAATCTTAACAAAGCTTTCCCAATGGATGATTTACCACTTCCAAATATTGATATGTTTGTTGATCTCACAGTAGGGCATGCCATGTTATCACTTATGGACAATTTTTTTAGTTACAATCAAATTAGAATTGCAATAGAAGATCAACATAAAACTTCCTTCACCACTCCCTGTGGAACCTTCTACTATAATGGCATGCCCTTTGGTCTTAAGAATGCAGGGAAAACTTATCAACGTGTAATGACCATTATCTTCCATGACCTTATCCATATCATAATGGAAGATGATGTGGATAATTTTCTAGGAAATTCCAAAACCAGAGAAGATCATCCCGTGATCCTAAAGAAAATATTTTAATAGCTAGAGTAATACAAGCTGCATCTAAATCCAAAAAAGTGTTTGTTCAACATCACATCTGGAAAGTTATTGGGATTCATAGTCTCTAGAAGGGGTATCAAATTAGATCTAGCCAAGGTCAAGGCAATAATGGAAATTCCCCCACCATGTAATCTCAAGCAATTAGGAAGTGTTCAATGGAAGCTATAGTCCATCGGATGCTTCATATCCCAGCTTGCTGACAAGTGTCAATAATTTATGCATCTCTTGTGCAAAGACACCACCTTCAAGTGGGATCCAAAATGTTAGCAAGGATTTGATAAGATTAAGGAGTACTTGGCTCATCCACCCATCCTAATGCCTCCCATTCCAGGACAACCACTCCTATCATATATTCTGAGCTACATTTGTTGCATTGGGGACATTACTAGCACAACATGATGAGTCCTCTAAAGAACATGCAATCTATTACATCAACTGAACACGGGTGGGTTATGAACTCAACTATTCCCCAATGGAAAAGGCTTGTCTAGTAGTGTTTTTCAGTTTGCAAAATATTCATCACTACATGCTCAGTCACCCCATCAAGCTAATATAAAAAGTTGATCCACTCAAGTATATGTTATCCAAAACTTCTTTGACTAACTGCATGGCCAAGTGGGTCATGTTATTGAGTGAGTTTGACATAAAGTACATCGATTGTAAGGTAATCAAGGGACAAGTCATAGTAGATCAGTTGGTCGATGCTCCTTTGGTGGATGCATATCCATTAGTAGCTGAGTTTCTTGATGAGGAGGTATTTATAGTTACAGAAACATATACATGGACACTCTACTTTGATGAGTAATATATGCATAATGGAGCTGATGCAGGTATCCTTTTGGTCACAACTCAAGGTGATTATCTCCCAAAATCATTCAAGTTAGCATTCTCATGCACCAACAACATCACAGAGTACAAAACTCCAATCACCAGCCTCAAAATCACAATCCAATGGAATATTAGTCATCTACATGTCTTTGGTGATTCTCAACTAATAATCAAATAGGTCAACGATGAGTTGCAAATAAAGGATGACAAGCTATTACCCTATAAATTCATGGTGGATGAATTTAAGAAGAATTTCACCTTCATTCAGTTTGAGCAAATTCCTAGAGTCCAAAACAAGGCAACATATGCAATGGCTACAATTGGTTCCCTCATTGACATGCGTAAAGATTGAACAGACTGTGAGTTCCTCATTGAGCAACTTCTAATCCCAGCATATGATTTCCCTAATAGTGAGATGGTGTGTGATATCATAGGTCCTAAATCACCTTGGTACAATGACATTTATACCTTCCTCCATGACAACATATTACCACCTGACCTTACCCGAAATTAATGCAAATCATTTATCCAACATACTTCCCACTATACCATCATCGGAGATACACTTTATCATCGAGGGTATGATGGCACTCTCCTTCAATGTCTCAATGAGTCAGAATATCATATTGCATTAAACAAGGTACATAGTGGTGTTTGTGGGTCTGACTCCAATGGAATGTCCTTAGCTAAGAAGATTCTAAGAGTAGGATATTATTGGCCCACTATGCAACATAACTCCTATGAGTTTGTAAAGAAATTTGTACCATGCCAACAACATGTAGATTTAATCCATGTTCTTGCATATGACTTACAACCTATCATTGCTCCATGGCCCTTTTCACAATGGGGTTTCAACCTAATCAACAAGATTTACCCTCCATTGTCAATCAACCATACATTCATCATCACCACCAATGAATACTTCACTAAGTGGGTGGAAGCAATTCCACTCTCCCAAATCACAGGTATTTAGATCTCCAAATTCATCATCTTCCATATTTTCTATAGATATGGAATTACCTCTGTCATCATCATTGATAATGGTAAACTATTCAAAAACCAGTATATGAAAGAACTTTGTGAGACACACCACATCCAACATTGTTGTTCCCACCCCTATTACCCTCAAGGTAATGGTGAAGCTGAAGCAACCAACAAAATGCGTATCAAAATCCTTAAAAAGGTGGTCAACAATACTAGTCAACATTGGCACCTGCATCTCCATCCTGCCCTTTAGGAATACCGAACACCCATTGGCACTACTACATAATCCCTCAATTATGGTGCTGATGCTATGTTACTGATTTAGGTCGAGATCCCATCTCTCAGAATCTCTCTGAAGAATCTCATCAATGATGAAGATGCTCAAGTTGCATGGTTAACTCAACTGGAACTCCTAGATGAAAAGCACATCAAGGCCTACAATCATCTACAAGAATATCAACATCGTCTTAAGAGAAGCTACAATAAGAGGGTTTGTCCATGCCAATTTAATGTCACTGATCTAGTCCTTAAGGAGAATCAATGCACCCAACAAGATCGAGACAAGAAAGGAAAGTTTGAAGAAAATTGTTTGGGTCCCTATGTTGTCACTGCCAAATCTGGTTCTGGGGTATATCGGCTTGCTACACCTGAGGGGGAACCCTTAGAGGATCCTATCAACATCATGCTCTTAAAGAGGTTTTATGCCTAAGTCAATTTGGTTATCTTATCCTAAAAAATAACAAAAAAAGTAAAAAATCAGCAAGAAAAACAAAAATAAATCATAAAGACAAAATCCCAAAAATAGTAAAGAGAAATAATCCATCCTATGGTGAAAACCACCCTTGCTGGCATGTTGGATAAGTACTTTTGGTGAAAAACTAGCAAAAAAACACTATTTGTAGAGGGATTAATCATTATCTACCTTGCGTCCAAGTTACTTTATGCTTCCATCCATCCTATCCTTGCATCCTATCAATCCAGTCCTTCCTTTAGCATCCACTTATTTGTCGCTTGGTATATTTTGGTTGAGCATTGGATGATTCAAATCATTTATCCCCAATCTTGAGCTTTTATCCTAAATCAAAGATTTTCTTTTTTGTTTGTGTTGGTGTCATTTTTCAGTCTCGTGTCCTCATCTAGGGTCTTTCATCATGTTAGTCATCATTAGGTCTCATGTCATCCTTTTTCTTTTTGTCGAACTATGTTTCCCTTGTGCTTTCACATAGGCAAGGCTCATCATTTGATCACCCCCAGGGTATTTGTCCATCTTGTCTTTGTCAACCATCGAGGTCTCCATTGTCCTCTTTTTACTTTTCTCCATGGTTAGTTTTTAGTCTTAAATCGAACTATAAGGTCTCTGCACTTTCACGTAGGCAAGGCTAATCTTTGATTAGCCCCTGAGCCCCTAAGTCTTTAGGGTGTGTCTTGTTGTTGTGTCATGTCTTTAGGTGTGTCCCTACCTAGCTAGTTATAAACAAACAAAATCCATTACTATCTTGAGGTCCAACAAGTTTTGAGTATCCTGAGTCATGTCGGTCATCTAATTTAACCTCCATCTTTGGTCTTAATAGGATGTATCCTTCATAAATTAGACCACATCAATCCCATCCACTCTTTTGATCTTATGGCAAAGGACATTTGAATTTTTTTGTGATATTTAGATGCTTTTGGAATTTTTTTATCATTTGAGCTTCCTATTATACCTTGTCACGGTCGCCACGATCCATCATATCATGGTGCACTTTGACTAGTTAACATAGGGGCATGTCTTGATATTTTGTCTATTCTTTTCTTCTTGGTTGTCTTGCATAGTACCCACCAAGACTCATGTAGCCTTACATTACGTTGGGGCATCTTTTGTGCTTGTGGTTATCCCAATACTTGGCCCGACCAAAGCCCTTGTAGCCTTGGGGTGTTGGGATAGCTTCCTTGTTTTTTGTGCTTTTCTTATGCATTTGACACTAATCTGCTTTGGTTCATTATACCTTGGCATATCGTTTCTTATTCTATAGCAAAAATTAGTGCTCTTGAAATGGATAAATGGCATTAGGATTGCATTTCATTTATCATCCCATTGCATTACATTTATCCCCATCCATTCCTTCCCTAGCCTATGGTTAGTGCTTTTGGTCGTGAAAATGCTTTCCCCTCATCTTTTCTTCATATAAGGATTCCTATAGTTTTTGACAGGTGTAGTGCGACACCCATCATTATTAATCTCACTATGTGATACATTGTCACACCTTTCATTGTTCACTTATCCATTGCATTATCATTTTCATGATCATCTTAGGTTGTTTAGATTAATATAAATCTGTTAGTCTAAGCATCTTAGGTCCATTACTTGTTGCATTATCATTTTCATATTTATTTTTAGTTGTTTAGATTAATCTAGGTTGGTTATTCTGAGCATCATAAGTTTATCTCATATGATTTCATCTCATTGCATTATCATTTTCATATTCATTCCAAGTTGTTTAGATTAATCTAGATTGGTTATTCTAAGCATCTTAAGTTCATTTCATATTGAATTTCATCTCATTGCATTATCCTTTTCATATTCATTTTAAGTTGTTTAGATTAATCTATATTGGTTATTCTAAACATATTAGTTCATAGTGCCACACACATTGCATTACATTACATTAATCACATCCATCCATAACATTATCACTTATGCATACATTGCATTTTCATATCACATCATACATACATGATTATCCATAGCACATTCATCATCATATCATATCTCATATGAATACATCATAAATCGCATTAGCATCATCACTTGCATCACACACCATTAGTATCACATCCATAACATATATCACAAAAATCATGAATCATCCATCACATCCTACATCACAAAATGTCAGACATAGTGCATAAAATCCACAAAATTCCCATACACATAAGCATAAACTATCATAATTAAATGCATGCATCATAATCATGACCATCATACACATGCACATAATAAAAATCCATGTTATCACATAATAACCACATAGTGTCGACAATGTCCATCACATGTCATATATAAATATTAAAAATATATAGTGTCCATCACATGTCCCTCATATTCAATCATAAAAGATCATAAAATTCTACCACAGTCCATAATAACATAATGAGTCCATCATCAAGTCCATCAAAACCCATCAAATAACATACAGGTACATAGCTCTAATCAAGTACAAAGACTACATCTCATCAAAGAATAAAGAATCAATGAATCAATGAATAAATGAAACAATCTCTTGAATTTGTATAACAAATTTGTAGCCACTGTCTCTGCATGCTGCCCATCCACTCTGCCCCTATCAAAATCTGAATCTTCTCTCTCCATCTCCTCTCTACCTTGTGCTCACTCCATCTGACCTCTAGGGGGAGTCTAGCACTAACCCTTTTCCTCGGGGGGTGTCATAGAAATTGTTGTATCCTCATGTATGTGTTGTCCCTAAGTGTGAGGGTGCTGGCATTTGGGGCACCACTCTGATTTAGGGTGAAACCCTCTATGCCAGATCTAGGATGGCTTGATGGTAGGAAAACATATAATAACCAACATTTGTCCTAGCATAGGCCACCTCTGGTGCCTATGCTCTCACAAAGTCCCACTCTATTTGGTATCTATCCTGCAACCCACTGATGGTCGCCTCTCACTCTCCCAAGCCTCCTGGGCTAGCCGCATCTGATCCACCTGTGCTTGTTGTTGGGATATCATCTATGCTACCAAATCTCACTCACCCTATAGGGCCTGCACCTATGCCTTTGTTTCCTTTTCCCTCTCCAAAAATCCTCTTGCATCCCCCAAGGCTATCTCTACACACTTGACTCTATCCCAAGCCTCATCCCTCTCTCGTCTCATCTCCTCTAGCTACCTCCAGAGATCATCCCTCTCCCTCTCCATCTCTAGCATCTCCTCCCTTGCTCTATGTACTAGGGCCCTGTAATCCCTATCTCCATCTCCTTCTAGACCCTATAATCTATCCACCTCTATTTGCAACCTATCCTAATATACCTCTGATTCTTTGAGTCAATGCTTTGTTATCCTTAGTCGGGCTAGAGCTCTTGTGAGTAGCACTATAAGATCCTTGGGTGGTGGTGGAATGTAGGGTATTATGTCCAATAGATGTACCTCTGGAGAATCCACCTCCATCGCCTACTCCTCTCCTTTCGCCTCCTCCATCTCAACATCACCATCTCCCTCTCTCCTCTATATCCCAAATTTCCTCCTCCTCCTCTAAGGTCTCACCAACTCTCTCATCATCAGATCTAGACCCTAAAGCCCCTACAATTAGGTGCATTGTCATCATCTTCCCTGGCCTCCTCTCCACCCACCATGTAGAGTACCGTACCATGGTACTTGCATTTACTAATCCTGACCTCCACAGGTACTGTGTCGTCTAGACTCCCTCCCACATTTTTTGAGCAAACTCTGTCATAATATACTCACCGCACAATGTTGAGTACCATACTATGGTACTTGCATTTATCGATCCTGACCTCCATAGGTACGGTGTCATCTAGACTCCCTCCCACATTTGTCAAGAAAACTTTTCCATAATATACTCACCGTACAATGTTGCTGGCTCCTGGCTAATCCGACAAAATCTCTAGGGCCCTACAGGAATGTCCTATTGTATCCTGAATTGATGAGTGACCCTACCTATTCTATGGATCTCAACAATGTATAGGTTTTGGCCAATCAAATAAAAAACTAAGAAGTAGCCCCTCCATCTCCTCTCATCATCTCTCCATCCTACAAACTGTCACACCATGTATGACCTCCAAATGATGTCCTCCCCTCTCAACCCATCCAACCTCCACCGCCAAGCCTCCAAATCACTTACATCCTGATAGTGCAACCTCCAACCATACTCCATCCCCCACCAGTATGCCACTATCAATGTCTCATCTTGTGTCCTGACAATCAAAATGTCTAGTCTTGCAACACTAATATGCACCCAGGCCCATACCTAGAGTAGGATCACATGGGTGATGCTAAGTACTCATTTGTAATAGATGAAGTGCATGTCCTGATACAACTATGCCAACACACATGCTCCCCGTGCAAAATCTCCCTCACGTCTCTCCACAATATGCCTAACCACCTCAATCACCATGAGGTTGCAAAAATGTCTACTCCTATTTGGTAACAAAATTTTGCTGATTAGGCTACAAACATATAACGGAAGAGTTGGAATCTCTAGTCCCAAGCATGCATCGAGATCTAACTCCCTCCCTTAGATGGACAACTCAACTGGTCCAAATACAACCTGTAGCCTCTTGTCTGCTGCTTGGTTGCACATCCAACTAATCAAGTGCCCTCAGATGGGCAATCGTAGAATCCTCCAAATTTCCTCCAAGGTCACAATCATCTCCCTTTTTAGAAGATGGAGGGTTGAAGTCTTTGAACTCCATCACTCCATCAAGGTGGTCAATAGTCCTTTGTGTGGTCTGATGTTGGGATACCCCAACATATGTAGCAATCCTGCCTACACCAGTGATCCGTGATCGTGGGCATTCATTTCCCTAACTGTCACTTCCAACACCACTGAGTGCCTCTCGCACATCCTTAGCGTCTCAAAGTTTTGCATCCATACAAAAAATTATGTCAGTTTTTCCACAATTTCTTTTATTTTCTTTTCATTTTCATCCCTCCGCTGATTTGGAAAATTTTCCTCTATGCAAGGCATGTTCATCCATTCCCATTCCTAGCACGTTCGCTTGTCCAACTAGTGCACTCACTCCTTTGTCATTATTTTGCAGGTTTTACTATTTTTCAAGTGCACCTTCCCCTTTCTTTCTTGTGTGCGAATCCACCCCTCTTTTCCTTAGAGGCGAATTCACATTTGCCCCTTTTCCCAATGGGTGATTTCCCAATCTCCCTTGTGTCTTTTTCCCCTTCAGTGGAAAATTCACATTCGCCCTTTTCCAAAAAGGGAAAATTCACATCCGCCTATTTCCCCTTTTGGAAGATTCACATTTGTTTCCCATTTTGGAAAATTCATATTCACCCTTTCCTAGTTTTTGTGAATTTGCATTAGCCTATCCCAGCTCATTCCTGCCCCTATGTTGTGCAAGTTCACTCTTTTTGGGACCTTCCATGGCACGTCTATACCCTATTCTACCTAACCCGAAATTAAAAATGTGCATAAAATCATATCGACATCAAAAGCTATGGGTCAGGCATCTACCTAGTAGGGTATTGCACACTCACAGTAGAACTATCACACCTCCTTGCCTCAGTGGATCATATTGTCATCCACAAATGCCTCATCACTGCTTGATCGGTCAACCATCCTCTTAATTCTTTATTTCTCTCCCTCTCATCTAGTTAGCTGCCAAGTGTGCAAATGAGCATTAGGTGAATAATACTTTTTCAAATTTACTATTTATATTTTTTATTTTTGCAGCTAATTAGCCTTTTAATTTTTGGGTTGATTTTACCCTTTAATTAACCCTTTATAAATTCACTCACCCCCTTTTCTTCTAATGGATGCCATTCACACCTCATTTGTCTGTTTTTCTTCATTCAGAATTCATCCTTCATGGTTTTTCACACTCTATCATGTGGTACCCTTCGTTTCTCCATATCGAGAAGTCACCTAGGGCCCCTTTTCTTCCCCATCTACCCTCTCAAGGGGGAATACCCTCCTATTTTCCTCCATCCTTCTATCCTATCCACTTCCCTGTGATACAAGGGCATCATCTAACATTATTTTCTTCTATCAAGTCATCTGTATTTTATTTTTCTTTGAAACACTGCTACTCTAATAGTATTTCAAATAGGGGAAAAATGTAGACACCTAAATTTGACCACTCCCATATGGTCAAATTCACCCTTGTATTCCTTTGTCCTGCACCCCTCATTCACATTAATTAAATAAATTATTATTTGATTAATATTTCCCTATAGCCTAATGTCCTCTAAGGTATTTAATAAATCAATTAAATACCTTACCCCTTTCATCTATAAATTAAATAAATACCCCAATTTATTTAATTTAGTCACTTTAGCCCAAATGAATTAAATCAATTATTAATCCATCCTTTTCTCTCTCCTCATGTCACATCCTCCATAATCCTCTCTAATCTAGATTAATTTAGTTAATCTATGATTAGGATGTCCACACCCCTAATCATCATTAAGGTCACGTCCTCCATAATCTCCCACTTGCCTCTAATTTGTCATCAATTTGTTTAATCATGCATTTGCACAACCTTTATCACCTGATTAACCCAACCTATTATCCATGCAATTTATGGGATATGTCCTAAGTCAACCCTATTAAATTATTTCTCCTTTTGGAGAAGGCACCCCCTTCCCCATGTGAATTTTTAATTCACATTTATTTATCCAATGCATTTTAAGGAATTTTAAATTCCTTCTCCCATCCCCATGAGGATTTGTGAAGAATTTTTAATTCCTCACATGTCCTTTCAAGCACATGTGGACAAGGACCTCCTTTATGAGGAGATCTTGTCCCTTCTGAAGGTACAACCTAGTACCTCCATGTCACCTCCACATCAGCCTCTCTTTTCCACATCATCCGCTACATGTCAAGATGTGAGGGCTTGTGAGTTCTCAACTCACCATGGCCCTTGATCTTTACCATCATGGATCAATCTTGACCCTTCATTCCTTTAAAGGAATTTCTCCTAAAAATGGTAGAAATTTCCCCATTTGCACTATCCACAATAGGCATTCAAGCACACTTAGCACTCAAGCTATCACATAGCATCCACCATTGTTGCAACACTTTGAGCTTCCATATTGCATCTATGATCCACATACCCATTTGCATGATTAGAATTCACATCTCTCCATGATCATTTAAAGCACCATTTTGAGCTATTTTACCACCAAGGAGTGCACATATCAAACAATCAAAGGGCCAACCAAGACCATCATCTAAACAAGGTAAGAAAGTTTCATTTTCTTATGTTTTGTTTAGATAGGCCTAATCTGAGTGTTTTTTTTTGTGTTTTCCTTTGTTGCATTAGTTTAGTATTTGCATCTTAGATTAGGAATTCACATTTGCACATAGGATTTTGTCCAATATTTAAAAAATTTGCATTGTCCAACAAATATGGCTGAAAATGACAAGAGGACATGAAAATTGCTTGCCATCAAGTATGTGATTATTGACAATGAACTATGGTGGAGTAACTCGGATGGTGTACTACTCAAATGTGTGGATGGAAAATAGGCATTGGAACTCTCGTAGGAAATGCATAATTGAGTGTGTGGTGGTCATAACATGGAAAAGACCATTGCTCATAAGGTCTTGAAACAGGATTCTGGTGGCCTACTATCTTCAAGGATGCTCACAAGTTCGTCAAGACTTGTGATGCTTGTCAAAGATTTGTAAGAAAGCCAATTTTTCAAAGAATCTACCACTTAGACCTATTTCTATTCAATCCCCTTTCCAACAATGGGGAGTTGATTTAATTGGAGAGATCCCAAAAAAGTCTAGAGGAGGGTACTCATGGATCCTTGTTGCTACTAACTATTTCATGAAATGGGTAGAAGCAATACCCACAAGAAAGGAAATAAGCGAAGTGGTGGTGGACATCCTATTGAATAATATTCTCATCAGGTTTGGAGTCCCAGAAAATATCATTTCAAATAATGCTATGTGTTTTAGATTTTGAGGAATTCATAGAATTTTGTGATAAACGTGACATACAATTTTCTTATTCTTCACCTTACCATCCTCAGAGAAATGGTCAAGCTGAATCTAGCAATAAGAGCTTAATGAAAATTATCAAGAGGGTAATGGAGAAGAACAAGAAAGCTTGGGACTCAAAGATGAAGTTAGCACTCTGGGCAGATAGAGTGAATGCAAAAAAAGCTACTAGTTATTCACCATTTGGCTTGGAATATGGTCTGGATGCTAGGTTGCGACATAATAACTTGCTAAAGATGTATAAGATTGTGCAAGAATATGACAATGATATCTGTGATGATATGTATCACAAAATTGATAATCTAGTGCAATTAGATGAAACTAGAAGAGAAGCTCAAGCCAAAAATGCAAAACTATAGCTACAAATCAAGCACTTGCATGATAAGAGAGATTCTCCCAAAAAAATTGAGGCATGAATAGTATGGTAGTAGCCTGGAATGCAAGGGCTCGAGATAAGGGTAAACATGTAAAGTTTGAAGCATTATGGTTAGGGCCTTATTTGATAGCCAGTACACATGGGGAGGACTCATACTTCCTCCAAAGTTTGATGGATGAAATTTTTGAACTACCAGTACATGGATAGATCTTAAAACCATACTTCTCCTATGTATGTTATAACTCCATGTACACTGTATGTTTTGTAAATTTTTTATAAGTGTGTTTTCTTTGGTTGTGTCTGGTTTGGTCTTTCTGCCTAGCCGAGGTAGTTTCCTAGTTTTTGGTTCACTGTGTTTGACTGGTCTACTTCAACCTAAGATTCTAGAATATCAATATGTCTGCGAGAGGCATGTGTCTCCAATTGAAGCCACTGATGGAACTCCTAAATTTTTTTGATGTTCCATTTCAAAACTCTGCTAAATTTAGGGTTAGATTTGTATATGAGGAATTGGGGTTTTGATTACTATCATTATTTAAGGTTTTGTAAATTACCTAAGATCGTACTAGAAAACCCCTTGAGTTTATTTCCTTTCCAAGGTTTTAATTCTTCGATGACCCCTTGTTCCTTGTTCCTGGTGTTTTAAGTTATGAATTATGCCATCAAAATACATGAAGTGACTGACCCTTTGGTCTAGTTTTCTTGGTTGTTATATGTTAGCCCATTGTTTTAATTCTTCCAAAGTTGGGATAAATATTTCCTACTAAAATTGTTCAAGCCTTAAGTTTTTAATCCTATGGGTTATAGGCCCATCGACCTAGTCAAGTTCTCTTTTAAGACTAACAATTTTGGCATATGCAAATATGAAAATCTTTGATGACCGTTTGATTTTCACAAGAAAATCTTGATCATTCCCTATGCACCTATTCTATTTTATTGCTTACTATTTTATCCTCGTGGGCTAGCGAGCATAAGCCATGTGTCCTATGTATTGGTTGGACCAATGTATAAGTTGAAGATGGAAGGTAGTATTAAAAGATGAACCTAAATTGTTCCTCACACGCTCTCCCTATTTCACTCTTCATTAAAATATTCAAGTGGGTTGGTGAGCGACTGCCTCGTGGCGAGTCTAACTATGGGCCCAGTGTTTCCAAGCAATTAGTGTGTGAAGCTTTGAAGTGAATCAATGGTCAATAGTGAGTGATGTGGGTCAATCTTGACCTCTCTCTACTATCCCGTGCAGGCCCCACCTTTAATGACTAATTCTCAATGAGGTGGCAGGCGATTGCCACATGGAATAACCCAAAGGACATTGAAGCATTGGAGCAATGGAAAATATTAATCGAATATTTCAACATGAGGCATGGAGAATAAAGTATGCACTACTAAAAGAAGATATGATGCACATGTTTGAGATCTTTTAATCTAGGCCATTGATGGTATAAGAAGAATAAGTCTACAAGCAATTGGTCTTGGATTGAGATGTGAGTATGAAGAGGCAGTGGGAATTAATCTCAATCCTTCCCCATCTTCTCGCTGATGAAAGTTTCACATGAGTTGAGACTCACAAGCACGAGGGGAAGAGGACAAATGGATTCTAGTTGCAGTGACAAAGGAATGGTGGAGCCTGCAGATCACCAGCAAGTGGTTCCATGTGGCTTTCTGTCATTTGATAAGTATTGTGACAATGTACGGTCAGGATTTTCAAATCAAGCTGACTAAATTTGGATTGTCCATCAGTTAACACACCCGTGTGATCAATGGTTGGTGTTCAAAACTTAGTTTGAGGGAAAGTGAGCCATTTTGGTTCACATAAGTGGGCATTAATAATGGAAAGAACATCGAGCTCTTGAAGCAGATGGTTGCATAGCCATTAAAACCTATCTTAAAAGAATAATTGAGCATTATAAAGGATATTCTAAACAATTGGAGATCTCATGTTGTGGTCTTTAGGCTGTGTTTGATGTCAAGGCTAGGGTTATCAACTTGTGAAAGAACTAGTAAGTGAATTACTTCCTTCCCATCAAAATTATTGATAGAATTGTGGTTTCTCAAACCTTTGAGTCTGTTAGAGTTTTTCTTGGTTCTGCATTTTAAGGTTTTATGTTCATAAAGGATAATTGATTGGTCCTGCATTGTCATAATTAGTGTCAAAACCTTATCTAAGTTGTAAACCATGTTCAAGAAACTAGAAACCCTACCTTGGGTCGATGCAAGAAATTGGGTCCACAAAAAGCTCAAAAAGTGGAAGTGTTTTTGTTGTTTTTCAGAGTTTGTCACACTTGGATTGAAAATTTTAGGCACTTACACAACAAATCTTAAAAAAAGTTAGTAATATGAAATTTAGAATTTTGAATCTAGTTTCTAAATATGTAATTTATTCAATTACCCAGATGATAGAAATTAAATTTTTATAGGGATGTATAAAAACCATTTTTTAAAAGTCCCTATTTTTTTACCATACAATGCACATGTACAGACACCACTTTTTGACCAAAATAAATTAAGTATATTGCTAATTCCTTTTGGGGAAAGAGAGGTAACAACATGAAGATTGATAAGGAATTTTTTTAAAAAAAATTTTTTAATTGAATTTTTATTGGCCTTAATTGTTGCTTTTAAAAATTGTGTACAAATAGCATAATTGGACCTAAACTAAACATTTTTTAATCTTTTTTTCATTTTGTAGAGAATTTTTTGAAGATTGATGCAATATAATTTTTTTTAGAAGAAACTTAACCAAAAAAAAGTTATTAAAAAACAAAAAAAGCCTCATATTTTAAGTTTAAGGACTAGTTTGCTTAGAAATTAATTAAAAATAACAAATATAATCCAATCTTAATAAATATATATATATATATTTATATATATATATATATATATATATATATATATATATATATATATATATATATATATATATATATATATATATATATATATGGACATTATTGATCTCTAATGGGTTTTAATTTCATAGATTGATTAAAAAAAAAATTCCATTAGCCATATTGCCAAAGTTGGACATTCTTCTTCAATCTGCCTTAGTTTCTTAGTTGCAAGTCAAAGGCTAAGGGTTGGGTTGCTAACCTTTCCTGAGCCTAAAACCAAGACAGCATGTGGGTTGGGAATTTATAATTTTAAAAATGTGTATGCGTTACAAAACACATATGTGTTCTTTATTTTCTTGATTATTTAAAAAATTAAATACCTTTTAGAAATGAGTACACATTTTAAAATGCATACACATTTCTAAAAGGTATTTAATTTTTTAAATAAATGACTTGTATGTGTTATAAAATGCATACTCGTTATAACGCATACATGTTTTTCAGTGCATACATTTTTTTTAGGCTTGGGTACTTGAAACATAACACATGCAATTTTTTAATAATGTGGATGCGTTTTCTGTGAGATTTTATTTTGGCTAAAACTTCCCCTCTTCGTGGACCCAACTTCTTGCTTTTACCCTCATGGATCCCAAAACCCAACTTCTTGCTTTTTTACGTGGTGGGAATTGTTCTATAGTTGGTTCAAGAATAGAAACCTGGGTATTCTAGTAGGTAACCCTTGGAATTGTGACTTGGGGAAGTTGATTGTACCCAATGTCTACATCAATGTTGATCTTCTCAAAGTAGTGGCCACCAATTATGACCCAGTTACAAGAACTATAAGAACATATGATGGGAAGGAAATGGTCAAAATTACTGAGGAATTTGCTTGTGTTGTCAAATTCACTAGGTGCTATGATGAAATGCCTAAGATTAATGAAAACACTCTTAAACAGGAATATGACAAGACTAAGATTGCATTCAGAGTTCACATCTTGTTAAAATATCTAGCAAAAATTATAGGCCGGAAGATTACAATAGGGAAATATGATAAGGAGACTTTCCCTGTTAATTATTTTATTCCCTACTTCCAAAACAACCTTTTATTCCATTTTCCAGATAATTGGTTATGATCCAATCATAGGGATGCCTATGGCATGGACATATATTGCAGCCCATATTAAGCACCCCCAATATTACATAGTGTATGATTATGCGGGGTTTCTTGAAGAAAAGATTCAAGAGGGCTTGATAATGTTGAAGAAAGGTGCAGATGGAGTAAGGTTTAGTTGATACTTATTGGTGACACATATGTTCCTATTCAAAGGTGCATCTTACTTCAGGAAAAATATGAATTTGGATAGGAAGGAGGGTAACTTGGATTTTTCTGTACAATGTTGGACTACTATTTTAGACAAGGATGATAGGACATATGATTATGTGAAATTTCAAAACTTGTTTGCTTCAGAATTGATGAGAGCCTTGGTTGTGAAGATACCTAGAATTCCCATAGCCCTGCATGAATTCTTGAGACCAAAGGAAAGAAGGCTTGAGCTAGGAGTTCATCACAATTGGGGAGATGTTATCTCGTATCCTGATTACACTATTTTAAGAATGTATGGTTTCACTGTTGCATCTCACCTGCTACCAAGATATGTGCCAAAGAGAATTGGTTTCCTTAAGGTGATATGGTAATTAGGAAGTGTGGAAAATGAACATCTACTAAATCAAGGAAAAGGAACATTCTTTCCTCTATATGCATGCTTTTTCTGATTTTGTGATGATGAAAGGAGGTTGGAATAAAATACTTGATATACTCAAAGCCTATTGCATGCAAAGATCAATGGAGAGGATCAGATATGATCCTAATGGTTTCATAGCTTGGTTGAAGGAAAGGAACAAGAGTTACAAATTTGTGCACATTTTTCAATATTCAGAGGATGTGATAAGAAATTTGTCTAATCTTTTGGAACAAGAAAAAAGAAAATCAAGGTGGATTTCTTTCAATAAGATGCAAATAAAGATAAAGAAAGAAGAACCAACTTTAGGGTTCTCCCAGAGATTGAAAATGTAATGCAAAAGGTGGAACATGTATCTTAGAATTTTGAGACTATAGTGGGCCACCTTGAAACTAAAGGGGTGATAAGTAGGGATAAGGGGAAAGCCCCCATTGAAGAAGAATAGGGTGGGGGAGAAGTCCCTACTATGGAATATAAATATACATCTCAAGCCTTTGAAGAGCCAAGAATAAAGTTCTTTGTAAGGAGAAAGAGTAAGGAAAACAAAAATGATGTAGCTTGTGCTCCCTCTCAATAAGAGGAGCACAAGTCTCCTCCTATGCAACAAGTACCACCACCATCTCCTCCAAGGCCAACAAAGCCTAAAATCATGGATCTTGATGCTCCACAACTTAGTGACTCACCACCAAAAGAGCTAACATTAAGAAGTAGAATGTTGAAGTAACTAGTTTGGTAGACTATGCTAATGAAGACTCTAATGATGACATTTTGGTATCAAAGTAGGAAATGCAAGAAGGAATGCCCACTGCACTAGCAATGAGGGGGACACAACAATTAGGCATGAGATTGAGTAAAGTTGATCTCACTGGGATCAATGGAAAAGATGATATGTGGGTGGAAGCATGCACAATTTTTTTGGATGATGACTCATTTGTAAAGTCTCAATATTTTATGGAATTTGAATATAGGGCTAAAAGAGATGAATATGTCAAATGCTTGGCCATAGAAAAAATCATTCATCCAGAATTACTTGATGCCACTATCTAGACAAAGGTTTTGAATGAGATGAGAGCTAGGCTCCAAAGGATGACTATAAAGGAAGAGAATTAATGAGAAATAGTGGTATTTTATTACTTCTAGAATGGCATTTAGCTTCTTCTAGAGCCTTTGATAGAATAAAGAGATGTGATAGACCACTCTACAATTTTGAAGAGGTTGCAATTGCATTACAAGGGTATTCCTTCAATGAACAATGGGATGCATTCGCTATCTAGTCTTTAGCCCCAAGTACCAAGAAGCATGACATTGTTGAGGGTCCACCTAAGTACAATGGAGGCCAAATAATAAAGAGGGTGTCAAAAACATCAGCTCTAGAGGCAACAAATATGTCAATAAATGTCACACAATTCACAAGGGCCACTGTAGAATCTACAACTACAGAAAAGAAGCTTAGGACAGAACACAATGATTTATTGGTTAGATATGAATATCTTGAACAATACAATATGCAGTTATAGACAAAGGTAGCATTACTGGAGGATAAATTGCAAATTTTAAAACTAGGAAAGCATAAGAAGACTGATTTTGATTCCCCTACCACTTCACAAGAAACTACACCCACTGAATTTACCACTGAAGTGAGTTCCTCATGAGAAATTGTGTCATACAACATGGGAAGTGTGCCTATTTCAATAATAGAGCCTAGTACATCAGAAACACCACAAGCTAAGGAAGATATCAGTAGGAAAGAGTTGCTCAAGTAGCTAAGTGAATATAAAGAGAAAAGTGACAATCATAATAAGGAGGTTTTTAATAGCAATATGGTGATTGCCACTACATTATTGAAGCATTTGAATAGAGTGAATAATAGATTGGATAGCATTCACTATAGCTATTCATCCATGGTGGCTGCTATAAATAATTTTGACAATGATAGGGAAAGAGCTATTCCACTTATGGAATCGTGGATCCCTAGGATGCAGGAATTGAGATTGATGTTCATTGGAGCTCAGCAAGATGCCAACCCTCTTGAAGATTTTAAGCCTACTATTACTCTTGTAGGTAAAATTGAGGGATATAAGGGAAATATTGAACCATTAGAGATCAAAATAAGGGAGCTAGTGAAATAATTTCATGAGTCACATCATGTTCTCCTCCCATCCATTCCAAGGCATGTCAGTAGCATAAAAACCCTACAAGAATGGAAAGATGACACCAATAAAACTATTTTAGACTAGACAATTTCAATTTGTCAAAGATATGATATGGGGACATTGAAGAGAAATATGGATATGTTGGCTCATGCAAAGGTTGTCTTATTGGAGTTTAACAAGGAGGCCAACCAAATTGTTACCAAGTATGCACCTTATAGAGAAAGTGAAGATGAGGTCATGAATTTCAACTGGCCTATTGAAGAGGAATTCTTGGCATGGAGAAGTAGATAATGGAGGGGGTACTAGATTAATAAGAAATGGTGGGGTGGTGATTTTAAATTTTGATCATGATGAATAATGGATGGGTGAAAATGGCCTGCATGACCTTGATTTAGTACAAATTAGTCTTTTGCTAAAGTATGGAAAATATAGTGCATTTTCTTCAAATTGAATTGATGACTGGTCTACAGATGTCGACATATTCTTTGTTGTTTCTTTTCATTTATTTCATGTTTTCTTTCTTTTCCACTTGGTGTGTGTAGGCACAAACTTTGAGGTAACTATTTGAAAATACCTTTTTGAAAATGGGACTGGATCTTCAACAATGGATGAAGACTACTTTTATTTCACATGTATGTTTCCCACCTCCTAGGAATGAAGAATAACTAAAAAAGGAATCTTTGTTATAGCGGTCCAATAAGGTAATGACATGTGTAATTTCTAGCCTGAGTCTTGTACTTTTTCTTTTTCATCTCTAGAAGAAGGAATTCAGGGCCAGAAAGTAGGGGTTCGTTGTTTTGCAATCAACACTGTGAATTGTAAAAGGAATATCAAGCCCATTCTAAGTTTTTTCTTAAGTTCAGAGTATGTTGTTATGTATATAATTTTGATAACAAAATAGCAAATACAATACAAATTGATACCAATTTCATTGCTATTGTCTCTCCTTTGTACTCATTTTATGAGTTATGGATGAAAGTAATCAATGATTGTTTTTTTTATCTTTGTTGTTTCTCAATGGATGTTTAATTTAATTCTTGCTTATTAGTTCAATGAATTAATGTAAATTCTTGGATGTGATTGTTAACTCATAATAATTAGGTGATGGGATATTTGTAAGCAGTGATGACCATGAATGTAATATTGGAGTGTTGTAATGCAATGTTTCTTCAGATTGTATATTGCTATTGCTGAGTTGTTGTCTGGTTGCATAGGTTGAGATTGACTTTGTGTTTGGGATAAGGTACTAGTTTGTGCAAAGTATTCATAATTCATTTTTTGGGTTGATTCATCAGCTAATCACTTTTTATTCACAAGCTTTCAAAGGACTACTAGTGTAGTTGTTTTGTGTTGAGTTTCGTTCTTCTCATGCTCCAAAGTCTAGGATATCAATAAATGAGCTTCCAACTTGTTTTTTTATACTAAATTGTTGAGTAGTTGTATGAGAATTATATTTTGTGTACAATGTATTGAAATGGTGGTCATATAAATTCTTGAGTATACATTGTGGGATTACCCTCCCGAGTTTCACAGAGCCCAAAGTGTAGGTGTAGAAGTTTTGCAGCTTTTACTCATTCGTTGGCCAATCCGTTTGGAGTACTAAGTATTGGAAATGGAAAAGTTCATAGATATTTTTGAAGATTAGGTTGGTTCTTAAAAAATAACCAACAGTATCCTTATTCCAATGGAGCAACAAGGGTCCTCCAAAGAACACTCATAAAAATAAACATATCAAGTAACACAATACAAGAGATCACATCACATGCAAGAAAACATAAATAACACATAAAAATAAAGGGTACTACACATGTGAGCCAATCTAGAGAAAATCATCTAAATCCCAATCTTGTTTATCATATATCAAGAAGTTGGATGACTAGCCAAAGGTACTAGAACACAAATTAAGAGCATTAATTCAATAAGTTTCCATAATTTTTTTCATAATTTTATCCATATGTGATTGATAAGGTGGAAAATTGAAAACCTAAGACTTCACCTTAAGATTTCATGTGCTTTTTCAATTCCTTGTTATCATTAGAATTTGAGAGCAGCTAGGATATATGAGATTGACTTGCAACCTGAAGGTGAGTCAATCAACCCTAGGATTTCAATTGGAATGGGTTTTGTATGAAATGTAATGATATGAGTAGCTAACAATGAAAATGTACTATTTTGATGTAAATATAGAAAACTTGGAAACTAATAGTCAAATATAAAAATAAAAAATGGAAAGAGAAGACATGAATGCACTTGTAGTTCAAATTTGAGTTCATTTTGGGTGGATTAGGGAGCATGGATGCCTTAGGCTAGGTGTCTAAAACTGGAATCTAAATTTTGAATCCTCAAGTCCCCAATTTGTAGCTTCTTTCCTTTGGATCCCATTATTAGATCTTTGTTTGTTAATGAGATAATTGAGTTTCTATACCTTGTTAAGCTGTAGGGTTTGAATGGATGAATGAGTGAATGAGTTAATTGATATAATTTCCCAAAAAAAAAAACCAATAGCCAACAATCAAAATTTGTATTTCAAATATTAAATTACTACTACCAACACTTTGAATTTTGGGGCCACATTAAGGGGACTAGGGTGGAAGGATGCCCTAGTACAAACCCCTCAATTTTCGAGATCCAAAGTTTTAGGAGAAAAATATGAAGTGTGTACTTGGAGATTCCATATATCAATTCTTGATGAGTGTTAAAATAGGCCATGGGATGTGTAATTTAGGAAATTAGGTGTACAATTAGGTCCAATCACTTAGAGGAGAGAAAAACATAGTGTGAAATTGTCAAGGGTAATAATTTATGATGGTACATTTAGCCCCCAGTTTAGTGAGAACTCGTATGAACTTATGTTCAAACTCATACTAAAGTAGAAAATATGTCAAGAGGGGTTTAGCTGTCCAAATATTGAAGAGATGGGATGGTAATGATTATGGGGGGTATACAAGCCCCCAAAATTCAAGATCCTATTGCAAGATAGTATAAGGGAAAAGGAACACACATATATGGAATGCAATACAACATGACAACACAAAACATACATGGCAAGAACAAAACATATATACAATGCAAACATAAAATGCAAATGCAAAAAGAGGGTATGGCATTCACGGACTAGCAACCTCTACGAAAATCTTACTAGGATCCTTATCCAAGGGGTTCATGACTCATGAGCTAACAAAGTTTGATACTTTTTAGGTGAATCATGAACCAAAGGCCACATAGGCTAGTGAAGTCTAATGTTCACTAGATGAGCCTTTGAAAAAGAATAGAAAAATGAGAAGCACACAAGGAGTAATGAGGATTGTTTTCAACTAGGTGTGTAGCCATGTCAACCATACGAAGAGTTATAGTCCCAATAACTTTTATAAGGTGCTACACAAATGATAAAAAATGCTTAAGCCAACACATCCCTATGTCATAACCCATTTTCTGAATAATTTAATTATTATGAACTTAAATTCAATCACTAGTATTGTATGATTATTTGCAAGAATATTAAAAAAAGAAAACAATGATAAATAAATAACCAAGTTTATTTATTGCAAGTTCTTGGATGTAATTAAAAAGAGATTAATGAATTAAAACTAAGGTGAAATAAGTTAAACCAGAAATTTAACTTATTTTAAAGATAAGAATGACATATCATTTGTGCAATATTAAATTGAAAAGATGGCATTCATCGTTATTATGGTCCATAATGAGTAGTGAGTATTAAATGAATTAGATTGTAACGGTAGTCTTTATAGCTAATAAAATAAAAGGCATAATTTTGGTAATGGGAGATGAAAGAAACTGCATGCACTGGACATTTTCTTTAACCGAAGATAGTGGAAGAACCCACTTTCCTAACGGATTTGCATGCAAATAGTGGGGAGAGTGCTCTCAGCGGTGGATATAGAGACACTCAGAATTTGAATTCAGACATTATTCATTTTTTTTTATGTGTCATGTTGATTCTCGGCTTTGAAGGGGGCATGGAGGAGCAAGAGGGAGGAGCATGAGTACGACCATCATGCCAATTATAGGTATCACATTTTCGGAGTTGCAGATCGCTCCGATAGCATCGTTGCCACCCCCAAATTTTGTGGTATCAACCTAGGTTATGATTAAATACATGCATTAGAATATCATGGAAAGATATTGGATCTTATGTCGATTTTATGTAGATGTCTGACTCATTCTGCAAGTATGACGAACTCGACCTTGCGAACTTTATGCTTGATGGATACAAATACCCGGTTTACCCTCTAGATATAAAGCATGTTTTGTACTCGTAAACTATTTTTTTGTTTTCATGTTTCGATTTCGACATAGCATTGAGTGAACAAGCATAGTGTGCACGCTCAAGTCTCTCCCATAGGCCTGCAATGACTCTTCACCAATCTCCACAATGCATACCCTGCCTATGCTATTCACAATTGCATGTGTGCTACCTGTCGACTTATGTTTCTTGCTTATGCTTTCATGGATGCCCTTGATCTGCCTCTTAGCTTTCAGTATAGCTCATGTCATATAATGTGGGGAAAGGTTGCGAAATTGACGTTGTGCATGTTCTTTGTTTTACTCACCGACTGCACCTTAAGCTTTCTCAACATATCTAATTGTGCATACCCTGCGGTCATTGCTTTCCATGAGATCACAATTCTTGGGGGATTTCGTCGACTGTTTTATGCGCCTTTTCTATGATTCCACTTTATGTTTGCATGTATATCAGGGCAGTAGCAACTACAAAATTTGACAATATCCTTCTAACATTTACATTTTGAGGGACGACCATACCTTGTCCCGAGCTCCCATTTTAGTGAAGGTTGGGAATATGCTGGTAAATGTAGATTGATAGGGTTGGATACTTGTTTTTGCATTTAGTGAAACTATGTGACTTCACCATGTGGGAGCCCATGCCGTGTATATACCGTAGCAATCATAATCGACAAGATATCTTACTCTTTCATCCGATAAAATACTCTTCGGGCTGCCATCAAATTTCATTGCACTTGAAAAGCACGTGAATACGTTCACTATGAACACTTTTCTGTAACAAACGTGATTAGAATCCCTGAGTTATTGACTTATTTTCACCATTATTTATCATTATAAATAGTATCGATTACCCTCTTATTTATTTTTCCTTTGGGAATTCATCGACTACTGTCTGCATATTTAAAATAACCTTTTCCTGGACAGTCATTCCATACATTCACGTTAATGGTAGAATGGCCCTGGCTTACCTTGAAGTCACTCTTTCCTGCTTAGTCGAAAAACTATAAGGGCCAACATACATGGGAACCTTCCATCAAATTCTATACCATGCTAGATTACTCACCTCGGATATTGCCACATACTGTAAATGCCTTATTATCCATTTTGTTCCCACTATTCTTACCGATTATGGTTATTGAGAAATTACCCTTGTTGAATGGGTCGAGACTAAGAACGTAAGTAACACTCGATGAATTTGGGTAGACCACCAAGGTCTATGGTTAGTATTCTCCTTTTTGCCTTAAGGGTTGCGAAGTTGTTTAAACCTTTTAGAATTCGAAAATATTGTGCTCGGTCTAAAGGTAATGTATGCTCCTTGATAATGCTCGTAAACCTTGGATAGTATGGAACAGCGTTTCCAATAGAAATTGGTTCATCCTTCTCGGAGATAGTTTATCACAAAAATAGTATTGATCTATGTGAAGGGAGGGAAAGAAAACCATACAAGAATATTGTGAGGTCGAGCTATCTACTCGACCCAACATGTAGAGCATTCTTGAATTATTGTAATGAATTTTCTAATGAATCATACTATATAAAACATTCTCTTTTATGCATTCCCTTTTGATAAAATCACCATGTAAAGCTTGGTTTCTTTGGTGACAATGATATAATACATTGAACTTAAGAAGGTTCCACACACATTATTGAAGAACGTACAATCTATTTGCTAAATTTAGTATTGTGATTAGGCATAAATTTATAGGAAAATAGAATTATTTGAATATGTATATGGATGTTACTATTTTTAAAGAGAACTTGTTGAATGATGTTCTCATACATACATGAAATTCTTTTACATGAATTATCAAGAAATATCAAAGATATTATCTTTCTTTATTTCAAGCTTAGATGAAATAACGATGGATATAATGAGGTATCTATAATCGAATATGAATAAACATGACTTGACAAGAATGAGTTGAATGCTTAAGTGCAAACCTTCTCTTTTGCCTTGTGGATGTTGCTAATGTTTATGTAAGCATGATTGCATTCTTGAATCCATGAAACCATAAAAGAATAATATGAGTGCTTGATTTTATAAGAATGTGTATATATATATATATATACACATGTGTTACACCTTCTATATTTAATATTGTATTTTAATTACTTTCATGCTAATACTTGCATGTTCTTACATTGGATCCACATCATTGCTTGATATGCACCCATGAAAAGATTGTTAAAAGGTTTGCATGCATGTAGACATGTTAACATGTTAGCGAACTAGTACTTGCATGGATTTAGCTTGTTGTTTTTAAGGAATGATGGAGCAAGTAGAGTTGAAGATGAATTAGAATGTAACCTACATGATTGACTATGCATATACATGAACATCAAGTATGATGATGTTTTTGGTGTAGTCAATGCGTTTGATGTGATTATATTTTAATTTTGACTTGCTAAATATATTTTATTACTCCTATTCAGTGTTGCATTGCGAGTTTTCCTCTTGCTGGGTGAGGTAGGTGGAACTTTTGGGAAGTGTTTCACTTCATGGTACGGTGGAAATGTGCTCTAACAATGCTCTTTCCCTCGGAGAAGTTTCAAGGTTGGAAGGATCCTGTCATGAAGGCTCTAGTTTAAGTTCATTGTTTAGTCTTGTTATCGACCAAGATGTCTATTGTAAGGGAAATGTTCCCATAGAAATTGCCTTGTAAATGACATGTACTCTAGATTATTTATTTTTAATGTAATTCCTTATTATATTCTTATTTTTTTAGAACGTGTCATCCTTATATGCGTAATGATGTCTAATGGGTGAATTTAATTGTGTTTTTGATAAAGGAAAAAACGAGTTTTATGGGGACCCGAAACCATAGAGTTTACAAGCAATAGAGAAATAAACCATTAGAGTACCCTACAAAAGCAAGGCTGCGACAAAGAAAAAAGCAAAAGGGATAGCAGCCATGAACCAAGAACCAACAAAAAGCTAGCAAGAAGCCAACACCCAACACAACCTAAACTAACCTAAAGACTTTAAAGTTTCAACAACCTCAGCTTCAAGGTTGCACATCTCCTGTGTTACCTTCTTTAGGTCATGGATCTCCTGAGGCGAACAATCCACTTTTCTTTTTAGGTTGGCTCTAGTCCTTTTCGAGGGGCCAAAATCCTCCTTCTTACCTTTATCCTTGTTAGTTTCCAAGTCCACAAACATTGACCCCTGATGAGTATTTTCCATCTTCTCCACCATTGCGTTCAAGATAGTAGCATTTTGTTTTACAACTCTGTGGCTATGCTCCATAACAGTTTTCATAGTATCCTTAATTTTCCAATTTCCCCTTCTAGATGCTTGACCTTATTCTCATTATCCTTCTTCATCTTTTTCATGAGCTCAACATTTCTTGGAAGGTGCTTGGCCAAACCCTCTTCTCTTCCTTAGTCCACAAAACACCAATAGTATTCTGGGAAATTCCTTTAGCTTCCAATTCATCCATCTTGCTAGTGACAACCCTGCTTTTTAAATTGAGATCCTTAATTTCATGAAAAACCCACTTTATGATCCTGAAGTAGTCAACAACCCCATTTTTGGCAATTTCCATAATATCATCAGGAAATTCCCGGTCTGACTTGAAGTAGTGGTCATCAAGATTGAGGTCTCTAGGGAAATTAGGTTTGTTCTCTCTGTCAGAGGTAGGGTAGGAGGTAAAAGAGTCCTTAGTAGAATTATGATCATCAGGGTTATCCTCTAGAGAGTCCTGAGAATAAGAAACCAGCTTATTCATAGGGGGTCCTTCTTGATTTTTGCCTCTTGAGAAGTGCCCTTAGGGGTTTTCTCGGTGCAAACTTTTTTGGTCAAGGTATTTTTCTGAGGGGTTTTCATAATTTTCTTTTTAGAGGAGGGAGGGTCTTCCTCTTCCCACTCAGTATTAGAATCTTCTTTATCCTCTAATGAGCTGATCTCAGTATCATCACCATCTAAAGCCAAAGCCATTAAGGGGTTAAACAGGGCCAACATGTTTTTAAAGTGCTTGTGAATAAGCCTAATAAGTCCAATATGCAGGATTGGATTCTTCCTAGGGCTCTTTCTATGTTCCTTAATACTATTGTTCAAGGAGCGGAAAAAATAGTGAGGAAAGGAAACCCTAACCTTATGCTGAAAATGATTGAGGAGGGAAAAGTGGTACCTGTAAACTCTGGTAAATATGTCATCCAGTGTAATGTACTCCATGAGAATTCTAAGCACCTCCCTCAACACCTTCTTGACCATCCCAACATCAAAATAACTGGTAGAAACTTTAGCTATTTCCTTCCTCTCCTTATCATTTTTGGGGAATGTGAAAACAACTTCACCCGAAAACTTTCTGTCAAGAAAAAACTTCACCCCCTCGGTCGAGAGACCAGTGATTTCCCCAATGAGCTCCTCATCCACCTTAACCTTCCTTCTTGAGAGAATTATTTCCCCTTTCTTCCAATTTTAAGCAAAATACGTAGTGACTTTAGGGTCAAGGCTGTGGAGCTTATCAATGAAAAGCTACAACCAGCCTTGCTAAATATGCCTCCAGACCTTCGAGTTCTTCTTATGATTCTCACCACTAGTCAGCTCCACCCTTTTGCTGCTTCCCCCCATAGTTGTAGTAATCTTGCTTATGTTGTTAACAGGGAAAATAAATCAAACAGAGACCTAGCAGCAGAACCAAAGCACCCACAAAATGTGCTAGCCCTTACAACCCGTAGAATTAATTACAGCGCCACCATTGTATCTAATGATGTCACAGTACCTAGCATTATTCTTCTTAATTATCATTAAAAGTGGTAACTTTCCCATGAATGATATCATAGTCTATTAAGTCTCTTACGTTAACTCCTAGATCATTATAGTCCTGCCACATATGTTTCCCATTTTGTTTAACCCCCTCATTCACAAAATATTCATCCATGCTATTTGTTTCCCTAAAGACATGGGATATTCTAACCTTTTCAAAGTTGGATAAAATTGCTTTAGCTTCTTCTATCCAAAATTTAATGGTCCTTGAGGGTGTGGACTTACCTAGGAGATAGCCAATAATATTTTTGGAGTCACCCTCAATCCAAATATTTTTAAAGTTCAATCTATTAGCAAGGTCGATAACCTGGAAAGCTCCAATAGCTTTAGCTAAGGGATTGGACTGTGTGCCTAAGGAGATAGCCACCACCACCACAAACTTTCCATTATAATCTCTAATCACACCTCCACTCCCTGTCGGCCTCAGATTTCCCTTAGTCGCCCCATCAAAATTATCCTTTATCCATTCCCTAGGCAGGTGACTCCGACTGACCCCTTCTTAGTTCTTTTTCAATGGTCTTGAAGCCTTAGAAATATCACTTTTAAGGTTCCAATCTTTAGCCATCTTGAGGTCGTAGTTAGAGCAAACCATAGCCTCCATCTTAGTCTCTTGATTTGGGATATTATTAATATTTTCCACAATTAACTTGTATGTTTTCTCATACACAATATCCTTCAGAGCCTCCTTGTCCCTAAAGATCCTATTATTGTGCTCCTTCCACACACCCCAGGCTATAAAAGGGAAAGTAAAAGACCAAAGTCTATGAATAGTAGGATTCAAGGAGGGGGCATTCCACTGAATAAAAAGGTCTTCAATAGAGCCAGGAAAAACCCATGAGAGATTCCAGAGAGAGAAATCTTCCGCATATAAAAGCCACATACAAACATTGGAGGAACAAATGGTTAGCAGTTTTTGCTTCTTCCTTACATAGGTAACATTAATTCGGAATCTGGAAGCCATGCTTACAAAGATTATCAATTGTGAGCACTTTATTCTGAAGAAGAATCCAAAAGAATATGTTAAATTTAGGAGTCAAGTGTTTAATCCAAGCTTTAGCCCAAAAGGGATGGGGGTAGGAGAAAGGGACAACAGAGAGACAACCGAAGAGACTAAGTAGCTACCCAAAGGGTTAGCTGTCCAAACCAAAAGGTCATCCTGCTAGCTAGACCCCATTATGATAGCCAACAGAGAGGATTGAATTGGTGCAAGGTCCACACTGATCTGGCATAGATTCACCCATCCCCCATTTCTCCAATAGTCCTTAACACGAGTCCCAAAATTGGCCTTCAGATATCAGCCCATCCATTAAAGCTTTGGGATGAAATTAAATGCTCTTTATTAACCATTTTTCTTCCCATAACCTAGCTTGTTTCTCATTTCTTATGCTCGATCCATCTCCCATATCAATAATGTTTCTCCCTCTGATCATATCATTCTAGAGAGCCGAACCATGGGGCAAATTTGGAGAATCAAGCAAAGTCTTGAGAGAACCAATATTTTCCATATATTTGCTCTTTAAAATATTGTTCCACTCTCCATTAGATGAGAAAGCTCTCCAGATTTGCTTAGTGAGAAGAGCCCTATTCATCACTCTAATCCTTCTAAGACCCAGACCACCCAAATTTTTAGGTCTACAAACAGAGTCCCAATCAATAAGAGGCATTTTTTTTCTTTCTTCAACTCCTGACCGAAGAAAGCATTT
>VDFB02270651.1:366280479-366414635 GCA_007258455.2 Sequoia sempervirens
TTTTGCCACTTAAGGGACTGTTTTTTCCATGATGATCCTGCACATACCCATCCACTACCACCACACTCATTTTAAATTCTTTATTTGGATAAGCCACTAATCGATAAGGAAGTTCATTTATCACACCACTAACAAGGACTTCTCTTGAATCCATGGCATAGAAATTACCAGGAGTGCTATCAACTTTCAATCCCAATGCCTTCATAATTTTGGATGGAATGAATTATTGGATGCTCTAGAATCGATAATACATATTTTTAGAAAATTTCGTTCAACATTCAATGTGAGGAAAAATGGATCAATCTTCCACAGACAAGTAGACACTAAATTTCCTAGGAAAATATGGGGAATCTCAGTGATGACTTCCTCAACTTCCTTGTCTTTCTTATCCTTTTCACTCACTTTGGGTGGAGTGGGAATCACTAATCATTACAAGCTATAGTAGCACCATTGATAAGAGCTACTACCTTTTGCTTATGTTCACCTATTCTCATTATTTCAAGAAAAGGCACAAATAATCTTACTTGGCTAAGTAATTGAAACATATCAATAGGAGTACACTTGGGTAATTCAATTAGGAGCATACCTTGTTCATTGCTACTCTCCTTCTATTTTTTTTTGGTTACCTTAGCTCTATGCTTGGCATCCTTCCTTGTAACTTCATGATTTGACTTCTGTGTCTTTATCTTAGCAGCAGGGGATTTGGATTCTACATTAGCTTTTGGATTATCTACTTTCTTATCCCAAATTTTATCTCCCCTAACTTCTTTAGCTTTGACTAATTTTATTTTTCCATCAATCTTATGTTCTTTACTTTTTGCATTATGCTCCTTAATGAAAAGATCAGCTGGACTACCTTGTTCACCACCAACTCTTCTATTCCTTAGATGATATGAACTTCTGGCTTGGGTAGCCAATGCCACAATATATCTTGCAATATCTTCATTTGAGGGCCTTCTCAGGGACACACCATCTTCAATTGCTTCCAAATTATATACCTTAGTATCACTATCAACATCCTCATCAGAGAGAACTTGTTGATGATATGTACTAGCAATTTTTTCTTTGATCATCTATTTCCATTTCATGGGACTCCATATCAGATGAGCATTCACTATCAATAAAATTAGAATCACCCATAACCATGAGTATATCAATATCCTCCTTGTTTGGTTGAGGAGAAAGTGGCATTTGAAAAACCATGCACCAATGGTTGTCTTCAACAAAATTTCCTAAATTATCCTTCAGGTATATCCTCTTCCACCTCAACCATTTGTGCAATTTCCCATTGTTGAGGAGAATGTGGAATTTGGAAACCCATGCACCAAGGGGTGTCTTCAACAAAATTTCCTAAATTCTTCTACAGAGGATCCAAAGGGACCTTATTCTGGGTGATCCTACAACTGAGGAGGTCTTTCATTCCTTTGATAATTTTTTGGTTGATCCTTTTCTTGTTTAAAATTTTTTCGTTTATAATTTTCATAAAATTATCAATCTTATCCTCAAGAGTGCCCCCTTTACTAGAATTACATCATACCAACTAATATTACTAATATATATATTCCGCCACCTTGTAAGCTTCCCTCAATGTCTGAGGATTCTTATCTAATAGGCGGTAACTCATTTTTGTATCAAAAGCATTGTAGTAATTTACCAAGCACACATTGTGATTCAATTGTAGACGAGGAGGAAACATCTTCCTAGCCTTTTGGAACCTTGTATTGAACTCAAACATGGACTCATTAGGACCTTTAGCAATATTATTAAATTGATTCAATTAAAAATTTGAATCATTCTTGTCATCGTATTGCTCTCTTAATATCCTTTAGAATTCCTCCCAAGAGCCAATGCTCTTAGCAGGAAAACTCCTATACCACTCTCGAGCATCTTTAATGAGAGACTGCATAAACAATTCCATCATGGCATCCTCTACCTCTACCTCAAATTCATCCATAACATTGTAAAATGCTTTGAGATGGTATTCACCACTTAGAGCATTGTTTCCAACAAATTTGACTAGAGCAGGCTTGGAATCTTTAGGAAATCAGTTGGGATAGCTAGGTATACTAGTGAAATAGAACTGTTGATATCTATCTACTTGGAGTGGTCTCCTGGTATGTGGATCTCTATGAGAATCTCTTTTCTCATCATCTCTTTTATTGTCAGATTGACTGCTATCCTTACCCTTTCAACATTCACCACTACCACCTCCTTTCTTGGCTCCTTCATCATCTTCAGAATAAGAATCCTTATTCTTATTGTTTCCTCCATCTCCACTACCCTAATCCCCACCACCACCTCCACTGGCAATATTTCCCACAAAATTATTTTTTTGGGATTCATTATCATTATGTCCAGAGCTCGAAGCTTCTAGAGTTGGTGTCAAAATTTTAAGAAAAGAAATCTTCCTAGCTATTTCTACATTGGAAGCCTCTATTTCAGCTTTCCTCAAATCTTACTTTATTTTGTCATTTACCAATTACAATTTTAAGATCTCTAGATCTAGGGGTGCAGTGGATGGAGTAAGATCAACTTTGGCATTATTTGTGGGGGTTTTAGCAAATGAAGTATGGGTATTGGTGCTGGTATTGAAGGTAGTTTTCTTTGGCTGATCAATGGGATTCTTCCCATGATCTATAAATTATGTTTTCTTAGTAGTAGTAGAAGGATCTAAGGCTCTAGTATTTGAACCAGATGTGGTATATGTATCAATAGCAGAAGTTCCCATTTGGACTATTACTTTAGGGATTCTAGGGGTAATCTTAGTGGCCAACTTGGAGAAATTTTCTTCAAAGGCATTCTACCTAGCAACATCTTCTCTCATCTTTTCTATTTTTTGTTTCTGAGAATCTCTCTCAAGTTGCTTGGATCTAATCCTATCTTCTCTCTCTTTCAACCCATTCAGTCTATTCTCTTCTTCTTGCTTAAGCCTAAGTTATTCCTCTTCCAAGGTTTGTATGTCTTTGTCTATGTCTTCTTTATTTTCTAAGACATCAACAAGCTCACTTGGTGCAGGAGTATAGTAGCACTGATTAATAGGTTCTTCATCAAGAGAAAGGTGTACTTATACATTAGGAGACTCACCCCTTGGCTTAAAATTCTTTCCATTAAAAAAAAATTGACTCCAAGGGTTAAAGGTTTCAAGAACTTATTTTTACTCCAAAACTCCCACCTATCCTACTCTCTTGAAATGTCAAGCTCATTATGAAACACTTGCTCAGTAGAGAAAATTTGTTGATCTATGTTAGAAACTTCAACTTCATGTGCCTCTTCCTTGATATTTTCACTACTTACTTAACCATTAAAAGTAGGAGATGCATTGGTAGGGGATTTAACAAAATTACTTGATTTAGAGTGTTTCTTAACCCAGGCGAGTGGCTTCTCTTTTGCAGGTCGAGATTTCATCTTCTACTCAGGATGCTTCTTTGTATAACTTCTGGTCCTCTTCATGGTGTCAAATATTTCAGAATCCTTCTTCTTATGTTCCTTTTGATAATTTATCTTTGTACTAGTATTAGAGACTTCAGAGTCACCACCCAAAATGTTGGGAAATAGAAAGTGATTGCACTTTGACTTTGTACTTGTAACCTCAGAAAAGATTTTAAACATAACCCGACACAAGGTGACATAATGAACCAAGACTTTACACATGAGACTGGGTATGATGTGACTATTGCAACACAATTTAAACCAATTATTCTTCAGAGAGCAAAGAACAATATAATAAAACACTCGACTCTAATTATACCAAATTTGAACTAGAGACTTTAGACTTAGCCAATCGCCAACAGAGTCGCCAGTTTGCTGGTGACTCAGATGGGAATATATGATTCAATAATTTTCAACCTCTAGTTACAAATAATAGTTCAAGATCTTAATGACCCTTTGATAAGATAATCTGCAACCAAATTTCTAAGTGCATCCCTAATAGAGTCACCAATCTGTTGGTTATTTTTTAAGAACCAAGTTGATCTTCATAAATACCTACGTACTTTTCCATTTCCAATACTTAGTAATCCAAAGGGATTGGCCAACGAATGAGTGAAAGCTTCAAAACTTCTACTTCTACACTTTGGGCTCTGTGAAACCCAGGAGGGTAATCCCATAATGCATACTTAATAATTTATATGACCACCATTTCAATACATTGTACACAACCGATAATTCTCATAAAACTACTCAAAAACATAGTATATCAAACAAGGTGGTAGCTCATTTATTGATATCCTACACTTTGGAGTGTGAGAATAACAAAAATCAACACAAAACAACTACAATAGTACTCATTGGAAAGCTTGTGAATAAAAAGTGATTAGCTAATGAATCAACCCATAAACTGAATTATGAATACTTTGCACAAACTAGTGCCTTATCCCAAACACAAAGTCAATCTCAACCTATGCAACCAGACAATAACTCAACAATAGCAATATACAATCTCAAGAAACACTACATTACAACACTCCCATATTACATTCATAATCATCACTACTTACAAATATCCTAGCACCTAATTCTTATGAGTTAACAATATCATCCAACCATTTACATTAATTCATTGAACTAATAAGCAGGAATGAAATTAAAGATCCATTGAGAAACAATAGAAACAAACAAAACAATCCTTGATTAATTTCATTTATAACTCATAAAACAAGTACAAAGGAGAGATAATAGCCATGGAATTGGTATCACTTTGTATTATATTTTGTATATTGTTATCAAGATTACATACATAACAATAGACTCTAAACTTAAGAGAAAATGTAAAACATGCTTGATATTCCTTTTACAATTCATAGTGTCAATCGAAAAACAAAAAAAAAAAACCCTACTTTCTAGCCTTGAATTCCTTCTTATAGAGATGGAGTAAAACAAGCCTTGGCCCAGAAAGTAACATGTCATTACCTTATTGGACTACTATAAAAAAGATTCCATTTTCAATTATTCTTCATTCCTAGGAGGTGGGAAATATGTGTGAAATAAAAATAGTCTTAATTCATTGTTGAAGATCTGGTCCCATTTTCAAAAAGGTATCTCCAAATAGTTACCTCAAAGCTTGTGACTATGCACACCAAGTGGAAAAGAAAAAAAAACATGAAAGAAACGAAAAGATAGGACAAAGACTATGTCCATGTCTGTAGACCGGTCATAAATTCAATTTGAAGAAAATGGACTATATTTTCCATACTTTAGAAAAAGGCTCATATGTACTAAATTCAGGCTATGCAATGCATTGTCACCGATCCCTTATTCATCATGATCAAAATTTCAAATCACCACCCTGCCATTTCTTATTAATCCACTACCCCCTCCAAGTATCGGCCTCTCCATACCAGGAATTCCTCTTCAGTAGGCCAGTTGAAATTCATGACCTCATCTGCACTTCCTCTATAAGGTGCATACTTGGTAACAATTTGGTTGGCCTCCTTATCAAACTCCAACAAGACAACCTCTGCATGCGCCAACATATCCATATTTCTCTTTAGTGTGTCCATATCATATCTTTAACAAATTGAAATTGTATGGTCTAAAATAGTTTTATTAGTTTCATCCTTCCATTCCTATAGGGTTTTTATGCTACCATCATCCCTCAAAATGGATGGAAAGAGATCATGATGTGACTCATGAAATTATTTCACTAGCTCCCTTATTTTGATCTCCAATGGTTCAATATTTCCCCTATATCCCTCAATTTTACCTACAATAGTAACAGTGGGCTTAAAATTTTCAGGAGGGTTGGCAGCTTGCTTAGATCCAATGGACATCAATCTCAATTCCTACATCCTAGGGATCCATGTTTCCATAAGTGGAATAGTTCTTTCCTTGTCATTGTCAAAATTATTTATAGCAACCACCATGGATGAATAGCTATAGTGAATGATTTTCAATCTATTATTCACTCCTCTATTCAAATGCTTCAATACTATAGTGACAATCTCCATATTTCTATTAAAAACCTCCTTATCATGATTGTCACTTTTCTCTTTTATTCATTTAGTTGCTTGAGAAAATATTCCCTATTGATATCTTCCTCATCCTGTTGCATTTTTTATGTACTAGGCTCTATTATTGAAATAGGCACACTTCCCATGTTGTATGACACAATTTCTCATGAGGAACTCAATTCAGTGGTAAATTCAGGGGATGCAGTTTCTTGTGAAGTTGTAGGGGAGTCAACATCAATCTGCTTATGCTTTCCTAGTTGAAAACTTTGCACCTTATCCTCCATTAATGCTACCTTTTCCTATAACTACATATTGTGTTGTTCAAGCTTTCCATATCTAGCCAACAACTTCTCCTTTTATGTAGTTACAAATTCTATAGTGGCCCTTGTGAATTGTGCAACATGTACTGACATATTTGGTTCCTCCAGAGCTGATGTTTCTAACACCCTCTTTATTAGTAGGCCTCCACTCTAGTTAGATGCAGCCTCAATAATGCCAGGCTTCCTCGTACTTGGGTCTAAAGACAAAATAGCTAATGCATCCCATTGTTCACTAAAGGAAAACCCTTGTAATACAATTGTAGCCTCTTCTTCTGAATTGTAGAGTGGTCCATCACATCTCTTTATTGTACAAATGCTATGGAAGAAGCTAAATCCCATTTTGGAAGTAATAAAATACCACTACTTCTCATTAATTATCTTCCTTCCTTTGTAGTCATCCTTTGGAACCTAGCTCTCATCTCATTCAAAACCTCTTTCTAGATAGTGGCATCAGGTAATTGTGGATGAAGAATTTTTTCTATGGTCAGGATTTCAACATATTGATGTATTTTATCCCTATATGAAAATTCCATAAAACCTTGAGACTTTACAAATGAGTCAGCATCCAAAAAATTTGTGTATTCTTCCACCCACATATCATCTTTTCCATTCAGCCTAGTGAGATTAGCTTTACTGAATATCATACCTAATTTTTGTGTCACCCTCATTATTGGTGCAGTGGGCATTCCTTCTTGTATTTCCCGCTCTGATACCCAAATGTCATCATCAGATTCTTCATCACCATAGTCCACCAAACTAGTTACTTCAACCTTCTGCTTCTTCAATGGTGGCTCTTTTAATGGTAATGCACTAAGTGGTGGAGGATCAAGATCCAAAATTTCAAGCTCTATTGGCCTTGGAGGATATTGTGGTTGTAGTTGTGGCACAAGATAAGGAGGATTGTGCTCCTCTTGCTTAGAGGGAGTAGGAGTTGCATCGCTTTTCTTTCCCTTACTCTTTCTCCTTATAAAGAAATTTATTCTTGGTTCTTCAAGGGCTTGAGATGTAGATTTCTCTTCTATAGCAGGGACTTCTCCCCCACCCCAGTATTCTTGAATGGGGGTTTTCCCCCTTATCCTTACTTATCATTGCTTTAGTTTCAAGGTGGCCCACTATTGTCTCAAAATTTTGGGATACATGTTCCACCTTTTGCATTACATTTTCAATCTCTGGGAGAACCCTAAAGTCTGGTTCTTCTTTCTTTATCTTTCTTTGCATCTTATTGAAAGCAATCCACCTTTCTTTTCTTTTTTATTGTTCCAAAAGGTTAAACACATTTCTTATCACATCCTCCAGATATTGGAAAATGTGCACAAATTTGTAACTCTTGTTCCTTTCCTTCAACCAGGCCATGAAACCTTCGAGGTCATATTTGATTCTCTCCACTAATATTTTCATGCAGGGGGCTTTTAGTATATCAAGTATTTTATTCCAACCTCGTTTTGTCATCACAAAACTAGAAAGGCATGTATACAAAGGAATGAATGTTCCTTTTCCTTGATTTAGCAGATGTTCATTTTCCACACTTCCAAATTGCCACATCACCTCAAGGAAACCAATTCTCTCTAGCACGTATCTTGGTAGTAGGTGAGGTGCAATAGTGGAATCATACACTCTTAAAACAATGTAATCGGGATACAGGATAACATCTCCCCAATTGTGATAAACTCTTAGCTTAGGCCTTCTCTCCTTTGGTCTCAACAAGTCATGCAGGGCTATGGGAATTCTAGGTATATTCACAACCAAGGCTCTCTTCAATTTTGAAGCAAACAAGTTTCGAAATGTCACATAATCATATCTCCTATCATGCTTGTCTAAAACAGTAGTCCAACACCGTACAGGAAAATCCAAGTTACCCTCCTTCCTATCCAAAGTCATATTTTCTCGAAGTAAGGTGCACCTTTGAAAAAGAACATATGCATCAACAATGAGTACTAGCTAAACCTTACTCCATCTGCATCTTTCTTCAACCTTATCAAGACCTCGTGAATCTTCTCTTCAAGAAACACCACATAATCATACACTGTACAATATTGGGGGTGTTAAATATGGGTTTCCATATACATCCATGCCATAGGCCTTCTTGTGACTGGATCATAACCAATTATCTGGAAAATGGAATAAAAGGTTTTTTGGAAGTAGGGAACAAAATAACTAACAACCTGGAAAGGATCCTTTTCATGTTTCCCTATTGTAATCCTTCGTCGTACAATTTTTGCTAGATATATTGGCAGGATGTGAACTCTAAATGCAATCTTAGTCTTGTCATATTCCTCCTTAAGATTTTTTTCACTAATCTTAGGAATTTCATCACTCCACCTAGTGAGTTTGAAAACATGAGAAAATTCCTCCTTAGTAATTTTGACCATTTCCTTCCCATCATATGTTCTTATAGTTCTTACATAACAGGGTCATAATTGTTGGCCACTGCTTTGAGAAAATCAACATCCATGTAGACATTGGCTACAATCAACTTCCCCAGGTCACAATTCCAAGGGTTACCTACTGGAATACCTAGGTTTCTATTCTTGAACCAACTATAGAACAATTCCCACCTAGTATAAGGTAATTTGGTGTGCTTAATAGAATTTTTCTTGTCAATCAAACTCTCTACTACATATATAATTTGGAGAAGCAGTTGAACCTTAAGTTTTTCACTAGTTGAGGGAGGTAACTGATCAGTAAGGTCTTTATTAAAGGACTTTTGGGAGTAGAAGCTTCCCATTAAACGAAGGCACTTTTGATTGTGCTTTGGGACCCATGATGCAAAAGGTATTACAAGGTAGGGTTTCTAGTTTCTTGAACATGATTTACAGTTTAGATAAGGTTTTGACACTAATTATGATAATAAAGGACCAACTAATTAGATCCTTTATGAACGTCAAACCTTAAAATGTAGAACCAAGAAAAATCCTAACAGACTCAAAGGTTTGGGAAACCACATTTATTTCAATAATTCTGATGGGAAGGTAGTAATTCACTTATTGGTTCTTTTGTAGGTTGATAACCTTGGCCTCAACATTGGACATGCCTGAAGACTGCAAAATGAGCTCCCCAAGTGTGTATAATATCCTTTATAATGCTCAATTATTCTTTTAAGACAGGTTTTAATGGCTACACAACCATCTGCTTCAATAGCTCGATGT
Organism: Sequoia sempervirens; assembly: GCA_007258455.2. Classification (NCBI taxonomy): domain Eukaryota; kingdom Viridiplantae; phylum Streptophyta; class Pinopsida; order Cupressales; family Cupressaceae; genus Sequoia; species Sequoia sempervirens. The sequence goes on from VDFB02270651.1 coordinate 366,289,894, forward strand.
CCTTTATGTTACTAAGGCTCACTCATGCAAATTAGAATGACTCACTTTCCCTCAAACTAAGTTTTAAATGCTAGGCATTGATCATTGGTAAGTGCAAGAAGCTGAGTCCACAAAACGTGGAAGTTTTTGCCTTAGCCAAAAAAACATAATCGGCATTGCAAAAACGGGATCTTGTTTCCAAAAATTTCCGATTGGGTTTTCTTTGTGGGCAGGTTTTTGCCTAGTATTTTGGTTCAAGAAAAGCATTGGGAATTCAAACCTAGGCCTTCAACCTGGTTTGACCTACAAGTTGAAGGTCCTAACAATGTCAGAGAAAAATACCGAGTTTGGACATATGGCTGACAACTTTTTTTACAATTTTTTTTGATGAAATTAAAACCCATTTTAGATGAGACAATGTAGATTCATGTATTTTTTTACAATTGGATTATTTTTTCTATTTTTTAATTAATTTCTGATGAAACTGGTCCATAAACTTTAATTATCAAGGTTCTTTAATATTTTAATGACTTTTGATCAACATAACATTTTGATGAATGGATTGCACGAGAACAAACTTCACACAATTATTTTCAATTTTAAAAAAAAAATCAAAAAATGATAAGGTCATCTTATACATGTCGTACACGACAATTTTTCAAAATGACAAATATGCCTAATAAAAAATTAACAAAAAAAAAAATTCAATAAAAAATTACAAAAAAATATCGAGAACAAGCTTCAGTGACTCACAAATCTTTTCCCAAAAGGATTTAGAAAAATACGATAATTTAGGTCAAAATATGGATGTTGTACACGTGCATACTATGGTAAAAAAAAGTGAGTTTTAAACAATGGTTTTTAGAAACGCCTGATGAAACTCAATTTGTATAATCTGGGTATTGAAATAAATTATATATTTGGAAACTAGACTTTGAGTACTACATTTTATGATCAGTGACTTTTTTGAAGATTCCTTCTCTAAGTGCTTCAAATTTTAAGGTCAAATGTGTCAAATACTGAAAATCAGGGAAAACACTTCCACTTTTTGGCCAAAAAGTGGACTCAACTTCTTGCTAGCACCCTCATGTGAGCATGTTAACTGATGGATGATCTAGATTTAGTCAGCTTGATTTGAAAATCCTGACTATACACAACCACAATAGTTATCAAATGATAGAAAGCCACATGGAACCACTTCTTGGTGATATGTGGGCTCCACCATTCCTTTGTCACTACAACTAGAATCCACATGTCCGCTTCCTCTCACTCCCATGAGTCTTAAATTGTGTTCAAATTTCATCAACATGGAGACAAGGAAGGGTTGAGATTAAGTCCCACAGCCTCTTCATACTCACATCTTAATCCAAGACCAATATCTTGGAAACTTATTCTTCTTATACCATCAATGGCCTAGATTAAAATATATCAAACATGTGCATCATATCTTCTTTTAGTAGCATAGAATTTATTCTCTATGCCTCGTGTTGAAATATTCGATTAATATTTTCCATTTCTCCAATGTTTCCATGTTCTTTGGGTTATTCTATGTGGAAATCACCCACCACCTCATTGAGAATCAGTCAGTAAAGGTGGGGCCCACGCAAGATAGTGGGGAGCAGTCAGGATTAACCCACATCACTCACTATCGATCGTTGATTCACTTCAAAGCTTCACACATTGACTGCTTGGAAACATTGGTCCCATAGTCAGATTTACCATACGACAGTTGCCCGCCAACCTGCTTGAATATTTTAATGAAGAGTTAAATAGGGCAAGTGCGCAAGGAATAATTGAGGTGCAACCACATGTGTTAATGATTGTCATTGATCTTCTTTTAGTACAACTTGCCATCTTCAACTTATCCATCAGTCCCACCAATACATAAACACGTGGCTTATGCCCACTAGCCCGTGAGGATAAAATAGTAAGCAATGAAATGGAGTGAGAGTTCAAGGAACAACCAAGATCTACTTGTGACAATCAAACGGTCATCAAAGATTTTCATATCTTCATATACAGAAATTGTTTGTCTTAAAAGAGAGACCCAACTAGGTCGATGAGACTATAACCCATAGGATTAAAAACTTAAGGCTTGAACGATTTTAGTAGGAAATATTTAACCCAACTTTGGGATAATTAAAGCAATGAGCTAACATATAATAACTGAGAAAACTAGACCAAAGGGCCGGTCACATCATGTATTTTGATGGTATAAGTCATAACTTAAAATACTAAGAACCAAGAAGAAGGGGTCAATGGAGAATTAAAACCTTGGAAAGGAAATAAACTCAAGGGATTTTCAAGTAGGATCTTAGGTAAGCTGCAAAAACTTAAACAGTGATAGTAATCAAAACCCCAAGCCCTCAGATACAAATCTAACCCAAAATTTAGCAAGGTTTTAAGGTGGAACATGAAAAAAATTTAGGAGTTTCATCAGATACAAAGGAAACAAATCTATCATGATATTGATCTATTTGTATCTCCATTCTTCCTTAAGTCATAAATATTATTTTTTCTCTTGTGATTTCCTTTTTCCCAGGGGCAATGCAAAGTGTTGAGACATTTAGGTTTCTTCCATGTTGACCCAAAAGTTTTTTTATTTTCTCTATGTATCATTCTTCCATTGTGTTCATAGTTTCACGATTATTTGGGGGAATGATGTCAATTTCGAGCTCACTTATATTGTAGCAAAGATGTATATTGACCACAAATTTGTGGATCTATTATGTGATCATCCTTATGTTGTTTGTGGCATTACATTATGGGGAACCCCTCGTTATGAGCTAGCTTTATTTGGAAACATATAATTGGAATAGGGATTTCCAGATAAGCTCTCATGACCTTATCATATTACATCTATCATTTGTCTACCTTAAATAAATTACTCACAACATGGTTTTTAGTAATTAGCTTAAGTTGGGGGCATACATTCCATTATGTGCTTCAGTTTTTTCACACATGTTGGACTTAGTGATGCATTGGATTAAGCAATTTTTATCATTTTTGTAACACCTTATTAGAGTTATTGGGACTATAACTCTTGGTATGGTTGACATGGGTACACACCTAGTGAAAACCAGTCCTCACTAGTCCTTGTGTGTTTCTCATTCTGCTCCTCTTTTTCAAAGGCTCGCCTAGTGAATATCATACTTCACTAGCTTATGTTTCCTTTGGTTCATGATTCACCTAGAAATATCAAACTTTGTTACCTCATGAGTTATGAAATCTTTGGGTATTGATACTAGTAATAATTTTACAGAGCTTGCTAGTTCGTGATTGTCATACCCTCCTTTTGCATTTTGATTTTCATTTTATGTTTGCATTGTGTTTATGTGTTGCGTTCTTGTCATGCATGTTCTATATTTTCATGTTGTATTACATTCCATACATGTGTGTTCCTTTTCCCTTATGTTGTCTTGCTATAGGATCCTGAATCCAGGGGGCTCTTGCACTCCCTCTAGATTCATAGTCATCCTATCTCTTCAACATTTGGATAATTGAACCCCTCTTGACACATTTTCTATTTAAGAATGAGTTTGAGCATAAGTTCATACTGTCACTAAAGTGGGGCCTAAATCTAGCATCATAAATTATCACCCTTGATAATTTCACACTATGTTTTGTTGCCCCCTAAGTGATTCAACGTCATTGTACAACTAATTTGCTAAATTATGCATCACATGGCCCATTTTAACACTTATTAAGAAATAAAATATGCATGATCCAAGTACACACTTGATATTTTTCTCCTAGAACTTTGGATCCCAAAAACTAAGGGATCTAGACTAGGGCATCCTTACACTCTAGTCCCCTTAAAGTGGCCCCAAAATTCAAAGTGTTTGTGGTAGTAAATATAATATTTGAATTTTAAATTCTGATTGTTGGCTAATGAGATTCATTTTTTGGAAAATAGTATCAATTACATATAAATACCTAGTCATTTCATTATATAGTAACTAAGTGAAAAGGAAGTGAGCAAGAAGTGGAAGCAAGGTCATTATCAAGCAATTATCAAGTCAAGAGCATTCAAGAGAAATATTATTGCATCATTTCATAATCAAAGCATCACTGTGTCAAATTTTATGTGAGTTTGTTCATGTTTATGCATACATTTATTTGTGAGGACTAACACTTGTAGGTCTTCAAATCAAGCCAAGCTGAATTGCACTCAAGCCTTGTGGAGATGTGAATGACATTAGTCCTTCAAGGAAATCAAATTTGAGTGGTGAGTTGTAGTTCATTATTGATTCATCATTCATTTTTCATTTAGCCTCTATCCCTCAAAAGGATAAACTCTTTTTCATCAATTTTTCCATTGTGGAGGTGGAAAAACCCACACAAGGTTTGACTGAGGCAAGCCCCTATATAGCACAACCCTCCATTTCCTTTTGAATATAGATTTGAAGAGGATTGAAGGAAGATTTGAAGATCACTGTCTAATTCATGCATTGAAAGTCTACAACTTGACAAGTTCCAAAAATTCAATTATCTCATTAATAGACAAAGATCCAACAACAAGATCTAACATAGACAAGCTACATACTAAAGACCCGAGGACTTGAAAATTAGATTTTAGTTTCACACACCTAGACTAGGGTGTCCTTGCACCCTAGTCTACCCAAAATCAACTCAATTTTGAACTACATGTGCATACATGTCTAATCTTTCCATTTATGATCCCTAAATTTGATTGTTAGTTTCCATTTTTTTGTATTTACATTAGAACAATGCATTTTCATTGTTAGCTATTCATATCATTGCATTTCATACAAATCCATTCCAAAGCATTCCAACTCAGATCCTAGTCGATTGTGAATTCTTATGATAACAAGGCATCAAAAAAGCACATGAAATCCTAAGGTGAAGTCCTAGGGTTTCATTTTTCCACTTTATCAATCACATATGGATAAAAATGCAAAAGGTATATGAAAAACATTGAACTAATACTCTTATTTTGTGTTAAAAGATAAACTGTCATTTAAAGAAATATATCACCATAGATATAAATATAATGTTTGGTTACAAGAAAATCGATTGCATTCATAGGAATCTATTATACCTAGCTTTTAAATTTTCATGTGAATAAAATATTTAGTTTGTTTATATAAAGCCAACTTGAAAAGAAAACACATACTAAAAAAATTAATTAGAACACTCAATTATAAAAATTATGAACACAATCATGAATATCATCATGGAATTAGATCATCATCATCTAAACACAACACAATTTACAATAAAAGTATAAGACATCAAGTAATAAGAAATTGATGTAACATGATTACAACTAGTCAACATGAACACAATTATAACTAAAGCCCCAACACAGTTCTAAGACCTTACACATAATAAATATTCATGTTAAAACCTTGTCTTGAAAAGATAAATGTAGTGTGAAAATAAAACTAGGTGAAACTTGAATGCTGCAATCTAAGACCTAGTCCTGTATCTAGATGATAGTTGGAATGCTTCATCCCATTCAAGTAGGCCCCCCTTACAATATTTTAATTTGTTGTTATTCTAAATTGAACATTAAGTCAATGGATCCTTGATCTATTGGTGAACTTGAAAGGTTTTGCATGAGACCACCAAAAATTAAGTCTTGTTGCACACAAAGACCCCAACATCATAAAAAATAGGCTGGGATCACACCCTGGACAAATTAGTTGAAATGAATACCCTTCAGCCCTTAACTCTCAGCCAAAGAGTTTTCAATTTACAGAGTTGCACACCTGTGTCAAACATCTAAAACAAAATTGTGCATGATATAAAATCCTCCATTAAAAGATAAATCAATAAATTGTATATCATATCTGAATAAAGATGCCATAACATAATAAATTGTATATCATATCCGAACAAAGATGCTAAAATTCTTATGGAAAAAATTGATCTAACTTAAAAAAATATAAACCGTGCCATTTAAAAAATAGATCAGAGTATATATATCTGGAAATGGCTGGTTACAAGAGAATTGATTACATTCACAGAAACCTACTACACCTGGCTTTTAAATTTCCATGTGAATAAAATATTTAGCTCGTTCATATAAAAACCAGCTTGGAAAGAAAATACATACTAACAATGGTAATCAGTATTCAGTTTGCTATTTACATGAACCGTGCCTTCCGATGATGGCCATGATTTCAGAACTGTAAGTGCGGCAGTGATCTAAACGCCGTTTATCTTTTGAAAACCAATCACCCATCATTAAAAATGGGTAGACAAAGGAGAAGCAGATGGATAATCGCTCCTTAAGACTTCATCCCACATATTTGCGCTGGTCACATCTGTCATATAATTCTGCAGCTCCTCAGAATTCAATGGTCTCTCGTTCAAGAAATTGAAGAAAGAAGCGCCGATGTCAGACTGAGAAGGAACATCCAAAGGCGCGGAAGATGATCTCACAACGTTGAAAGTAGAAGCATACTTGTTCTGATCAGTAGCCACGGATTTGTTGGGCAGATAGAAATTATATCCTTCAAACCCCTGCTTAGCACCAGGGAAAATGCCCGAATTGCTAAATGGCGCTCCAGTAAAGTGCTGCACCATCGCCTTGAAATTCGATGTATCCGTATTGAGAACAGTCGTTGGAATCCTCTTGGAAACCCTGGATCGCTTTCTGGAAATCTTCCCCTCCGCCCCAACACGACCAGTCGCTGAAACAGGGCTGCTCAAGCTCTGCCCAGAGGCCGTATTTGACAGACAGATTTCCTCTGTCTTTACGTTTGTCGTCTCCATTAAATTGATCAATACAGAAAACGATATCAGTCGGGATTCTTTTTTACCTTGCCGAAACTTCCGATTTGTTGCAATGAAAAAGCTCAGACGGCGATTTTAAGAGCAGATTTCTGGCATTGCCCGTCACTGTCGCTTGCCGTATAGACTTACCGAATTGCAGGTCAAATATATTAACTTTTTTATTACGCCGACGTATGATGCCTGTGTTCTCGAAGAACAGACATTTCTATGCTAAAAAATCGAAGAACGTAAATTCAGGATTCAAAGATACGTGAGCGCGGGCGTCACGTTTAACTTGCGGCGTACGCTTGCAACTTGCATGGCGCTATCCATTCACATGCAACGTGTCATGCTGAAAATTCTTCGCAGAGCCAGAATGCCGTTCGATTCTTGCCACGGGTGGGTTCGGCAAATCTATGAAGGCTTCTGGAAGGAGGTGCTGGAGAGTTCTGACAGCGGTGGAGCGGCTAAGATAATGTGCGCCTTCAACGGTCAAGCAAAACATGTTCGGAAAATTCGATTCCAGCGCGGAGAAATTGATGTGCGATTATAACAAGGCCGCTGCTGTCACGTCACTTGATTGTGGAGAGTCTCTGAGTAGAACACGACTTTGATTTTATTTGTTGTTTAATATTTTAAGATGTTACGGATGACATTTAAATTATATTTTTTATTCTTATACTGTTCTGGTTTGATGCTCCTTCTATTTGGCTCCACATTCACGAACCAATGGATGCATAATTTGATATTCCGAAATTTGTATTATAATGTGATGGGATTGTTGGCTAATTGATGAACATGGAGTAACATGTGGTTTGAAACAAGAAATTGTTTTTATATATTGTTAGAGTGATATTTTAAAGTTTGAAGATACCCTTAAATTTGGGAATATGTGGGAAAAAAGACAAAATACCAATTCTAAATGAGAACACAATCCCCCGTATGTATGATCAGAAAATGATGCAAGTTTATGCTATATGAATAAGTCTAATCCGTACTAGTTATGTATTATTTTTCATATAAAAGTGTAAAGGGGAACAAACTTTCTTAGGTTAATTTAATGAAATGTTAGGAAGTTTAGAAAACAAACTATGAAATGTTTAAGCTTGGTAAAAATTAACTTAGATTAATTTTTAATGGATTGTGGTAATTTGATTGGTTAGTGTATTATGAGATTAAATGTTAAGTTATAAAAGTAAATGTAATGGATGAGGTTTTTAGTTTAATGTTTGAAGAATAAATGTCATTCGATAAAGAATGTAAAATTGACTATTATGGTTGAAGAAAACACTATTCTTTTGTTAGTGGAATGCTTTGGATTTGACTCAAACTTTACTCTATCCTAGGTTTACTCTATGTATCCAATTTTATTACACAATCATGGATTCATCCTCTATTTGTAGATTTGATTCCATGTATTGTTTACTTCTACTCCATAGCTTGCTTGAGAGATGCATGTCTACTCTAGTATTTTCTAATATTTGGAGATTGGTAGTATTTTAAAATACCTCGGAAGCATTCCTATTATGTCAAAAGGGGACATGTTCACCTAGGTTAACCATAGAAACATGCATAAAAGATTGAAGATAGTAGGAATGCAATGTAATTAGGGTAAGAGGGTCAGACTAAGGATTGTCAAACATTGGAGTTAATAGAAATGGGTAAGTTAATAGAAATAGGGTCAAAAGGGGAGTTACGAGTGACTAGTTTTCTCTTAAAATCAATTAAACCAATACTTGGATGAATAATTTTAGATATGTACACTAAAAATTTGAAGATATGATAACAAAAGTATTGCACTATTGTAAATCTAGTTTATAAACTACTAAAGTTTTTAAAACATACTGTAGGTTTAGAGAATGAAATAAGTGCAGACAAAATTATTTTTATTTTCATCACTAAAATATAACATAGTGTTTGGTGTGCATTCCCTTTTTTCTATTGTTGCATTAGAGATTTTTTAAAATTTGGTGGTAGAAATATAAACAAGAGTTAGTGCTACATGATGTGTACTTTTTATACTTTTTTATTGATTTTTTGTTGTTTTCTAAAGTGGACACATCCTAAAAATTGTATCATTGAACATGTGTCATATAGCTTACACAAAACTAATCAAAAAATATTATTTTTTAAATGTGTATAATGAATTTTAGAATAATATTATGTAGTTTTAAGAAATTTGATTAAGTGTATAAAAAGATAATGAAATATATGTATTTATATATGTATTGAAGGGCACACAACATATAGAGTGGGGGGTTGAATCAGTATATCAAATCTATTTAGAACTCTTTAATTAAATATGAGTTACTTCTTTAAACATGAACCAAAACAACTATTATCAATCAAATAATACATATGCACACATTCACATAATGAACATCAGATATATGTGGAAACTTAAAATGGGAAAAAACATGGTGAGAAGATTTGTTTGCATCTACTATCCAAATCTAGCCTCAAAAAAATAATGAATTTATTACAATCATGAAGTAGGAACCAAACTACTAGAGATACTAATCCCCAATACAAATATTTGAACACCAAATCAATAAGTAGGAAGCCAACCCTACTATATTACATAGATAAGATTTGTGGACCTTCAATGCTGATCACACAACTTGCAATGGATTTGATCTTTTGCACACACTCTCCTATACAAGTTATGATATTTTAAAAATGATGCATAATGATTGAGATGTAACTCACATTACATGACTCTGATATTCACATTGAATCCCTAATTACTTAGCATTCACACATCTCATACATCTTAGGAAAGATCTTAGATATCTATATATATATATGAATTATATTTTAATTGCATTCATGTGTTGGCCAATTTTAAAAAAAAAAAATCTACAAGTTGGCCATGCAAACACTTATTAACAAAGCATGTCCAAATATGTAACCTGCTCATTGTTCTACATAGTAAAATTTTCTATGTTATAGCCACAAGTGAATAGTTTATGCATCTAACATTTAAGAGCAATAAAAAATTTCTTTTCCTTTGAATAATAAATGCACATTTGAAACATATTTCAAACCTTCCCATTGCATACACAAGAATTCCTTTCATTAATTCAAATAATGATGATACATAATTTCCATATGACATTTTATATTAAAATTCCCATAGAGATGCATACAAGATACATACATAGCTTAAACAAGCTTACAAAATATATAAATTACGAATGGTCCAAGTAGCCCCCCTCAAATATTGGCTACCAATTGATGGGGAGAAGCGTCACTCAAGCACATTTCCACCAACCATATAATTACTACTGTCCCCCACACTATTGGAAATTTATGAAGCAAACACCCAGTTGAAGTTGTAGTCTTCAATGGATCACCAAGAAGGAAAAAATCCACATAAACAAGAAAGTAGTGCACTATGAGCAAGAAGAGAACTTGATCAAATGATGATCTATGATGAATTGATCTAAAATTATTTACAAATGTACAAGAGCCTTCTTATATAGGCAAGGATAGAGGTAGTTGGATAACCACCTTAGTTACAATCATTAAATGCCTAGATAATTACATTCCTATTAATGAGATATGGTCCCATTAAATACTATTTTCTAGAATTCCACCTAGAAAACTAACTCCCAAGTAAACTTATTAATGATGTGAATAGGTCCAACTAATAATTGGTTAGGAAATTATCGCATTCACATTAACACCCCCTCATAAGTGCAAATTGGGAGTGTAGTTATGATGTTTATGATGTAAATGATGCAATGATGATGGGTCCTGACTACTAGGCCATGTTAGGTACCCATGTACAAATGAAAATGCAATCTCTTATAAACGATGAAAAGGACAAAACCTCATGGGACAAAAATCCTCCCAAAAAAATAGATATAATTAAAAATCTATGCTAATCATGTACAAGTAATGGAAGTGATGATGGGCGGGTGTAAAAAGTTGGGGGGCCGAAAAGTGGCTATTTTTTTTAAAAAGAATTGAAAGGCCATTATGCGAGTGCATTATGGTTTGGTGTGATCGATCCTAAGGCTTGACCACATCGAGGCTATAACATGCTTGCATTATAACATGAGCATATTATAGCCTATTATAACAAAAAATAAAATAAAAATGATTCATTTCCATTTTCACTGTCATTTTTTCTTTCCTATGGCTAGCAAACCCTATCATTACGCGCTTGCATTTTGGAAGCATCAAAAATTGCAATTTCCTCACCAAATCTTTGCAATTTTGTCACTAGGATGCCACCACTTCAATGGGGATGTCGAAACAGTAAGTATTGTTTGTTTTTTTGTGAATTCATTGTTCAATAGGTAAATTTAGATTTTGTTTGATGTTCATTTCTTCAATTTATAGGAGTTGATAATCAACCTAAAAATCCTCCTCAAAATCCTTCTCCTCCTCATGAACAAGCAGATGAACAAAATCCTGATCAACAACAACAATAAAATCCAACAATTCCTTAACATCCTCCTAGTACTCAACATAATTTAATGAGGGAAATAGAAAACAAAAAAAATAGATTGAAGATTTAATCACAAGGTTGAATGATCTTGTAAGTTCAAACTTGGAAAGATGCACACTTGTAAATAAACTTCAAGTCATGTTAACACATGTAGACACAATTAGCAAGAAATTAAGTGGTTCGGTAGATAAGAGGTAGGAGTGTAAGAATTTTTATGCAAATAAACTATCATATAAAGAAGTAAAAGATGAAAAAAATATAAAATATGATTTGTGTTCACTATTCACTAACCCATGCAAAATCAAATGCTTGAACTTAATAGCAAGAGGTTTCCTATCCATTGGTGCAACCATCAAGGGATTAGGAACAATTTTTGGGATAGGAGGTGGATGTTTTTTTGACGATCCACCATGCAACAATAATGAGGTGGAACCCAATATTTCTTGAGGAAACATTATTGTGAGTTCATCCTCAGCAAAATCCCTAACTATTTTGATATGAGGGACTTTAAGGGGAGAGGTGGAGGGTTGATATAGGATAGATTAGGTGCACATATCGATCCTCAAAGGCAAGGGAGATGACCACTCACTAGGCCAGCCTATGAGCACATCATTATCCCTTTTTTCATGAAGGAGAGTATTGAGGTGGAAACATAACAGACTATTAGGTCTTTGACCTAGAGTATCATCGAACATGCCAATCTTGCAGTACAACACCATCCAAGGGAGAGTTTAAGGGTTAGGATTCCACCCCATTCTTGTCAAGTTTGCGGTTTAGCTTGTACATATGACCCTACAGACAGTTAGGAGGTTGGTGTGCAAGGTACATCTGTAGTTGTGGAGTTGGCGATGGTAGATGAAATCTTGTATGAGATTTTCAACATTGATACTTAGGTAAATGTTACCATGTTCATTGAATTTAATTTATTAAATTTCATATTTGAAATGAAAGATTAACTAATTTAGTTTAATGATTGTAAGAAAATTTTAGGGTCACAGTGTTGATATTGGATGCACCGGCCCTCCACCTGTTTATTACTCCACTACATCTATTGCTGAGGTATATAACTAGTAAACAATTATAAATATTACATGTGAATAAATTTTTTATACTAATGGTGTTCTAATATATGATTTTGGATGTTGAACACGTCCTAGTGCGAGTGGATTACAAACCTTCATGTAGGCAATAGAATAAAGAGTTTAACTAATGAATTTTACTTAATACATTTGTGTATTTTATACTCATATTACTAATTACATTGCATTGCACAACTTTCAAACTTAAGAATTACTTCACATTGCATAACTAATAACTAGATGTTGATAGATGATTTTTTTAAATTATAATATAGTTTTTTATTATAAATTCAACATAAGTAGTGTTGCAATTACTTCACATAGCATAAGTAATAACTAGAAGCAACTGCCAATTGCATTTTCTTGTCATGGAATTACATGAGACCACCTTTTATTGAGGAATTTTTTCAAATAGTTGACTACCTTGTATATGCTATGGATGCTTGGAAAAAATATATGAAAGAATAATAGTAAGAAATATCATTGACAAGGCAATGAGTTGGTTGAAAAAATTCCTAAAAGTGTCTCATGGTGATGTCCATCACAATGAGACCCAATTTCTTTGAGGCATTTTTTCAAAAAACTCACCACCTTTTCTATGCTACCACTTTTTCCATACATGTATGCCAAATCATTTCATCAAACTATTCACTTCCTTGCTACTATGGCTAAAATCCTAAAATAGGTGCTTTACAACAAACTATGGATGCTTGGAAAAAACCTGTCAAAGCATAATAATAAACAATAGCATAGAAAAGGAAGTGAGTATTTTGAAAGAATTCCTCAAAGAAATGTGGTCTAATAGTGATGGAATACCATTCCATCACCATGGGATCACATTTCTTTGAGGCATTTTTTCAAACAACTCACTGTCTTAAGAATACAAACCAAGCCTTTAGCCAAAATTCCCCTCCAAATCCTTTTCAAGTTCTTTATCCTCATCCTCAATTTACCAACCCATGGAAGCTTTTGCCTCTTATTCCACTTGTTCATATCCCCACCCCTCCCTATTCACATCATGATCGCTCTCCATCTCATAACCAAGACCACACTATACCATCCACCCCATCCCAACATAATACCATAGAGAAGGAAATGAGTTGTTTGAAAAAATGCCTCAAAAAAATGCGGTCTCATGGTGATGGAATGCCATGACACATTTTTTGTCATGGAATTCCATCACCATGAGACCACATTTTAAGGAATTTTTACAAACAGTTCACTGCCTTCTTTATGATACTACATTTTTTGTACATGTCTACCAAACTATTTTATCAAATGGTTCACCACCTTGCTACTATGGATAAGAGCCTAAAACAGGTGCTTTCAAACAAGCTATGGATAGGGAAAATAGTAAGTATGATAGTAATAAATATATAGTTCAATAAGTACTAAAATTTTTGTTCATTATCCCATACATTATAAGCCATGAACTGCATCACTATTGTAGTTTTCATGATTGAATAATTTATTGCTTTATTTTCAGATGTTGCAAGATGAAACACCTCCACATTCTCATAGGGAAATGGAGCTTGGTGTTTATTCTTATATAGAATCTTCGATGCCTCTGATGGGGGTATGAGACTGATTACTAAATTTTAAATTACATTCATTGTTATATAGTTGTTAGTTAGTGAAAACTCAAACGACTATTGATTTGTAGTTTAATTTCTCTTTGGATGGTTTCTATAGGACTTCAACATGCCAATGCATGGGAATGTAAATATTTTACTTTAGGAGAATGATCATCTAGTGGTGGTAAGTGATTATTTTGTTAAATATATCATTTTTATAATGTGTTTTCTATATATTAATTTCTTTACTTGTTATTGTAATAGTTGAAGCTTAATGAGGAACTTAACCTTAAGAGGAGCATCTGGAGGACCCCTCAATCTTAGAGTAAACAAATGATAGACTTATTTCCATCCAGTCAACTAGCAAAGGGCAAGAGTTTGTATCGAGGTCCTAGAGGGAAATAACTTTTGATTCTAGGGTCCTTTGTTGTATGCCTATATGGAATTCTTGTAAGCCTATATGGTTACAAATTGTATATATTTCATACTTATATCAATATATATTAATGCTTGTCTACATGGCTATTTGGTTTATAAAAATATTTTTTATTAATGGTGTCCATATTTTCATTATAAATCCACACTTCAATAGATATGGGTTACATGTATTCAAGTGTATACTTTACAACTTGCATGTATACTTTGTGACTTACATTTTTTCATGTGTATACCTTGTAATAATGCATATACTTTGTATTAATGTGTATACTATGTACTCATGTGTATACTTCAACCTGCTTACATGTATTTGAGTACTTGTGCTTCACTTATTCAAATGAATGCCTCGCTTATTCACATGTATACTTATTGATTGGTTAGCCCTAACATTACTAATTTCTATCCTTCATGGTTTGTATTGAATATTTATTGATTAATGTTAAACAAATTTACTAGTTGATGCTAAACAACTTCAATATTTCCAAAAATGATTCACCAAGGATTTATCATTTACTGATGTGCTAATTCAATATGGAATATAGGGAAAAATTTATAAGGGATAAAGCTAGGAGGAGATGGAAGATAGATATTTATAGTGTAACCTATTTAACCTTCTCTATACAAACCTCTAATGGCTCTTGTGTGCTTTTCTATTCCATTTTCTACTTTTCATATCCCATTTTCATAGGTGGATGATCACTTCTCTCAATCTTTTTCCTTCTCCTATTCTAGGTCATCTCCCCCACTTGTGGTATTTTAAAATAAGCTCTAGTTTTTGGTGAGTACCTACTAAGATTCAAAGGATTCATTAGTTTTCCCCTTAGTTATCTTGGGTGATTTTATTATTTCTTAGTTAGTTACAATGTATTTGATAGTTAGTTTGGTGGAGATGGAACCTCTCATTCTTTGCAATAGGACATTTTAGGTAGATTCCTCTTCAATAAGAACTATAGTTAATTTTTTCTTTTGTTTCCTCTGAAATACTCATTTGAGTGGGGTCAGGATACTTTTAAATGAAATATATCATTGAGTAGATGCATAGGTTGTGAATTATTCTAGCACTAAATCCACCTATGTAATTAGCTACTTGGTTTGGAATCTTGGAGGTTTCGATTTTTACTCCTTTTTCATCACCAAATGATATTATTATTATTTCACTTACTTGGATTTGAGGCATTTTTGGAGTGATGGAAGAGGGTATGTGCAGGATCATCAAGGGAAAAATAGGCCCTTAAGTTGCAAAAAATTTAGAAAAATCAGAGTTAGGAAACTTGACATAAAAATTTGAATAAGTTATCTATATTATTTCAAAAATATGTAAGAATAAAATCTGTAGCAAATTGAATGTAGTTTCTAAAACACTAAGTTTATTTTTTATTTTTAAATGTATTTGGTGAAATTTTGAAATTTCAATGCAGTAGTACTTAAATTTAGGGAAAAAATAAGAAGTAGGTGTCTGTATGACCACACTAACCACAATAAAATGATAGTATTTTTTTATAATATTTTAGATATAAGTAAAGGACTCATGTCCCGATGTCATGCATATTTTTTTGTAATTTTTATCCAAGTAAATAATTAATTATGAATTTTTTATTACAAATTTTAAAAAATATAAAAAATCATATGTTTGACCACCTTAACTTGGGAAAAACTTCATAAAATTCTCTTTTTTTTTAATCCTATAGTATGAGAAGAATAAAATGTGATGCATGTTTCAGATTCAAAAAATGTGATACCGTTTGAAATCTAGAGATGTTTTTCAATAAGCCTATCAATCAGGACATTACTCGCAATTCAAATAGAAAATGAATAATAAGTATTTATTAAATTCAAATTAAAGCATAATTTATATTGGTGGAAAGCTGAGAATCTCTTTTAAAAACCCTTTTTGATTCATCAATTTTGGGTAAAATAAAGTTATCAGCCACATGGGTCATCATATTAGTTACATATCGCCACTTTTTGGCTCATCGTGATCTTGCACATACCCAAGAGATAGGATTGAAATTATCCTTCTCATATATGTCATCCCATTTATTACCTAAGGAAAAGTGACTTGGTTTTTTGACCATGTGTCCAACTTCTTGCACATATTTTCACCAAATTACTTATTCTATATTCATGCCAACCTAGCTTCTTCAAAGAATGCATTTTTTAATTATAGGTGATATGCAACAAATTTATTCTTAAACACTTGATATGCTTGTGAAGGAGTAGGAATATGGTTTGTAATATCTCATGTATCAACATATATTTATACCTCTTCATTGGGCTATTTTTAGCTTCTACTTATGGTTGAGGCTCTAGTGTGAACTTATTAATTTCATTGTTCATTATTCTCTTTAGCTAGGTCATAAGACACCATGTGGGCTCATATTTCAATTGACCTATGATTAGGTTTAGCTATAAATCTTTCATTTTTTTCTAGAATCTTGAAAAATTTCATCTTTACAACAAACCATATTGTTGTAAGGGAAAGGAGAATAATTAAAAATGTCTTTCCCTTTCTATACTTGAGGATGATCATACAAGATTTTAAGAGTCATGTAGCTTTCTCATTTGTAATTAGAGCCATAATAGGAATAAGAAATTTACCTAAATACTAATATTAATAATAATCAATTCAATGTAAGTATGAGATCCACATAGTAATTTAATCATAACCCATTTGAGAATGAAAAGGTTTATGCTTTCCTAAGCTATTTTTACACCCAAATTTTCTACCTCTTTCATGCAATAATATGCTTTTGGTGTGGAAAACTTAGACTTGTCAACTGTCATGTAAATCTTTCTTTTTTCCTTTGTTTTGCATGCCATCATAAGGGATTGAGCCGATTGAATGTAGCTCAGAGTGATTGGGAATGTTTGGGTGCAAAATAGGACAATTACTAGCATAAAAAAACCCATATGAACATGTTGGAATAGTCAATTTGGTCATACAAGTTGTAGAAAAAAAGTTGCACCACTTTGCAATTTTACAATACTTGAATTTGATAACTTTTTCCTCAACTAAAAAGTCATCATCATGGGAAAAAGCCTCCAATATAGAATAAATAAAGAGATGTTATTGTAGAGGGTACCAATGTGATCTCGTAGACTTAGACAGAGAGTTTGTATGCATCATCATTTTTGAGTAATAGCCCATCAAAGATTGCAACCATTTTGCATTTTAAAATTTTAAGGGATTGAGTCAGTTCAACTTAGCTCAGAGTGATTGGGTGTGTTTGGGTGCTAAAGAGGACCATTCCTATTGTAAACGTACCTATCCAAACATGTTGGGATAGTGTTTTTGTTTGTACAAGTTTCAGTACAAAATTTGTACTACTTTGCAACTTTACACTACTTGCATTTGACAACTTTTTCATCAACTAAAAAATCGTCACCATAGGAAAACACCTCCGCGATAGCAAAAACTAAGATAGGTTATTGTTGAGGGGACTAACATGATATTTCTGCCTCATACATAAATTTTGTAAGTATCATAGTTTTTGATAAATAGCCTATCAAATATTGCAGCCATTTTGTACTTTGGACTTTGTGGACAAGGATTTTGGCTCCACAAGGTTCTCTAACACTTCTAGGGTTTTTCACCTAAAAGGAGAGAGGTAGGAAAAACTGTACAATGTCCCCACTCAAAACTAATGAAATATGGATGAAATATGCCTAAATGTAATGTCGTAAATTCAATAAACTGATAAAAGATAAATTGATTATTAAATGAAAACTAAAGAAATGCATCTTGTTTGAAAACATAGTAATGTATGGAAAAAGACCTAGAAATGTAAACAAGCAATAATAGAAATGAATGAAACTAAAAAGGAGCACCTGGAAATATGTTACAGATTGGAATGGAGACTAGAAATGCTGCTAATCCTAAAATTTTGACCCACTAGGACACTTACGCCATTGTGGGAAACTTAGTCCCAGATCTGGAAAATTGTACTGTAGCCCGTTTTAGTCAAATGGGTATCCAAATCTATAGAAAATTCTAAAAAAAAGGTATAGTGGGACTAAGTCACGAGTGTTGGAAACTTAGTCCACTTTGGATTTTTCTAAAAATCTAAAAGTGGAAACAAAAGCTCTTGGTCTACACTTTTTGCTCCTCCAAGTGTCTAATTCTAAAACTCTGATTTTCAGCATTGTGAGTGGATTTTTGTGGATATTTTGACCTAGAAAACAAGTAGATGTCTTCAAAAATCTTTTAATCAATCATTAATGATCTCCAAGCCCTCAAATCTATAATCACACAAAGAAAGAAAGATGAATGTTGAATGTTAGGGAATGGGGGTTTTCCTCGGTCAAACACCTTTTAGGTAAGAAATAAGATGAAGCATGAACATGAAATGAAGGGATTAAAAACTTTCCATGATGATATACCTTGAATTTCTACAATAATGGATGAAGAATTGGCCTTTGAATTCCTTAAAGAAAGCTATCTTGATGACTTAGAATGGTAAAACCATAGCTTGCTTGACTTGAGATGGAGAATCAATGATGAATGAATTATGATTGAGTTGTTAGGTTATGAATTAGGGTTTAGAGACTTGTATTTATAAGCAATCCTCCTAATTTTCCCATTAATTTGATCCCCAAGGCCGACATGAAAGAAAAATAAACTTAAAATCCATTTTTTCCCACTTGAACCTCAAAAATAGCCCAAATGGGACTAAGTCATCAAGCTGTGAAACTTAGTCCCACCTAGATGGGACTAATTTACCTAGATGGGTGACTTGGTCCCACAGTGGCTCTTTTTCTAGCTGTATTATCAGGGAATGAAGAAATTAGGTTTATATGATGATATAGTTGGGTTTTCTTATTAAAATAAGCCTCGGGATGCAGAATATGATGCTATTAATGATGAAGAAGAGGGTAATTAGGGCTAAGGACACAAATTTCAATGTGAAAGTATAATTAAATACACTCTACAACAATAAAATGAGGTCCACATAGCCTAGAAAGGAACATCCAATGTGAATGTGTAGAGCACATTACAACACTAGATTAGAGTTAGGTTTAATTTACAAGCCTTCGAGATTAATGTGAAGATGCAATTAAATACATTTAATAACATTGATTTAGGAAAAGAATAGGTGCATTAGTCTACAAAAGTGTGAAAGTGGGTTACAACACTTCACAACACCTTTACAAGACATTATTAGATGCATTTTATTCAGTTTGCAAGGGTCCAAGACCTAACGTAGGTGTGTAAAACCTTGAAAAACTAAATCAAGGCCTCATTAAGTACAAATTATGATCAATTATTTCCATATCAAGCAAGGGATACATTTTTTTGTGACACATTTAGCCCCCACTTTAGTGAGAGGATGAACCTATTTCAAACTAAAGTAGACATTCAAGAGGGGTCCAATCATACCAATGCAGATGGTCTTAGACAACAAATATGAAGGAGGTGGTCAAGCCCCCAGGATCCAAGATCCTAAGTCAAGCCAACATGATCACAAAAGGACATGCACAAAGTAAATGATCTACAACAAAACAAGATACATGATCATGCAATGACAAGAATTAGAAGGAAGAGAAAGTGAAAATAGAAAGGTGGATCAAGATTCAACTAGTTGTCCAATATAATGTGGATTAGACCTAGGTTGTTTGTCCAAAAATGCATACTCATTCTAAGGCTATGGAACTCTTGGCTGTCTGCTAGGTGAGAAGGCCCAAAATGTGAGAAACAAACTCATGGTTGGTATGCACTCACACACACACAAATGGATATGGGGAAAGTAATCTGTCATAATGGGCTTCCAACTCAACCATACCAAAGTTATACCTCCTGATAACTTTGATAAGATGCCACAATGAAAATGATCTTTGAGCTCTATGAGGAAAGCAAAACTTTGTATGCTTGAAACTCATAGAAACTGTAAATGCAAGATGTGTCACGAATGTTCAAAGGGATTTTTTTGAGTTCATGCAAGGTCTCATCTTAGGGAACATCATGCCTAATGTCTCTAAGAGAGGAAAGTGAAAATGGTATCATCTTGTTTTCAAGAGAGGACAAGTGCAAGATCTCATCCTAGGCAGCATTGTACCTAATGTTTCCAAGAGAGGAAATTGCAAGAATAAAGAAAATCTCAAAATAAAATATGAGTGTCAATGTTTTCCCCCAATTTAAAGTGGTTCCTAACACCATTACTATGAGAAATTTATTTAAAGTAGGAGAAGCTATGAGAGATTATTCAGAAAGCCCTATGTTAAGTCATATGTTTCCAATAAGCTATGTCATGAAAAATGTAGTATGTCTTGTACGATCCAACTTGAGACATTGCATCCACATTTCAAGCTTTCTCTTTATGTTCATGAAAGGTTAACAACTAGCCAAAAGATTCAACGATAGGTGACATAGGACGAAAAGGCTACCTAACCCCTTGGCCCCACTAAGTGTAGGACAAGGGTGATCCAAAATGATTGATAGGATTTATGGTAGAGTGAAAATCAATATCATTTAGAGGAATTAGGTGCCCCTACATAAGGGAGAGCACCAAAATCCTTAAGATATTGGATTTTACTACTCAAAGCTTTACACGCACTAGTAGAATGACCGTGAACTCTGTGATATGTGCAAAATGAAGTCCTGTAATAGAATTTATTTTGAGTTCTTGGAGGAAGGGATATCAAGTTATTTTGGAGGAGTCGCAACAAGATACCTTCTTTATCAATGGTAAATGTTCCTATATCATGCGACCAATATATCTCTTGCTTAAATGTACAAGATGCCAATTCTACACAAGATTCTTGACAATGTGATATTTTGTTCTCTCCTTTACTGGAGGATGTAAAATCTAACACATTCAAATCATTAGTGTTTGGCGAGATGACAATGACATTAAGTGAAGATTTCATTGCTTGCAAAGGAGAATGATCAAAACCACTAGTGTCTATTAATTCAGGATGTACTGTTGTTAAAGTCATCATCGAAGGGTTCTTTGTGATGGTGTTGATGTTAAGTGAAGGCTTGTTTATTTCTATCTAAGGGAAATAACCAAGACCATGAGTTGTTTCTTGCATGTTAGGATCAATGGGGACACAAATACCTTGTTTGTTACCACCACATCCTTTTCCACTATATCCAAATTTTTTCATAAGTTCATAACCTTTTCCATAAAGCTTTTTTAGTGCTTTTGGATTGGGTGGTTGTTCATGGTTAAGTTAATCAAATTTTGTTTTGTAATCTACTTGTTTGTCTAAAGTGGTGAGGTGGATCTTTCGAAGGGTCTTCTAAATTTTGGGTGGACATTACTATTTTTTTGTTTCCCTTGTCAGAGGCCTTGTTTATCATCTTGTATTCTCCCATGAATGTTGGTGTGAAATCTAAGGAACCCCAATCATTGGCTAATACTTTCGTGACTTCATCAATGTGTTTTTCTTTATCTTTTTGTTGTACATGTTCTATGTGTGTAGTTGGTGTTGATGTGTTCAAGGGATTTTCTTTGTTCTTCTCAAGTTGCAATACACTATAAGGCTCTGGATTAGTGTCGAGTGTGTATACTTTTTTGTTATGGATGTATTTCATGTACGATGAAGAGTAGAAGGCACCCCATTCATTATGTGAATCCATGGTCTGTCCAAGAGAAGGTTACATGAGGCATAGCATGGATTGGTGTATCCAATGTGGCATTTCCAATTGTAAGGGGTAAAGTGATTACCCCAAGCATGTTTATTTTTGACATTGTCAAATCCCTTAAGAGATAAAGAATTAGGTTGAATGTTTGATTTATCAATGCCAAGCCTATCCAAAAGGCTCACACTACACACATTCAGGGTAAAGCCGATATTGACAAGATTTATTTTTATCCCTTTTAGTTTTTATTGAGCGATGATCATGAAAGAATCATTTTGTTTTTGCACTTCCAAAGAGGGGAGTTCACTTTGGTGGAAAAAAATGTCAACATTTATTCCTTGAACCATGGTTGCTATGTCATTTGGTTGCACATTAGAAGGGAGAGGAGCTTATTGCAAGTCTACTTGAATCATGTTTTGATAGTGAGGGGAGGCTTGAATAAGGTCCCATAATGATATCTTAGCATGAGTATTCTTAAGTTGCTCGACAAGATCATACTCCTCTACATGAGAAGGTTCTGGTAGGATAGGGTTAGGTAGGATAGGATTAAGAAAAGGTAAGAGTGTCAGGGTTGGTTGTGGCAGTTGCAGTTTGTTTCTAGTGTTATATGTATGAGCAAAGGTATTATGACTCAGTTGTTGTGAAACATTGTTCTTAGGTGGGTAAAGGACAAGTTTAGGTTTGTGTTGAGTTTGAGGTTTGTATGAAGGGTGATAAAGGATGACTTGAGGTTGAATAATATTAACTTCTCTTGGTGAATGAGATTCTAACATGGGATCTTCATCTTCTACATCTACGGGCATAATATCATTATTGTCATTGTTACCCTTGTCTTACATCATGATATCCTCCCTAGGGGTATGTGCAGGATTATGATGGGCCCCAAAGTTACAATATGATGGGTATGTGTAGGGTATGTGGCTGACAACTTTTTTTTACCAAAAATTGATGAAACGAAGAGTTTTTAAAGGAGATTCTCAACTTTCCACCAATATAACTTATGATTTAATTTGAATTTAATAAATTATTATTATTCATTTTGTATTTGAATTATGACTAAAGTCCTAATTGATAGGTTGATTGAAAAAAATCTTTAGCTTTCAAACGATATCACATTTTTTGAATCTGAAGCATGCATCACATTCTATGCTTCACATACTATAAGATTAAAAAAAAGAATTTCATGAAGTTTTGACCAAGTTAAAGTGGTCAGGCATACGAGTTTTAATATTTTTTAACAATTATAATAAAAAAATCATAATTAATTATTTACTTGGAAAAAAATTACAAAAAATTATGCATCACATCGATACATGAGTCCTCTACTTATATCTAAAATGTTATAAAAAAATATTATCATTTCATTGTGGTTAGGATGGTCAGATGGACACCTACTTATTTTTTCCTGAAATTTAAGTCCTATTGCATTGAAATTTCAAATTTTTACCAAATAGATTTAGAAAAAAAAACGTAGTAGTTTAGAAACTACATTCAATTTTCTACAAATTCTATTGTTACATATTTTTGAAATAATATAGATTTATTATTCAAATTTTTACGTCAAGTTTCCTAATTCTGATTTGTTTGAATTTTTCACCACTTAAGGGCCTATTTTTTCCAGGGTGATCCTGCACATACCCCTAGGAGGAGAGTTTTTAGGAGAAATACAAACAACATGTTCTTGAAATTTGAGGGTTGGTTCTTCTAAAATGGCTTCATCACAAGTAGAGGAATGATCAATGGTTGGATTTTCTTGTTTATCAATAGTGGGGAAATTAGGAGAAGACTCTATTTGATTGTCCATTGTCTATGAGGTCTCATTCTCTAGTTCCATATTATCTACCCTAGTAGGATAGCTTGTAATATGTTCATCCAAGGTGGAAGTTTGTAAAATAACTTCATCACAATTAGGGGGGGCATCAAGAGAAGTACCATTATGATTTTCAAATAAATTGTCCCAAATGGTAGGAGCATTAGGGAGGCAGGGTCAAGATTCTCATGACTCTTAATAGGTATATCTTGTAACACCAAACTATCCTCTTTGCATCGAGGAGGGATATTAGCATAAGGACAATTTTGATTGTTATGGTTAGGGAGACTAGGTAAGGTGATGTTTATAAATATTTTTATGATCTCATCCTCTTGTTTTTGAATGTCTTCCAAAGGGGAGTGAGGAGAGGGACAATCAAGACCCTCAATTCTTGTATATTCTTTCACCAAGATACCTTCATCACTAATAGGATAGGTATTGGGAGAAGAACAAGTATGATTCTTATGATTTTCTACACTACCATTCTCACCAATGAGAAATGTAATATTAAGGATTGTATCAATGGTTTGATGATTAACATGTTTCTTAATGATGCCATTGTTGTAATCAAAATTGAACTCATAAGAGGGAATCTTGTATTTATGCAATAAATTTTTAACCATATCAAAGCCACATCTTTTGAAAGAAAACATGCTATCATGGAAAAGTAAAAAAAGTGCAATGCAATGTTTAAATACAATTTTTAGATATGAAATAAGGTAATTTTTTTATTACATTATGCAACAACCTAAAAGATGAAATGTTGGAAATGCAAATCTGAAATTAAACAATGCATGAAATGAGCTAATTTAAGCTAGATCTACTAAAAATCATGTAATAGAAACTTATCCAACTGATACAAATAGGTAAGGGAAGAAAACAATATCTTAAAAATAGGGTTTTCAGTGCTATGAAAGGCAATATCAGGGGTGAAAAGGGACTAAGTCACCCAAGGTGGTAAATTAGTACTAGTAGAAATTTTTTTTTATTGATTTTGATGTTTTCTATGTTGTATGATGTAGACCTAAGATCCAAATGAATTTTTTTAGAAATTTTAAATGATTTGAGATGCAAAAATGCAACCTATATGCACTTTCACTAATGAAAAATTTTAGAAACCCTACATGCCATTTAACTAATGAAAAATCTAATGAAAAGTTAATGTGAGCCAATACTAGGATGATGATGGACTCAAAAATTAGAAAATGTAATGTTAAAAGGTTAGGCTGACCAAAATGTTTATAAAGATTTTGGCTCCACAAGGCTCTCTAACACTTCTAGGGCTTTTCAACTAAAAGGAGAGAGGTAGACCAAAATGTGCAATGTGCCTACTAAAAAATAATGAAATATGGATGAAATATGCCTCAATGTAATGTACTAAATGCAGTAAATTGATAAAAGATATTGATTATTAAATTAAAACTAAAGAAATGCACCTTGTTTGAAAACATAGTGATGTATGGAAAAAGACCTAGAAATGTAAACAAAAAAGAATAGAAATGAATGAAATTGAAGAGGAGCACCTGTAAATGTGTTGCAAACTGAATGGAAATAGGCAATTTTTTTGATATTAAAATTTTGACCTACTAGGACACTTACGCTATTCTGAGCGACTTAGTCCTAGATCTGGAAAATTGCACCAAAGCCCATTTCAGCCAAATGGGTATCCAGATCTACAAAAACTTATAAAAAATAGGTACAATTGGTCTATGTCACCATTTTTGGTGAATTAGTTCACTTTGAATTTTCTAAAAATTTGAAAGTGGAAATGGAAGCTCTTGGTCTGCACTTCTTGCTCTTCTAGGTGTCTAGTTCTGAAACTCTAATTTTTGGCACTGTGAGTGGATTTTTGTGGATATTTTGACCTAGCTAATAAGGGTATGTCTTAGAAAAGTTTTTAATCAATCATTCAATGATCTCCAAGCCCTCAAATCTACAAACACACAATGAAAGAGAGGAATTTTGAATGTTAGGGAATGGGGGTTTGCCTTGGTCAAACTCCTTTTAGATAATTAAACCAAATGGAGAAATAAGATGAAGCATGAATTTGAAATAAAGGGATTAGAGAATTTCCATGATGATAGACCTTGAATTTCTGCAACAATGGATGAAGAATCATCCTTTGAATTCCTTAGAAAACTATCTTGATGACTTAGAATGCTAAAACTCTAGCTTGCTTGACTTGAGATGGAGAATGAATGATGAATGAATGATGATTGAGTTGTTAGGTTATGAATTAGGGTTTAGAGGCTTGTATTTATAGGCAATCCACCTAATTTTCCTATTAATTTCATCCCCAAGGATGACATGAAAGAAAAATAAAAATAAAATCCAAATTTTCTCACTCAAACCTTGAAAATAGCTTGAATGGAACTAAGTTGCAAAGTTGGGCGACTTAGTCCCACCTAGATGGGACTAATTCACCCAGATGGGTGACTTGGTCCCACAAGGGATTTTTTGCTAATTGGATTGTTGGGGAATGAAGAAATTAGGTTTATATGATGATATAGTTAGTTTTTTGATCAAAATAAGCCTTGGGATGCACAATATGGGGCCATAGGGGCTATTAATGATGATGAAAATGGTAATTAGGGCTAAGGACACAAATTTCAATGTGAAAGTGTAATTAAATACACTCTACAACATTAAAATGTGGTCCACATAGCCTAGAATGGCACAACATCCAATGTGAATGTATAGAGCACATTACAAAACTAGCTTAGAGTTAGGTTTAATTTAAAAGAATTCTAGATTAATGTGAAGATGCAATTAAATACATTTAATAACATTTAATGAGGGGAAGAATAGGTCTATTATTCTAGAAAAGTGTGAAAGTGGGTTACAAAACTTCACAACACCTTTACAAGGCATTGTTAGATGCATTTTATTTAGTTTCCAAGGGCCCAAGAACTAAAGTAGATGTGTAGAAATCCTCAAAACACTAAATAAAGGCCTTATTAAGTCCAATTTATCATCAATTATTCCCATATGAAGCAATAATCTATACTTTTTTTGTGACTCAAACTCTTAAGGGATCAAGCTGGTTGAACATAGCTTGGAGTGATTAGGCATGTTTGGGTGTGAAAGAGGACCATTACTAGTGTAAAATTACCCATCCAAACTTGTTGGAACAATTTTTTTGCTCATACAAGTTGTAGAACAAAAGTTGGACAACTTTGCAACTTTACACTACTTGCGCTTGACAACTTTTTCCTCAACTAAAAAACTCATCACGATAGAAAAAATCCTTTGAGATAAAAAAACCCAAGAGAGGTTATTGTAGAGGGGACCAATGCAATGTTGTGGCCTCAAACGAATAATTTTTAAGTGTCACTATTTTCAAGTAATAGCCCATCAAATGTTGTAGCCATTTTGCACATGGGACTCTTAAGAGATTGACCTAATTAAACAGAGCTTAGAGTGATTGAGTGTGTTTGGGTGCAAAAGAGGACCATTCCTAATGTAAGAATACCCATCTAGATGTGTTGGAATAGTCTATTTGGTCATATGAATTGCAAAATGAAATTTGCACCACTTTGCAACTTTACACTGCTTTGATTTGACAACTTTTTCCTCAACTCAAAAGTCATCACCACAAGAAAAAAACCTCTCAGATAGAAAAAAAAGAGAATTTATTGTAGAGGGGACCAAAATTATCAAATGGTCATATATGGAGAGTTTGTAAGCATCATGGTTTCCAAGTAATATCCCGTCAAAGATTGCAACAATTTTGCACTTTGGACTCTTAAGAGATTGATTTGGTTGAACATAGCTTAAAGTGATTGACTATGTTTGGGTGGAAAAGAGAACCATGCCTAGCATAAATGTACCCAGCTAGAGATGTTGGAATAGTTTTTATGGTCGTATGAGTTGCAGAATGAAAGTTGCACCACTTTGCAACTTTATACTGCTTGCATTTGATAACTTTTTCCTTAACTGAAAAGTCATCACCACAAAAAAAAATTTACAAGATAGCAAAAAATGAGAGATTTTATTGTAGATTGTCCCAACATGATCCCATATCCTTAGACAATGATTTTGTAAGTATCATGGTTTCTAAGTTATAGCCTATCAAAGATTGTAGTCATTTTGCACTTTGGACTCTTAAGGGATCGAGCTAGTTGAATGTAGCTCGGGGTGATTGGGTGTGTTTTGTTGTGAAAAAGGACCATGCCTAGTATAAATGTACCAGTCTAGACATGTTGGAACAATCCATTGGGTCGTACGAGTTGCAGAATGAAAGTTGCACCGCTTTGCAACTTTACACTACTTGCATTTGGCAACATTTTCCTCAACTAAAAAAAATTGTCACCACAAGAAAGCACCTCTAAGATACAAAAAACTGAGAAAGTTTTTTTAGAGGGTCCCAATGCAATCTTTTAGCCTTAGACAAATAGTTTGTAATCATCATGGTTTCTAAGTTATAGCCCATAAATGATTGCAGCCATTTTGGACTTTGGACTTTTAAGGGATCGAGTTGGTTGAATATAGCTTGGAGTGATTGGGCATGTTTAGGTGTAAAATTGAAACATTCATAGCATAAATTTAACCATCCATACATGTTGGAATAGTTTTTTTGGTCGTACGAATTGCAAAATGAATGTTGCACTACTTTGCAACTTTACACTGCTTGCATTTAAAAACTGTTTCCTTAGCTAAAAGTTGTCACCATGTGAAAATGCCTCTAAGATAGATTAAACCAAAAGAATTTATTGTAGAGGGGTCCAACATAATCTTGTAGCATCAGACGAAGATTTTGTAAGCATCATGGTTTCCATGTTATAGCTCGTGAAAGATTGCAGTCATTTTTCACTTTGGACTCTTAAGGGATCAAGCCAATTGAACATAACTTGGAGTGATTTGACATGAAGGGATAAAAAATTATAACTTATAGGGTTCCTAAGGATTCTTGATATCACATGTGAACATACATTAACCTTGAAAAAATTCTTTGAACTTGAATATCAAAGAGCAACATATTCTTTGAAGTCAACAACAACCACTATCATGCCTTTAAACTTGAATATCCTTGGATTGTAGTTCTAATATAAGCATTGTATGTATTGTCTCCAAATTAAAATAAATGATAACTTTTGAGTTTTTATAGTGGTAAGACTTATACAACCACTAATATTTGCATGGTTTTGGCGATATAGGAAATTATCACATACCACTTTGCACAAGCATAATAATGAAAAAAGAACTAAAATGAAAGCTTAAGGACCTAAGCAGTACCCTCTTGAATCCTTATGGACTATATTTCCTCTTGTAATTTCACTCTATTTAACTAAGGTTTGCAACATTTTGTGCAATCTACCATTAATGACCATCTTCAAACACCTTCGAGTATGCCCTTATAACTCTTGTTCTTAAAATCTTGTGTCTATCATGAGATTGTTGTCCCTTTTATGATTGTGATCATGCATAAATCATAAAATGTAATATGAAGTAAAAGTTACTAATAATACTTATGAGGATGAACAATACAATATAGTTTAGCTCTATGGATGACTCAAGGGTCCATTTAGTAAGGAAAAGTTAGAGGTAATCTTATGTATAAATGTATGGTTAGTAGTATTTCTCCTAGTCAATCAACATGTCACCATAGATTCACAAGATTTCATCATATCTACTTAACTCAACATATCCATATGTCACTAAGCCCAATGTTGGCTCCCAATAGGATATATCAATAGGAAGCCATAGGAAATCACCAACACTTTTTTCACCTCAATCAACATAATCTAATGTACCTATTTCACCTTTTGTTTGATATAGCAACATGAAATCATACAAAATGAGGCATGAATCACCCATGAGATCATGATATGATTAGAAAAAAAAAAAAAAGAATGAATACATAAGAAATCAAATTTTTGAAGGTAGCAAAGCATGACAAAAATTAATATAATATTTCCCATCTATAATGTTTGTGAATCTCCACTTCTTCAACATTATAGAATGGAAGAATAAGTAAATATCAAAATAAAGATTTCAAGTTAAAAAAAAATATTAGAGCATTGAGATAAGTAAAAGGTACATGTGAAAGGCACATAGCTTGGTCAACACTAGAAACAATTTGACACATCACCATGAAATTGGCAAGGTAGTGGGTTGTTTGAAAAAATGTGTCCAAGAAATGGGTTCTCACAGTGATGTACATCAATGTGAGACGTTATTTCTTGGACCCATTTTTTCAAACAACCCACTACCTTTCCAATTTCACCGAATTGGCAGGCTACTAGGTGAAATTGGCAAGGTAGTGGGTTGTTTGAAAATATGGGTCCAAGAAATGGGGTCTCACAATGATGTATTGGGTGAAATTGGCAAGGTAGTGGGTTGTTTGAAAACATGGGTCCAAGAAATGGGGTCTCATGGTGATGTACATCACTGTGAGACCCCATTTCTTTGATGCATTTTTTCAAGTAGCCCACTACATTGCCAATTTCAATAAATTGACAAGCTACTAGCTGAAATTGGCAAGGTAGTGGGTTGTTTAAAAAAATGGGTCCAAGAAATGGGGTGTACATCACCATGAGACCCCATTTCTTGGACCCATTTTTTCGAACAACCCACTACCTTTCCAATTTCACCAAATTGGCAAGATAGGGGGCCAAATAGCTTGCCAATTCAATAAAATTGGCAAGGTAGTGAGATGTTTGAAAAAATAGGTCCAAGAAATGGGGTCTCATGGTGATGTACCTAATTCACTGAACTTGGCAAGGTAGTGGGTTGTTTGAAAAAATGGTTCCAAGAAATGGGGTCTCATGATGATGTACATCACCATTGGACCCCATTTCTTGGAACCATTTTTTCAAATAGCCCACTACCTTGCCACTTTCATCGAATTGGTAAGCTAGTTGGCCCACTAGCTCATCTATGCTACACATTGAACTGAAAAATATAATCTGCCTAATATTCATATTTAAAATTGGAACCAAAATATATGTAAACTTGAAATATAGAAGTGAATGGCCTAACTATCAACTAATCTTGATGTGCATACTCTAAATTGTAATACAAATTAAAGTGCATACTTACAAATTAATAAGAACTGATGTGCATACTTACAACTTAATCCAATGAACCATCGAGGTCTACTCTACTCTTTATTGTTTCAATTGTTACCTCATGGTCAGAATCATACACCTTCCATAAGGTCTTGTTCAAAGGTCTACCCCCATATTTGATCAAATGAACATTGTATACCATGAAAAGGTTCAAGTAATGAAGAATCTTTCAATGCATGTCAAAGTATTGAAATAGGAAAAAATTAACACTCTTATGTGGATACCTTCTAAGCCATGTTCCAGTAACAACCATTGAGCTTGTAGGGTATTCAACGTTTTCTTCATCTATAACTTGGGCCTCCAAATTATTTTTGTCCTCAACACAATGACACAAGTAATAATTCATTCAAGACTCTTTGTTTTCTTCATATGCAATAATTGCATAAACATGCCCTACATTGATCTGTTCAACAAATTAAATGAAATTTGTCAACATTAAAAGTACACTACAAAGTAAGATAACAATAGGAATTTCAAAAAGTATGAAAACTTAGACATATTACCTAGTTGAACTAGATAGGATATGTGGTTAAAGTCAACTGATGATTCCATCTGTGTTAGTTCCAATTCTGGAAAAGGTCGATAAGTGTGAAGTGGGCTAAGATAACTTAACAAGTATTCATCAACCCACTCCTTTGACTCACACTCATTCTAGGCTTGAATTAAATACATGAAGAACAAAAGCACACCATCTTTCATGTATGGATACTCCATGAACCTACATTTGAGCTAAAGAAAGAGTGTAGCTCACTTGATCTTGTTAGTTGTAGTGTTGAAAAGTTTCATTGTTCACATGTTCACACTTAATCTTGGAATAATTAATGTTAAAATGAACTTAAGGTCACCTTGATCTAGTGTTGTGATGTGTTTGACACATTCACATTAGGTCATGGGTCCCTTTCAAGCTAAATAAACTTAATTTTTCCTTTATTTAATATTGTAAAGTGTATTCATTTACACCTTCACATTAAATTTAGGGCCCTTCAATCTAATGTTGCCTTAATCTAGTGTTGTAATGTGTTGTACACATTCACATTGGATTTAGGGCCCTATTAACCTAAATAAACCTAATTGTTGCCTTAATGTAATGTTTTAAAGTGTATTTATTTACACTTTCACATTGAATTTTAGGCCCTCTTGCATTTATAACCTTTATATCATCATTAATAGGCATTTAGGACCATTTATTAGGCATCTTGAGGCATATTTTAATAGGAATCTCAACATAGACCTTAAATAAACTTAATTTCTTCACTCCCCGACATTTTTTCTCTCTAAAAAGGCCTTGTGGGACCCATACACCACCTTAGGAATATGAGTCCCATCCAAGTGGAACCCATACACCACAAGTGGCGTATAAGTCCCATTTGGCCTCTCTTTAGGGTTTTGAGCAAGAAATTAGGGTTTTAAATTCAAATTTTATGAATGTCAGCCTTTAGGATCTAATAAATGGTAACTTGGATGGATTACCTCTATAAAAAAGGTCTCAAATCATTATTTCATTAAGAATTCATGATATCAAGTCAAGTACTGAAGAGTTAAGTATTCCAAGACTTTACAAGGTCATCAAGAGAGCATTCAAGATCACCTATAAGGAAATGAAGAGTAGAATTCTTCATTAGTTGAAGTAGTAATTTAATATTTCTCATAATTTCAAGGTTATCAAGCATCAAACATTGGTGAGCTAGTGTTGTGATGTTTCATTCAAGATCCAAGGTCAAGAATTGTTCTACACTTATTTCAAGATCTAGATCTACATTCTTCATGGGCATTTCATGTTAGATTATGGATCTACAAGATATCATACAAGGTATCATTGTTCACATTTCATGTTCCATGTTTCATGTTTCATGTCCTTATTTCATTATTTCATCATTTATTTTAATTACCTAAAAGGGGTTTGACCTATGCAAGCCCCTATCCTCTAAAAAACAACAAATCTTTCTTCTCTTTGATTTGTGATTGCAATTCCAGGTGTTTTGAAGCTTGAATATCCCTTCAATATTGGGTTACAAGCTTGGATAAAGTTTTTTGAATTGTCCCCCCATTTGCAATGTTGCTATCTTCACAAAAGGTTATCTAGAGGTTCAAAATCAGGGTTTCAAATTTGAACACAAAGTGGAGTAGAAAAAGAAGAGATTGGAGATCATAATTAGTCTTTAACCTTCCAAAATAGAACAATGGGACTGATACACAACCTTGGGTGTGTGAGTCCTAGTATAATCAAAATTTTAGGCTTTTAGGTGATTCAGATTAAGCACTGTTAGATTCCAGTTTTGGCCCCAAAAACCCAGTCTGGGACAAAATCACCCACACTAGCGTGTGAGTCCCACTCAACATAAAAATTAGTGTTTTCACCATTTCATGTCCTTATTCATGCTTGTATAGGTTTCCAGGTGCACATTGCTGATTTTGCAACTTTGGGTTTTGATTAATTACATTTTTAAGTCATTTAATTAGGTTTTGCATATCATTAAGTTTCATAATTAGGCCTTGTATTTCATTAGTCTTTCCAAGCCATAGCTTGGTGGTGAACCCTCTTATAATCTTAGATCATACCCTAGGACACCCCATTGCAAGTTCTCTTTACCCTTTATACATTGGATTGAGATCTCTAGGGAATCCTTGAATCTAGAGTATAGAATGTTTGTTGTCCTAGGTTCTAAACCCTAGCGATGAGAATTTTTTATCTTAGATTTTGATGAACCCAGAGTGAATTGAAAAAACAACCTAATTTTGGAAAACTCTCATTTAGAACACATCATTTCTGATTTGGATTGCATTATCATCCTAGATCTTGCTTGTATTAGCATTACATTAGGTTTTGCACTAGTTAATTTTCATCTAGGGTTTCAAAACCTTGCATTAGTGAATGTGCATATAGGTAGCATTTTTGCATCTTGCATACTAAAAATCATATGAAATTTACATTTTATTTTAGTTCAAACATCATCCAAACTAGAAAGCATAGAAAATGTCGGTTCCCAAATCAAAAGATGCAATGAATCCTAAAGAGTAGCCACTCTCTCATATTTAGACTCATAGATTTGATTTGGCCAATGAATAAGATTCGGTCAGAGACTAAAATTCTCATACACTTATGGCTCTATTAAACCAGGGAGGGTAATACCAATTAGTATATTTATAGATACTTGTGTGCTAAAGTACCAAATACACTGTAAATAGATGCTTTTTCTTCAATTGTTTGAATGACACAATACCCTAAAGGTTTGGCTAACCTTCATAGTAGTGTTTAATTCAAATCTGAGAGATGTAGAGAATTAAATTCTACACACAAACAAACTAGGACTAATAAGTAATTTTGATTTAAAAGTTGTAGTTTCTCACAATCAGTTTCAGGAAACTGCAACATTAAGAGACCAATGCTATATCCTAGGGTGGAGTCATCTAAACCGTGTAATTCAAAACCTAACATAATATTCAATCTGGCATAATCATATCTACCAGATGATGCATTACACCATTGATATCAACAACTAAAGTAGCTATACTTAACAATCCTAGCACACTATTGCATAAACCTCCATTTGTGTTACTACAAATTAACTCATTATTTGTATGAGTAATAACATAAAAGAAACATATAGGAAAGACAAGAAGCTGAATAATAACAATCTTTGATCACTCATATTCAAAATATATGCAAAGTGAACAATGGAGACAACTAGTTCAAAATAATATGTCATTTACATTCAACCATGGCTATGCTGTAATTACATTCTTCATTCCAAAACTTAGACTACTCCAGAGATGTAAAAACTAGCAATATACATTAAACCCTTGTTACAAAAAATCTTCCCCTAAAAACTAAAAAAATGTGCAACCTTCTTTTCTAAAATAGAGAATATGCACATAAGGAAAGTGCAAAACCTTAAGATGGAGATCAGAAGAAGACACATGGCATATTCAGGTTCATTGATCTACAACTGTCTTTACTTGTTGAAGACTCTTCAATCTGCTCTTGCATTCCTACATCATCATTTATCTATAACAGAAAAATATTCACCTTTGTGAAGACTAATCATGCTCTTTGTATTTACTATAGAAGATATCCTTTTATGTAAGAAATAAAAATCCTTCCGTGAAATATTTTCACTCTTCATTTCACTGGGAAGCAAATATTATTCTCCCCCGTAGAAAACTTTTACCTTGATGCTATTATTTTCCTATGCACTCTCAACAATATTGTTTTCCACCTTACAAACACTTTATGAAATATTAATATTTGACACTGAAACTCAGTCCTGCCAAGTCTTTATTTCAACACTACCCAATACTTAACATCACACATCACTCATAAAATGAAGAAAAATAAAACAAATTAGCGATGGAAAATAACTATTATATTTATCAGTATCCTTCATTCATTTCCCAACAATACAAAACATTTTACATAGTGAATAAATTACTATTATATTCATTTGTATCCTTCCTTCATGGAAAATACTTTGGTGAAATAATCTCTAGTGCCCTTTTACTTTTGCATATTACATCTTAAAATATTTTCCAACACAAAAGTTGTTACTTTTATTTTATTAGGAATTAAAACTCACTTATCAATGCCTCCTGATTTTAACTGATCAATTAAAATATTTTCCCTAGTTGCTTTGATATATTTTTATGGGAAAAATATTTTATCCATGCCTTTTTTGCCCCTTTACTTCACATAAAAACTTTGCATTTTTCAAAGAGGAATTTTAAAACTATATATTCTCAAAAGAAATTTAAGAGTTTAGGAAAACCTTAAAAAATATTTTACCTGGGCCCACCACACTCTTTACCTCAACATTCCTCAGCACCATCACACATCGCAAATTCACTTTAGAAGATGAAAAAATAAATAGCGATGTTTGATAAAATCAACATAGCTTTGTCTCACCAATTGCTAATATAAATTGAAGGAAGAGAAAATTAATAGCTATGTGCAAAGAGGAAATTTTACATCACTCGTCGTTGATGCATGGAGGAATAAACCACTGAAAACAGTGATGGGTGAAAGCCTTCTTCTCCACCCGAGTCCATTGTTCCTCACACACACCAACCTCCTCCATGAAACCCTAACCATTCGAAGAAATCTCAACAATTTTGATACATTTTCATTGCAAGTGTGGATTGGCCCATGCAAAGAAAACATGGTTTAGATTTACCCATTATTATGCATTGAGTAAAAAAATGCTTCTTGTGACAACTCCTTATAGCTGTGATGGCACATGGTATGTGGAGGATCATCATGGAAAAAATAGGCCCTTAAGTGGCAAAAAATTCAAAAAAATCAGAGTTAGACAACTTCATGTAAAAAATTGAATAAGTTATCTATATTATTTCAAAAATATGTAAGAATAGAATCTATAGAAAACTTAATTTAGTTTCTAAACTACTCAGTTTTTAAAAAAAAAGAAAAAATCTATTTTGTGGAAATTTGAAATTTCAATGCAATGGTACTTCAATTTCAAGGAAAAAATAAGTAGGTGTCTGTCTAACTACCCTAACCACAATAAAATGATAATATTTTAGATATAAGTAGAGGAATCATGCCCCAATGTGATAAATATTTTTTTGCAATTTTTTTCCAAGTAAATAATTAATTATGAATTTTTTATTACAACTTTTTAAAAATTATAAAAACTCGTATGTTTGACCACCTTAACTTGGTCAAAAATTCATAAAATCCAATTTTTATTTTTTTAATCCCATATTATGTGAAGCATAGAATGTGACACATGTTTTGGATTAAAAAATGTGATACTATTTGAAAGCTATAGATGTTTTTCAATCAACCTATCAATTAGGGTTTTTATCATAATTTGAATAGAAAATCAATAATAATTACTTATTACATTAGAAATAAAGGATAATTTATATCATTGGAAAGCTGAGAATCTCCTTTAAAAACCCTTTTCATTTCATCAAATTTGGGTAAAAAAATAGTCGTCAGCCACATACCCATCATATTGCCACTTTTTGGCCCATCATGATCTTGCACATACCCAACACTTAGCTTGCAACATTTTCTAGTCTGCGTACATTACTCCAGGCCTTCCCAAGTTGCATTTCCTTCATTTTATAGATTCAACTTCTTCATTTTAAGGAGCTTTCCAGCTTGGAGCGATGGTTTCCCTATCATCTTCAATGCTAACACTCCTGGTCCATGCGTCACACAGTACAAGGATCTATCATTTCTAGTATCACATGTTGTTCAAGCAAACAAGCAAAGATTAAATAGTGTTTTGAATCAATCCTTTGATGGCTCAAACCTCCTTTAGATGTGCATCCCAGCCACAATCTTCAGACCCCTCCATCTCTCAAAATTTCTCCAAATGTGATGCTGCATTGATTAGGCCTCAACTTGGAATCTATGGAGGTAACTTCTCTTGAAGTGCAAGTGTGAGTTCATTCAAAACTTTTGACAAGTTTTATCTACTTTAAATGCATCCTCCATATTTAGATATGCAACCATGAGCAATCTTCTCATTCAAAACTTATGACAAGTTTTAAGCCACATTTGAGCAATTCTAAACAATACTAACTTGTATAAAGGATTTTCCTTTCTCAATGGGATGTAGCTACTTAAATAATTTTGATACTACTATGCTATAGAAAAATGGCCCCTTGTCATTTTCATGGCATTTTAGGTCTTGTTTCACGATGTTTAGTCTATTTTGCTCTAATTGTATTTTCTAACATGGCTTGAACATGCATATTTAGGTACTAAAATTCAAATAATGACATCTTGTGAAGTTGTTGTGAAATGTTGTAAGACATTTCTACATTCTTCTAGACTCTATTTATTACAATTCACCTAAAAATCACCTTTTTATTCATAATCAATTCCTATTTTGAAGTGTTGTAAAGTCTTGTAACAAGATTTCATGCTTTTCTAGGCACAACTTCAATATTTATCCCTTTCTCATCCTTTATTTCATCCCTTTATGCCCTCATATGTCTTAATTAAGTGTATTTTTGAATGTAATATTGGAAAAAAACATTAAATACAAATTAATTCCCGACACCTATTTTTTGGTCCTAGGTGGGACCCATTAGCCTTGGGTGGAAAATGAGTCCCCCTTGGCTCCAAATTCAAAAATTTTAAATTTTCATTTCGGGTTTTTATTCAAAAACATTTGATGTCATCCTGTGATGAGGTATGAACGGTTAACCAAAGCACAAGATTGTATAAATATGTGATTTTCACCTCATTTTAAATCTCCCATAATCTCCTACAATTCTCTAACATTCACACATCATATTCAAGCATTCAAGCATCTTACAACATCTTATCAAGCAATACTTAACCACTTTGGAGCAGCCATTGACATTACTTCATATTTGCATTATCAATGGTTTTGTAATTTGATAGCTATTCCATGTTATTAGTTTATCATTCTCTTTCATTTCATTGTTTCATTAACAATTTGACTACCAATAGTGGGGTTTGACCAAGGAAAACCCCTATTTACTAACCCTCAACCATTTTTCTGCTATTACATCTAGGTATGCAAATTTAACAAGCTTTTGGTGTTGAAGATTGGTAAACAAGTGAACTAGGTGCTTCAAGTCAACTCATTCATATTTAAAGTTTGGAGAAGGTTTTCTATCCATTTCCTATAGAATTGACTTCAGTAACCCGACTATTAAAGATTTCCAAATCTGGTGTTGCAGAGTTGTCTCTTTATTTTTCAAAATTTTGGGAGAGGACTGATACACCACTAATGGTGAATGAGTCCCACCTTAGGACTAAAAATCTGAATTTTGTCAAATTTTGTATCCCGATAGTCAGAAACTAGTTCCCAATACTTTTTCACCAGTAGGAGGACTAATTTTCCACCCTGGGCGAATGAGTCCCATTGTGAAATTTTAGTGATTTAAGTCAGCATCAACAAAATTCCATAATCATGAACCATTGCCCAGGTGCACTCTATTTCTTCTCATTTCTTTATGTTCTGCATTATTTCTTCATTTAGTTCATTGTTTGCATATCACAGTGTGCTTTCCATCATAGTTTAAATCTTATTTTTGCATTCAAATTCATTCATTTAAATCATTCAATTGCATTCATTTTACTTCATTTAGCTTAGACAACGTCATACATAACATAAATTTGAATGAACCCTTAGCATTTTTGGGCCCTATCTCTCTCCTTTTAGGTGAAAAACCCTAGAAGAGTTAGAGAAGTCCATAGGAAACCCAAAAATCTATGGTTCATTTTGGTGAACCTACATTTTCAACACTTTGAATTTTTTATTTCATTTTCACATTGCATCTTAGTTTACATTTGCATTAACATTCAATTAGTACATTGTTTTGTTTTTGCATTCTAGGACTCTTCATATTGCATTATTGAAAAATTCATTTAGATTTCTTTTTTGTATTACATCTTATTGAAAAAATTGAAAATCTACATTTTGCATCCTTGATTGCATTCTGTAGAACATTAAAATCATCTTAATTTTTTTTAGAGAAAACACAAAAAAAAAACATCATACTGGGACTCATTCACCACTGGGTGAATCAATCCCTCTACACTTTTTAAACAACATTTCTAACATCTTTTTGGCATTTTTTTTCATTACAATTTCTTGTTCTTTCATTTTGTTTTAATTTCTTGAATCTCTATTTTTAATCATTTATTGTATATTAGTTTACTTGCATCATGGCATTTTCTTTCAATAAGTTTTGGAGTTCATTAAAATCATTGGTAGCCATGTCAAATTGTGCCTTTGGTTGTGACCCTAATGAACTTGAACTCACACATGCCCCTTCAACTCCTCATGATTGTCCTCCTCATGATGTAGACATAATTGGAGAATATGATGATAGCATGAACAAGTTCTACAATGATTGCCTTGATAACCTCGAAGCTAATGCAACCTTTTATCCATCCATGAAGTCACAAGATATTCCTATTGTTGCATCTCCTGATCACTTTGCATGTTTACATCCTGAAATCAATCAAGGACCTAAGGTTCCTCCCTCAAGTGGACCTAGTTCCGGGTATGTGTAAGATCATCATGGAAAAAATAGGCCCTTAAGTGGCAAAAAAATTAGAAAAATCAAAGTTAGGCAACTTGACATAAAGATTTGAATAAGTTATCTACATTATTTTAAAAATATGTAAAAATAGAATTTGTAGAAAATTTAATGTAGTTTCTAAACTACTAGGTTTGTTTACAAAAAAAAAATCTATTTGGTGAAAATTTGAAATTTCAATGCAGTAGTAGTTAGATTTCAAGGAAAAAATAAAAAGTAGGTGTTTGTTTGACCACCCTAACCACAATAAAATGATAATTATTTTTTATAAGATTTTAGATATAAGTAGAGGACTCCTATCCCAATGTGATGCATATTTTTTTGTAATTTTTTTCCTAGTAAATAATTAATTATGATTTTTTTATTACAACTTTTAAAAAATATAGAAAACTCGTATGTCTGGCCACCTTAACTTGTTCAAAGCTTCATGAAATTCATATTTTATTTTTTTAATCCTATAGTATGTGAAGCATAAAATGTGATACTATTTGAAAGCTATATATGTTTTTCAATCATTCTAGGAATCAAGACTTTAGTCATAATTTGAATAGAAAATGAATAATAATTACTTACTAAATTCAAAGTAAAGCATAATTTATATTGGTGGAAGGCTTAGAATCTCCTTTAAAAACACTTTTTTTTTCATCAATTTTGGGTAAAAAAAGGTCGTCAGCCACATAGCCATCATATCGCCACTTTTTGGCCCATCATGATCCTACACATACCCTTCCTCTAACCCAACACACTCACACCCCTTTTACGATCACAATGTCACAAACACTCCTATCAATATTGAAGAAAAATATGGTAAAGGCTTCACTATCTTAAGTAAACAGGGTTGTGAGACAAAACATGAATGTGACATCCATCAACTTCTTGAACAATAGTGAACTAATGCAAACACAATAGGATTAGGATAGCAAGATCCTTCTCATCTTGATAGAAATCCTTTTCAACCTAGGAGACTTTGGGATGCTAGTACAATGATCTTGGATGCTCCTCTTGACTTAAACATTCTCCTTCCACGTGAAAAACCATTCTCTCCTTCTAATGACAAGGATGTTAGGATCCCCATGGGTCCTCCTCCTCCTATTCATGAACAAGGAAAATCTAGAAAATGAAAATGACCATACAAATTAGAGAAGCTAAAGTTTCTTACACATTCTCTACCTAAATGTGAAAAGAGACTTTAACTACTTTTAAACAAATGTCTCATACTTTTACCAACTATGAATAGGTTGGTTATTCATCTAAAAGACTCTACCATTCCATTGTGAAAATATCATCGTATTCTTGGACATCGAATGGAAGAATGTCAGAAATTGAAGGACATACTAGATAAGTATCACTTCACTGATACCGATTGCTTCCCTGACATACCTTAAAACAATCTAAACCCCTTTGTCATTCCATAGTTGTAGAGTTCCCTATTCTCACTATTGCATGATCCTTTCCCATCACCCACGTCGACTCATTCTTGCCTTTACACTTTGTGGGGGGGAAGAATCTATTAGCTTTGTCCTTGTAATGCATTTGTCTTTGTCTCTTAACTATGTTATTCCTTTTCTACTTAACCATTTAAGATTGAGAAACCAATAAATTAGTTAATGGTTGACTTGCATTTGCATTACTTGATCCTTTTCATTTCATGTGTGTATTGTGTTCCCCTGTATTGTGTGTTTGATGTTCCCTCTCTTTGTACAACTCTTCTATTTGTATCTCTATTCTTATTTTTGTCATGCCTCTTCTTTTTCTCTTTTTTTTGTGTTTTCCTTTTGGGGATGACACAAATTGTAGAGACACGCTATGTCTCTTCCATGTTGACCCAAGAGGTCCTTTTCTTTTTCACTTTTTTTTGTGTTCTCCTTTTGGGGATGACGCAAAGCGTAGAGACACCCTATGTATCTTCCATATTGACCTAGTCGATCTTTTTCTTTTGTTTTTTTTTCCTTTTGGGGATGACACAAGGCATCAAGACCAAAATGTCTCCATCATGTTGACCCAAAATATTTTCCCTTTTCCTTTTTGTTTTCTTTTGTTTCACTTGTGTTTTCCTTTTGGGGATGATGCAAGGAATCGAGACCACAATGTCTCTTCCATGTTGACCAAAAATGGAATTTTCTTTTGTTTTTTTTCACTCTCTTTGTGTCATTCTTCCAGTTCTATGTGCTTTGGGGAATAATGATAGTTCTGAGCTCTTTCATAAAAACATTGCAGCCATGAACATACTGACCCCAAATCCATAGATTTTTATGTGTTTGGTGTGCTCTTTTCTAGGGGCAACTCCCTTTCTTTGTTTTTCACTTTCTCTTGACATGACGCAGCCTAACTTTAGAACATATGACTTGGCATAGGGATTTCCAAGTTGGCTCTCATGTCTTGTTTTCCTTTTGCATTTTTCTTTCCTTGACTATTTTAAAGTAATTTCTCGCATAACAATGTGTAGCAATTCCTTTAAAGTGGGGGGCATGAATTACCATTAATCCATTTGCATTCTTGGTTCCTAGTGTAGCCTTGTCATTTATATGATACGTTTGTTACTTTGTGGATGACATTGGGTGTGATGTCCTTCATAAGTGTTATCTATCTTAGCATACTACATTCCTCTTGGTGGCCTAATGTGACACACTTCATCCCCTAAGTTGTGAATATACTGTACTTTGATTGGTCCTCTCTTGGAGACATTAGATACAATGTTCCCTAAGTGACTGACCTTGCATGAACTAAACAATACTCCTTTGAATATTTTACACTTGACATTTTACATTTCTATACTTTACATTTTTGTATTTTGGATTTTTTTTTCCACCTTGCATAACACAACTTGCATGATTGTGGTACCTTTCTCTTTGTTCATGACATTTTTCCTTGTGTTGCCTTGTTAAAGTTATCAAGATGTATAACTTTGATATGGTTGAGAGGTAATCCCACCTAGTAGCATGACTTTTCCCCATAGCCACCTTTGTGTTTGTGAGTGCATACCAACTAGTGTATGTATCTCACATTTTTGGGCTTTCTCACCTTGTGGATAGGCAGAAGTTATGTGGCCCCAAAGTGAGTACATTTGGGCCTTCTCACCCCATGGACAACTAGAAGTTTTGAGGCACCAAAGTGAGTACACATTTAATTTTTCTCACAATCAGCCTAGATCTAATCCACAACTATTTGGACTAAAAATCAAAGCTTCATCTGATTCATTTCAACACTTGTTTGTTTCTTTGTTCTTATGTTTATTTTGCCATGGGATCTTCATCCTAGGGGTTTGATCATCCCTCTTGATCGTTGTCATTCCATCTTGCTAATGTAAGTGCATTTGAACCCTCCTCTCGATGTTCATGGATACTTTAGTGTGAATTTGAAGCAAGTTCATCCTCTCACTAAAGTGGGGGCTAAATGTATCCTAGAAAAATGGCTCCATGTCATTTCCATGGCCTTTAAGGTCTTGTTTCATGGTGTTTGGTCTATTTTTCTTTGATTTTATGTTGCAACATTGCATGACCATGCATATTTAGATACTAAAATTCAAATAATGACATCTTGTGAAGGTGTTGTGAAGTGTTGTAAGACATTTCTACATTCTTCTAGACTCTTTATTACAATTCACCTACAAGTCATCTTTTTATTCATAATAAGGTTCTATTTTGAAGTGTTGTAAAGTCTTGTAACAAGATTTCATGCTTTTCTAGGCACAACTTCACTATTTATCCCTTTATCATGCTTTATTTGGTCCTTTTATGCCCTCATATGTGTTAATTAAGTTTATTTTTTAATGTAAGCCCGACAAACAACATTAAATACAAATTAATTCCTGGCACCTATTTTCAGGTCTTATGTGGGACCCATTCACCATGGGTGGTGAATGAGTCCCTCTTGGCTCCAAATTCAAAATTTTTAAATTTTCATTTCTAGTTTTTATTCAAAAACACTTGATGTTC
The DNA here is from genome assembly GCA_007258455.2 of Sequoia sempervirens. NCBI lineage: Eukaryota > Viridiplantae > Streptophyta > Pinopsida > Cupressales > Cupressaceae > Sequoia > Sequoia sempervirens. The sequence goes on from VDFB02270651.1 coordinate 366,333,612, forward strand.
GCCTGTGTTGAGGTATGAATGGTTAACTAAGGCACACGATTGTATAAATATGTGATTTTCACCTCATTTTACATCTCACATAATCTCCTATAATTCTCCAACATTCACACATCATATTCAAGCATTCAAGTATCTTACAACATCTTATCAGGCAATACTCAAGCACTTTGGAGCATCCATTAGCATTACTTCAGATTTGCATTATCAAGGGTTTGGTAAGTTGATGGCTATTTCATGTTACTAGTTTATCATTCTCTTTAATTTCATTGTTTCATTAAGGGTTTGATTACTAAAAGTGGGGTTTGACCAAGCAAAACCCCTATTTGCTAACCCTCAACCATTTTTCCCCTATTGCATGTAGGTATGCAAATTTAACAAGCCTTTGGGTGTTGAAGATTGGTAAACAAGTGAAATAGGTGCTTCAAGTCAACTTATTCATATTTCAAGCTTGGAGAAGGTTTTTGTTTGTTTCCTGCAGAATTGACTTCTGTAATCAATGGAAAATTAGATTTGTTAGATGGTTAGATCAATAACACTAAAATCCATTGAAAATAACGAAGCACAAAGGAAAAATGATGAAAACAAAAGGAACAATATTACCATAAGTCTTCCTCTTCCATGTTTCACCTTTGTTACACTGCCTAGCTTGCAGTAAAATGTTGCCCTCAGATTCGTGTATGAGCAATTATGACAAATGACAAGACTAAAGCAAGTTTTGAAGGATTTAATTAAAAATATAAATGCCTATGCCTATGACAATGTTAATACAAATGAAAATGCCTATGCCTAAACAATGTTAAGATTTGATCAAAATGACAATAATAAATGCTATGAGAAATCTAAGAATAAAAGTGAAATGCCTATATTATGTGTGTGTGTAATCGAAAAGTGAGAGGAAAATGCCATTTTATAGAAAATTCCATTTTGAATGGATGGACGAGATAAATTAATGATGAGAACCTAAAATGAGTGGTCCATATTAAACCTAAGAATCCCTAGTTAGGGTTAGGGAAAAATCATTAATTGGACGGTCAGAATAATATCTGAGATAAATTGATCGACGACGGAGAATAAACAATACAATTAATTAAAGAAATAAATATTTTTGAAAAATCAAGAAGATAAGATTGCCCGATTTGCCAAATTCAAAAAATCAAGAAGATAAGATTACCTGATTTGTGAGATTCAAAAAATCAAGAAGATAAGATTTGGATTGAAGATTCGATTTGGAAAATCAAGAATCTGCCCAATTACTTGATTTTTGGAAGAATAATATCAATTTGAATTAAATTAATTCAAATTATGGATTTTGAGAGACAATAAATAATCTTTTTCAGATTATTTACCAAAAGGGACTGACAGTTAGGATTGACATGATATTTTAAATAATTTAATTTATTTAAAATGAGAAGAATATGAAATTGGCAATTAAATAATTATTTTTAATTATTTAATTTAGGAGATAAGCCCAATTAATTAAATAAATTAATCAATTTATTTAATTAAGACAATCAGTGACATATTAAATAAATAAATGTAATTCATTTATTTAATAATCGGAAGAATCAAACAGAAAGTGAAATTAAATAAATTAAGAAATTTATTTAATTAAGGGAAAACTTAGACAATTAATGACGTATTTAATAAATAAATAAAATTTATTTATTTAATAATCATGAAGGATAAATGACATGAATTAATTAAATAATTATAAATTATTTAATCAATAGTCGAATGTGGACCAAGGACATAATTAAATGTCATGATTATGCTAGGATGAAAGTGGTAAAAATGAAGCTTGCAGGCCTAGGTCATTTTTAGGTGTCTACATTTTGCCCCTCTTTGTCATAATGCTGCTTGTCGCATTGTGAAAAAGAAAATAAGTCAAAAAATTCCCTAGTGAAAAATAAGATGAGGAAGACCCAGTGCAAAATAAGATGAAGAAGACTGATGAGGATGGTATCGGTATGCCCCCTCGAGAGGACAGACAGGTTCCAAGAACATGGGTGTGCTCTCAAAATTAATGAGAAGACTAGAATATGAAGAGACAAAGAATTGTTAGTGCAAAAGATATGGATGATGATATGGATGCAATGCCTATATGATGAGTGAGAGAAGGTGACAAGACTAAAGAATATGCATGTTAGTTCCTAGACCAAATCCTTCAAAACATTGCCATAGGAATTTAATATTTATTGCTCTTAATCATCATTGGGCGGTCTGTTGTAATGGCCAACAAACACCATGATATGACATTGATCAAGGTGTGCAAGGTCGTACCATTATGTAAGACAAACAGTCACAGACAAGGATGATCATGACTTATACCAAGAGCATGACTACCCCAGTCTTTTTGTCATAATCAACCATAAGTAGAAAAAGACAAGTACAAAACATGACACATTGTTGCTTCTCTAAATCCTGTTTCGAGGACATCCTTGAGAAACTAGTGACATGATTTCCAAAATACAAAAATAGAGTCTCTATCATGACATGTAATTGTTTATCTAAATCCTAGAATCAGGACCTCACTGAGAAGCTAGTAGTCATGTGTGTCAATTGTCATGCTAAGTCGCTGCTTCTCTAAATCCTACTTAGTGGGATCTTGTTGAAAAACTAATAACATGATAAAAGATCAAAATACAATTGTCAAGTGTTTTCCAAGTGCGTCTGGATATCCATTGTTCTAATGTCAAGATGCCATGTTTGATAATGTCGAGATGTCTGAATGTTTAAAGTTTTGATGACCTTGAAAAATTTTGAGACTTGGTGAATTCAGGAAGGACACATCCTGAATAATGCTGATGTCAAGAGGATTTGATCCCTAATGGTCGTAAGGCATCCCTCAAAATAATTCTGATGCCTAGGAAGGACACATCCTAAGGCATAAATGACAGAGTTGGTTCTTTAGAAGGACACATCTAAAGAATACTTATGTCAGGAAGAGTGATCTTTAGATGTCAAGAAGATCGCTCAAAATGTCGAAATGATGATGACGATGCCTAGGAAGGACGCATCTGATAGTTTGACTGGTTTCTGATGATTTGACTTGCTCTGACCAAATTTGACTTGTGTTTGACTATATGCTGATATTACCTTGATGATATGAGCGACGCATTGATGAGATTGTCATGTTGAATAAATGATTGTTTTACTCTGTTTTAGGAGTTTTCCCATGTGGAAAATGATTGAAGACCTTTGACGTGTGTGCCAGTGTAGTGCCATGAACCCTAATGGACTAACCTAGTGCGGCCTTGGGGGCTCATCAATAGATGACCTTTCCTATGTCATACACTCAGAGACCTCGTAGTTCGACATGACCAATGACTTTGTCTTGATGAGCAAAGATTGTGCCATGATTTTATTTTGACAAACCTAAAAGGACTGGCCTAATGTCTCGGGGACTCAAGTATGAGTCTTGCCTATGTAGCAAATGCGCAGAGACAACATAGTTTAGACAAATGACAAAGACTGATTTGACATGATTGACTTTGACAAGAGATGATAGTGCACTTGTGTGCTTCGAGCAGTTTGATGTTTCTGTTTGGTTTTCTTTAGGACATTTTATGATTTTTAGGTCTTTTTTCAGGACATTTTATGATGTTTTTTGGTCTCTTTTTTAAGGACATTTTGTAATGTTTTTGTCTTTTTTTAGGAATTTTTATGATGTTTTTGTCTTTTTTCAGGACATTTTGTGATATTTTTGTAATCATATGTGACATCCACTACAGTTGCATGATAAACATTTTTCCCCCAGTTAGGTCTAAGACTTAGCCATTTGCAAGGAATATGGACGGGATATTGTTGACTTGCTAGATAGACAGTTGTCAGGACTTGATGTCAATCATTTATCCACTATGACAGGTCGAGTAGGATGTGATAGTGATTTGTAGAATAATGGAAAACATACCTTTCATCCTAATCCAAGTTTTAGACAAAGTGACAGTAGATGGTAGAGCAATGATTGATTACGCATGGCGCCTGTTTGCCAGGTTTTCACCATGGTACTTGTCCAAAGCACCTATTCACCAAGTTTTCACTATTGAACGACTCATTTTTCTCTTTACTATTTTCTTAATTTTTTTGGTGTCACCAAGACGCCTGTTTGCTAGGTTTTCATCAGGGTGACGATTTTTATCATTTTTCATTTTTTTTGTATTTTATGGCTTTCAGCTCCATCCTCTAATGCTATGCGTAGAACTTTTAGAGATGTAAACTGTTGATGGGATCTCTCAACTGTTCCCCATCTGGAGTTTCCAATTGATATGCCCCAGAAATGAAGGAAGATATGATAATATAGGGACCCAGCCAATTTGGTTCAAATTTTCATGGCTTTTCTCTATCTGCTTAGTTCTTGGGGTTCTGCATGAGAACTAGGTCACCAATGCCAAACCTTCTGACCATAACCTTTTTATTGTAGCTATGACAAAGGCGGTTCTGGTATGCTTGGAGATGATTCAATGATTTTTTCCGTCTTTCTTCCAGCATTTCCAGCTCGTGTAAGCGTGATTGTCGGTACTCCTCTTCATTAGTTAGACCCTTTAAGGAAACTCGTAGTGAAGGAATTTTGACCTCAATGGGTAAGATGGCTTCAACACCAAAGACTAGGGCGAATGGGGTAGCTCCTGTAGGTGTACGAATGCTAGTTCGGTAAGCCCACAGAGCAGGGTTAAGTTGTATGTGCCAATTGCGGCCAGCATCATTGATAGTCTTTTTTAAGATCTTGACAATGGTTTTATTGGACACCTTAGCTTGGCCATTTCCTTGGGGGTAGTATGGAGATGAAAAGTGGTGTTGGATATGGAATCATTCACATAACTCACATACGTCTTGGTTTTTGAATAGATGTCCATTGTTAGTGATGATTGACTGCGGAAGGCCATACCGACAAATGATGTAGTTGAGGATGAACCTTGATATTTACTTGCCGGTAATGTATGTCAATGGGATGGCTTCAATCCACTTTGTGAAATACTTATTGGCGGTAATAATGAATTTATGGCCATTGGATGAGGTTGGATGAATCTTACCCATGAGGTCGAGTCCCAATTGAGCGAAGGGCCAAGGAGAAGTGATCGGCCGAAGTTCCTGTGCTGGAGCATGGACCAAGTCACTGTGTATTTGACATTTGTGAAAAGTCCTGACATAGTCAATTGCATCCTTTTCCATGGTCGGCCAATAATATCCAAGTCTCGTTAGTTTCTTATCCAGATTAGGACAACTCAAATGAGATTTGCATATACCATTGTGTACTTCTCGTAAGGTCGTACATGCTTCATCGGTGTCAAGACATCTAAGGAGGGTATCATTCAAACTATGGCAGTATAGAGTGTCACTAACAATGGCATACCTTGCAAATTTCCTAATGAAGGAATTCCTTTGGTTATTTGACAGGTTCAGTGGAAGGGTTTGGGACTTTAGGTAGTCATAAATGTCCTGATACCAAGGAGAGTTGGGACCAACAAGTTCGCAAACCATTTTCGACTTTGGGATATTGTATGCTAGTATCAAAAGCTACTCTACTAAGAATTCAAATTGTGACACATTTTTAGGGATGTCCAAGAGAGAACTAATAGTAGCCATTGCGTTAGCTACCTTATTCTGTGCCCTGGGGATTTGTTCAAAAGAAATCAATTGGAAGTTTGTCAGGAAACTGTGCACCATCCTCTTGTAGGGAAACAACTTCTCATCCTTTGTTTCATAGTCATCATTTACTTGGTTGATTACTAGCTGGGAATCCCCGAATACAAGCAATGTCTGAATTTTCCATTTAATTGCCAACTTGAGACGTGTGACTAGTGCTTCATATTCGGCAATGTTATTTGTACAAGGGAAAGCAATCCTGAATGACTTAGGAATTGAATCTCTCTGTGGTATGATAAACAAGATTCCAGTGCCTAATCCATGACCAGTATGAGACCCATCAAAATATTGCTTCCATGGTGTTGCTGGTTCTGCATGAAAAATGGACTCATCGGGAAAATTAGTTACTAATGGATGAGTGACTTGAATTGGTGCATCTGCTAGTTGATCTGCTATTACCTGCCCTTTTATTGCATTACACTCAACATACTGTATGTCATACTCGCTTAGTATCATGACCCATTTTTCCAACCGGTTTGTTAATGCTGCTCGACTTAGTAGATATTTCAATGGGTCAATCTTGGCAACCAGTTGTGTCTGATGACTGAGCATATAGTGTCTTAGTTTTTGGAATGCAAAAACAATTGCGAGGCATGCCCATTCAATGTATGTGTAGTTCAACTCATAGCCTATCAGTGTGCGGCTGATGTAATAGATTGCTCTTTCTTTTCCTTCATGATCATTTTGGGCCAACAATGCCCCCAGTGTTGAACTAGTAGTTGAGATGTATAGAATTAATGGCTTTCCATGAATGGGTGGCATGAGGACTGGTGTTGACAGTAGGTAATCTTTGATTTGCTAGAAGGCCTCTTGACATTTATCCATCCATACAAAGGGGACACCTTTGCGCAACAGGTACTGGAATGGGTGGCACTTATATGCCAATTGGGCTATGAAACAGTGAATAGATTGTACTCTGCCTTGTAGAGTTTTGAGTTCACTGATCCCTCTGGGTGGAGGCATGTCTATGATTGCTTTGAATTTTTTTGGATCAACCTCTATGCCTCTTTGGGAAACTATGTACCCAAGTAGTTTACCTGACGTGACCCCAAAAACACACTTCTTAGGGTTTAGCCGAACTTTGTACTCTTCTAGTCTCTTGAAAATTTTGTTGAGTACCTTCAAATGATCTTTCCTTGTTGCTGATTTGGCCAATAGGTTATCTACATAATCTTCCATTATACTATACATCATGTCATGGAAGATCGTGGTCATAGCCCTTTGATACGTGGCACCTGCATTTTTGAGACCGAAGGGCATGACGTTCCAACAATATGTACCCCATGGGCATGTAAATGCGATTTTGTGCTGATCCTCGGGAGCAATGCGGATTTGATTATAGCTAGAGAAACCATCCATGAGGGATAGCATCTCATGTCCTACAATTAGGTCAACTATGATGTCAATGTTGGGCAAAGGAAAGTCATCCTTTGGACATGCTTTATTTAGGTCTCAGAAATCTATACATACCTGAATTAGCTCATTTGGATTTGTCACCGGCACTAGGTTGGAAATCCATTCAGCATAATCTATAGACCTTATGAATCCGACATCTAGTAATTTCTTTAACTCGGCTTTGACCAATAGGGAAACTTGAGGGTGCATTTTGCACAACTTCTACTTGACTGGTTTAGCATTGGGTAATAGTGGTAGATGATGCAAAACTAGTTTGGGGTCCAATCCTGGCATGTCTACATAGGACCATGCAAAATTGATTTTCCGTTCTGCAAAGAATTTATGAAATTCTGGTTTTTCTTCATCAGTCAATGATGCCGCAAATAGGACCATCTTGGGGTTTTCTGCAGTTGAAATGTTATCCACTATTGTGTCCTTAATAAGCATAGCTGATTTCTCCTATTGTATAGGGAGAAAGTCCAATCCTCCATCTTTGGGCGCCTCAGAGAGGTTTTCACCCGCCGATTCGTCCTTTATTTTTACTATTTTATTGTCAAGAGGTGCCTTTCGGTTTTCACCTAGAGACGTTTCATTTTTTACTTTATTTTTACTTTTGCGACTAGAGGACTGAATAGTCTCGCCGAAGTATGCCATATAGTCTAAATCAATGGAAAATCCTATTTTGTGGTCCCCACTAGGTATGCCTTCTCATAATCCCATGAATTCAGCAATGGCCTCATCATTTTGGAATGTGTCCAGAACTGGTGGTCCTTGTTGGTCCCAATCGACTAGTTCAGGGTAAACTAACGAAATGCCATTGTCAAGGCTAGTGATTTGGGGTGAGGATGCGGACAACATGCAGATGAATTCAGTGATGTTGTAGATGAGGTTATCATCATCCAACTCTACATCAGACTCTATCCAATATTCTCCTTCACTAGTATCATATTCGTTATCAAAGTAAGGAGTAAAGGTTTTAGAGCCCTGGTTGTCAATGTTGTTTGACACTTCGGATAGATTAGACTAAGGGGGTTTAGATGGTGGTTGTTGTGTGTCATGGGAAGTGGTAGTGGGACTTTGACTATTTGGTGCTTGTTCAATTTTGAATGTTTACCAAAATCATTGTTTAGAGGTTAGTTCTCCTGGTTTGACAAACAAATCATCAAGACAACAGTCACTTAGGGATCGTTCTGAGCCAAATTCCCACTCATGGGAGTCCATTTCGGTGAGGGTTTCCCTAGTAGTCTCGACACTTTCAGAAGCATGTAATCACTCATTTGAAAGTCCAGAGGTACATCGATCATCATTGTCGAGTGATCCAAACCCTAATCCAAGATACTTCAGAGTTTGAAAAGTTTCTATGGTTACCATTTGACCAGTTTTATTTTTTCCAAGGCCACTAGTACCATCATAGCCTTTAGCCTTCATGATGTTGTAACCTTGGCCATATCTTTGAACTGGTAACAGAGGTAGTGTGTCAGTATCCTTATAGATCCATCATGTGATGTCAGCAAGGTCTTCATCACTCATGTCTCCCCACTTGATAAAAACTGTATTCAGTGGAACTTTGAAGGTTTCTTGAGGTTCCATTCTGAAACACGACTGACCATATATCTTTGGAGGAGTGGGTATTATAGTTATGTTGTACGCTGTATTTAGTTTAAACTCTCTGCAACCGAGGTCTTGTATTTTGACAGTTGATTCAGTCTTAGGGCTGGAGGAAGGTGGTGGTATGGTAGAAGATGTGGATGGAGTGGATGTGGAAGATGACGTGAGCATGGAAGGGCTGATGTATTTGGATGATGAGGAGCTAGGTGCTTCTCAGTTAATAGGTACTCGGTTTTCAGAGATACCCCTTAAATTGGTACAATATTGGAAAGGTTTGAGGTCTCCATATATGGTTACTTTTGTGCCATCAAATGGAAATTTGAGACATTGGTGGTATGTAGACAGAATGGATTTTAACGCATGGATCCATGGACGGCCAAGTAATATGTTATATGGTAGTTCCAAATCTAGGACCTGGAAGGTTGTGTCTACAATGATCGGTCCCACTCTGATAGGGAGAGAGATAACACCCCATGAAGAGCATTCCTTGTCATCATAAGCTTTGATCACTATACTTTTCATTGGATCTATGCACGCATCAGAGAACCATAGAGCTTTAACCAATTTGAGGGAGCATATGTTCAACCCTACTCCACCATCTACTAAAACCCATCTAACTTTGTGCTTGTGGACAAAATTTTCTATGTGTAATGTGTCATTGTGGATGGTTTTATGTGATGAGTAGTCTTGATCCGAGAAGGTGACGTGGTGTGGCATGGTGAGATATCCTACCATAGTTTCAAACTGATTGACATTGATGTCCTTAGGGACCGACGACTCTAGGAGAGTTTTGTCTAGGATTTCTTTGTGCATAGGAGAAATACGTAGCAGCTCAATGATAGATATTTGCACGTGAGTCTTTCCTAGCTGGTCAATGAGGTTGAACTGACTTTTGGGTTTCCACTTTTGTGGGGTTGGGATAGGTTTTGACTGTTTAGTAGATGAAGCAGGTTGTGATTGTTTAGTAGATGGGCCTGGTATAGTGAGTTTGGTTTGTCTAGCGAGAGGTGGACTAGCTATAGTGACTTTGCCACTTCAAGTAGTAGCATTACACTGGGGTGCTCTCTTGACCGTAATAGTATTGATGTACTCATCATCAGTTTGGACATTATTTATAATTGGTCTGCTAGAATAATTGTACTTGGCTCAGGTGAAGTTAGCTTGGTTCTGTGAACCTTAAGTGGATGCATTATGAGAAGCATGATCCTGCAGTGGATTCTTGTGGATAGTATGATCTGAGTTGGAGGTGAATTGTGATCCACCTACTTCAATGGTGTGGTTTTCGATAAGGTCTTGTATTATTTTTTTCAATTGTCGATAGTTAGATGTTGTATGCCCTTTTTCTCGATGGTATTCACAAAGTGCATTGTCATTCCACCATGCTGGTTTGAACTATCCTGGGTCATATGGTTTTATTTCCAGAAGTATGATGACCCCATGCTGAATGAATTTCTTAAGGACTTCTTCAATGGGTTCACCCAAATGGGTGTATGTGCGACCCATAGGAAATTGTCTCATATGACGATATTGCTCTTGACTATTTGGACCACTTTGGTTGTTTGAATAAGTATTGGGAGGAGGTGTCAATGTCGTTGTTGGTCTATTTTGTTGTTGAACCCCTTTCAGGGCCAATACAGGGCCCACAGTTTTTGCAGTCTTGGCATCAACAACACCATCATTTGTGATATGCTTATTTTTAACCCAATATTTGTTTTTGTCAACGGATGGATTGACGTTCATGTTTTTGGAACCATATCTCAGTTCTCCCTTTGTGATAAGGGCTTTCTCAATTTGGACCCCCTTTTCGACCAATTCTGTGAAGTTTGTGCAACAATGTATTTGCAATGCGAATTTTAGGGGTCCCAAAAGTGTTCGGACAAACATGTCAACTTTTTCCCTTTCGGGAATGTCAATGTGACATGGACTAGCAAGGCTTCTCCATTTTTGAAAGAATGGAATAAATGTCTCACCAGAATCTTCTTGCGTGAGATTGCACAAGCTAGTGATAGAGGTATCCATGTCAATGTTGTACACGTAATTTCTTATGAATTTTCATTTGAGCTCATCCCATGTCTGGATATCTTTTTGAGTTGAAAACCATTCAAGGGCTTGACCTGCTAAACTTTTAGAAAAAAGTATCATCATGTATGTTGGTTCGTAGGCAATAACCATACAATTGGTTGCAAATTCACGAACATGTTCAATGGGATTTGTCTTGCCTATATATTTCATGAATTTGGGTGACACGTATCCTAGCAGAAATGCAGGCATATGTAAGTTCGCGTTGAATGGGTATACATCCAGGTCATGATATTTCTGATTTCCTGCCTGAAATGTACATGTTTTGCATAGTTTTCTCCGTATCCCTCATTCTAGCTTTGAGTTCATCTATGGTAGGGTCGTCTATGTTTCCATGCGTTGGATTGCCTGGTACACCATGTGTTCCTATTTGTGGTGCGTGAATATTGGTGTATTGTGGCGATATGGATTGTTGTGGTATGTATGATGTGTGTGGATTGACATGTTGTTGGTATTGGAAGTTGTGATTAGGTGCATGTTGATGAGTATGAATGTTGGATGAGTATGTTGGGATGTGCCCCCCAGCCATGTGTGTCGTTATTTGGGGGATGTTATGACCATGGATGTTATGATGCGTTAATGGTACCATGGGTTGTGTTATTTGGCCACCTTGTGTAAATTGCTGATTTTGTACAAGGGGGACATTTGTGTTTGTACCTTTGGAGGCAATGAATTTTGACTATGTTGTTGTGTTAACATTTTGTTGTTGTCCTTAGATAAAGATATGTCCTGTGGCTCCTCCCAAAGGATTTTGTGACATACCACTGGACGAATATGACGAGGTTGTGTTCATGGTGGTAAATGGAGTTGTCAAGGGGGGATTGTTGTGACTTGATGATGCCCCCATGGCATTTACTATTGTGGCATTGATTGTCATGGTATTTGTGGTGTTGGGGATGTTGGTGATGTTTGGGAGGGTGGGAGTGATATGCATTGTCGTTGTGGTCCCAAAGGAAGTATTGCTCGTAGTATTTAGAAGTTGACCACTATTTGACATGTTATGTGCATTGTTGGCATTAGGGTCGTGAAGTGTCAAATTTAGCATGCTAGTGTCGAATCCTAGTGGTAACTTGGTTCGTTCACTCAAGAGCATAGCTAAGAATATTTCTTTGTCCTGACAGACCATAGCTTCAGCAAGCTGGCATGCCTTGGGGTCTTGTGTCAATGCCTCTATGTTTTCCTAAAGTAGTTGTCCATTTTCATCTTTTTGCAAAAATTGTTCGAATGGACTATTTGATGGGGATAGCATTGTTGCTGGAGGTTGATTGTCTAGATTGGTAAATGGATCGTAAAAGGTCCAATTTGGGTCATGTGGAGGATTGTTGACAGTAAACGGGGGGTCTTGCCTAAAGTTTTCCATTTGTCTCTTTTGTTTTTGAAGTCTTGTTTCAACCATGAAATGAGATTGCTCAAATGGGAATGACAACTAAATGCAAGTATGGCACTACATGAAGTCTAAGTTCAAAACAACCACTAGAATGACTAATGTTTTTGGATTTTTGTGAATAAGGTATGCAATGTGTATGTAATGTAAGACATGGTTATCTAAGCACTTCTAAGCTTGCACTTTGTTTTTGATTTTAACTGTTAAAGGACTTTGTTGGAAATGACAAGTTGACGAGGTCTAAATGACTAGTGAGTTTTCCTAACTAGACTTTTGAGTTGGAAGAAATCTCACAAAAGAGGACAATGACTAAAAAGGAGGTTTGATAACTTAGTCCAAGAGGGTCTAATTTCAAAAACAATGACTTTGCAAAGTGTGCTTAAGATTTGCCTAATCCTAAGTATGCAAAATGTGAACCTAGGGATAGTCTAATGCCAAATGTCTGCAACAAAAATGAATGAGGTATGAAACCTATGGTGACTAATGCAAACTAATGGTCAAGACTTTGAGCAATTTCAAGTTTGGTTTCTAACAGAGTCTTCTTGGTGAGAGTTTTTGACAAATGGTGGACAAGTTGAGGACCTCAAGTCTCGGATGTGAAGTTTTAAGTTTTGACAGGCAAATGCATCATTTGAAGTTTCAGTTGCATCTTGGATATGCAAATGCGGTTCAGTAAACTCAAATGCGATTGATCAGAGCGATTGTGCTTTAGACATTTAAATGCAGTTTGATAGATGCGAAAAGTTTGTCTTGTCGTTTTTGATGGAAAATTTGGTCTGTTTGATGAAAGTTTTGTTTCGAATTGTGATAAGACCAGAAAACACTTGACAAACACAATGTTTTGAATGTAACCAATCACACATCAGATAAGCACAATCCTAAAAAGGCCAATAGGCCAAGGGTTTGTATACTTGGTATAGCCCATAGATATACCCCGGATTGGTGATAAACACCTTTCCTTCTCGAGAGCGGATAGCTTAGAATTTTGGTGGTATTGGCTCCCCTCCATGGCTCATTAATGTCATTCAAGCACACCAAATTCAAATTCTTGGGCAGTGACTTCCCAAGAACTGCTATCTCTACTCAAGGGGATCAGTAGAGTGTCTTCGGGCATGATACTGTACCCTGCACTATACCAAGCAACGGCCAAAGAATGGTTGGATACTAAAACAAGGGGTATTTAATTCAGGCATTCTGTTTGTGGGGCATGATCCATGTGGCGAGAGTCCCCTTTCAGATCCATCTCGTCGGAACCACACTCGTGATTCTTGGGATTTCCCCAAGAACCCACTTTTATATACCAGTTGGAAGTCCCTCAGTGTCAGGGTGCTACTGGTCTGAGTCGTCCTGGGGTGAGTACTTTTTCCCACCAGAACAGGCCCAAGTTCTAGAGTCAGTAACCGTTTCTCTTACACCCAGGATCACTCGAAAGCGCAAGGGGAGAGGATACTTCGATTACTAAATCGTAAAGGTGACACAACATAAGATGGGTTTGGTTTTTTGATCACCTAGTTTTCACAAGGTGAGAGCATAATCACCTACCACCTTCAAGCACAATCAAACATAAACAAACACGCACTCATTTTAAAAGCACCAAAATGAAGTGTTTTCTACACTAGAAATCACAAACACGTTGTTTGAGAAATGAGTCTTTGACAAGCGTAGCTGCAAAACCACATATCAGTAGTTTGAATATATGTCTTTGACCCACAAAAAACTCCAATGCCACATACTGCCAACAAAGATTAGTAACAAAAATAAAAAATAAAAACTTAAATGAAAATAACAAACTTAAAATAGTGATAACTTCCTCCAAACTTAACAAAATTTTAAGTGGTTGATATCCATGGAAAGCTGAAAATTAAATCTTCAAAACCCAGAAAAGATTTTCCACAATTCTACACAAAAAGAATGTTATATGCAAAAGAAAATGCAGGTTTAAAAAATGAAATTAAAAAAAAATAGCGATCACTAAAATAGCCATAACTTTGTCAAATCTTAACAAAATTTAAGACAGTTTGATGTTCTGGAAATCCGAGACCAATGTCTACAAAACCCATAAACTTTTTTAAAATATTTTATACGCCCAATTTTCTGTGCTCAAATGAAGGTGATGGGATTTCGTATGACTTCTTGGTTGTAACCTGCAAAATAGTGAAAACAAACAAGAACACACACAAATTTCTCTACAAAATTTCGGGTTCACCAATGTAATCAATGGAAAATTATATTTTTTAGATGGTTAGATCAATAACACTAAAATCCATTGAAAATAACGAAGCACAAAGGAAAAATGATGAAAACAAAAGGAACAATATTACCATAAGTCTTCCTCTTCCATGCTTCACCTTCGTTACACCTCCTAGCTTGCAGTAAAATGTTGCCCTTAGATTCGTGTATGAGCAATTATGACAAATGACAAGACTAAAGAAAGTTTTGAAGGATTTAATTAAAAATCTAAATGCCTATGCCTATGACAATGTCAATACAAATGAAAATGCCTATGCCTAAACAATGTTAAGATTTGATCAAAATGACAATAATAAATGCTATGAGAAATCTAAGAATAAAAGTGAAATGCCTATATTATGTACATGTGTAATCAAAAAGTGAGAGGAAAATTCCATTTTATAGAAAATGCCATTTCGAATGGACGGACGAGATAAATTAATGATGAGAACCTAAAATGAGCGGTCCAGATTAAACCTGAGAATCCCTAATTAGGGTTAGGGAAAAATCATTAATCGGACGGTCAGAATAATATCTAAGATAAATTTATCGATGGTGGAGAATAAATGAGACAATTAATTAAAGAAATAAAGATTTTCAAAAAATCAAGAAGATAAGATTGCCCGATTTGCCAGATTCAAAAAATCAAGAAGATAAGATTACCCGATTTGTGAGAATCGAAAAATCAAGAAGATAAGATTTGGATTGAAGATTCGATTTGGAAAATCAAGAATCTGCCCGATTACTTGATTTTTGGAAGAATAATATCAATTTGAATTAAATTAATTCAAATTATGGATTTTGAGAGACAATAAATAATATTTTTCAGATTATTTACGAAAAGGGACTGACAGTTAGGATTGACATGATATTTTAAATAATTTAATTTATTTGAAATGAGAAGAATATGAAATTGGCAATTAAATAATTAATTTTAATTATTTTATTTAGGACATAAGCCCAATTAATTAAATAAATTAGTCAATTTATTTAATTAAGACAATCAGTGACGTATTAAATAAATAAATGTAATTCATTTATTTAATAATCAAGAAGAATTAAATGTAGAAAGGGAAATTAAATAAATTAAGAAATTTATTTAATTAAGGGAAAACTTAGACAATTAATGACATATTTAATAAATAAATAAAATTTATTTATTTAATAATCATGAAGGATAAATGACATGAATTAATTAAATAATTATAAATTATTTAATCAATAGTCGAATGTGGACCAAGGACATAATTAAATGTCATGATTATGCTAGGACGAAAGTGGTAAAATGAAGCTTGTAGGCCTAGGTCATTTTTAGGTGTCTACAACTTCAACAAACCGACTATCAGAGATCTCCAGATCTGGTGTTGCAAAGTTGTCTCCTGATTTTTTAGAATTTTGGGAGAGGACTAATTCACCACTAGTGGTGAATGAGTCCCACCTTAGGACTGAAAATCTGAATTTTGTTATATTTTGAGTCCTGACAGTCGAAAACTAGTTCCCAACACTTTTTCACTAGTAGGACTAATTTTCCACCCTAGGTGAATGAGTCCCACTGTGAAATTTTAGTAATTTCAATCAGCATCCACAACATTCTAGAATCATCAAACATTTCCCAGATGCACTCTGTTTCATCTTATTCCTTTCTATTTTGCATTATTTCTTCATTTAGTTCATTGTTTGCATATCACAGTGTGTTTTATAGCATAGTTTAAATCTTAGTTTTGCATTCAAATTCATTCATTTAAATCATTCAATTGCATTTATTTTAATTCATTTAGCTTAGACAACATCATACATAACATAAATTTGAATGAATTCTTAGCATTTTTGGGCCCTATCTCTTTCCTTTTAGGTGAAGAACCCTCTGAAGAGTTAGAGAAGTCCATAGGAAACCAAAAAATCTACGATTCAACTACAAATTCCAGCTAATCCTTCCTCTTTGGCATGGGTAGGATGGATGGAAGTACAACTGCCAATTGCATTTACTTAAAAAAATTTGAAGACTTTTCAAAAAATCCACGTTGTATATGCCATGACTGTGGAATCTCATGAAATCACATTCATTCTTGGGACTTTGCCGAACTAGCTCTCATCACCCTGACTATACTCAACTCTTTGCTGCCAAGCACATATAGGATAATTTAAGTACTTTTTTCCTTTTTTACTCTAAGTGCATTGCAAACAATTTCAAGCTTATGGAATTACATTTTTTAGGAAACTTGAACACTGTAAAAGATTTTCCTCTGAAATATTACACAGTTGTTCAAATATTTGAGCTCTTGCATGACATTTTCTTGAGAACTTAATGAATTCTATTATGCAAAAATAAGTTAGTTAACCACCATTCTCAATGAGCTAAGGGACCATAATATATATGGTAGACACTAGAAGAGTAGAAATTAGAATTGTGAAGTTTGTCCTTCAAGAACTAGCTTATCAATACAACTAAAAATTCTACTATTGCATGTCTTGTGCCAACCACACACAACTAGGATAGATGGTTTGAGAAATTGAAAAGTTAATTGGTAATGATACTTGAGCCCACTAAAATGGTGATTTGGTTGTCCTTTCATCTTTTCACCCTTAATGCACTAACCTTCTTCTTCTTTGCTCTTGGGTTTGCCTTATATGGCATGGCTGTCTTGTAGAACATGACTGTCATCCCTTGGTAATTGTCCTTATGATTTTGATGTTGCTAGTCCATTATTGTGTTCACCAATTTCATCACTACACTCCATTTGGAATGCTTGAATAAAGGCTTAACAAATTCACAATACATTCTAATTTCAAAGCTTTGAGATTACCCTTACCATGGACATCATAGTCAATACTATCCTTTGTTGCATTAGTATGAACATCTAAAAATTGTCCATTCATAACTATCAGAAGCATGTCAAGTCCCCATCTGGGAACAACTAAAAAAAAAAAAATTCAAACAAGTTTCATCTTGAATTGACCTAAGGCTACTGTGAGTGCATTTGGAGTGAAAATTTGAAATGGGTTATCATTAAAACTTGATATTAGGCATTTTTGCATAATGGTAAAAACTAGTCAAGTTGCCTCTAAAATTGCCCTAGGAAATAGGTCAAATGACCTCCTAGAGCCATGAAAACTAGAACTATGGTAAAATGTTATAAAAAGAATCCAAAGCATCACACGAGTGTTTATTATGATTCCCAAGGTGAAAAATATCAATCCTTAAAGTTTCCTTCTTAGAATTCTCTGAAACTGTTGTTTTCTAACCTCACTAAAACATGTTCAATCATTGATTTGAAAAAATATCAAAACTTCACTTTAGAGGTTTCCACTTGGAAATATGGTACATGTGAACACCGTGAGCATGTGTGAAAGAGGATTTCTCCTAATTTGATCACATGTACAAGATATTAATGCTCAAAGTTTCCTTCTCTGAAAATATGGAAATGTTGATTCTAAAACCCTGAAAAATGTTCATTTGGAATGGACTTTGAAAAAATAGAAAATGAGGAGATAGAGGGCTACAAACCTACCAAGTGTAGATAATAATATATTCAATCATAGGGAACAACCACTTTTTCATGCAGGTTAAAAGGTTGCAAAATAAAAATTCAAATGTGAGGCTACTTTTTGTAGATTTGACACTGTCTAGTTTGGAAATTTGAACTTTTTGCAAATGGATTCAAGTTGAAAAACTTAAAAAATGGATTCATGGGGCTATTCCAACTAACATGGGGATTCATAAAGATGCAGAGAATCATGGAAAAGCATCATTTGGGATTAATAATCAACAATAACAAAGATACAACATCATAAAGATGGCCTACACAACAAGGTGCAACATGTGTAAACAACAAACCAACTTTTGGACCTTGAAACCAAGACTTCAAAACTCACCAAAAATGATCCAAGAAGGCTGCAAATGGTTACACACCATCTCTGATAGGTGCTCAACACTTCCCTAAAGTTATTTTTCATGACAATTCATGGGTGCCAAATTATAAGCTCTCAAAGTGAGGTACTTAGGCTTACTATGCAGGGTACTTCTGAGTGCACTAGGAAATTTTTTACATGGGCCCTCAAAAATTTAGCCAAATTTTGGAGGTCCCAATAGTTTCTCTAGCTCAGGGATGCATGCCCCCTGTGGGCATGGCAATAATTCAGATCTTTGGGAAAGTAGACCAAGTTCCAAGTCCCTTGGGAGCTCAAGAACTACTCCTTTATGCCAAGTCCATTTCAAATTGAGGAGAGAATATTCTTGTAGGTTTAATATGGTACACCAAAAATAGGGCATAGTCACCACTCTAAGTCATTAATCCTAGAGGATACTTTCGCATGTTTTTCTCACAGTGGGATTGGAGAAATCGTCACCACCTCCTTATTAGAATCCTTTGATGGTACCAGGGAGAGGGGATAATAATCACCCTCTGGATCAGTGTCATCCTCACTATCTAAAGGGTTATTAGAAACCTCACATGGAGAATTATATCCTTTTGGATAATCCTTACAATGCTTACTCTCCTTTTTTTCCTTCTTTTCATATTTTACCATCCTCTTCTCTTTGTGTTTGATCAATTCTTCTAAAACAATTTGGCCCTGTAGACAGTAGCTACTCTTAACACCATATTTCTTGAATTTCCTACATCACCTTCTACTTTTTGGCATACCAGAAGTTACTTTTGTTTCAATTTATTCCTTAGAAATATTTTCCTCAAAGTCAAGAAAAGTCAATTTCTTTATAGAACAATCATGGCAGACTTACTGATCTAAGATAAGAACACCTACTTCCTAACTCAGGAAAATTTAATACTAACAAATTTCTTCACTAACCCATGCCTCTCATAATTGGTGAGGCCAATGAAGGATGAGATGCATCCACGATAGGAGATAACTATTGATGGAACAATCAACGTGGCAAGATCCTGAGGATTTCGAATAAAGCAAAAAGGAAACCAATGAAAGGACTGGAGAACCATTGATGTAGTTTTAAAAAATAGGATGATTCAATGGACTAAACATCATTGCATGAATAATTTCATTGATGATTGTACCCTAAAATTTTGGGAAGATTGGTGATGAACAATTAAGTGTATAAGGGAATTTTCTCTCTAAGAAGAACTGATCTTGTGTACTTCACCGATATTAATGAAAAAACATGGATTAGGTTGGTGATACATGTTGATTGACAGATCACAACACTTGAGCTGGCATCATTGTTTTCTATGAGAAAGTTGTTAAAGACATAAAAACAAGGATTAGATCACCATGTATGAAGTTTTAAATGCTTTAAAATCAATGACCTAGATTCAAAATTGAGCTGTTAAGTTATCAACTCACTCGCACGAGTTCTTAGATAATTAATTATGCATGGTTCCAATTGCCTATTTAATGTAGATTGCTTGTTATTCTCCATCACATTTCAGTCTACAGTAAATGAGAGGCATGGGTTAGTGAAGAAATGTGTGAGTATTAAATTTTCCTAAGTTAGGAAGTAGGTGTTCTTATCTCAGATTAGTAGGTCTGCTATGGCAGTTTTGGAGTTTAAGAAATTGAGTTTGCTTGAGTATGAGGAAAATGTTTCTAAGGATGAAATTGAAACACAATGATCTCCTAGTATGTCAAATAGTAGAAGGGGACGTAGGAAATTTAAGAAATATAGTGTTAAGAGTAGCTCATTTATAGGGCCAAATTGTTTTAGAAGAATTGGTCAAACACAAAGAGAAGATGATGGTAAAATATGAAAAGAAGTTTAAAAAGGAGAGTAAGCATTGTAAGGCTTACCCAGAAGGATGCAATTCTCCATGTGAGGTTTCTAATAACCCTTCAAACTATGAGGGTGACACTGATCCAAAGGGTGATTATTATCTCCTCTCCTTGGCACAATCAAAGGATTTTGACAAGGAGGTGGTGACGATTTCTCGAATCCCGCCATAAGCAAATTGTGAGCGAGTATCCTCTAGGGTTAATGACTCAAAGTGATTGTTGTGCCCTATTTTTGTTTTTGATGAAACCATGTCCCTTTTTTTTGAATTGTCCTATTCAGCACTCATGTGATTTCTTGTTTCTAGTGCTAATGTGGAATGTTTTTGGGCTAGTGTGTAGGAGAAGTGCTAGAATAAATGACTTTAACGACATGCATGTTCTTTTTGGATGATATACAAGTTTGTGTTGGAGCTTCTATGGGAGAATCTTATTTAGTCAACAAGGATGAGGATTCCACATGATTGCAAAAAACTCTTCCTTTTGAGGAGCTGGCATGTCTTCATTTAGGGAATATGGAATGTGCTCCTTTACTCTTCCATTTTCCTTAATGATTGCATACAACTAAGTAAGAATGTCTCAAATTTTGGTGCAAATCAAATGAAATGTAAATGTAATTAAGCTTGATGCTTGTTGCTCCCTTGTTCTATAAAAGGGATATCAGGGCTTATTACAAGTGTTAGATTCTTAAGTCTCAATAGGGTTTTAGGTGAGAGCTAAGTTTAGGTAAGGCACTTTGAATAGGATACTGATAATAGGCCAGAGGTTTGTCAAGGGCATGACATCCTATATGTAGAAATATTAAATAAGTTTTATAGAAACTACTGATATCTAAAAAAATATTAATCTGGAAACAAATTCTTTCATATGTATGTTTTTTACAAGTTATGAATGAGAAATTCTAATGGTGTTATCATTTATCTTCATATGTTCCATTTGAATGTATTATTTTTTTTTCAACTTTAATTCAAGGAGTTAATTAAAATGCTTGAATAGGGTTATAAACCTTCTAAGGAATTTCTTAGGATTCATAAGAAGTAAATGTTTTAGGCACAATGAGTTTTCATAAATGCAAAGTAATATGTAAATAGTCCACCTATCTCTAAATTGAGTAGTTTAGATATTATTGATCCTTACATATTTGACTTTGTTGCTCCAATTGATGAGACACTAGTCATTTTGTTGGAAAATATTGCATAAAATGAACAAATAGTATTCCAAGCCCTGGACTTAAGATAAGACAATATTCAATTAAAAATATTTTTAAGGATAGTGTGGATTGATAATATCTTGATTCTTAGCAGATAGATAGTCATTCATTCAAAGATCTACCAAATCTTCAATGAGAAGGATCTTTACTTGCAATAAACAATCAATTTGTGTATAATTTTTTTTCTAATTAAATATACTTCATGGAAACACAATTGGGATTACCCTCCTAGGTTTCACAGAGCCTGAAGTGAAGGACTAAGGACCACAAAATCCTATACTTGTTGTGTTGGCCACTAACCTTGCAGTTCTTCACCATAAGAGTTGGATAATTTTTAATGAATTGCTTAGTTCTACTAGAAAAGAGATCAACAAAAATGGTGACTCTGTTGAGGACTTTGAATTTCTAGTTTTAGACTTTCAAAGTTAATATTTTGGTGAATTTGAACATCTGGTTTAGATATTGAGAAATTCTTAGACTTGGAATTGGTTTTGTTGTAGCAATATTCAAAGGATTTATGTGTGACTTTACCATGGATGCAAACCCAGAAGGATATTTATCTTTCAAGAGTTTCATATTTCTTGAAGTTCAGTCTTCTATGAGAAGAGGTGGTGAATTTGTCAAAGAACCTGATGATGATGTAAAGAATGTTTTAGATCTACAAATATTTCTATTCAGGGAGAAGAACTTGCAGTAGCTACAATATATCCTGGGTTTCTTCAATTTAAATTGGTTTTCAAGAAAGAAAAATTTGTATATGAAAATCATATTTTTAAGACTTGAAAAACTTTGATTCCCTATTGAGTGAAAATAAGCACTAAGAAAGGGAATAGTAGTGATTTTTATGCATATTTTTTTATTATCAAATTGTAGTATTTATTATGAATTAAAGTATTTGATATTCTTGAAGAAACCCATTTAGCAGGTCTTAAGCAAGAAGAGATAAAAATTTGTATTGTAAGAGCTCAAGATTATGTTCTAGAAAAGTCTAAGTTGCCTTGTGTAACTGCAAAGTTGATACAAAAAGACTTGTAAGGGTTTAATGAAATGTATCATCAACGTATGCATCCTTGTGTGGACCCAAATATAACAATGTGTAGTGCTCATCCCTTGTCATATACTAAAGTAATTTTTAGCATTAAAAGACATAGAGCCATAAATTTTTGGTAGTATTAATGGTTACCCAAATGTCATTCCCTCTGACATCAAAGATAAGTTACCAAAATTAAGTGTTACAAAGAATGAATCAACAAGAAAGCATCTACAAGAATTAAACAATTTAATGGATGACTATGAGATAGATCATGAGGATGTAATTATGAGGTTATATGTTCAAACCCTAATAGGAGATTCAAGATATTGGTTCTTTGATTTACCAGCATGCTCTATTTGTTCTTGGGATGAGTTCAAAGTAGTTTTCATGGAGCAGTTTGGTGAAATAACCAATGTTAGTTCTTTGCTCAATAAATTTATGAGCATTGAGAAAGAAGAGGATGAGGTAGTCCCAACATTTAACCAGAGATTTTATAAAACATTAAGGGAAATTCTTGATGTCTTTGGATTGAGTGATGCAATATGTTTGGTTGTTTATTTGGGAGCTTTTGATAATGAGATGAGCTATCTGTTGAGAGATAAGGATCCAAAAAACTTGCATTAGGCATATGGAATATACATGAATATTGAAAACAACTTGAAATATGGAATGCAAAGGAGTTATCTATCTACAAGAATTTGCATCCCTGAGATATCAAATGTTGATGAAAGGTGCAAGTCAAAAATTAAAATTGAGTATCAAAGCAATTACATCCCTAATGTTTCAACTTATGCACTATTCCATAGTATTGATAAAGAGATGGAAATGGTTTTAGATATTTTTCATATCTTTCCTTGTATGTAGACCACTAGCTGTAACAATGATGAGGTCATAGAAAGGGCTTATTTGCACTAATTGAGTTTAGTAATTTGTTTAAGGATAAGAACAATAACGAGATAATTTACAAATCATTCAACATGCAAGAACCATGTAGTCTTGATTAAAATACTGATGGGATTGAAAGATTTGTCAACAATGAGCTTGGTATCATTGGAGCTATTCATGCATATTCAACTCAGGAGGTAGATCTTGCTAATTGTTATTTTGGTAGTCAAAATGATTTGTATGGAATGGAGTTGGAAAGTTTTATTTTAAATGAGGATAACATTAGTATACAATATGTTGATGACATAGATTCACTCTTAGATGATTGTGTTATGCATTGTAATGTGAATTTGAAGCCACTAATTTTGGTTGATAATGATACAGAGTTGGAAGAGTTTTCTGATGGTGATATTTCAAATCATGTGGAAAAGACAAGAATTTCTGATGTCTGTACAGGACAATCTAAGGGTAGAAATGAAGTTGAAAATGTGTCTATCTAATCTTCTAGTGATTGTAGTGATTTTGAATGCAGTAATGACTTGAAGGAATTAGACCTTCATGTTAAATTGAGGCTTTTATGTCAAAAATAAATATAATGGAAAACCCCTTATTTGGTGAGCCTCTATCTTCACTAGAGATGAGAAATGATAATCCTTTTTGGTGCTGAGACAATCCACTTTTTGTTAAGGAATTTGATGATACATCTAAAACAAAGTTATAGTGTGACCCTAAAAAAATGAAGAAAAACATTGATGTACTTCTTGAGGGAGTTTCCTATGAATTTTTCACATTTTGTGTAAATATTGCAAACAAGGTTGAGTTTCAAGATGCCAACTACTTGGAGGAGTATGAATACTTTCAGTTCCCAATTTAGTGGGGAGGCATTCTGATGGAACATGACAATGAGGTGAGGAGCAAAGAGTGTTACTTTCACTATGCACATATTTCATATAATAAACATACCACATATATATCATGTAATGATTAAATTCATTATTTTATGCCTAATTATACAATAAAGAATGACAAAGATTACATTGTCAATATTATGCTCAAAAAAGTTGTGAGAGATCTATAAATGGAAATTATTGTGATTGAAAAAATTCTTACTTTATTTAGAAGAGGCTTGACACTTGTTTCGGTAGGAATAAAATCACTCTTATTGTAGTGGTATAACAGGGACAAATGTGGATGAAAGGACATCAGTTCTTTTAAGAGGTTGGTTTTTGACAGAGGTAGGAATTTTCTTGAGGTTTTTGTGGCCTGGTGCCACTAAACAAGAAATAAAGCCTAGTTATACAATGGAATGTATACTACAATTTGCACCTCTATGGAGATTTTTCATGTGGGGTAGAGATTGGATCTCCATCCCTAGGTCTTTTTGGCCTATGTAATTTTTGCACATACGTTGTTTCTCTTTTTTTGTTCTGGTGCCTAGTCTACTTCACTTGAGATTCTCGGGATCTTGCCATGCCTGCAAGAGGCATATGTACCTAGTTAGAGCCACTAATGGAACCTACAAAAAAAAATTGTTCCATTTTAAACCCTTGTCACATTTGGACATAGGACTAATATATGAGGGTTTAGGATTCATGTTTCCATAAATGACTGTAATGCTCTATTTTAGTTGTTGACTACATATTTCCCATTTCTAGTTATTTTGAAAACTCTTATGTCTATTAATCTCATCAAAGCGACCAGTCCCTCTTCCCTAGGTCTGAATTTCCCATCTTATAAGGTTAAGTAGGGGGCCATTTGGCCTTTACATCCTTTGCATTTTGTGACTCAGAAGTTCTTGAGCCTATTATTCTCATGTCATCTTAGGGGATCCCCTTCATTAGAACAACTTAAATGCACATGCTTAAAGTTTCCACTTAAGTTTGAATGGCTATCATACTATATCACTCGTCACTGATTTCTTCATAAGTACATATTTTGAATTGGCGACGAGTGATGAGACGGTGTTTTCTTTGATATCGCTCATCGTAGATAGCTACCAGAGCTCTCAAAAAAATGTCCAATGAGTGATGTTCCTTTAGGGATCACTTATCGCTAATGACTTTTGATTGTTGAAATTTGAAATAGAGATGAGTGATGCCCCAATGTTTGGTTCTTATCACTCATCATGGATGGTCATCAAATGATAAATTTAGGATCAACGATGAGGGATATGATGAAATTTCCTTTACATTGTGTGATCACAGATATGATATAAATGCTAATTTCCACTATAGCAATACGTGATACACATTGTAAACTATGTAAATCCTCTCATCACTAATTTCTTGCAAAATGTATGAGGAAAATTAGTGATGAGTGACAACCTTATGTTTTATCACTCATTGTGAATCCAATTCAAAGCTTAAGTTCCAAATTAGTGATGAGTGATGGTAAATTCTCTAAAAGATTTATTTTTCTAATACGATAGGATCTTGTGTGCGATGTCTTTTGTGTCATTGATTTTCATGTAGGTGTATGTGTCTAAATATGATTCCTTCACTACATCTCCCATTGTTGATAGGATCCTGGGTGCAAAGTTTGAATTAGCGACATACGATGGAAGGATTGATGTGCTCAAAGGACATGCTATAGAACCAAGGGTTGAGATTTCATTGTGCGGAATTTTACATCATCAGTGAGGCTGATGAAGGATGAGATGCATCCAAAATAGGAGATAACTATTGATGGAACAAGCAACATGGTAGGATCCTGAGGATTTCACATAAAGCAAAAAGGAAAGAAACAAAAGGACTGGAGAACCGTTGATGTAGTTTTAAAATACTAGATGATTTGACAGACTAAACATCATCGCATGAATAATTTCATCGCTGATTGCACCTAAAAATTTGGGGAAGATTAGTGATGAACGATGAAGTGTATAAGGAAATTTTCTCTCTAAGAAGAACTAGTCTTGTGTACTTCACCGATATTAATGAAAAAGCACAGACTAGGTTGGTGATACATGATTGAAAAATCACAACGCTTGAGCTAGCATCATTGTTCTCTATGGGAAAGTTATTAAAGGAATGAAAGAGAAGGCTTAGATAACTATGGATGAAGTTTTAAATGCTTTAAAATCAACGGCCTAAATTCAAAACTGGGTTATTAAGTTATCAACTTACTTGTGTGAGGAGTTCTTGGATCATTAATTCTACATGCTTCCAATTTCCTATTTAATGCAGATTGCTTTTTATTCTCCATTACATTTTAGTCTGTGGTAAATAAGAGGCATGTTTTAGTGAAGAAGTGTGTGAGTATTAAATTTTCCTAAGTTAGGAAGTAGGAATTCTTATCTTAGATCAGTAGGTCTTCCATGGTAGTTCTATAGTTTAAGAAAATGAGTTTTCTTGAGTTTGAGGAAAATGTTTCTAAGGACGAAATTGAAACACAAGGAGCTCTTGGTACACCAAAAAGTATAAGGGGATGCAGGAAATTCAAGAAATATGGTGTTAAGAGTAGCTACCATCTATAGGGCCAAATTGTTTTAGAAGAATTGGTCAAACACAAAGAGAAGAGGATGGTAAAATATGAAAAGAAGGCAAAAAAGGAGAGTAAGCATTGTAGGGCTTATCTAGAAGGATGCAATTCTCCATGTGAGGTTTCTAATAACCCTTTAGAAAGTGAGGGTGACATTGATCTAGAGGGTGATTATTATCCCCTCTCTATAGTACCATCAAAGGATTCTGAGAAGAAGGTGGTGATAGTTTCTCCAATCTCACCATGAGAAAAACATGGGTGAGTATCCTTTGGGGTTAATGACTTAGAGTGGTGACAATTCCTTATTTTTATTTTTGATGAAACCATGCCCCTTTTGTTAGGATTGTCCTATTTGGTACTTACATGATTTCTTATTTCTAATGCTGATGTGGTAAGTTTTTTGGGCTGATGTGTAGGAGAAGTGTCAGACTAAATGAACTTAGCAGTGTGTATGTTGTTTCCAAATGATATACAAGTTTGTGTTGGAGCTTCTATTGGAAAATCTTCTTTGGTGAACGAGGATTAGGATTCAACATGGTTGCAACAAAATATGCTTTTTTTGGAGTTGGTGTGTCTTCATTTAAGGAATATGGAATGTGGTCTTTTACTCTTCCATTTTCCTTAATGATTACATATAACTAACTGATAATGTCTCAAATTCTAGTGCAAATGAAATGAAATGTAAATGTAATTAAGCTTGATGCTTGTTGTTCCCTTTTTCAATAAAAGGGATATTAGGGCTTTTTACAAGGGCTGGATTCTTAAGTCTGCATAAGGTTTTAGGTGAGAGCTAAGTTTAGGTAAGGCACTTTGAATAGAATACTAATAATAGGCTGGAGGTTTTTCAGGGGCATGACATCCTGTATGTAGAAATCGTAAATGAGTTTTATAAAAACTACTAATATTGTAACAAATATTAGTCTGGAAACAAATGCTCTCCTATGTATTTTTTTACAAGTTATGAATGTGAAATACCAATGGTGTTATCATTTATCTTCAGATGTTCCATTTGAATGTATTATTTTATTTTCATCTTTAATTCAAGAGGTTAATTAAAATGCTTGAATAGGGTTATGAAATTTGTAAGGAATTTCTTAGGATTCATAAGAAGTAAATGTTTTAGGAATAGTAAGTTTTCATAAATGAAAAGTAGTATAAAAATAGTCCACCTATCTCTAAATTGAGTAGTATATATATTACTGATCCTTACATATTTGACTCTATTGCTCTAATTGATGAGACACTAGTCATTTTGTTGGAAAATATTGCATAAAATGAACAAATAGTATTTTGGGCCATGGACTTAAGATAAGATAATATTCAATTAAAAATATTTTCAAGGATAGTGTGGATTGATAATATCCTGATTCTTAGTAGATAGATAGTCATTCATTTAAAGATCTGTCAAATCTTCAATGAGAATGATCTTTATTTGCAATAAATAAGAATCAATCTATTTATAAAAATGTTTCTAATCAAATATACTTCACAAAAACACAATTGGGATCACCCTCCTAGGTTTCATAGAGCCCGAAGTCAAGGAGTAAGGACCACAAAATCCTATACTCTTTTTGTGTTGGCCACTAACCCTATAGTTCTTAACCATAAGAGTTGGCTACCTTTTAGAGAATTTCTTAGTTCTAGTGGAAAAATCACCAAAAAAAAAACTTAAAATTTCTTGAAATTTTTGAAAAAAAACCTAATTGGGACTCATTTTCCCCTTTGGGTGATTTAGTCCTAGTCCAAATTTGAAACTACCTTTAACAAAACTAAAAAGCTTATTGCTGTTTTTTCTAAGCTTGTTGGTAACATGTAGTATAAGTCTGGAAAGTTTCATGAACATTTGTTTTATGTATCTAGGTGAAAAACATCAATTTTGGTAGTCATCTTTGAAATCCTTTCAATTACAAAATTCATTAGATCTAAAAATATTCACTTTTGTGCAACTTTGCATAATATGGATGAAATTACTTTTCACTCTTGCATACACAACGTTTACATTCATAAAAATTTGCATAAGTTTTATAAAAGTGCTTTTCATTTTTAGATACACATTGTTTGCATTCTTAAAGTTTTGTATACATTGGATAAAAGTTTTTTGCATGTTTCTTTATACGTTGTTTACATTGTTGAAGCATTGCATGAGATTGTTAGAAGTACTTTTCATTCTAGGTCAAATAATGTTAGTGTCTTACCTATCTATGTGTGCTAAGAAAAAGTTCATATCCCCTCTCTATGAGAGTGTGTTAGTGAAAGAGAATACAACCTTGGACAATCCTAACGATCATATTCGTTCTTCCCCTAATATATCTCCTATTTGCAAAGAATATATTTTGGTGTTAGAAGAACTTATCAATGAGAGTTTTGAGAATCCTAGTTGTTTCTCTCCTTCTACATCTCTTAGTGGACAAGACATTGATGAAAAATATGGCATAACAATAGATAATCATGACAATCACATAACACAATGAGAAACCATTGAAACTTCAACTAGTCTACATTCATCTCCCAACACCTTCCCCTCTTGTGATAATGTTTTAGAATATGAAATTGTAAGTGAGGAAGATATGTTGGTGTTATATGATCAAATATTTAAGATCTATGACAAACCTCTTTATGTTTCTTCCACTACCTATCCTATTCTAGAATACAGTATGGGACAAAGGAATGAAAGTATGAACAATAATGACAATAACATTTGTTCTTCTCCTAGTATCTCTCCTAGTTGTGAAGAAGATACTTTGATGCTAGAAAATACAATTGATGAAATTCATGCAAATCTTAGTTGCCTTTTTTCCCCTAGGGAAAACCTTATTGAACAAGAAAATCAAACCATTTATCATTACCTTACATGCAATGAAGTCATTTTAGAAGAACAAACTCTTGAATGTCATGAAAATCTAGATTATAGTTATCCTGAAAACTCCCCCACTAGGGAAGATATCATGGTTCAAGAAAATGATAACATTTCGGCTTCCTTAGACAATGGTAAAAAGATGACACTAGATTTCGCTTTATTAGAGATACATCAAACCAAGATTGCTGATGTTATGAATGTGCAAGTTTCTGTTATATCCCCCTTGATTAATGGATCTCCTACATACCCTATGGGACATCCTTTGAATCCTCTAATTCTTTACCCACTCTCACAAATAGTATAAACTCAAAAAAAACCCTAACTTATCCTTTACCCACCTAAGAACAATGTTTTGTAGCAATCAATTCATAATACCATTTCTCATACATATAACACTAGGAACAATCCATAACCATGAAAAACACCTTCAACATCCCTACCCTTTCCTAACCCTATCCTTCCTAGTCTTCCTCATTTTCCTTCACATAATGAAAAGGAGTACAATCTTGTTGAACAAATAAAGAATACTCCTACTATGATATCATTATGGGACCTTATTCAAGCCTCCCCTCATTATCATAACATGATTCGAAGTGCCTTACAAGTTCCTATACCTTCTAATTTTCAATCGAATGACATAGTAGCATTGATTCAAGAAATGAATGCTAACATTGTTTTTCACCAAAATGAGCTCACTACTTTGGAAGTGCAAAAAAAAATGATGCTTTCATGATAATAGATATCTATAATAGGTTGGGAATAAAAATAACCCTCGTTGACAATGGCTCCCCCTTAATGTGTATAGAGTAACCCTATTGGATAAGCTTGGCATGGATAAATAAAAAATTCAACCTGACTCTTTATCTATTAAGGAATTTGACAATGTATCTGAAAACAATAGCTTGGTGAGATCACTTTTCCTATTACAGCTGGAAAGGCCACATTAGACACACTGATCCATGTTATGCCTCGTGATATTTCATATAATATCCTTTTAGGAAGACCGTGCATTCATGCAATGAATGGGGTTCCTTCTACTCTTCATCATAAAATGAAGTATGTCTACAACAACAAAGTGTACACACTAGAAGCTGACCTTGAACCAAATAGTAGTTTAAACATTGAGAAAAATAAGGAAAATACTTTGAAAACATTAACACCAACTACACAAGTACAGTCCATGCAATAGAAAGATAGAGAAAAGCATATTGAAGAAGTTATAATGCTATTAGAAGATGATTGGGGTTCCTTAGAATTTAAATCAAAATTCATGGGAGAATACAAAATCCTAAACAAAGAATTTGAAAAGGCAAAAGAAAAAATGGTAAGGGTATGTGTAGGATCATGATGGGCCAAAAAGTGGCAATATGATGGGTATGTGGTTGACAACTTTATTTTTACCCAAAATCGATGAAACAAAAAGAGTTTTTAAAGGAGATTATAAGCTTTCCACCAATCTAAATTATGCCTTACTTTGAATTTAATAAGTAATTATTATTCATTTTCTATTCAAATTACGACTAAAGTGCTGATTGATAGGCTAATTGAAAAACATCTATAGCTTTCAAATGGTATCACATTTTTTGAATCCAAAACATAAATCGCATTCTATGCTTCACATAATATAGGGTTAAAAAAATAAAAATAGAATTTCATAAAGTTTTGACCAAGTTAAGGTGGTCAGACATATGAGTTTTTATATTTTTTTAAAGTTATAAAAAAATCATAATTAATTATTTACTTGGATAAAAATTACAAAAAAATATGCATCACATCGGGACATGAGTCCTCTACTTATATCTAAAATATTATAAAAAAATATTATCATTTCATTGTGGTTAGGGTGCTTAGACAGACACCTACTTCTCAATTTTTCCCCTAAAATTTAAGTACTACGGCATTGAAATTTCAAATTTTCACCAAATAGATTTTTTTAAAAAAAACTAGTAGTTTAGAAACTACATTCAATTTGCTACAAATTCTATTGTTACAAAATTTTGAAATAATATAGTTAACTTATTCAAATTTTTATGTCAAGTTGCCTAACTTTGATTTTTCTGAATTTTTTACCAGTTAAGGGCCTATTTTTTCCATGATGATCTTGCCCATACCTGTAATGTTAATGCAAAATTTGAAAGACCCTTTGAAAGCATCCACCTCAACCACTTTACAAGAAATGACAACATACACAAATTTTTTTGAAAAAACTAATTATGAATGACCGTTGAATTCAAAAAAAGAAAAATATTTTTGGAAAAGGTTATGAACTTATTAAAAAACTTGGATATAGTGGAAAAGGATGTGGTGCTAGAGAACAAGGTATTTGTGTCCCTATAGATTCTCACATGTAAGAAAATACTAGTGGTCTTGGTTATTGCCCCTTGAAAGAAACAAGAAAGCCCTCACTTAATATCAACATGTTATCACAAAATATTCCTCTAAGGGGTATGTGCAGGATCATCATGGAGTAAACAAGCCCTTAAGTGGAAAAAAATTTAGAAAAATCAGAGTTAGGAAACTTGACGTAAAAATTTGAATAAGTTATCTATATTATTTCAAAAATATGTAAGAATAGAATCCGTGGAAAATTGAATGTAGTTTCTAAACTACTAGGTTTTATTTAAAAAACAAAAATCTATTTGGTGAAAATTTGAAATCTCAATGCAATGGTACTTAAATTTTAGGGGAAAAATAAGTAGGTGTTTTTCTGACCACCCTAACCACAATAAAATGATAATATTTTTTTATAAGATTTTATATATAAGTAGAGGACTCATGCCTCGATGTGATACATATTTTTTGGTAATTTTGTTCCAAGTAAATAATTAATTATGATTTTTTATTACAATTTTTTAAAAAATATAAAAAATCATATGTTTGACCACCTTAACTTGGTCAAAACTTCATGAAATTCAATTTTTCTTTTTTTAATTGTATAGTATGCAAAGCATAGAATGTGACACATGTTTTGGATTCAAAAAATGTGATACCATTTGAAAGCTATAGATGTTTTACAATCAGCCTATCAATTAGGACTTTAGTCATAATTTGAATAGAAAATGAATAATAATTACTTATTAAATTAAAAGTAAAGCATAATTTATATCAGTGGAAAGTTGAGAATCTCCTTTAAAAACCCTTTTTGTTTCATCAATTTTGGGTAAAAAAAATAGTCATCAGCCACATACCCATCATATTGCCACTTTTTGGCCCATCTTGATCTTGTACATACCCTAAGCCAAATTTAATAGTAGTTCATCTTGAATTGATAGACACTAGTGGTCTTGATTGTTATCCTTTGCAAGAATTGGAAAAAATAAAGAAATCTTCACTTAATTTCAATGTCATCTCTCAAAACACTAATGATTTGAATATTTTAGATTTTACATCCTCCTTTCAAGGAGAGAACAAAATCTGGCAATCTAAAGTGTCTTGTGTAGATGATACACCTTGTACTAAGCAAGAGATATCTTTGTCACAAAATAACAAAACATCCTCTACTTTTGATAAAGAGAGTATCTTGATAAGACTCCTTGAAGATCATCTGATATCTCTGCCTCTGAGAACACAATAGATATTTTACTACAAGAATTCATTTTGTGCATATCATAGAGTTCACGGTCATGCTACTAATGAATGTAAGGCTTTGTGTAATAGAATTCAACATCTTAAGGAATATGGTGCTCTTCCTTGTGTTGAGGCACCTATTTCTTCTAATTGGCATTTATTTTCATCCTATTTGGCTCATCCTCATCCTGAATTAAGTGGGGGAAAGGGGTTAGATAGCCTTGTTTTCTTATGTCACTTGTCATTGTCTCTTCTAGCTAGTTGACCACCATTCATGTACATATAAGAGCAAGATTGGGATGTGGATGACATGCCTTAAGTAGGCTAGTAGGTGACATACTACCTTTTGGGGGAAACCCCTTCCCTTTTCATGACGTTGGTTATTAGAAATATATGACTTGGCATAGAGATTATGAATAAGATATCCTATCTTTTTCTACTTTAAATAAATTGCTCATAGTAATGGTGTTAGCAATGGCTTTAAAGTTGGTGAATAGATTGAAACTCATGTTTCACTATGTGATTTTCTTTATTCTTGTGATGCGTCCTTTTCTTCATGGTGTCATTGGGCTTGATTTCCTTTGAGAGTGTGATATTTCTTTTATTTTTCCTCTCTTGGAGAAATTAAGCATGATGTTTCCTAAGAAGAGACCTTACATGAACTAAGAAAAACCCCTTTGAACATACCTTACACTATTTCACATTTATAACATCAGTTCTGTGGCCACCATGGATAAAAAAC
Organism: Sequoia sempervirens; assembly: GCA_007258455.2. Lineage (NCBI taxonomy): Eukaryota > Viridiplantae > Streptophyta > Pinopsida > Cupressales > Cupressaceae > Sequoia > Sequoia sempervirens. The sequence continues at coordinate 366,367,457 of VDFB02270651.1, forward strand.
TTTGCTTACTTGTGGTTTCATCTTGCTTGTTCATGAGTTCTATGAATACAAAGTTTTGCTTGCCTCATGAAGCTGAAGTTCTTTTTTTTTTCATGAGCTCCAAGCATATGAAGTTTTGCTTGTCTCATGAAGCTTTAAGATCATTGTTATGTGGAGCCTTATTAAATTTATCAAGAGGTGTAGCTTTTGGTATGTTTAGCATATGGGAGCTAAACTTAGACATGACTTTCCCATAGGAACTTGCTTGGGGACTCACCTAGTGGACAACTTGAGGTTCCATTAGCCCTTGTGAGCATTCATTTGGTTTGCATAGTGGACATTATGTTCCACTTGTAAGCCATCTCTTTAGATTCCCACCCAGGGGACAACCTAAAGTTCCATTTCCTTAGAGTGTGTGCATTTTTAGACAAAACAACTTAAATTTGATCCAGATCATGCAAGAAAAATGATCAAAGTTTTATCCACCTTTTGTTTCTTTTTCTTTCATCTTTATATCTTTGTCATTGTATGTTTGTGTATCTTGTTTTGCTGCAAATCATACACTTTGTGTGTGTCCTTTTTGTGCTTATGTTGGTTTGACATAGGATCTTGGATCCTAGGGGCTTGACCACCACCTCAATCTTTAATATCCTAGACCATTGGCATTGGTACGATTGGGCCCCTCTTGAATGTCTACTTTAGTTTGAGTTTGAAGCAAGTTCATCCGCTCACTCAAGTGGGGGCTAAATGTAGTGTCAAAAATTTCATCGTTCACATTTTCACACTTAATCTAGGAATTATTAATGTTAAAATGAACTTAAGGTCACCTTGATCTAGTGTTGTCATCTATTTTACACATTCACATTAGGTCTTGGGCCCTTTTTAATCTAAAAAAATGAAACTTTTCCTTGATTTAGTGTTGTAAAGTGTATTCATTTACAGCTTCACATTAAATTTAGGGACCTTGGACCTAATGTTGTAGTATGTTGTACAAATTCACATTGGATTTAGGTTCCTATTAAGCTGAAAAAACCTAATTTTGGCCTTAATTTAAGGCTATAAAGTGTATTTATTTACACTTTCACATTGAATTTTTGGCCCTCTTGCATTTATAACCTTTATATCATCATTAATAGGCCTTTAGGACCCTTTATTATGCATCTCAAGGAATATTTTAATAGAAATCTCGACATAGACCTCAAATAAACTTAATTTCATCACTTCGCAACATTTTCTCTCTCTAAAAATGCCTTGTGGGACCCATAAACCACCTTTGGCATATGAATCCCATCTAGGTGAGACCCATACACTACAGGTGGAATATGAGTCCCATTTGGCCCCTTTTTGAGCAAGAAATCAAGGTTTTAAATAAAAAATTTATGAATGTCATCCTTTGGGATCTAATAAATGGTAAGTTGGATGGATTATTTATATATACAAGGTCTCAAATCACTGTTTAATTAAGCATTTATGATATCAAGTGAAGTGCTCAAGAGTTAAGCATTCCAATACTTTACAAGATCATCAAGAGAGCATTCAAGATCACTTCTAAGGCGTTCAAGGGAAGAATTCTTCATTAATTGTTGCAAAAATTCAATATTTCTCATCATGGCAGGGTTATCAAGCATCAAACATGTTGGTGAGCTAGTGCTATGATGTTGCATTCAAGAACCAAGGTCAAACATTATTTTACACTTATCTCAAGATCTAGATCTACATCCTTCATGGCCATTTCATGTTTTATTGTAGATCTACATGACATCATCCAAGGTATCATTGTTCATGTTTCATGTTCCATGTTTTATGTTCCATGTCCTTATTTCATTATATCATCATTTACTTTAATTACCTAAAAGGGGTTTGACCTAGGCAAACCCCTATCCTCTAAAAAATAAAAATATTTCTTCTCTTTGATGTGTGATTGCAAATTTAGGTGTCTCAGAGCTTGAAGATCCCTTGAATATTGTGTTACAAGATTGGATAAAGTGGTTGGAGTTGTCACCCCATTTGCAAGGTTGCTATCTTCATAAAAAAGTCATCTAGAGGTTCAAAATCAAAGTTTCAAATCCAAAAACAAAGTAGAGTAGAAAGAGAAGAGATTATAGAGCATAATCGAATTTTAACCTTCAAAAAGAGTACACTTGGACTGATACACCACCTTGGGCCTATGAGTCCCAGTATAGTCATTTTTTTAGGGTTTCAGGTGATTCAGATTAAGCACTGTTAAATTCCAATTTTGTCCCAGAAAACCCAGTTTGGGACTAAATCACCCAAACTGACGTATGAGTCCCACTCAAAATTAAAGTTAGTGTTTTCAACATTTTAGGTCCTTATTTAAGCCTCTACAATTTTTTAGGTGAACACTTATGATTTTGTATCTTTCTGTTATGATTTACTTGCATTTCTAGGTTATTTAATTATGTATTGCATATCATTAAGTTTCATAATTAGGCCTTGTATTTCATTAGTCTTTCCAAGCCCTAGCTTTGTGGTGAACCCTTTTGTAATCTTAAATCATACCCTATGACACCATTTGGCAAGATCTCTTTCCCCTTTCTACATTGGATTGAGATCTCTACAACATCCTTGAATGCGAAGTATATAAAGTTTGTTGTCCTAGGTCCTAAACCGTAGCAATGTTACTTTTCTATCTTACATCAATATAAAACAATCTCCATATGGTATAATGTTAGTATCATCTATCAACCAAAAAATAATATGAAATGAGGACTTACCTTCATTACAAAGACCCATCAAAGCATTACACCACTTGAAGATTGATTTTGCATCTATCAACTTTTCATTATCTTTATACTTTAATTCTTCTTGTGCTAATGCTCTTTTGACACATGCTCATGCTCCATCATACTCTCTGTTTCAATGCATGAGTTCACAAAATTTCTACAAATGTTGAACAAATTTAGTAACATGCATCTTGCTCAACCAATAGAACATCCACAAGTTCTTGAACTATGTTGCTCAGTTATCTGACCATATTATATGTTGAGTGTATGCTATGCCCCTCGTAGACAAATCACTATAGAATAACTAAAAGCAACCTTTCACAAACTTTGGAGAATATGTGCAATCATCACTAATGTAAAAGTGGCACTCGCTCAATACATTCATGTTATCCTCTGTATTATTATTTTCATGAATGGATTCTATGTGCACAAATATTGAAACCTATGTGCAGTTGTAATATTTTGACTACACCTCATGTTGTGCCTTTAGAGTGTAGTTATCTACAAATTCAACCACTGAAACTATGCTACCAACTAAAAAGGTGTCCTCGCATAACTTGAATTTCAAGTCCAACCATCAATCTCTATGGGTATGCCTTGCATACTTATACACTATATTGTCATGAAATGTAGACATAAACTGATGCACTGGAATCTTTTGAATAACCAAATCACACATTTTTATTTGATTACCATCTTTTGCATTAGATGCCACTATTTTATACTTGTTTAACTCTACTAGTTCTTTCCAACCATATTTGTGCTTTCCATATGTGCACATATTGGCATATGTTGCAAGTTGCTACAATGCTAACATGTGCCATCTAAGCATAGCCTCCTATAGAATATTTGGCCTTCCTTTATTTAACATAAAATATTTGATAAGAAGTCTCTTGAATATGTTGGTGGGGTATGTATGCCACAATCTAGAAAAATATTGTTAATATGTAAATATAAACATATAGAAAGATAAAAATCTTAATGGTTAGAACATTTAATAGGTAATCTACAACAACAAGTAGTGCACGTGTGATTTATCTTGACATAAAAAGGTTTAAGCATTCAAAAATATAGTTGAAATTTTTGAATTTGAGGATAATCCTCTAGAAATTTATGAAAAATTTATGTTTGAGTCATATCAAAAAATGCTTTTGATGTGGCTCATAGTTTCAACTACCAATCATTCTTCTTACCACATCCCTTTCATTCAGAGATGGCCTTTTGTGATTCTTATAATAGTCTTCAATTAGTGATCTCAATGCTTCAACAACTGGCTTATCTTTTCATGGGAGTCTCACCGAGAATGCCCATAATTCAGTGGAATTGGTTTTGTCAATTCTTTGGTTCCTTTGAATGACTCTTGATAAAAAATTTCTATCAATCTCAATTGTTGACTCATATTTCTAATGAGATGAGATTTCCTTGTTAAATTACTTACTAAAGTCAATGCAATGACACGTTGGGTGACATTACTATCTTTTAAGCATGAGGTCTTATACACACTCTCATAAGCATCCATTAGATTTTTCACAATAGTATTTTCACTTTAAGCATCTGATGTTCTCAACCAAAGAATCTTCATTATGGACCTATACTTCATACCTCGCATCATTTCAACAAATAGTTGACATCTTGTGGTCTCATTTAACTTTTTAGAGAATAATCTCCAAAACTTGTTAGCATATCTTCTACAAGTGCATTGTGGAATCTTACCTTCTATTAGCTACAAAATATTCTCATAAATATTAATCAAAAACTTTAGATTTCTATACAAAAATTTTAGGTGTTCTCATAGGTGCATTCATCTCAACATTAGGAATTTCACCAATATTTAAATGATATGGGATAAATGATGTCCCTTTGATCAATTATGGAATAGATGACATACCTTGAGGTTGAGATGAGGATGATGGAATACCTCCTTCCTTAAATGCAAGTGATGATGTACTCTCAACTTGAGATGCGGTAGATGGTGTCCCTCCATATTCACTTATGGTGGATGGTGTCTCTCCATATTCATTTGTGGTAGATGGTGTCTGTCCATATTCACTTGTAGTAAATGGTTTCCCTCCATATTCACTTGCGGTAGATGGTGTCCCTCATATTCAATTGTGGTAGATGGTGTCCCTCAATATTCACTCATGTTAGAGGGTGTGTCTCCAACTACAGTATTCAAATATTTCTTAGCATGATGCTTTTGCATTCGTTCCCTTTGTGCCACCAATACCTTTTCTTTTTTTGATGGTTGAGGCTCCTCTTCAATTGGATTTTTTTCTCCAATTGTATCCAATTTATTTTTCTCATGATGTTCCCTCATCCATTCTACTTTCTTTGCTTTCTTAGTTTTGGACTCTTCCTGTATTGGTTTAATCATTTTTCATTTCCTTTGCTTGATGGATAATTTTATTTGTAGCATGATAAAGAGATAAATATTAGTTCCTAAATAATGAATCCATACAAATAAATGAAATATATGTCATTCAACCCTTCATACAAAATACTTACAATCATCCTATGGAAGAATATTTCTAGCATAGACAAAGCTAACATGAACTTTTTGATGGAATTCCTTAAAGAAAAGTGGTCTCATGGAAATGCCATGATTGCAAGATAGGTAAATAATGGAAGCATGCACAAGGGACGTGAATTGTTTGATAATTTTTTTTGGTATAAATGTATGCAAAATGTGATACCATAGACAAGCTAGTGAACAAGGTAGTGGGTTGTTTGAAAAAATCCTCATAGAAATGGGGTCTCACAGTGATATAGACCCCATTTCTATGAGAAATTTTTTCAAACAGCCCACTACCTTGTCAATTCTATTGTATTGAAAGCTAGTGAGCTCACTAGCTTGTAAAAGGTCACATGAATTTTTGGATGAAATTCCTTAAAGAAATGTGGTCTTGTGGCATGCTATGATTGCAAGATAGGAACAAAATGAAAGAATGAACAAGGAATGTGAATAAAGATACTTTAAAATCAAGTATGGAAATTAAATTCATACTTACATCACCTAGTTGGCCCTATTGACTTAGCTGCACCTTTCACCGTGTTTGTTAGTAGCCTTTTATAAAGAGACTTGAAATAGTGGAGAGAAGGGTTGCAATCCATTGTAGGTAGAATAATCAAGTAAACATTGAAAATATATCATAACATTAGTGATGAGCTAAGTTTAGAAATAGAGATGAAAACCAAAATAGATTCAAATATCTATTAATGTGGGAGGAGTATATTCCAATTTTGTAGAGACATGTATGGATAATTTGGTAGCATAGAAAATGCAATCAACTATTTAAAAATATGCACATCACCGTGAGACCACATTTCTTTGAGGATTTTTTTCAAAAAACTGATTGCCTTGTCTATTTTGTTTGATAAAATCCTTTGGTAGATATGTATGGAATATTTGGTAGCATAGATAAGGGAATCAACTGCTTGGTAGAATTTTTTGACAAAATTCCTCAATGAGATATGTCCTCATGGACTAGAATGATTTTCGGATATGCACAAAATGGATTTATTGAAAAGGATTTAGAAAATTTCAAGCATATACAATTTCTAGGTGGAAAACCGAATTCCACTACATTTTCTAACATCCTCTATGCCTATACCAAAATGAAAGCTTTGGAAAGGGGTATGCACATCCATAGAAAAGGATTGAGGAATCATGTATTATATTACATAATTATAACTACTCTCATATATATGTGTATACAAAATGTGGAAGCATACACAAGGTAGGTCAATTGTTTAACAAAATGCCTCAAAGAGATTTGGTTTAAAACTGTAATTGGCAAGTGTAAAGAATTATGTAGTTTAAAATGTGCCAAGAGGTACTAAGGTTATAGTGAAAAAAAAAAATGATGAACATATAATATGAAAAATAGAAAAATCAAAGCAAGCTAAAGTAGAATTAAGGAAAATATAAAGAAAATGTGTAAAGACTTCACATACCTAAAAAACGGATATTCAAATGAAGTTCTACCCAATTATGTAGCCTTTGTTTCTTCTTGCATCAAACTCCTGAAAATTTTGAGTTTTTCACAAGATTGTTCCCTTTTCAATGTTTAATTGTATATCACTCTTGAGTGGAGTTGAGACTTGAATTGATGTATATGAAATTTGATTTGAAAACTCTATTATTTTATGCAAAGGTGATGGAAAGTTCATAAAAAAGGTAGTAGAATGTGAAAATTTTGCACGCACACTTCACAAAAGCATCCAAAATCTTCTTTTTGTCAGAACACACACATAACCAAGAAAATATATAGAATGTGGGCCTGGAGATCATGGGTATATTAAAAAAATTTATCATTTTTAGAGCAAGACAAAACAACTACATTATAATGTGAGCACATTTTGTCTTTCTATACAAACAACTACATGTCAACTTCTTCAAAACATGCTTGTGTTATGAAAATGTTGATTTTTTGAGTATTTGCAAGATCATGACAGGTCAAAAAGTGGTGATATGATTGGTATGTGTAGGGTATGTGGCTGGCGACTTTTTTTTACCCAAAATTGATGAAACAAAAAAGGTTTTTAAAGGAGATTCTCAGATTTCTACCAATATAAATTATGCTTTAATTTGAATTTAATAAAATAATTATAATTCATTTTCTATTTGAATTATGACTAAAGACCTAATTGATAGGATGATTGAAAAACATCCATAGCTTTCAAATAGTATCACATTTTTTGAATCGAAAACATGTGTCACATTCTATGCTTCGCATACTATAGGATTAATTTTTTGAATTTCATGAAGTTTTGACCAAGGTGGTTAGACATATGAAGTTTTTATATTTTTTAAAATTTGTAATAAAATAATTATAATTAATTATTTCCTTAGAAAAATAAATAAAAAAAATATGCATCACATTGGGACATGAGTCCTCTACTTATATCTAAAATCTTATACAAAAATATTATTATTTTATTGTGGTTAGGGTGGTCAGACAGATACCTACTTATTTTTTCCCTGAAATTTAACTACTACTGCATTAAAATTTCAAATTTTCACCAAATAGATTTTAGTTTTAAATAAACCTAGTAGTTTAGAAACTACATTCAATTTTCTATAGATTATGTTGTTACATATTTTGAAATAATATAGATAACTTATTCAAATTTTTATGTCAAGTTTCCTAACTCTATTTTTTCCAAATTTTTTGCCACTTAAGGGCATGTTTTTTCCATGATGATCTTGCACATACCCTTTTATAGGTTTATTCTCTCTCTCTCTCTCTATCCCTAGCTATCCATCCCCCTTTATCCATATAGGTATTTCACTTATCACTAAACCCTCAACCCTAGACACTGTACCTTAAACCTTAATCCCTCAACCCTATACTACAAAAACACTTGATATTTCTACCCTTAAACCCTAAACCCTAATATATCTCTCCCTCTCTCTCATGTCTCTCCCTCCCACCCTCTCTATCTCTCTCTCAGGTCTCTCTCTCTCTCAAGTCTCTCCCTCCTAACCTATACCCTCAACCCTAAACCATCAACCCTCAACACTTAAAACCTAAACCCTTAAACCCTTTACCCTCTACCCTCAACCCTAATATCTTAGGTTTCTCTCTCTCTCAAGTCTCTTCCTCCTACCCCTTCTCCCTCTATTAGGTATATCTCTCTCACTCCCTCTATCTCTCTCACATCCCTCTATCTCCCACTCCCTCTCCCTCCACCCCCTCTCCCTCTCTCAAGTCTCTCTCTCTCTCACTCCCTCTTCTCTCTCTCAAGTCTCTCCCTCCTACACCATCTCCCTCTCTCAGGTGTCTCTCTCTCTCACTCCCTCTCTCTAAGGTCTCTCCCTCCCACCCCCCATCTCTCTCAAGTCTCTCCCTCCTTACCCCTCTCCCTCTCTTAGGTCTCTCTCACTCATTCTCTCTCTCTCTCTCTCTCTCTCTCTATTTATATATCTATATATCTCTCTCTCTATCTATCTATATATATATATATATCTTTGTCAAGTCTCTCTTTCCTACCCCCTCTCCCTCTCTCAAGTCTCTCTCTCTCACTACCTCTATCTCTATCCCATTCCCTCTACCCTTAAACCCTTAAACTCTCTACCCTAATCCCTCAACCCTACACATTAAACCCTCAACACCCAATTATCAACCCTCTACCTTCTCTATTGGACCTTCAACCCTAATCCCTTAACCCTATACCCTCAACCCTCTACCCTCAACCTTAAACCCTCAACCCTTAAACCCTAAACCCCTAAACCCTTTGTCCTCTACCCTCAACCTAATACCTTTGTAGCATAGAAAAAAGTATCTCTTACTTGTTATGTGAATAATTAATGATAATTGGGACTTAATTTCACCTTGGTATAGTGTTGTAAGATGTTTTACACATCCACATTAGGTCTTGGACCCTTGCAAACTGAATAAAATTCATTTATTGATATCTTGTAAAGGTGTTGTAAAGTGTTGTAAATGATTTTCATAGTTTTCTAGACATTTGTTAAATATTTAAGTTTAATGGACCTACTTTTCCCTTAATTCAATGTTATAAAATGTATTTAATTACATTTTAACATTAATCTAGAATTCTTGTAAATTAAACTTAATTTTAATCTAGTGTTGTAATGTGTTTTACACATTCACCTTGGATCTTGTGTCTATCTAGGCTATGTGGACCTCATTTTAATGTTGTATAGTGTATTTAATCACACTATCACATTGAATTTTGTGTCCCTAGCCATAATCACCCTTTATATCATTATTAATAGGCTCTTATGACCCCATATTGTGCATCCTGGGGCTTATTTTGATCAAATACCGATAAAATCAACATAAAAACTAAAATTATTCACTCACAGACATCCCAACTAGAAAAAGAGCCCCTATGGGACCCATTCACCACTTTTGGAGAATGAGTCTCATCTAGGTGGGACCCATTCACCTAGGATGGTGAATGAGTTCCATTTGAGCTATTTTCAGGGTTTGAGTAGGAAAAAATAGGTTTACAGTTTAATTTTCTTCAATATCAGCCTTGGGGATCAAATTAATAGTAATTTGAGTGTATTTTCTATATAAAAAAATTTATAATCATTATTTCATTCATTCATTATACATCTCAAGTCAAGCAAGGTATGGTTTACCATTTTAAGTCTTCACAAGGTCATCAAGATAGCAATCAAGATCAATTTTGAGGCATTCAAGGGAGGATTCTTCATCCATTGTTGTAGAAACTCAAGATCTATCATCATGGAAAGTTTCTAATTGCATTATCACATGTTCATACTTCATCATTTTGTTTCATCATTTTGGTTTAATTACCTAAAAGGGGTTTGACCAAGGAAAACCCCTATTCTCTAACAATCAAAATTTATCTCTCTTTCTTTGTGTGATTGCAGATCTAGGTATTTTGTGTTACAAACCAAGATCAGACATGCAAACCAAAAAACCTTCCATAGAAGAGAAAATCAGAAAAAGAAAATCTATTGCAAGAAGATGTGCAAAATATTATTATTCAAGAATTTATAATTACATGAGATTATTTTCTTTATAAAAGAAAGGATATGATAAACCTAATCTTATCTTGAGCAACAAGATAGCTCAACAAGATAAGGATGAGAATAATTAATCTAGGAATTAAAATATTACCTAAGTAAAGTTATGCAAGTGTAATAATTAATTAATTACACTAACACCCCCCATAAGTGCAACTTAGGGAGACTAAAAAGGCATGCACCTAAAACTAAGATGAATGAAAGAAAGCATGAATGGGTCTTGGAAATAAGGCCTAGTCAGGTACCCATGTACAAATGCAATAATGGGAAAAGAGGAGAAAACCCAGAGGGACAAAACCTCCCTACAATGAGATCACTAATGCAAAGAAGCACTAGAAGAACAATGTGGAGTAACATTGGAACTGCAATCTAACAAGCAAGGAAAGATACTTATGTCTAGAAGAAACCAAAGTGGAATCATAATAATGCGATAGAAGACCCGATGCCACAAAACACAGGAAAACTCACAAACTAGAACAACCCTAGAATTTGTGAAGCAATAGTAGATGAAATGATGAAAAAATCTAGAAACCATGTATCTTGATGTCGATGCCAAACTGAGACTAAAATTCTTCCATGGGAACAAGTACCATAAAGACTCTGGAACATTAACCATAAAAACATGGCCCTCAAACTGAGAAGGATCTGAACCAATGTGGATTAATAACCATATGCTTCCAATCTGAAGTGTGAACTAATGTGAATCTGATATGTGTCAAGCTAAGACAAGATGTGGCCAAAAGAAACTAGGAAACCCGATATAACCCATGCGAGTTGTCATCAAAACAAGATGGAGATCAAAGTGCATGCACACTCTAATCAGATTATTATGTAAGAAACCCTCTTGATGGAACTTTATCTCAATTCATTTATTACAATAACCCAATTATTTTAAAAGGAGAGAATTCAAACATGCATAAAAAAAATTGTGGTACTAAAATGAAGTACAAATATTCAAGTTTCACCCTTCCAACTACCAAAACATCCAAGTAATCTCCAAAACACCCATTGGGAGAAATCTGGAATAATGATCAACCTCAGATAGATACAAAAAAAAGTGTATGAACAACAACATAAAGCTCCTCAATACCTTTCCAATGCCACAAAGCAGGTGAAAATCAGAGATAGTGGAAAAAAGTTATGAGCTTAGAAGCCATAAATAAACATCTAAATTCAAACAAAAATAAATGTAACTATATAGAAGAATACAGAAAATAAACCACACCACAAGATAGTGCTTAGAACCATCTTTTCGGCGATATCTCATTTTCTCGATTTCGATATAGTATGCCCACATTATGTCGAAAAGAAAAAAAACTACTCCTTGAAGGCAAATCAGGGCAAAGAGGGGGCAAAGAGGGCTGCACATATGATGATGTCATGCTGACATCAGCACTTCACGAGCTTAAATTTGATGGCCTAGAGGTTGTCACAGCAAAAAGGTACCCCACCTACAATAAAAAATATGCCTTTCTTGTGTTAGAAACCAAGATTAGACATGCAAACCAAAAAACCTTCCAGATAAGAGAAAATTGGGAAAAGCAAAGCTATTGCAAAAAGATGTGCAAATAATATTATTTATGAATTTATAATTACATGAGATGATTTTATTTATAAAAGAAATGATATGCATAACCCTAATCTTATCTTGAGCAACAAGATAGCTCAACAAGATAAGGATGAGACTAATTAACCTAGGAATTAAAATATTACCTAAGTAAAGTTATGCAAGTGTAATAATTAATTAATTACACAAACATTTTTAAGGCTTGGAAATAATTTAAGAATAGGTTAAAAAAATTTTGGAGTCATTTCCCTATTGGAAAGGTCAAAATATTCACAAAAAGTCACTTAAAGTGCTAAAAATCAGGGTTTCAGATCCAGACACCTAGAGGAATAGATAGAACAGATCGAGAGCTATAGATTCCACTTTCAAGTTTTTAGAAAATTAAAAGTGGACTCATTCACCATTAGTAATGAATGAGTCCCACTGTACCTATTTTTTAGATATTTTAATGGATTCAGATACCAATTTGGCTAAAACAGGCTTTAGTGTAATTTTGCAGATTTGGGACTGATTCGCCTAGAATGGCGAATGAGTCCTAGTAGGTTAAAATTTTAGGATCAAAAACATTTTTAGTCTTCATTACACCCTCTACAAGTTTCTAGGTGCACATTTTCTATTTTACTTTCCTATTCTTTTTTACTTGCATTTCTATTCATCTTTCTAGGTCTTTTTGCATATCACAATGTGTTTTCAAACATTTTGCATTTTGAAGGTTTACATTTGGTAGTGAATCTCTTTTATTAGTTTTTATCCTTTAGGAAAATCCCATTTGACATATTTCAATGTCATTTGCATTGGAACCTCAACAGTTTGTTCTTGAGTGAACCATTAAGATTTTTGGTACCTCTCTCCTTTTAGGTCCAAAACCCCCAAAGTGCAAGAGAAGCCCCATTCAAAAATATTTGGTTCATTTTGGTGAACCTACATTTAGAACACCTTCTTTTCTGAATTGTATTCCATAATCATCCTACATTTAGCTTGCATTAACTTTGCATTAGGGTTAGCATTAGTTAATTGGCATTCTAGGGTTAAAAAAATTTGTGTTAGTGAAAGTACATATAGGTTACATTTTTGCATCTCTAATCATATAAAAACATCTAAAAACTAAATTTACACTTAGGTTACACATAATACAACATAAAAAGCATAAAAAATCCATTGAAAATTTCTGAAAATTTTGAAAAAAATCCCCATTGGGACTCATTCGACACCTTGGGCGAATCAATCCCTTTGCACCCCTAAAACTGCCTTTTATAACACTAAAAAACTTCTTTCTACACTTTTGTTTGTTTCCATTAACTATCTGTTTCAGTTGGTAGAGTTTTTGTTACGTGCATTTCACTAAATCTAGCTTAAATTGGTCCATTTCATGCATTGCTTTATTTCAAATTTGCAACATTTCATTTTTAAATCATTGCATCATGTAATGAGTAAATTACCTTGTTGAAAATTTCAAAATTTTAATTTCATCCTCAATCTTTACATTGCATTTTAAGTTTGCATAGCTTCTATCATTAGAAATAGTATTATGTACATTCATGGCAATTATGTATAGTATTAGATTTTTGCAATTTTCATTTTCAGCATTTGTTCCTAGTTCATTTAGATTAGATTCATTAGAAAAAAAAATCTAAAAACTAAAAATATCAAAAGAAACAATTCAAAAAATGCTTACATTTAAAAAAATCATATCATACAAGCCCTTTATTAGTGATTACTTAGATAGGTTAGATGAAGCCCTTCAAGAATTCCTCTCACTAAGATCATCCACTAAAAGTTTGACACGAAAGGATGAAAGCATCGATAATCATGATAATCATAATTGTGCTCTCGATATATCTCCCATTGGTCACGAAGGTATCTTGATAAAAGAAGACACAATCATTGAAGATCATGAAAGTCTTACTTGTCTTCCTTCTCCTCCCCCTTGCAACAAAATTATGATACACAAAGTTGAAATCATGGCCACTACCTTACCTAGTCTCCATTGATCTCCCAACACCTCCCCTACTTGTGAAAATGCTTTAGTGAATAAGGATACAATTGTGAATGATCATGAAAAACACATTTGTGTGGAGGATATTTTGATATTTGAGAGCTATGACAATCCTACCTCTCCTACTCAAGAAGACATTATAGGACATGGGGATGACAATGTATATAATCATGACAATCAAAACTTTTATTCTCCTAATATCTTCTCTAGACATGAAGAAGATAGATTAGTGTTAGAAGATATCCTTACTAAGACTCATGAGAATCTTATTCCTCCCTTTCCTGATGCCCCTACCATTTGGGAAGACCTATTTGAAAAAAAAATTCTAATCATAATAACCATGAAACTCCTAGTTATTCTTCTCTTGATGCCTCTCCTATGAGCGATCAACCTAATTTATCAAATTCAACCATGAAATGTGATGAACCTATTGTTTTTCACTTTCCTAAATGCTCTCCTACTAGATTAAATATTATGGCACAAGAGAATGAGACCTTGGAGAAAAAGGCTGACATTATGGACAACAATCAAATTCCCCCCTCTCCTAATATCTCTCCTATTTCTAAAGAAGATATTATAATATTACAAGATCCCATCAATGAGAATCACGAGAAAAAAATTATTGAACAAAGAAGCACTATCATTTCCAAGCAAGAAAATCCAACCATGAATCATTCCCTTACTTACGATGAAGTCCTTTTTGAAGAACCAAACATTGAATGTCATGAAAATCTAGTTTGTAGTTCTTCTAAAAACACTCCTAATAGGTAAGGTATCATGGTGCCAACCAACATCAACACTATCATGTGAAAACAAAAAGTCAACCTCACATTCAAGCATCCTAAATTTCTTGATATGGATCAAGCCTTGACACAAATTTAAGAGTTTATGACAAGTCACCTTCTACTCCACAAATGACAAAGGTTACATGTGCTATGATTAGTACCAATAAAAATGATATATAAAGACAAAATAAAATTGTAGAAACAAAAAATTTATTGGAAGAGGCTTCTAAAATCATTGATTTCATTTCTACATCCATGGGGGAATACATGATCATAACAAAAGAATATGAAAAGGGAAGAGAAAAAGAGGTAATGTCAAAAACATTCCCTTCAACTACCTTAAAAACAAAGACAACATCCCAAACAAACTTTGAGAAAATTGAACAACCACCAAATCCAAAACAAGTAACAAAACTTTTTGGAAGAAATTTTGAACTTATGAAGCAACTTGGGAAAGTGGTGTTATCAAACAATGTATCCAAGTCCCTATAAAGCCTAAAATGCAAGAAATGACTCATGATCTTGGTTATTGTCCTTCAAAACAAAAAAATTCATCTAATGACAATACTATCACAAAAAATTCTTCCATGAAATCTCTCACCTTGGTACATCCTAAACTAATTGACATCTCATTAAATATGTATCAAGTAGAAACATTGTTTACTTATCAAAATAAATAACATTAGTTTCTACTCCTTGCCATAGTTGCATGTACATTCATCGCAAGGAGAAACATATTATAATTCTTTCCAAGCTCACCTTTGTCCCACACTAAGTGGGGGAAATGGGATAAGTAGCCTTGTCCTTGTATGTCACTTTTCATTGTCTCTTTTGGTCAGTCATTAATGTTTCATAAACATATAAGAGCAAGCTTGGGATGTGGATGACATGCCTTAAGTTGGCTCACATGTGACATACTTATCCATGAAATAGCTTCATTTGGAAACATATGACTTGGCATAGTGATTTCCAAGTTGGATCTCATGTCTTCTTTCATTGGCTACTTTAAAGAAATTTCTCACAGTGATGGTGTAGAAACCGCTTTAAACTAGGGGCATAAATAGATGATATCTTTTGGAAAAATTTTCATGGTATGGTTTTTATTTTTTCTTGTGATGTGTCCTATTCTTGGTGTTTTCATTGGGTTTGATGTTGTGCAAGAGTGTAAAATCTACTAACATGGTATGATGCAAACAGGGCATCCCATGGGAAATGATCTAACACCTTGAATTGTCCTCTCTTAGAGATGTTAGGCACAATGTTCCCTAAGAGGAAGACTATTACATCAACAAAGAAAAATCCCCTTTAGCAAAATTTTTACATGACATTCAAAAGAATTTACAAAAGAATTATCATTGTGTCATCTTCTTAAATTTATCAGGAGGTATAAATTTGGTATGGTTTGAGTGGGAAGCCCAATCTGAGGCATGAATTTCCCCATAACCACTTGTGTGTATATGAGTGCATACTAACCATGAGTGTATGCTTCTCACCTTTTAGGACTTCTCACTCAATGGAAAGCCAAGAGATCCATCGCCTCAAAGTGAGTATGTATTTTTATACAAACAACCTAGATCTAATCCACATTGTGTTGGACAAATGGTCGAACTTGATCCACATTTTTATTTCTACTCATTTGTACTTCTCTTTCTTATAGTTATTGTCATTGCATGATAGCGTATCTTGTTTTGTTGCATATTATACACATTATGTGTGTCCTTTTATGCTTATTTTGGATTGACTTATGATTTTGGATCCTTGGTGCTTGACCACCTCCTCGATCTCCTTTATCTTAGACCATCTGCATCGATACACTTGGACCCCTCCTAATTGTCTACTTTAGTGTGAGTTTGAAGCAAGTTCATCCTTTGACTAAATTGGGGGTTTAATTTAGCATATAAAAGAGTATCTTTTCCTTGATATTTGGAAAAATTAATTATAAATTGGACTTAATGTCACCTTCGTCTAGTGTTGTGAGGTTTTTTGTGCATCCACATTAGGTCTTAGACCCTTGCAAACTAAATAAAATGCATTTATCGATGTCTTGTAAAGGTGTTATAAAGTGTTGTAAATGACTTTCACACTTTTCTAGACTTTTATTAAGTATTTAAGTCTAATGGACCTATTTTTCCCTTAATTAAATGTTATAAAATTTATTGAATTGCATTCTAACATTAATCTAGTGTTGTAATGTGTTTTACAAATTCACATTGGATCTTGTGCCTTTCTAGGCTATGTGGACCACAGTTTAATGTTGTAGATTATATTTAATAAAAAATTCACATTGAAATTTGTGTCCCTATCCATAATTACCCTTTATATCAACATTAATAGGCTCCTATGACCCCATATTGTGCATCTCAAGGCTTATTTTGATCAAATACTCAATAAAATCAAAATAAAAACTAAAATTCTTCACTCCCTAACATCCCAATTGTAAAAATAGCCCCTATGGGACCTATTCACCACTTTGAATGAATGAGTCCCATCCAGGTGGGACCCTTTTTCCCAAGATGGTGAATGAGTCCCATTTGAGCTATTTTTTAGGGTTTGAGCAAGAAAAATTAGGTTTTAAGTTTAATTTTCTTCAATGTTAGCCTTGTGAATCAAATTCATAGGAATTTGAGTGGGTTTCCTATATAAAAATACTTCTAATAATTATTTCATTCATTCATTATCTATCTCAAGTCAAACAAGCTAGGGTTTACTATTTTAAGTCTTCACAAGGTCATCAAGATAGCAATCAAGATTAATTCTGAGGCATTCAAGGGAAGATTCTTCATTCATTCTTGTAGAAAATCAAGATCTATCATCATGGAAAGTTTCTAATTGCATTATCTCATGTTCATACTTCATCATTTTGTTTCATCATTTTGGTTTAATTACCTAAAATGGGTTTGACCAAGGAAAACCCCTATTCTCTAATAATCAACATTTCTCTCTCTTTTTGTGTGATTGCAAATCTAGGTATTTTGAAAAATTGGAAATCATTAAAGATTAGGATAAAAAAAAATTGAAGTCATTTCCCTATTGGAAAGGTCAAAATATTCACAAAATTTCACTTATAGTGCAAAAACTCAAGGTTTTAGATCCGGACACCTAGAGGAATAGAAAGATTAGACTGAGAGCTACAAATTCCATTTTCTAGTTTTTAGAAAAGTGAAAGTGGACTCATTCTACATTAGTGGTGAATGAGTTCCATTTTACCTATTTCTTAGATATTTTTATTGGTTCGGATACCTATTTGGAAAAAATAGGCTCTGGTAAAATTTTCTAGATCTGGGGCTGATTCACCGATAATGGCGAATGGGTCCCAATAGGTTAAAATTTCAAGATAAATAGAATTTTTAGTCTTCATTCAAACCTCTACAAGTTTTTAGGTGCACATTTTTTGTTTTACTTTCCTATTCTATTTTACTTGCATTTCTTTTTATATTTCTAGGTCTTTTTACATATCACAATGTGTTTTCAAACATCTTGCATATTCTAGGTTTACATTTGGTAGTCAATCCAATTATTCATTTTCAACCTTTACTACAATACCATTTGATAGATTTCAATAACATTTGTATTGGAATCTTAAGGGTTTTTTCTTGATTGAACCATTAATATTTTGGGTACCTCTCTCCTTTTAGGTCCAAAACCCTAGAAGTGCAAGAGAAGTCCCATTCAAAAATATTTGGTTCAACCCTCTACCATAAACCCTAATTCCTCAACCCATAAACCCTTAGACCCTTAAAATCTCTACCCTAATCCCTCAACCCTTAAACCTTGAACCCTCTACCCTTTACCCTATACATTAAACCCTCAACCCTTAATTCTTAATCCTCAATCCTTAATCCCTCAAACCTCAACCCTTAAACCCTAAAACCTCAGCCCATATACCTTCTACCCTATATATTTGACCCTAAACACTAATACATCAATCCTATAACCTAAAACCTATACCCTCTACCCTCTACCCTCAACCCTAAATCCTGAACCCTCAACCGTTAAAACCTAAACACTTAAAGCCCCTACCCTCTACCCTCTAGCCCATATGCTCTACCCTCAACCATAATCCATCAACACTATACCCTCAATCCAATAACCTAAACCCTCAACCCAATACCCTCAATTCTCAACATTCTACCCTATATATTGGATTCTCTACCCTCATCTCTCTCTATTCTTCCCTCCTATTTTCTCCTCTCTATATCACTTCTCCCTCCATCTCTCCCTCCCTCCATCCCTACATCTCTATGCTAATACCCCAACCCTCAACCCTAAACACTCAACCCTTAACCCTCAACCCTCACCCCTTAAGCCCTAAACCTTATACCCTAAACCCTCAACCCTAATCCCTCAAACCTATACCCTCAATCATCAACACTTAATCATCTGACCCTTAAACCCTAAACCCTCTACCCTCTAAATTAAACCCTCAACCCTCAATTCTAAACCCTCTACCATTAATCTCTCAATCCTCAACCCTTAAACCCTAAAGCCTCAACCCCTATACTGTCTAACCTCTCTATTGCACTCTCAATGCTATACCCTCAACCCTAAACCCTCTACCCCCAACCCTTAATACATAAGCCATTCAACCCTCTACCCTAAACCCTCAATCCTCAACCAGTAATCCCTAAAACCTTACTCCCTCAACCCTAATCCCTCAACCGTCAACTCTTAAACCCTAAACCCTAAACCCTTAATCCCTCAACCCTAATCCTTCAACCCTTAAACCATAAACCCTCTTCCCTGTACATTAGATACTCTACCCTAATCCCTCTACACTATACCCTCAACCCTCAACCATTAAACCATCTACCCTTCACCATCAACCAAATACCCTCTACCATCAACCCTAATCCCTCAACCCTCAAACACTTAAACACTTAAAATCTCTACCCTAACCTTCAACCCTAATCCCTCAACCCTCTACCCTATACATTAAACCCTCAATCCTCAATTCTCAACCCTCAACCCTCAATCCCTCAACCCTCAACCGTTAAACCATAAAACCTCAACCCCTATACCTTATACCCTATACATTGGACCCTCAACCCTAATCCCTCACCCTATACCCAAAAACCTATACCCCCAACCCTCTACCCTCAACCCTAAACTCTCAACCCTTAAACCCTAATCCTTTAAACCCTCTACCCTCTACCCTCTACCCTCTACCCTAATCCCTCAACCCAATGTCCTAAACCCTTAACCCTATATTTCTTGAACCCTATACCCTAAATTATCAACCCTCTACCCTATACATTGAATTCTCAACCCTCATCTCTCACTATTATTACCTCCTCTTCTATCCTTCCCCCTATCTCACTTCTTCCTCCATCTCTCCCTCCCTCCATCCCTCTCTCTACCCTACTCCCTCAATCCTATACCCTAAAACCTTAAACACTCAACCCTATACCCTCAACCCTAAACCCTTAACCCTCAAGCCAATACCCCCTACCCTCAACCCTAATCGACCTCTCCCCATCCCTCTATCCCCTCCCTCCCACCCCCTCTCCCTCTCTCAAGTCTCTCACACTCCCTCTCTATATCTCTCAAGTCTCTCCCTCCTACCCACTTTCCCTTTCTAAGGTCTCTATCTCTCATTTCCTTTCTCTCAGGTCCCTCCCTCCCACCTCCTCTCTCTCTGAAGTCTATCCCTCCTCCTCCCTCACCCTCTCCTAGATATCTCTCTCTATCCGATCTCTCTCCCATCCCTCTATCTCCCTCTCCCTCTCTCATGTATCTCCCTCCCATGTCATCTCCCTATCTAGGATCTCTCGGGTCTCTCTCACTCTATCTCTCTCTATCAAGTCTCTCCCTGCTAGCCCCTCTCCCTATCTCAAGTATCTCTCTCTCACTACCTCTATCTCTCTCCCATTCCCTCTACCCTTAAAACCTTACACTCTCTACCCTAATCCCTTAATGGTTAATCCCTCAACCCTAATCTCTCAATCCTCAAATTCTCAACCCTGAACCCTCTACCCTCTACCCTATACATTAAACACTCAAAAATCAATTATAAACCCCAAACTCTTCATCTCTCAACCCTCAACCCTTAAACCTTATAATGTCTACCCTCTCTATTGGACCCTCAACCCTAATTCCTTAACCCTATACCCTATACCCTCAACCTTAAACCCTCAACCCTCAACCCTTAAACCTTAAACCCTTAAACTCTCAACCCAATATCCTCTACCCTCAAACCTTATCCCTCAATCCATAAACCCATAAACACTTAAATTCTCTACCCTAATCCCTCAACCCTCAAACCTTAATCCCTCAACTGTAATCCCTCAACCCTTAAACCCTCAACCCTCAATCCTCTACCCTCTACCTTCTACTCTCTACCTTCTACCCTCTACCCTATGCCCTATACATCAAACCCTCAACCATAAATTCTAAACCCTCAAACCTTAATCCCTTAACCTTCAACCCTTAAACCCTAGACCCTTAGACCACATACCTTATATCCTATACATTGTACCATAAACCCCAATTCCTCAACCCTATAACCTAAACCCTATAGCCTCAACCCTCAACCCTCAACCCTAAACTCCCAAACATTAAACCCTAAACCCTTAAACCCCCTACCCTCTACCATCAACCCAATACGTTCTAACCTCAACCCTAATACCCTAAACCCTCAACCCTATAAGTCCTTAACCCTTTACCCTTAATTCTCAACCCTATACCCTATATATTGGATTCTCAACTCTCATCTCTCTCTTTCCTTCCCTTCTATTCTCTCCTCTCTATCTAACTTCCTCCATCTCTCCCTCCCTCCATCCCTACCACTCTAACCTAATCCATCAACCCTCAACACTCAACCCTTAAACCCTCTACCATCTACCCTCAAACCTATACCCTCAACCCTCTATCCTCAACCCTAAATCCTCAACCCTCTAACCTAAACCCTCAATCCTCAACCCATAATATCTAAACCTTTACTCCCTCAAACCCCAATCCATAGACCCTCAACCCTTAAACCCTAAAAACTACTTAATCTTGTGACCCTAATCCCTCAACCATCAAACAATAAACCCTCAACCCCTATAAGCTTTACACTATACATTAGAACCTCTACCCTAATCGCTCAACCCTATAACCCCCAATGCTCTACCCTCAACCTTAAACCCTCAACCCTCAACACTTAAACCCTAAACCCTTAAAACCTCTAACCTTCACCATCAACCCAATACCCTCTACCCTAATACCCTCTACCATCAACCCTAATCCCTCAACCCTTAAACACTTAAATTGTTAAAATCTCTACCATAATCCCAAAACCCCCAACCCTAATCCCTCAACCCTTAAACCCTCAACCCTCTACCCTCTTCCCTCTACCCCCTACCCTATACATTAAAACCTCAACCCTAAATTCTCAACCCTCAACCCTTAATCCCTCAACCCTCAACCTTTAAAACCTAAACCCTCAACCCCTATAACTTCTACCCTATACATTGGACCCTTAACCGTTAACCCTAATCCCTAAACCATATACCCTAAACCATATACCCACAACCCTCTACCCTTATCCCTAAACCCACAACCCTTAAACCCTAAAAATTTAAAACCTCTACCCTCTACTCTCAAACCAATTCCCTCTATCCTCAACCCTAATCCCTCTACCCTATACCCTCAACCCAATACCCTAATCCATCAAAACTATATGTCTTGAACCCTATACCATAAATTCTCAACCCTCTACCCTATACATTGGATTCTTAATCCTCATCTCTCACTACTTGTCCCTCCTCTTCTCTCCTTCTCCCTCATCTCTCCCTCCCTCTGTCCCTCTCTTTCTACCCAAATCCCTCAACCCAATACCCTAAACCCTCAACCCTTTAACTCTCTACCCAAAATGAAGAACCATCAATAATTAATCCCTCAACCATAATCTCTCAACCCTTTAAAAATTAACCCTCAATCCTCTACCCTCTACCCTATACATTAAACCCTTAACCCTCAATTCTCAATCTTCAACCAAAATTTCACAACCCTTAACCCTTAAACCATAAACCCTTAAACACTATACCCTCTAACCTCTCTATTGGATCCTCAACCCTAATCCCTTAATCTTATACCCTCAACCCTAAACCCTGAACCCTGAACCCTTAAAACCTAAACCCTTAAACCCTCTAGCCTAAACCATCAACTCTCAACTCGTAATCCCTAAACAATTAATCCATCAAACCTAATCGCTAAACCCTCAACCCTTAATCCCTCAACCCTTAAACCCTAAACCCTCAACCCCTATTGTTCTACCCTATACATTGGACCATCTACCCTAATCTCTCAACCCTATACCCTAAAAACTCTACCATCAACCTTAAACCCTCAACCCTTAAACCCTAAACCCCTAATCCCTCTACCCTCTACTCTCAACCCTATTCCCTCAACCATTAAACTCTCTTCCCTAAGCCCTCAACTCTAAACCCTTAATCCCTCAACCCTAATTCATCAACCCTTAAACCCTAAACCCTCTACCCTCTACCCTCTACCTTATACATTAAACCCTCAACCATGAATTCTCAAGCCTCAACCCTTTAATCCCTCAATTCTCAACCCTTGAAACCTAAACCCTCAGCCCTTATACATTCTACCCTATACATTGAACCCTCAACCCTAATACCTCTACCCTACACCCTCAAATCTATACCTTTGACCCTCTACCCTGAACCCTGAACCTTGAACCCTAAACCCTTAAACCCTAAACCCTTAAAACCTTAAACCTTATACCCTCAACCTAGTACCCTAAACCCTCAATTCTCAATCCTCTACCCCATAGATTGGATCCTCAACCATCATATCTTTTCCCTTCCCTCCTCTTATCTCCTTCTCTCTATCCCACTTCTCCCTCCATCTCTCCCTCACTCCATCCCTCCCTCACTATCCTAATCCCTCAACCCTATACCCTCAAATCTTAAACCCTTAAACACTCAACCCTAAACTCTCAACCCTCAACCCTTAAACCCTCTACCCTCTACCCTCTACCCTAAACCCTCAATCCTATACCCTGAACCCTTAAAATATCTACCCTAAATGATCAACCTTCAACTCTTAATCCCTCAACCCTAATCCATCAACCCTTAAACCCTAAATCCTCAAGCCTATACCCTCAACTCTCAATCACTAAACCTTCAACTATAAACCATTAATCCCTCAACCCTAAACCCTTAAACCCTCATCCCTCAACCCTAAACCCTTAAACCCTAATCCATCAACCCTCAACCCTCTACAATATACATTAAAACCCGAACCTTCAATTCTCAACCATGTACCCTATACATTAGATCCTCAACCATAATACCTCAACCATATACCCTGTAACCTATATACCAAACCCTACACCATCAACCCTCAATCTTAATCCCTTAAACCCTAAATCCTCAACCCCTCAACCCTTAAATGCTTAAAGCCTCAACCCTCTACACTATACATTGGAACCTCAAATCTATACCCTCAACCCCTATCCTTCTCTCTCTATCTATCAATCCCACCTCTCTCTCCCTCCCTCTTTCCTACCTTCTCTATTTTTTTCTATCTACCCTCTCCCTCTTTCAATGTACATCTCATTCAATCAATCCCTACCACTTTCTCACTCCCTCACTCCCTCTCTCTCTCCCACTCCCTCTCTTGCACTCCCTCTCTCTCCCTATCTCTTAGGTCTCTCCCTCCCACCCCCTCTCTCTTTGAGGTATCTCCCTCTAACACCCTTCCTAGGTAACTCTCTCTCTCCCATCTTTGTCTCTATCCATCCCACCATACCTAGAGAAGTCCCTCTCACTCCAACCCCCTCTCTCACAATCCCTCTCTCTCCCTCCCTCTCTCCCTCTCCCATAGGTCACTCCCTCCCACCCCCTCTCCCTCTTTAAAGTATCTCTCTCTCTCAATAGAACAAAATTTACCACAAAGCAAGGCATAACACGACAAGTTATAGTGTACTTGTGTTGTGTCTTGCTAGACATGTCTTGGCACAAATACAAACATGTCAAAACTAAAAAATAATGACAGTGCATTATAACGTGAGAACTTTATTTCTTTCTTTGGGAATCCCCAATCCTTAGGCTTGGCATTTTCTTTGGAATATCAACGCAAAGTCTTGGAGAGCCTTCCTAATGTCCAAAGATGTGTTTTTCAAAATTCTACAATATTTCACATAATCGTGTTCATGCTAAGCATCATAATTGTAGGTGTTTGAAGGTTGAACAAAATGAGAACCTAGGTAATGTTAGGCTCTCTCTTAGTTATCTAATAGTGTAATTTTTTTCACAATTTTACAATCTTAAGTGTTTGATCTATATTTTATTTTGTTTGTGTGTTCCTTTTTTGGCAAAAACTAGTGTTTGGTATTTTTTCGTTATAAATTAATCGTTCAACAAAATTTGAAATAAATTAAAGTTTTAGAAACTAGATGCCATACTACACATATTAAAAAAATTATTTTAAATTATTTTTCAAAATTTATAGGGGTAGCAAAACCAAAATTCTATTTTTTAGGAAATGACCACATTGAAAATTAATAAAAAATTAAATATTCATTAAAAAATTATAAAAAAAAATGGGCATAAACTCCAAAATATTAGCTAATTTCTCATTGAAGCAATTTGAAAAATACTAAAAGAATGTTAACCTTTTTAGGGAGTCACAAAATTTTCTATGTTATGTCTTTTTGACAATAATAGCACCAATTTATGTGGTCCCCTCTTTTGAACCCCTTAATCTTTACCATTTAAAAAAAAACATGGTTTAGAAAGTAGTCTCAGATCACTACAATTCTTGTTTTGTTGCATCTCAAAATTTTGAGTGTAACTATCCTCAATTTCACATCCATGGTTAGTATTTCCTTATTTTAGAAGAAAAAGAGGCCACTTAAGCCCCCTTTTTAGCCCCCCATCTTTCTACACTTACCTAATGTAGATCTCAACATCAATACCTCCTAGAACTACATCCATCACTAGAATACAATACAAGAATACCTCCATCAAAATAATAGATGGAGACTAGATTTCCCCCCTGAATGAAGTGTCCTCAAAGAAAATAAATGAAATCTGAAGCCACAAGAGAATGGAATGATGACAAACCACGTCTCCCACTAGGAAGAAACAAATTGAATGTTGTATGTTGAAGAAACTCCAACTCCATGATGAAGTGAGAGGGAAGAAGCCTCATATATGATATATCTGAAAAGGAATCAAATCCTCCAAGGATGTCTCGCCAAGATTAGGATCCCTTATCAAGGTCAAAATGATGGAATGTGGAGACTCAAGAAAACTCTTAAAAGTATAATATACATAGAGGAGAGATATGCCCTCAATGATGTCCTCCAAAACCTATAGAAGTAGACAAGTCTGCAATACTAGAAACAATGCCATCCTATAATCCCAAGTCTAGAAAACTAAATCTATCCTATTGGACTAAATGGGATGATGATGGAGCCACATGAAGAAGAGCCAAATCCAACCAACCACCACAACCATTAGGTGAATTGCTATCCTCCCTAGAATCTAGATACTGAGGAATATAAAGATCATTATCAAGATGGAACTAGGAGAAGGTATATACCTTGGACTGATGATCAACCTAGCCTACAACAACAAGCTCTCTTGTCTCCTTTTGAATGAGTATTGAATTAGATGTGAACTCAATTTTATTTCCATCTTGAGCAATATGATAGACTGAGAGTAGATTATGAATCATCTCAGGTATATATGCTACATCATGAATATTTCCTCAACCCAAATTAACATCACATATACTAGCTACATGAACTATGGAAACATTAGTAGTCAAAATTATATCAAACTCAAGTGCTCTAATTGATCCTTCAATGATGTAATTGTAAGAGCTAACAATGTACCTTGATGCTCCTGAATCAATAATCCATCCAAGGTCACATCTATAATCATATGTAGTGATAATGCTTGAACCTTTCCTTTATAATAGGTAGATCATGTTTCCTTTCTAGGTGGGGGATCCTCATATGTGGTAGAAGAAGAAGGTGAATGAGATGAAGATGGAACTAAAATGTTGTGAACCTTGAGAAGCTATTTCAACTCATGAATCTCCTTCTTGAAGCATTCCTATTCACTATGCCTTGCCCCTTGGAAAAAGGTACATGTGGGCTTCTCCTTCTTTGATTTTCCCTCTCTGAAAGAGGTGCTATAAGTCTCACTAGATCCTATCTTAGCTTTACCTTTCTTCCCTTTCCCCTTAGGCTGTGTGATCACCAATGCATGAGACTTTGAAGTGCCATCATTTTGAGTAAGCTTTGATTGCTCCTTAGTCAACCTCTCACAAAAAGTTTCCAAGGATGGTATCACAAAATTATTACCTTGTCCATTCATAGTACAATAGAAAAAAGTATCAAAATAGGAAAATTCAACTTTTAACTTTGACAAGATAAAGAATATGCACTCCTTATTAGTTTTATCCTTACTACATCCTGCTAACTAAGTACAGTAAAAAATTGAACTTCACCAAATAGTCCTCAATTGTAGGATATGCATTAGTGGAAAGGGATATCAACTCAACTTCTAATTTCAATGCGCTAACATCACTTATTGAACCAAAGAGATCCTTATATTTGTCTTGTACCTATTTAGGTGTAGTACACTCTTGAATACAAAAGAATAAAGAATAAAAAAAATGTAATGTAATAAAGCCCATTGCCTCATCACATTTTTTCTAATGGGAAAATTTATGATATTCTTTGGTGAACTTTGGTTATTCCTTTGCAAAGGTAGACCACAATCCCCTAGACCAAAGAAACCTCTACATCTTCACCTTCCATGTGTGATAATTGTGACGAGTAAGAAGCTCAAATCCTAATTTTGTCATATATGCCAAAACAAAATATACTAAGAGGCAAATATATCTAATATAAATTATTTGAACCCTCCAATATATGATATGCCAATGAAAATAAAGCCTCCAATGAAAGCAAACCTTTCCCAAATTGTAGTATGTCCAAGTTATCAAGACAATGCCACAAATTGCAAAAAATCAATAGAGAATACCTAGGACTGAATCTAGAAAAAGTGGAAGGAGAGAATGATAGAGCTTTGAATCACCTTTGCAATGCCATTGGAATCTCCAAAATCTAACAAAATGGTGTAAAGATCTGAGCTTAGCAGTCCAAATGCAAGTAGTGACTTAAAATAATTATAATTCCCACCCATAGAAAAATATGGAAAAATACTCTACATGGCTATGAAGTACATAGAAGCAGCTTTCCAATGATATCTTGTTTGTGAAAATATGATATCTTGGAAAAAATTTATGCTCTATTGAAAAAAAATTCCTTGTTGAGGGGTGTAAGCTAAATAGGTGCAAAAAGCAAACACCTAGGGCAAAAAAAAATTCAGCCCCTAGGTGCAAATAGGATTGCAAGGATGAGTTGTGTGCAAAAAAAACTCACCACTAGGGTTGACAATGGTGGGGTTGTGGTCGAGTGGTGATGAGGCGATACCAACAGTGGCTCCTCCTCCCTGCTATAACTTCTACTCAAGAATAGGACCTCAACCAATGAAGAGGGGCTTGGAGTATGAATAGAAAATAAAGGAAACTTTGGTTGATGTAAAAGGCTTCCACAATGGATAGACAGCAAAAAACTTGGGATGAACTATACTACCCCCTTGTTGCTGATACTCTTTGCTACTATTTGTTACTCTTATGTGTTAGTGTGATATTGGGTTGTGATGGTGATTAGTTCACCGACTTGGTGTGTGTGGATGCATGGTTTAGTTGATTGCCACATTTGACGTTATTATGATGATTTATGATACTTTATGTGGTGTTTAGATTATTTGATTATGCAATGGTTTTTCCTTAATATTATATATGTCAACGTTGTGATTCTATGAAGTTTAATTTGTTTTCAGTAATACATTGTGATGCAATGGTTTAGTAATTAGTTTATGATGTGATCAGTTAGTTAGCAATGTTACTTTACATATAATGTTGTATTTGTTAGTTTGGTAAGGGATGTAGCAACTTACTTATTTCTAGTACTTACACTTTTCTTTACATTCCTTCTCATGAAATGATGTTTCAATTCTCCATATGTGTGTGTGTGTGTTACTTGATGTTTGTTGTATGTAAGTTTTGGGAATAAGTCTCAATTCCTTTAGGAGATAGGGTGAAACATTGAAATTGTGCTAGCAATTTTTAATGTGTGTGACAAGTTGTTAGGAAGTAATACTTACATCCAAATCACATCATCTCATTTATAGGTTTGACAACCTCCTTGATTAGCGTTTACATCGCCCTTGTTGTGTAGTTTGATTGTTGATTAATTATTTCATTTATGGTTAGTGGTTATTTAATTAATCTTTATTTTATAAGATTAATTAATGTTGTTTCATTGCTTTGATTAAATTGTAAAATAATGAAAACAGTGGATATATATTATAAGTTAAAGTTATTATTTAATCGGTAAATAGTAATTAAAAACAAATAAATAAGCGATAGTGGTAATTTATAATGCTGCAGTTTTCCCTAATAATTAGAAATATATGAAGAATATCTTGTAGAAAACCATTGTTTTAATTAAAAGTGTGGATAAGTATGTGCTTTTAAAATCAGAAAAAAGAACTAATGATTTGAAAAAGTTTTTTGAGGAAAAAAGAAGTAATGACTTTTTATTTATTAATATTTATTTTAATTTGTCCATTTTTAGACCTGCAGAGGTTTTCAGTTTTTGTCGATAAGAAAAAAGGATAGAGTTTTGTTTGAGCTTCCTAGGTGAAATTTGATATAAGAAAAGGTCTAAAAATAAGGGTGATTTAGGGTGAGATTACGAGAGCTTGAGAAGCGAGGGTTCTGCCACCCTGAAGGAAGAAGCTATTGGGTTTGGATCCCAGCCGAGCAGGACTCCGGTTTCAAACTTATTGTTTCTTCTTTTGATTTTGTAAACAAAATTTTGTCTTCCATGTTTTGAAAATTACTTTCTCTGTGTTTTGAAAGAGGTTTTCTATGATTGAGAATTTGGTTGTTAAACCTTTGTTTTTCTCTATTGAAAACTATAGTTAAACCTTTCGAATTTCTTCAATAAAATTAAGATGAGGAATTATTGTTTGGAAAGAAAATCATTGTTGTTATTATGTTGAATTTACTTTGGAAAGAAAATCATTTTGTGAATTCGTTGAAATCATGGACTATTGGATCTAAATTATAAAAATGATTATATTCGATATAAGATCTCTTGCTATGAATATATATATATAAATAATATACATTTCTTTTTGTGCCTTATAGGTCAATTCTCTTTGAATTTAGTTTGAATGATTATTCTATGAAGGCCAATTTCAGGTCCATGTTTTCTTTTAGATTGAAGCGAATTTAAAAAAAAAAAATTACAAATAAAAGAATTTAAAAAAAATTATGCCTATAAAGAATTTTGGGAGGGTGGTTGAGTGGGTACTATTTGATCGAGATGCCGGTAGCAACGTATGCAGTATGAGCAGTAGCAGGGTTTGTGTCCATAAATGAGTGGGTTTGGCCACAACTTATTGCTTAGTGGTACATAAGTATCTGTGAGTTATTAGTACTATCTTCCGTGATTAAGAAACATGTTGTCAAATATTTTTTTTTTTTTTGAAATTAAATTCATTTTAATTTTTAATTTTTTTAATTTGATTTTGTTTTATAATATATTTATATATATCTTTGTGTGTTTTTAAATTTATTTTGTAATATAAAGGTAGTTTTTATAATATGTTTTAAATGTAATGATTTTAATATATATGTTTTATTTTATATATATATACATATATATGTATATACACATAAAAGTGTATATACATATATATTTGTTTATATATATAAAAGACGTTATATGATTGTGATTATGAATTTAATATGATAATTTTGAGATAATTGCAATGCTAAAGTGTAGTTGAGAGAATTAGAGATAAATTATGTGTTTTTGATTAAATTGAATGTTCTCAAGTAATTGATTTATAAAGTTGGCAAAATTTATTATGCTCTGAAATGAGTTGTGTGGTGTTGTTTTGTGTAAATTGCTTTCTCTTGAGACTAGTCATTGAGTCAATTATGGTTTTATTTTCTTCAGGTTTATGTCTTGTGGGAAAACCCTAGAGTTAGCTTATCCTATTATAGGAACTTAAGTTGTTGATTAGGACTTCTAGGGGTAGGAATAATAATGTGTAATTGTGATCTTGTATTTTGATGCTTGGCCTATGTGTTGACCATGGTTGTGATTTAGTTTGCACTTAGATCGTACCATTTTATGGATGTGTTTCATATGTTTTGGTGAGATGGTTATGCCTTGCAGAGGATCCATTTGATTTGTTTAGTGTTTCTTGTGATACAATCCTTTCATGTTGAGTGTTTAGAGAGAGTGGCTCTAAGTGGGGCGGATGCACAAAGGGGTTGTTAGGGTAACCCACATTGAGTTAGAGTAATTAGTAATAACCTAAGTAATTGATCATGGGTGGGGTTTAAACATTAATAAGATAATTATGATGCCTCCTCCACCTGTTAGATCTATCATAGACTAAAGGGGACCGAGAAGGCCCTGGTTGGCAAGATCATTGCCTTGTCTTCATGAGAGGTTCACGATTCTATATGAGTAACCCTATGGAGTGGTGCCTTGAGATAGGCTGTTAGGAGAACCATAGATGGAGGTGGCACCTTGAGCTAGGTTATCTAGATAATCCATGTATAGATGGCAGTGGCACCTTGTGATAGGTTGTCTGGATAATCCATATGAAACCATGTGATGACACTCTCCTCTAACAATCCATTTGTGTTGTCTTATTGGAGTCCTCTAGAAATAGTCTTTTGATATTATGACTTGAGATTTATTGATGATCTGTTTCGTGAATTATTGTTGTATTATTTGGAAAGTGATTTATTGTTATGTTTTGAAAGTGGTTTATTGTTATGACTTTTGGTGATTTTGTTTAGTTTTCAATGGGATCTAGTGATATATGTTATCTTGTCTGGTGTTAGTCTTGTGTTACTATTAGATGTGCTTGGTCAGGGATCCTTCCTTGTCTACTCCCAGCATGGGAGTGGTTGGGTGGAACGTGCTTCACACCCCATTGGGTTCCCTTTGGATGCAGTTGTATCTTTCATTGCAGGTTTTTGGCAGATGTTGTTGATCCAGGATTCAAATGCTCCTGATGTGTATTTGTGCTACTGATCTATTCCATATATTGATGTATCTCTTCCACATGTGTTGGGAAGACCTTGATGTAATTTTATTATATGTTCATTATGTTGTTCTATCAGATCGATGAAATGTATATTCAAGCCATGAAATCATTCGTGAACTATCATTTATAATTATTGATTATGTTGTGTTGTATCTGTCGAAATATATATACTTTATATCTTGATCATTCATTTATTACAATATGTATGTATGGTTTTATTTGGTATATTCACATTTTTCTTGATATAGTCAATGAACATTTTAATTGATGTCATGATGATTGGATTTACATAATTGTATATATAATTTGTAATCCATTATCTTTTGAAAGGTTATTTTAGTTATGTCACCTCGTGTACCCCAAGGGATTTAGTTGTGCAACTTAGAACATTGTTATGTTAGAATACCTAAGTACATTTCTTATGTTCTTTTAAAAAATAAAATTATTGCATTTTTATTTGTTGCTTTGGGGTTTGTGCAGTGGGGCGTTACAGCTTGGTATCAAAGCCAAGGTTGCTAACACTTGGGTCTTTGGGTAGTTTATGTCTGTTAGGAAGCCTTTGTGTTAACTCTTCATCTTACATAACTCTAATTGTTGTGCAGGATCATGCCTCAAGGTAGAGTTCATGGCCAAAGAAGAGGCCAAGGTGGTGGTCATAG
The DNA here is from genome assembly GCA_007258455.2 of Sequoia sempervirens. NCBI lineage: Eukaryota > Viridiplantae > Streptophyta > Pinopsida > Cupressales > Cupressaceae > Sequoia > Sequoia sempervirens. Next base: position 366,399,886 of record VDFB02270651.1, read on the forward strand.
AGCCAACCGCCAGAGTCCATCACCACTGAGTTCCCATGGATGAAAGCATGAGGAACAACAGAGTCCTCAACACACTCTATCAAGTGGTGGTCAAAACCTAGAACAACTTGGTCTAGATGGATAGTTGTAGCACCTTCTGGGGAATATTCTTGACCAGTTGGGACCCAAGCCGGAGTAGCTATAGGTCAAGAGAGAAAGGGAAAGGTCAGCGAAGGGAAGGGAAGTAACCGTAGATTAGAATGCAGTGATAGCAGGTCATATGAGAGACTTGATGAGAGCACACCTGCCTACATTCAATGGTTCTAGAGGAGGGCTAGGAGCGGAAACATGGTTAATTGATTTGGATCAATGCTTTGTAATGCACCCCTATGGTAACAATACCAAAGCTCAGTGTGCAGTCATGCATCTAAGAGGATTCACATCCAGTCTGTGGTGGCTAGAAGAGAAAAAGTTACATTTGGATATCAGCATGGTCACATAGGAGTTATTTCTAGACAGGTTCAGGGCTTGCTTCCTTTCATATCATTGGAGGCAACATAGGGTAGATCAATTTCATGACCTTAGGTAGATGTTGATGTTCATTGAATAGTATGAGTGGCGATTCTATGAATTGAAATAGTATGCAGGAATCAGTCATGATGAGGGAATTTTGGTTCAACATTTTGTTTGGGGCTCAAATTCCTGAATCAGCAGTGGACTTAGAGTCTTCGAGCTGAAGACAATGGAGGTAGTAGTTGAGAAGGCTTGGTTAATAGAAGAAAATCTAGCTATAGCATTTAGAGGACACATAGGAGTTCAGATCGATAGTGCACCATCATCAAGTGTTTTTTCTCATGGAGGTCCGGTCATGGCTGTAGGGTCCTCTAAAGGCCATCAAGAACCCACTAAGGGTGAGTAGCAACAAAACTCCTAGTTGAGACTTGAGAATTCTCTGTCTCAGTAGGAAGATCCAAAGTTGGCAGCGTAATAGACCAGATCATTTTGTTCAGCTAGCACAAACCACTCAGTCGGCACCTTCACGAGGTAGCTTTCAGCAATTGAGTGAACCTTCTAGTGTAAGAGGTTTTGGGCAAGGAAAAGGCTACTTCTCATATGGGCAGCAGGGACATATTGCAAGGCAGTGTCCACAAGGGAGTACTACGGGTTATAGTCAGATACTAGCCACTTTTGAGTCAACGGTAGGCAATGCAGGTAGAGCATATCAGGTGTTTGCAAGTTTAGTAGGACCCAAGTGATGAGACTTCAGCGACTTGGGAGGGTGCGTCCCATATTAGAGAGGATTACCCATATTTAGTTACTAGCTTCCAGGAGTAAGCCATGTTCTAGGGGGGCGGATGTAATATCCCCATGTTGTTGATGCTCTTTGCTACTATTTGTTACTCTTATGTGTTAGTGTGATACTGGGTTGTGATGGTGATTAGTTCACTGACTTGGTGTGTGTAGATGCATAGTTTAGTTGATTGCTACATTTGACATTATTATGATGATTTATGATACCTTATGTGGTGTTTATATTATTTGATTATGCAATGGTTTTTCCTTAATATTATATATGTCGATGTTGTGATTCTATGATGTTTAATTTGTTTTGAGTAATACATTGTGATGCAGTGGTTTAGTAATTAGCTTATGATGTGATTAGTTAGTTAGCAATGTTACTTTACATCTAATGTTGTATTTGTTAGTATAGCTTTGGTGAGAGGACAGTGTAGCACCACTCATTTATGGGTGACCTGCTATGCTGCAATTCCTTCTCACAAAATGATGTTTTTTATTATATGTGTGTGTGTGTGTGTGTTACTTGATGTTTATTTGTATGCAGGATTTGTAGGAATAAAGTCTTGGTTCCACCTGCTTCGGCAGGATAGGGGAAGTGTCCCTATCCCAAGTCCATCATCTCGTTGTGAGTTTGTTGTGTCATGATTGAGGTTTTTTCCTTATCATTGTGTAGTTTGATTTTTGATTAATTATTTTATTTATGGTTAGTGGTTATTTAATTAATCTTTATTTTATAAGATTAATTAATGTTGTTTCATTACTTTGATTAAATTGTAAGTTAGTAAAACATTGAATTTTAAATATATTGTAAATTTAAAAAGTTATTTAATCAATTAAAATGTAGGTAATTAAAATAAATAAATAATGATGATGATAATTATATATTAGTTTTTTCCTAATATTAAATTAGAAAATATGTAGAGAATATCTTGTGAAAATAATTAATTTTTAATTAAAATTGTGAGATAAGTGTGTGCTTTTAAAAAGCAAGAAAAGAACCAATGATTGAAAAGGATTTTTGAGGAAAAAGATGATGAGTTTTATTTATTATTATTTTATTTTAATTGTAAGGAAGTTTTAGACACAAAAGGTTTTTTTATGGTCTAATAAAGAAAAGAAAAGATAGGTTTTTTTTGGGCTTATTTGTGAAAGTTGTTCTATAAGAAAAGATTAAAAAAGAGATTGATTCAGAAAGGAGCTGAAGGAAGGAAACCTGAGAAGAAACTACATAGGGGATTCTACTTGCAAGAAGGAAGAAAGCTATTGGGTTTGGATTCTACATAAAATGGAGGACTCTAGGTTCCCTAAAACTTATTGTTTTCTTCTTTTGATTCTGTAAACAAAATCTTGTTTGCCATGTTTTGAAAATAAATTTCTCTATGTTTTGAAAAAATTAAAAAAGGGTTTTCTGTGATTGAGAATTTGATTGCTAAACTTTTGAATTCCTTTGTTGACTTGAGAAATTGTTGTTTGGAAAGAAAATCATTTTGTGAATTCATTAGGTGCATGCCCAGTAGAATATTTATTGAGTCAGTTAAAAAAAATAGTTATATTAATTGCTGAATCTCTTACTGAGGAAATATATATATATATAAATAATATATATATAAATAATATATATATATATATAAATAATATATATAAATTCTTTTTTAATATATATATAGATCAATATATATTTCAATTTTGAAATTTATAGAATAATTATTACTCTGAAAATGACGCAAATTCCATTATTCTTTTTGGGCAAAACTAGAATTTTTTTTTTAGAAAAATTATAAATAATAAAAAAAAAATTATTTATGAAATTTTTGGGGGGAGTGGTCGGTAGGTGTTGTACCACCCCCAACCCTAATACCTGGACACATGCAACCACACCCGACTATGCACAACATCCAAGGGTTGTTGTACAAAGTCGAGTAGGCTTGCGGCCCTGCCAACCTTGTGGTATTGTGTACCACGGGTAGTGGTGGGGAAAACATGTTAATAAATGTTAATTAAAAAAAAAATCATTATTTTTAAAGTTTGTTTTTAATTTGATTTTTTTTATAATAAATTTATATATATATATGTGTGTGTGTGTGTGTGTGTTTGTGTGTGTGTGTGTGTTTGTAAATTTATTGTGTAATATAAAGGTAGTTTTTATAATATGTTTTAAATGTAATGATTATAATATATATGTTTTATTTTATATATATATACATATATATGTATATACGCAAAAATGTGTATATATGTATATATATATTTAGATATATAAAAGATGTTATATGATTGTGATTATGAATTTAATATTATAATTTTTAGATAATTGCAATGTTAAAGTGTAGTTGAGAGAATTAGAGATAAATTATGTGTTTTTAATTAAATTGAATGTTCTCGAGTAATTGATTTATAAAGTTGGAAAAATTTATTATGTTCTGAAATGAGTTGTGTGGCGTTGTTTTGTGTAAATTGCTTTCTCTTGAGACTAGTCACTGAGTTGCTTATGGTTTACTTTTGTTCGGGTTTAAGTCTTGCGGGAAAATGCTAGAGTTAGCTTATCCTATTATACGAACTTAAGTTGTTGATTAGGACTTCTAGAGGTGGGAATACTGAAGTGTAATTGTGATCTTTTATTTTGATGCTTGGCCTGTGATTTGACCATGAATGTGATATAGTTTGCACTTGGATTGCTCCATTTTGTGGATGTGTTGTAACACCCCTCCATTTTTCTCTTTGATCGAACAGTGTTCTTCTATGATATGTTTTATTTATGTTGCATTGTGACTATGGAACTTGGTTAATTTAACCGCTATCTGTTAAGCGATGTAAACATTATATTTTGTTGCAATGGTACTTTATTTAGATGTTATTATTATTTCATGTTATGGATTACATTAGCAGGTATATAAATTACTAATGCTTTATGTTCTGATTATATCATTGATGATTAGATGAGTCAGTTAGTGACATTGTATTGGTGAAGGAGACGGGATCACATCACTCACATGCGAGTGCCCTGAGATTCCACGATTTCCTCTTCACGCTGTGTTTTAATATATTATATGCATGTTTTGACACTCATATTGTGTGCAGGATGCAGGTATGGGACATCGACTCCACCTAGTTTCACAGGTTTGAGCATGTCCATCGACCAACGGTATCAATTGGGAGATAGTAACTAGGATTTTTGTGTCAAACCATCACCTTAGCGATAGAGTGTCATCGGTCTTAGTTGGGTTCAGTATTTTATGTTGTTAGTTTCCCCATTTACTTTATATTTAAAATTGCAAGTTAAAAGTGATTAAATGACTTTTGAAATTTATAAATGTTGATTGTTTTTCCTTATTGAAATGTTGGAAAATTAGTGATTAATTAATTAATTTAATTTAATTAAAATAATCTAATTTTGAATTAGATTTATTTTATTGAATAATTAAATTAATAGGGATAAATTAAATCAATTTAGCTGTGTGGGCATTATTAGATATTTGGATTAAATCAGAAATAAGAAATATGTCTTATATTTAATTTTTTTTTAGAAATAAAGTTGAAAAAGAATTGAGAATGACATTATGAATTGTTGAATTCAATTTGGTTAAAAGAAAATTTAAATTGTCTCTTGGGTTGCAAATGTAATTTTAATTAAAAGATATTATGCAAATTTCATGTGAGAATAGAAATTGGTTGAAAATTGTAAAATAGAAAATATCTAAATTAGCAATAAATCTTGGTGGGTGAGTCCATTTTAGGGCTTTGACAAATATGGAGAAGGATGGGCATAAGGTAATGGTGGTTTTATTTTTTAAATTAAGTTTTAAAAATGGGGAGAGCAAATTTGCATGGAAATTCTTGCAAGAATTTGAAAAGAAAAGATTGAGGTTTTGGGTGTTAGAAGAAGGAGATCTTCATTGTTGACTTGGAGGTTGGAGAAAACACAGGGTTCACCTATTTTCTTCTTTTATTCTCATTCTGAAGAATGACATAGTAGTAGTTTCTTTGAAGAATTCAAGAAATCTCTCTATTATTAGCTTGTGAATTAGATTTGACAAAACAAAGCAAAATTTATCAACAAATGAGAATGAGGTCAAAACTCCATTTGAGAATGAATTTTGGAAACCCTCTTATTGTTATTGGAAATAACTTCCTTTCTTGCAAAGTATTTGGTTTATTTGCTCAATTTGGACATGAAATGAAATCTAGGTATATATATGTTTGTGAATATATCCATGCATATCAATACATGGATATGTTCACAAATATATATATACAAATATATTGTATATATTTAATGAAACTTGTCTTTGGGTTAAACCTAGGAAAACCCCAACAAATTTTGGATTTTTGTCTTTGCTGTTTGATAAAAAAATGCAGAATAAAATAATAGTTTTATTTTATTTGTTGCAGTGAGGTGGGCGGCCAAACCCCACCCCACCGCCGCCGCAGCCGTGGGAGGCACACTGTGCGCTTGGCGCACAGGCCGCCGCCTATTGGAGGCGCACTGTGCGCTCGGCGCACAGGCTGCCGCTCGTGGGAAACGGCCCATGTGCTAAGCACACAGGCCGCCGCCCATGGCGGTGGTGGACTATGCGCTTGGCGCACAGGCTGCCACCCATGGCCGGGCCTGCGTGCCCTAAAAAGTGGCCGCAATTTTAATGTTTTAAATCTTTTTTTTTATTATTATATATTATGTTATTTAATATTTAAATAATATTATTATAATAATATATATATTATATATATATAATATAATATATTATTTATATATTTGATATTATTTTAATATTTAAATAATATAAATATAAATAATAAGATTATATATATATGTGTATATATAGTATATATGTTTATATTTAAATAGAGTGTAAGTTCAATCAAAGGGTTTTGATATGGAAATTAAAATAGATTTTTTTTTAGCAGATTGAAATAATTAAATAAATTAATGTTTTAGTAAAATTTATAGTTGTGTAATGAACAAAGCATCCTTAGTGTGAAATATGTTTTATTGAATAAAATAAATGTCTTGAATTAATTTATATGATGAAATTTGAATATCATAGTAAATCTAGAATATGAATATCAATTTAAATATTAGTTAAATGATTTTAGTATTTGAAGGATTGATTATGATTATAGATGTGGAATTAGAGTTAGTAAACGATGTGTTTGATCAAACGTTCTTGAATATTAAATGTTTGATGATGAAATTTAATGGTGAAATTCAAAATGGATGAATGGTTTTAAATCATTTCAATTTGCAACTGTGATTGACTGGATTTAGGAAATCTGAATATTAGTTTGTTAATTGCTTGAAATGCTTTTATTATTAATTCGTTCTTGTTCAAAGTGGGAAGTCTAGAGTAATTGTTGAAGTCTTCTAGATAAGGGAGTTGTATCCTGATGTGGGTTGTTCTTATGAGAGTCAACTTGAGATGTGTAGTGGTTACACCTTGTTGTTACACCCGGTTATCATGAACGGGATTTGTGGTATGTCTTGGTCACCGCGTACGATGAATGAGTATGTGACCTTGTGCTAAGGTTGGAATTTGGTTTTTCAGTTTGTGCATGTTGTCTACCCTTGGATGGGGGGGTTTTGTATCCCAGTGTTGTCAGTAGGAGAGTGGCCCTTTGTGGGGGTCTGACGCCCAAAGTGGTGTCAGGGTAACTCACCTAGGGTTTAATCAAGAGATAATTTAAAAGAATTAATGGGGAACTTCACACTAATAAAGTTAAAGAATGCCTCTCTCATGGAACATGCATTGTTAAGACTCGAGATGAGATGAGATGCATAGTTTTGCGTTAGGGTCCGGCACCGGTAGAGGCAAGCCAGGGTAACCCATGATGGGGGTCTGGTAGCCTAGGAAGGTTGAGCTAGGGTAACTCATGGCAATTTATGTATGACACTCTCCCTACGTCAACAGTTAGTCAGTTATTGTGTGTTGTACAATGGCGTACTTGTTCTATGTAACCTGGAAGTAATGTATGGTCTTGTGAGTTTTTGTACTGTGTTAAGTGATGTTGTTGGTAATTGAGTCGATTCAGTTATGTTTATCCTTTGTCTAGAGGTATTTGATCTTGACCAGAAATCCTTGTTACTATCTCCTAGCACGGGGGGTGAGCCTTTGGGTTTCACTTGGTTGGGTGGAACGTGCACCTTACACCGTTGGCTTTGTTCGTGATTGTGTGGGTGAGACTTTCAAGTGGGAGAGCTCGTTGGATCCAGTTGCTCCTCTAGTTCTTTCATTTCTATTATTCTTGTATTTCTTTACCCCTCATTTGAATCGAGGTGGAAATTGTAATAAATTATCAGGTTTATTGGATTTACCTCATTCGGGGAATGAGTGATGTAATTATAATGTAAGCAATTGTTATTGGATATCGTGATGTATCGAGTGGTCCTTGATGTTATATCATGTATGGAATGTATGTAATTTAATTCCTTAATTGAATGATGTTATGTTTTCTTTCCTTGGTTGTTTAATTCGGGTTTAAGTAATCTTTGTCTCGTAGCCTTAGGAGATGTTTGAAAAGTATAGTGAACTTGTATGTTAATGTTCTTTTTAAAAAAAAAAAATTGTTGCATTTGGTTAGTAAAGTGCAACTTCCCCTAGGGTTGCGTGGCGGGGCATTACACATGGTATCAGAGCCCAGGTTTAAACACTGGGTACTCTAGGATTATAGTGGACCCATTATGCTTGTAGTGTGTAGGCTTTGAGTGGTGTGTTTTGCCTAATACCTTGAGGTGTCTATACAGGAGTATGCCTCCTAGACATGGAAGAGGTGGAGGGCGTAGATGTGGTCATTTAGGCGATCGCGTTGGGGAACAGCAGGACTTACTTCCGCATGTTCCTCGTGAGCCTGATCATGAGGAGCAACAGGCTTCTCAGAATATTCAGGGAGACGACAATCTGAATCCAAATCCACGAGGGATCGAGGACGCTCAGTTGCGTCAGTTGTTAGAGGAGACCCTTGCTCGTCTTGGGCCTAGGCAGGAGGTTGAGCCAGTTGTGGTTAGAGAGAGAGGAGTACCAGATCAGTCTAATGCAGAGGTAGCAGCCCATATGAAGGACTTGCTTAGAGCACGACCACCCATATTTGATGGATCAGGCAGTGGTTTGGAGGCAGAGACATGGCTCATTGACTTGACTAGGTGTTTTGCTATGCACCCATATAGTAGCAACACTAGAGCTATGTGCGCTATCATGCACTTGAGGGGATTTTCCTCCACCTGGTGGAGATTAGAGGAGCAGAAGCTCCACATAGACATTGGTATGGTATCTTGGGAGTTGTTTCTGGAGAGGTTTCGAGCTAGATTTCTTTCAAAGCATTGGAGGCAGCGTCGAGGAGACGAGTTCCATGCCTTGCGGCAGATGGATATGATAGTAGATCATTATGAGCGTCATTTTTACGAGCTCAAGCAGTATGTCGGTATAGGTGATGATGAGGGTATGCTTGTGCAACATTTTGTTAGGGGCTTGAATGCCCAGATCAGTGGTGGAGTTCGGATATTTGAGCCAAAGACCATGGAGGTAGCTGTGGATAAGGCTCGAATTGTGGAGGAAAATTTAGCTTTGGCTTTCGGTGGTCAGTCGGGAGTTCAGTTTGGTAGTGCACCTTCCTTTGGTGTTGGATCTCAGGGTAGTCTATCTTAGGTTGCAGGTGTTCCCAAGGGGAATCAGGAAACCGCAAAGAGTGGGCAACATCAACCTTCACAGTCAGGGCAATAGAATTCTCAGTCCCAACATGGTGGTAGTTGGAAACAGAGGAAGAGGGATCGGAGTTGGATTCGAGCTCATCGTGATCGCTACGATCAGCCAGCTCAGAGTTCCCAGTCAGTGTATAGTGGAGGTGGCTTTTCACGGCCTAGTGCATCTACTGATGTTAGGGAGTTCAGTAGAGGGACAGGATGTTTTGCTTGTGGTCAGCAGGGCCACATTGCTCGTCAGTGTCCTCAGTGGGGTGCTTCTGGTGTTAGTCAGAGACCATTGGCTTCTGAGCCAATGGTAGGTGATGCGGGCAGATCGCATAGGGTACTTGCTGCAGTGGATACCTGTCAGGCCGGGCATCAGGGTGTAGTTCGTCCTTCAGCATTAGGAGTTCATCCTCAGGGATCTAGTTTTTGAGTGTGTTTGAGGGAGCTTTATCCCTTCTTGTTTGCAGGCTTCCAGGAGTAAGCCTGACCCTAGGGGGGGAGGATGTAACACCCCTCCATTTTGCTTTATGATTGAACAGTGTTCTTCTATGATATGTTTTATTTCTGTTGCATTGTGACTATGGAACTTGGTTAATTTAACCGCTATCTGTTAAGCGATGTAAACATTATATTTTGTTGCGATGGTACTTTATTCAGATGTTATTATTATTTCATGTTATGGATTACATTAGCAGGTACATGAATTACTAATGCTTTATGTTTTGATTATATCATTGATGATTAGATGCGTCAGTTAGTGACATTGTATTGGTGAAGGGGACAGGATCACATCACTCGCATGTGAGTGCCTTGAGATTCCGCGATTTCCTCTTCATGGTGTGTTTTAATATATTATATGCATGTTTCGACACTCGTATTGTGTGCAGGATGCAGGTATAGGACATTGACTCCACCTGGTTTCACAGGTTTGAGCATGTCCATTGACCAACGGTATTGATTGGGAGATAGTAACTAGGATTTTTGTGTCAAACCATCACCCTAGCCATAGAGTGTCGTCGGTCTTAGTCGGGTTCAGTGTTTTATGTTGTTAGTTTCCCCATTTACTTTATATTTAAAATTGCAAGTTGAAAGTGATTAAATGACTTTTGAAATTTATAAATGTTGATTGTTTTGCCTTATTGAAATGTTGGAAAATTAGTGATTAATCAATTAATTTAATTTAATTAATAAAATAATCTAATTTTGAATTAGATTTATTTTATTGACTAATTAAATTAATAGGGATAAATTAAATCAATTTAGTTGTGTGGGCATTATTAGATATTTGGATTAAATCATAAATAAGAAATGTCTTATATTTAATTTTTTTTTTAGAAATAAAGTTGAAAAAGAATTGAGAATGGCATTATGAATTGTTGAATTCAATTTGGTTAAAAGAAAATTTAAATTGTCTTTTGGGTTGCAAATGTAATTTTAATTAAAAGATATTATGCAAATTTCATGTGAGAATAGAAATTGGTTGAAAATTGCAAAATAGAAAATATCTAAATTAGCAATAAATTTTGGTGGGTGAGTCCATTTTAGGGCTTTGACAAATTTGGAGAAGGATGGGCATAAGGTAATTGTGGTTTTATTTTTGGAATTAATTTTTAAAAATGGGGAGAGCAAATTTGCATGGAAATTCTTGGAAAATTTTGAAAAGAAAAGATTGAGGTTTTGGGTGAAGCAAAATTGGAAAAGGAAAGGGAAGATCTCCATTGTTGAAGCTTGCAAGTTGTGGAGAAAACACAAGGTTCTACTATTTTCTTCCTTTTTCTTCTCATTTTGAAAGAATGAAAACATAGTGGTAGTTTCTTTGAAAATTCATAAAAGAAAATGCTATCTAATTTAGTAAACTTGTAGTTAGATTTGGAAAATTGAAACCAAACCAGAAATTTCTATCAACAAATAGAATGAAATTCAAGGAAACCTCCATTTGAGAATGGATTTTGGAAACCCTCTTATTGTTTTTTGGAAATAACTTCCTTTCTTGCAAATTATTTGGTTTATTTGCTCAATTTGGATATGAAATTAAATCTGGGTATATATATGTTTGTGAATATATCCATGCATATCAATACATGGATTTGTTCACAAATATATATATACAAATATATTGTATATATTTAATGAAACTTGTATTTGGGTTAAACCCAGGAAAACCGCAACAAATTTTGGATTTTTGTCTTTGTTGTTTGAAAAAAAATGCAGAATAAAATAATTATTTTATTTTATTTGTTGCAGTGAGGTGGGCGGCCAAACCCCACCCCACCGCCGACGCAGCCATGGGAGGCGCGCTGTGCGCTTGGCGCATAGGCCGCCGCCCGCGTGAGGTGCACTGTGCGCTTGGCGCACAGGCCGCCACCCGTGGGAAGCAGCTCGTGTGCTAAGCACATAGGCCGCCGCCCATGGCGGTGGCAGACTATGAGCTTGGCGCACAGGCCGCCGCCCGCGGCCGGGCCTACGTGCCCTAAAAAAAGTGGCCGCGATTTTGATGTTTTAAATCTTTTTTTATTATTATATATAATGTTATTTAATATTTAAATATTATTATTATAATAATATATATATATTATATATATAATATATAATATATTATTATAATAATATATATATTATATATATAATATATAATATATTATTTATATATTTGATATTATTTTAATATTTAAATAATATAAATATAAATAATAAGATTATATATATGTGTATATAGAGTATATATGTTTATATTTAAATAGAGTGTAAGTTCAATTAAAGGGTTGTAATATGGAAATTAAAATAGATTTTTTTTAGGAGATTGAAATAATTAAATAAATTAATGTTTTAGTAAAATTTATAGTTGTGTAATGAACAAAGCATCCTTAGTGTGAAATACGTTTTATTGAATAAAATAAATGTCTTGAATTAATTTATATGATGAAATTTGAATATCATAGTAAATCTAGAATATGAAAATCGATTTAAATATTAGTTAAATGATTTCAGTATTTGAAGGCTTGATTATGATTATAGATGTGGAATTAGAGTTAGTAAACGATGTGTTTGATCAAACGTTCTTGAATATTAAATGTTTGATGATGAAATTTAATGGTGAAATTCAAAATGGATGAATGGTTTTAAATCATTTCAATTTGCAACTGTGATTGACTGGATTTAGGAAATCCGAATATTAGTTTGTTAATTGCTTGAAATGCTTTTATTATTAATTCGTTCTTGTTCAAAGTGGGAAGTCTAGAGTAATTGTTGAAGTCTTCCAGATAAGGGAGTTGTATCCTGATGTGGGTTGTTCTTATGAGAGTCAACTTGAGATGTGTAGTGGTTACACCTTGTTGTTACACCCGGTTATCATGAACGGGATTTGTGATATGTCTTGGTCACCGTGTACGATGAATGAGTATGTGACCTTGTGCTAAGGTTGGAATTTGGTTTTTCAGTTTGTGCATGTTGTCTACCCTTGGATGGGGGGGTTTTGTATCCCAGTGTTGTCAGTAGGAGAGTGGCCCTTTGTGGGGGTCCGACGCCCAAAGTGGTGTCAGGGTAACTCACCTAGGGTTTAATCAAGAGATAATTTAAAAGAATTAATGGGGAACTTCACACTAATAAAGTTAAAGAATGCCTCTCTCATGGAACATGCATTGTTAAGACTCGAGATGAGATGAGACGCATAGTTTTGCGTGAGGGTCCGGCGCCGGTAGAGGCAAGCCAGGGTAACCCATGATGGGGGTCTGGTAGCCTAGGAAGGTTGAGCTAGGGTAACTCATGGCAATTTATGTATGACACTCTCCCTATGTCAACAGTTAGTCAGTTATTGTGTGTTGTACAATGGCGTACTTGTTCTATGTAACCTGGAAGCAATGTATGGTCTTGTGAGTTTTCGTACTGTGTTAAGTGATGTTGTTGGTAATTGAGTCAGTTCATTTATGTTTAGCCTTTGTCTAGAGGTATTTGATCTTGACCAGAAATCCTTGTTACTATCTCCTAGCACGGGGGGTGAGCCTTTGGGTTTCACTTGGTTGGGTGGAACGTGCACCTTACACCATTGGCTTTGTTCGTGATCGTGTGGGTGAGACTTTCAAGTGGGAGAGCTCGTTGGATCCAGTTGCTCCTCTAGTTCTTTCATTTCTATTATTCTTGTATTTCTTTACCCCTCATTTGAATCGAGGTGGAAATTGTAATAAATTATCAGGTTTATTGGATTTACCTCATTCGGGGAATGAGTGATGTAATTATAATGTAAGCAATTGTTATTGGATATCGTGATGTATCGAGTGGTCCTTAATGTTATATCATGTATGGAATGTATGTACTTTAATTCCCTAATTGAATGATGTTATGTTTTCTTTCCTTGGCTGTTTAATTCGGGTTTAAGTAATCTTTGTCTCGTAGCCTTAGGGGATGTTTGCAAAGTATAGTGAACTTGTATGTTAATGTTCTTTTAAAAAAAAAAAAATTGTTGCATTTGGTTAGTAAAGTGCAACTTCCCCTAGGGTTGTGTGGCGGGGCATTACAGGTGTACTCGTGGCATATGTTAATGACCATGTGTCACTAGACATCTACTATTTGCATTTGCATAGAAAAGGTTTTGAAATAGTTGTTTCACTACCTCATATTTTTGAGTATTTACCCCTTGAATGGGAGGTAGGCCTACTTAAATATTACACACACACTCTAGCACTAAATAGGTTGTACTTCATGGCATTTTTTCATGTGAAGACCTTATGACACTCTTTAGTGTGGCCTCATAGAAGGACACACGAAAAAAATCTAATCACCTAATCGAGTCTATTTACATGTTGCATATTATGTTCTTGCAAAATTAAAATGTCAAACAACTAGGTCAACTCATATTTTAAAGATCCTCTAGTAGATTGACACATTTTTCCGACAGTGCGACATCTTTGTACAAACTAATGCTTCCATTTTTATCAAGATGACGCTTTTATTTTCACATCGACGCTTTTGCACATTACAGTGCATTTTTTAAGGAAAACAAAAATTTGTATAGTCACACCTTTGTTTGGAAAGTTTGACGCTTTTGTCAAACATCACTGCCTTACAAATATTGACACCTTTGTAAAAAATAGAGTGACGCCTTTGTCAAAATTGGAAAAAAAAAACTTCAAGACATTATTTGATTTTGTATTTTGGTTCATATGCACAAAATTGGTTCAAATTAATGCAAAAATAAATTTGGTTCACTGATATTAGTCAAAACAACAAACAAAGTCTATGTTCTTTATCATCTTGATCTTAGTGCAAATGTTCTTGGATTAAATCTATATCTAATTTTTTTCATCAACATTTTAGATCATGCCCCATGATCCATCATTAAGATGATAAGAAAATAGAGAGAAAAGAATAGAAAGGGAATAATAGACTTGGATTATAAATAGGTGAGGGGCTTGGGAAGGGTGGGAGACAAAAAGACCAAGAAATTGGGAAAAGAGAATAAAATCAAGGGATAAAAGGATACACAAAAGAAAAAGTCAATAAATAAAATAAAAAGATAAAGTATTAAGACAAAAAAATTTAACTCTTACTAAAGTAAAAGAACACGAATAAATTAAATTAAATAAAAATTAGGTCATAAGGTTGAATGAGCTTAAAAGTAAAATCCAATTTATGAAAAAATTCACACAGTTTTAATCTAGAAACATCTGCACTATTTAATCATGGACTATGGAAATTTATGGCTTTTAACCTTGATCTTATAAAAAACACCTTTTAGGTTCTTAATTAGGATCAAACATCAAACTATCAACATCAAACCATCAAAACATCTCACTTCAAACAA
>VDFB02270651.1:366414735-366635748 GCA_007258455.2 Sequoia sempervirens
TAAACCTTAAACCCTTAAACTCTCAACCCAATATCCTCTACCCTCAAACCTTATCCCTCAATCCATAAACCCATAAACACTTAAATTCTCTACCCTAATCCCTCAACCCTCAAACCTTAATCCCTCAACTGTAATCCCTCAACCCTTAAACCCTCAACCCTCAATCCTCTACCCTCTACCTTCTACTCTCTACCTTCTACCCTCTACCCTATGCCCTATACATCAAACCCTCAACCATAAATTCTAAACCCTCAAACCTTAATCCCTTAACCTTCAACCCTTAAACCCTAGACCCTTAGACCACATACCTTATATCCTATACATTGTACCATAAACCCCAATTCCTCAACCCTATAACCTAAACCCTATAGCCTCAACCCTCAACCCTCAACCCTAAACTCCCAAACATTAAACCCTAAACCCTTAAACCCCCTACCCTCTACCATCAACCCAATACGTTCTAACCTCAACCCTAATACCCTAAACCCTCAACCCTATAAGTCCTTAACCCTTTACCCTTAATTCTCAACCCTATACCCTATATATTGGATTCTCAACTCTCATCTCTCTCTTTCCTTCCCTTCTATTCTCTCCTCTCTATCTAACTTCCTCCATCTCTCCCTCCCTCCATCCCTACCACTCTAACCTAATCCATCAACCCTCAACACTCAACCCTTAAACCCTCTACCATCTACCCTCAAACCTATACCCTCAACCCTCTATCCTCAACCCTAAATCCTCAACCCTCTAACCTAAACCCTCAATCCTCAACCCATAATATCTAAACCTTTACTCCCTCAAACCCCAATCCATAGACCCTCAACCCTTAAACCCTAAAAACTACTTAATCTTGTGACCCTAATCCCTCAACCATCAAACAATAAACCCTCAACCCCTATAAGCTTTACACTATACATTAGAACCTCTACCCTAATCGCTCAACCCTATAACCCCCAATGCTCTACCCTCAACCTTAAACCCTCAACCCTCAACACTTAAACCCTAAACCCTTAAAACCTCTAACCTTCACCATCAACCCAATACCCTCTACCCTAATACCCTCTACCATCAACCCTAATCCCTCAACCCTTAAACACTTAAATTGTTAAAATCTCTACCATAATCCCAAAACCCCCAACCCTAATCCCTCAACCCTTAAACCCTCAACCCTCTACCCTCTTCCCTCTACCCCCTACCCTATACATTAAAACCTCAACCCTAAATTCTCAACCCTCAACCCTTAATCCCTCAACCCTCAACCTTTAAAACCTAAACCCTCAACCCCTATAACTTCTACCCTATACATTGGACCCTTAACCGTTAACCCTAATCCCTAAACCATATACCCTAAACCATATACCCACAACCCTCTACCCTTATCCCTAAACCCACAACCCTTAAACCCTAAAAATTTAAAACCTCTACCCTCTACTCTCAAACCAATTCCCTCTATCCTCAACCCTAATCCCTCTACCCTATACCCTCAACCCAATACCCTAATCCATCAAAACTATATGTCTTGAACCCTATACCATAAATTCTCAACCCTCTACCCTATACATTGGATTCTTAATCCTCATCTCTCACTACTTGTCCCTCCTCTTCTCTCCTTCTCCCTCATCTCTCCCTCCCTCTGTCCCTCTCTTTCTACCCAAATCCCTCAACCCAATACCCTAAACCCTCAACCCTTTAACTCTCTACCCAAAATGAAGAACCATCAATAATTAATCCCTCAACCATAATCTCTCAACCCTTTAAAAATTAACCCTCAATCCTCTACCCTCTACCCTATACATTAAACCCTTAACCCTCAATTCTCAATCTTCAACCAAAATTTCACAACCCTTAACCCTTAAACCATAAACCCTTAAACACTATACCCTCTAACCTCTCTATTGGATCCTCAACCCTAATCCCTTAATCTTATACCCTCAACCCTAAACCCTGAACCCTGAACCCTTAAAACCTAAACCCTTAAACCCTCTAGCCTAAACCATCAACTCTCAACTCGTAATCCCTAAACAATTAATCCATCAAACCTAATCGCTAAACCCTCAACCCTTAATCCCTCAACCCTTAAACCCTAAACCCTCAACCCCTATTGTTCTACCCTATACATTGGACCATCTACCCTAATCTCTCAACCCTATACCCTAAAAACTCTACCATCAACCTTAAACCCTCAACCCTTAAACCCTAAACCCCTAATCCCTCTACCCTCTACTCTCAACCCTATTCCCTCAACCATTAAACTCTCTTCCCTAAGCCCTCAACTCTAAACCCTTAATCCCTCAACCCTAATTCATCAACCCTTAAACCCTAAACCCTCTACCCTCTACCCTCTACCTTATACATTAAACCCTCAACCATGAATTCTCAAGCCTCAACCCTTTAATCCCTCAATTCTCAACCCTTGAAACCTAAACCCTCAGCCCTTATACATTCTACCCTATACATTGAACCCTCAACCCTAATACCTCTACCCTACACCCTCAAATCTATACCTTTGACCCTCTACCCTGAACCCTGAACCTTGAACCCTAAACCCTTAAACCCTAAACCCTTAAAACCTTAAACCTTATACCCTCAACCTAGTACCCTAAACCCTCAATTCTCAATCCTCTACCCCATAGATTGGATCCTCAACCATCATATCTTTTCCCTTCCCTCCTCTTATCTCCTTCTCTCTATCCCACTTCTCCCTCCATCTCTCCCTCACTCCATCCCTCCCTCACTATCCTAATCCCTCAACCCTATACCCTCAAATCTTAAACCCTTAAACACTCAACCCTAAACTCTCAACCCTCAACCCTTAAACCCTCTACCCTCTACCCTCTACCCTAAACCCTCAATCCTATACCCTGAACCCTTAAAATATCTACCCTAAATGATCAACCTTCAACTCTTAATCCCTCAACCCTAATCCATCAACCCTTAAACCCTAAATCCTCAAGCCTATACCCTCAACTCTCAATCACTAAACCTTCAACTATAAACCATTAATCCCTCAACCCTAAACCCTTAAACCCTCATCCCTCAACCCTAAACCCTTAAACCCTAATCCATCAACCCTCAACCCTCTACAATATACATTAAAACCCGAACCTTCAATTCTCAACCATGTACCCTATACATTAGATCCTCAACCATAATACCTCAACCATATACCCTGTAACCTATATACCAAACCCTACACCATCAACCCTCAATCTTAATCCCTTAAACCCTAAATCCTCAACCCCTCAACCCTTAAATGCTTAAAGCCTCAACCCTCTACACTATACATTGGAACCTCAAATCTATACCCTCAACCCCTATCCTTCTCTCTCTATCTATCAATCCCACCTCTCTCTCCCTCCCTCTTTCCTACCTTCTCTATTTTTTTCTATCTACCCTCTCCCTCTTTCAATGTACATCTCATTCAATCAATCCCTACCACTTTCTCACTCCCTCACTCCCTCTCTCTCTCCCACTCCCTCTCTTGCACTCCCTCTCTCTCCCTATCTCTTAGGTCTCTCCCTCCCACCCCCTCTCTCTTTGAGGTATCTCCCTCTAACACCCTTCCTAGGTAACTCTCTCTCTCCCATCTTTGTCTCTATCCATCCCACCATACCTAGAGAAGTCCCTCTCACTCCAACCCCCTCTCTCACAATCCCTCTCTCTCCCTCCCTCTCTCCCTCTCCCATAGGTCACTCCCTCCCACCCCCTCTCCCTCTTTAAAGTATCTCTCTCTCTCAATAGAACAAAATTTACCACAAAGCAAGGCATAACACGACAAGTTATAGTGTACTTGTGTTGTGTCTTGCTAGACATGTCTTGGCACAAATACAAACATGTCAAAACTAAAAAATAATGACAGTGCATTATAACGTGAGAACTTTATTTCTTTCTTTGGGAATCCCCAATCCTTAGGCTTGGCATTTTCTTTGGAATATCAACGCAAAGTCTTGGAGAGCCTTCCTAATGTCCAAAGATGTGTTTTTCAAAATTCTACAATATTTCACATAATCGTGTTCATGCTAAGCATCATAATTGTAGGTGTTTGAAGGTTGAACAAAATGAGAACCTAGGTAATGTTAGGCTCTCTCTTAGTTATCTAATAGTGTAATTTTTTTCACAATTTTACAATCTTAAGTGTTTGATCTATATTTTATTTTGTTTGTGTGTTCCTTTTTTGGCAAAAACTAGTGTTTGGTATTTTTTCGTTATAAATTAATCGTTCAACAAAATTTGAAATAAATTAAAGTTTTAGAAACTAGATGCCATACTACACATATTAAAAAAATTATTTTAAATTATTTTTCAAAATTTATAGGGGTAGCAAAACCAAAATTCTATTTTTTAGGAAATGACCACATTGAAAATTAATAAAAAATTAAATATTCATTAAAAAATTATAAAAAAAAATGGGCATAAACTCCAAAATATTAGCTAATTTCTCATTGAAGCAATTTGAAAAATACTAAAAGAATGTTAACCTTTTTAGGGAGTCACAAAATTTTCTATGTTATGTCTTTTTGACAATAATAGCACCAATTTATGTGGTCCCCTCTTTTGAACCCCTTAATCTTTACCATTTAAAAAAAAACATGGTTTAGAAAGTAGTCTCAGATCACTACAATTCTTGTTTTGTTGCATCTCAAAATTTTGAGTGTAACTATCCTCAATTTCACATCCATGGTTAGTATTTCCTTATTTTAGAAGAAAAAGAGGCCACTTAAGCCCCCTTTTTAGCCCCCCATCTTTCTACACTTACCTAATGTAGATCTCAACATCAATACCTCCTAGAACTACATCCATCACTAGAATACAATACAAGAATACCTCCATCAAAATAATAGATGGAGACTAGATTTCCCCCCTGAATGAAGTGTCCTCAAAGAAAATAAATGAAATCTGAAGCCACAAGAGAATGGAATGATGACAAACCACGTCTCCCACTAGGAAGAAACAAATTGAATGTTGTATGTTGAAGAAACTCCAACTCCATGATGAAGTGAGAGGGAAGAAGCCTCATATATGATATATCTGAAAAGGAATCAAATCCTCCAAGGATGTCTCGCCAAGATTAGGATCCCTTATCAAGGTCAAAATGATGGAATGTGGAGACTCAAGAAAACTCTTAAAAGTATAATATACATAGAGGAGAGATATGCCCTCAATGATGTCCTCCAAAACCTATAGAAGTAGACAAGTCTGCAATACTAGAAACAATGCCATCCTATAATCCCAAGTCTAGAAAACTAAATCTATCCTATTGGACTAAATGGGATGATGATGGAGCCACATGAAGAAGAGCCAAATCCAACCAACCACCACAACCATTAGGTGAATTGCTATCCTCCCTAGAATCTAGATACTGAGGAATATAAAGATCATTATCAAGATGGAACTAGGAGAAGGTATATACCTTGGACTGATGATCAACCTAGCCTACAACAACAAGCTCTCTTGTCTCCTTTTGAATGAGTATTGAATTAGATGTGAACTCAATTTTATTTCCATCTTGAGCAATATGATAGACTGAGAGTAGATTATGAATCATCTCAGGTATATATGCTACATCATGAATATTTCCTCAACCCAAATTAACATCACATATACTAGCTACATGAACTATGGAAACATTAGTAGTCAAAATTATATCAAACTCAAGTGCTCTAATTGATCCTTCAATGATGTAATTGTAAGAGCTAACAATGTACCTTGATGCTCCTGAATCAATAATCCATCCAAGGTCACATCTATAATCATATGTAGTGATAATGCTTGAACCTTTCCTTTATAATAGGTAGATCATGTTTCCTTTCTAGGTGGGGGATCCTCATATGTGGTAGAAGAAGAAGGTGAATGAGATGAAGATGGAACTAAAATGTTGTGAACCTTGAGAAGCTATTTCAACTCATGAATCTCCTTCTTGAAGCATTCCTATTCACTATGCCTTGCCCCTTGGAAAAAGGTACATGTGGGCTTCTCCTTCTTTGATTTTCCCTCTCTGAAAGAGGTGCTATAAGTCTCACTAGATCCTATCTTAGCTTTACCTTTCTTCCCTTTCCCCTTAGGCTGTGTGATCACCAATGCATGAGACTTTGAAGTGCCATCATTTTGAGTAAGCTTTGATTGCTCCTTAGTCAACCTCTCACAAAAAGTTTCCAAGGATGGTATCACAAAATTATTACCTTGTCCATTCATAGTACAATAGAAAAAAGTATCAAAATAGGAAAATTCAACTTTTAACTTTGACAAGATAAAGAATATGCACTCCTTATTAGTTTTATCCTTACTACATCCTGCTAACTAAGTACAGTAAAAAATTGAACTTCACCAAATAGTCCTCAATTGTAGGATATGCATTAGTGGAAAGGGATATCAACTCAACTTCTAATTTCAATGCGCTAACATCACTTATTGAACCAAAGAGATCCTTATATTTGTCTTGTACCTATTTAGGTGTAGTACACTCTTGAATACAAAAGAATAAAGAATAAAAAAAATGTAATGTAATAAAGCCCATTGCCTCATCACATTTTTTCTAATGGGAAAATTTATGATATTCTTTGGTGAACTTTGGTTATTCCTTTGCAAAGGTAGACCACAATCCCCTAGACCAAAGAAACCTCTACATCTTCACCTTCCATGTGTGATAATTGTGACGAGTAAGAAGCTCAAATCCTAATTTTGTCATATATGCCAAAACAAAATATACTAAGAGGCAAATATATCTAATATAAATTATTTGAACCCTCCAATATATGATATGCCAATGAAAATAAAGCCTCCAATGAAAGCAAACCTTTCCCAAATTGTAGTATGTCCAAGTTATCAAGACAATGCCACAAATTGCAAAAAATCAATAGAGAATACCTAGGACTGAATCTAGAAAAAGTGGAAGGAGAGAATGATAGAGCTTTGAATCACCTTTGCAATGCCATTGGAATCTCCAAAATCTAACAAAATGGTGTAAAGATCTGAGCTTAGCAGTCCAAATGCAAGTAGTGACTTAAAATAATTATAATTCCCACCCATAGAAAAATATGGAAAAATACTCTACATGGCTATGAAGTACATAGAAGCAGCTTTCCAATGATATCTTGTTTGTGAAAATATGATATCTTGGAAAAAATTTATGCTCTATTGAAAAAAAATTCCTTGTTGAGGGGTGTAAGCTAAATAGGTGCAAAAAGCAAACACCTAGGGCAAAAAAAAATTCAGCCCCTAGGTGCAAATAGGATTGCAAGGATGAGTTGTGTGCAAAAAAAACTCACCACTAGGGTTGACAATGGTGGGGTTGTGGTCGAGTGGTGATGAGGCGATACCAACAGTGGCTCCTCCTCCCTGCTATAACTTCTACTCAAGAATAGGACCTCAACCAATGAAGAGGGGCTTGGAGTATGAATAGAAAATAAAGGAAACTTTGGTTGATGTAAAAGGCTTCCACAATGGATAGACAGCAAAAAACTTGGGATGAACTATACTACCCCCTTGTTGCTGATACTCTTTGCTACTATTTGTTACTCTTATGTGTTAGTGTGATATTGGGTTGTGATGGTGATTAGTTCACCGACTTGGTGTGTGTGGATGCATGGTTTAGTTGATTGCCACATTTGACGTTATTATGATGATTTATGATACTTTATGTGGTGTTTAGATTATTTGATTATGCAATGGTTTTTCCTTAATATTATATATGTCAACGTTGTGATTCTATGAAGTTTAATTTGTTTTCAGTAATACATTGTGATGCAATGGTTTAGTAATTAGTTTATGATGTGATCAGTTAGTTAGCAATGTTACTTTACATATAATGTTGTATTTGTTAGTTTAGCTTTGGTAAGAGGATATGTAGCACCACTTGTTTACGAGTGCCCTGCTACACTGCAATTCTTTCTCATGAAATGATGTTTTCAATTATATATATGTGTGTGTGTGTGTTACTTGATGTTTATTTGTATGTAGGATTTGCAGGAATAAAGTCTCAATTCCACCTGCTTTGGCAGGATAGGGTGGGCATTAAATTAACCTAACGGGTACAATGTTGAAAAAGCGAGTTGATAAGGAAGTGTGCCCATCCCAAGTCTGTCATCTCATTGTCAGTTTGTTGTGTCATGATTGACGTTTTGTCCTTGTCGTTGTGTAGTTTGATTGTTTGATTAATTATTTTATTTATGGTTAGTGGTTATTTAATTAATCTTTATTTTATAAGATTAATTAATGTTGTTTCATTGCTTTGATTAAATTGTAAAATAGTAAAACATTGAATTTTAAATATATTGTAAATTTAAAAAGTTATTTAATCAATTAAAATGTAAGTAATTAAAATAAATAAATAATGATGATGATAATTATATATTAGGTTTTTCCTAATATTAATTAGGAAATATGTAGAGAATATCTTGTGAAAATAATTAATTTTTAATTAAAATTGTGAGATAAGTGTGTGCTTTTAAAAATCAAGAAAAGAACCAATGATTGAAAAGGATTTTTGAGGAAAAAGATGATGAGCTTTATTTATTATTATTTTATTTTAATTGTACGAAAGTTTTAGACACACAGAAGGTTTTTTTCTGATTTTTTTTTTTGTCTGATAAAGAAAAGAAAGGATAGGTTTTTGTTTTGGGCTTCTAGGTGAAATTTGTTCTATAAGAAAAGATTAAAATAAGAGATTGATTTAGAATGAAGTTGAGGAAAGGAAACCTGAGAAGAAACTGCAGAGGGGATTCTACTTGCAAGAAGGAAGAAAGCTATTGGGTTTGGATCCTACATCGAACGAAGGACTCCAGGTTCCCTAAAACTTATTGTTTTCTTCTTTTGATTTTGTAAACAAAATTTTGTCTGCCATGTTTTGAAAATAAATTTCTCTATGTTTTGAAAAAAAAATGGGTTTTCTGTGATTGAGAATTTGATTGCTAAACTTTTGAATTCCTTTGTTGAAAACTACAGTTAAACCCTCTGAAATTTCTTCAATAAAATCTAACTTGATAAATTATTGTTTGGAAAGAAAATCATTGTTATTATTATGTTGAATTTACTTTGGAAATAAAATCATTTTGTGAATTCATTGAAATCGCATGCCCAGATATTTATTGGGTCTAATTATAAAAAAAATGATTATATTAATCTCTTTGAATCTCTTGCTGCGAATATATATATATAAATAATATATATACCATTCTTTTTAAATACATACATAGATCAATTTATATTTCGAATTTCAAAGTTTATAGAATAAATTATTCTATGAAAATACAATTTCAAATTCCATGTTTTCTTTTAGTTGAAACCAGAATTTAAAAAAAAAATTACAAATAAAAGAATTTAAAAAAAAAAATTATATATGAAATTTTTGGGAGGAGTGGTTAGTGGGTATTGTACTACCCCCGATCCGAATACTCGGCCGCACGCAGCCATACCCGGCTATGAACAGTAGCCGAGGGTTGTTGTCCATAGCTGAGTGGGTTTGTGGCCCTGGCAACCTTGTGGTACATAGTATCACAAGCAGTTGTGGTACTATGTACCACAGCCAGTGGGGGGGAAACATGTTAATAAATGTTTTTTTTTTTTTAAAGAAATTAAATTCATTTTAATTTTTAATTTTTTTAATTTGATTTTGTTTTATAATATATTTATATATATCTTTGTGTGTTTTTAAATTTATTTTGTAATATAAAGGTAGTTTTTATAATATGTTTTAAATGTAATGATTTTAATATATATGTTTTATTTTATATATATATACATATATATGTATATACACATAAAAGTGTATATACATATATATTTGTTTATATATATAAAAGACGTTATATGATTGTGATTATGAATTTAATATGATAATTTTGAGATAATTGCAATGCTAAAGTGTAGTTGAGAGAATTAGAGATAAATTATGTGTTTTTGATTAAATTGAATGTTCTCAAGTAATTGATTTATAAAGTTGGCAAAATTTATTATGCTCTGAAATGAGTTGTGTGGTGTTGTTTTGTGTAAATTGCTTTCTCTTGAGACTAGTCATTGAGTCAATTATGGTTTTATTTTCTTCAGGTTTATGTCTTGTGGGAAAACCCTAGAGTTAGCTTATCCTATTATAGGAACTTAAGTTGTTGATTAGGACTTCTAGGGGTAGGAATAATAATGTGTAATTGTGATCTTGTATTTTGATGCTTGGCCTATGTGTTGACCATGGTTGTGATTTAGTTTGCACTTAGATCGTACCATTTTATGGATGTGTTTCATATGTTTTGGTGAGATGGTTATGCCTTGCAGAGGATCCATTTGATTTGTTTAGTGTTTCTTGTGATACAATCCTTTCATGTTGAGTGTTTAGAGAGAGTGGCTCTAAGTGGGGCGGATGCACAAAGGGGTTGTTAGGGTAACCCACATTGAGTTAGAGTAATTAGTAATAACCTAAGTAATTGATCATGGGTGGGGTTTAAACATTAATAAGATAATTATGATGCCTCCTCCACCTGTTAGATCTATCATAGACTAAAGGGGACCGAGAAGGCCCTGGTTGGCAAGATCATTGCCTTGTCTTCATGAGAGGTTCACGATTCTATATGAGTAACCCTATGGAGTGGTGCCTTGAGATAGGCTGTTAGGAGAACCATAGATGGAGGTGGCACCTTGAGCTAGGTTATCTAGATAATCCATGTATAGATGGCAGTGGCACCTTGTGATAGGTTGTCTGGATAATCCATATGAAACCATGTGATGACACTCTCCTCTAACAATCCATTTGTGTTGTCTTATTGGAGTCCTCTAGAAATAGTCTTTTGATATTATGACTTGAGATTTATTGATGATCTGTTTCGTGAATTATTGTTGTATTATTTGGAAAGTGATTTATTGTTATGTTTTGAAAGTGGTTTATTGTTATGACTTTTGGTGATTTTGTTTAGTTTTCAATGGGATCTAGTGATATATGTTATCTTGTCTGGTGTTAGTCTTGTGTTACTATTAGATGTGCTTGGTCAGGGATCCTTCCTTGTCTACTCCCAGCATGGGAGTGGTTGGGTGGAACGTGCTTCACACCCCATTGGGTTCCCTTTGGATGCAGTTGTATCTTTCATTGCAGGTTTTTGGCAGATGTTGTTGATCCAGGATTCAAATGCTCCTGATGTGTATTTGTGCTACTGATCTATTCCATATATTGATGTATCTCTTCCACATGTGTTGGGAAGACCTTGATGTAATTTTATTATATGTTCATTATGTTGTTCTATCAGATCGATGAAATGTATATTCAAGCCATGAAATCATTCGTGAACTATCATTTATAATTATTGATTATGTTGTGTTGTATCTGTCGAAATATATATACTTTATATCTTGATCATTCATTTATTACAATATGTATGTATGGTTTTATTTGGTATATTCACATTTTTCTTGATATAGTCAATGAACATTTTAATTGATGTCATGATGATTGGATTTACATAATTGTATATATAATTTGTAATCCATTATCTTTTGAAAGGTTATTTTAGTTATGTCACCTCGTGTACCCCAAGGGATTTAGTTGTGCAACTTAGAACATTGTTATGTTAGAATACCTAAGTACATTTCTTATGTTCTTTTAAAAAATAAAATTATTGCATTTTTATTTGTTGCTTTGGGGTTTGTGCAGTGGGGCGTTACAGCTTGGTATCAAAGCCAAGGTTGCTAACACTTGGGTCTTTGGGTAGTTTATGTCTGTTAGGAAGCCTTTGTGTTAACTCTTCATCTTACATAACTCTAATTGTTGTGCAGGATCATGCCTCAAGGTAGAGTTCATGGCCAAAGAAGAGGCCAAGGTGGTGGTCATAGAGCCAACCGCCAGAGTCCATCACCACTGAGTTCCCATGGATGAAAGCATGAGGAACAACAGAGTCCTCAACACACTCTATCAAGTGGTGGTCAAAACCTAGAACAACTTGGTCTAGATGGATAGTTGTAGCACCTTCTGGGGAATATTCTTGACCAGTTGGGACCCAAGCCGGAGTAGCTATAGGTCAAGAGAGAAAGGGAAAGGTCAGCGAAGGGAAGGGAAGTAACCGTAGATTAGAATGCAGTGATAGCAGGTCATATGAGAGACTTGATGAGAGCACACCTGCCTACATTCAATGGTTCTAGAGGAGGGCTAGGAGCGGAAACATGGTTAATTGATTTGGATCAATGCTTTGTAATGCACCCCTATGGTAACAATACCAAAGCTCAGTGTGCAGTCATGCATCTAAGAGGATTCACATCCAGTCTGTGGTGGCTAGAAGAGAAAAAGTTACATTTGGATATCAGCATGGTCACATAGGAGTTATTTCTAGACAGGTTCAGGGCTTGCTTCCTTTCATATCATTGGAGGCAACATAGGGTAGATCAATTTCATGACCTTAGGTAGATGTTGATGTTCATTGAATAGTATGAGTGGCGATTCTATGAATTGAAATAGTATGCAGGAATCAGTCATGATGAGGGAATTTTGGTTCAACATTTTGTTTGGGGCTCAAATTCCTGAATCAGCAGTGGACTTAGAGTCTTCGAGCTGAAGACAATGGAGGTAGTAGTTGAGAAGGCTTGGTTAATAGAAGAAAATCTAGCTATAGCATTTAGAGGACACATAGGAGTTCAGATCGATAGTGCACCATCATCAAGTGTTTTTTCTCATGGAGGTCCGGTCATGGCTGTAGGGTCCTCTAAAGGCCATCAAGAACCCACTAAGGGTGAGTAGCAACAAAACTCCTAGTTGAGACTTGAGAATTCTCTGTCTCAGTAGGAAGATCCAAAGTTGGCAGCGTAATAGACCAGATCATTTTGTTCAGCTAGCACAAACCACTCAGTCGGCACCTTCACGAGGTAGCTTTCAGCAATTGAGTGAACCTTCTAGTGTAAGAGGTTTTGGGCAAGGAAAAGGCTACTTCTCATATGGGCAGCAGGGACATATTGCAAGGCAGTGTCCACAAGGGAGTACTACGGGTTATAGTCAGATACTAGCCACTTTTGAGTCAACGGTAGGCAATGCAGGTAGAGCATATCAGGTGTTTGCAAGTTTAGTAGGACCCAAGTGATGAGACTTCAGCGACTTGGGAGGGTGCGTCCCATATTAGAGAGGATTACCCATATTTAGTTACTAGCTTCCAGGAGTAAGCCATGTTCTAGGGGGGCGGATGTAATATCCCCATGTTGTTGATGCTCTTTGCTACTATTTGTTACTCTTATGTGTTAGTGTGATACTGGGTTGTGATGGTGATTAGTTCACTGACTTGGTGTGTGTAGATGCATAGTTTAGTTGATTGCTACATTTGACATTATTATGATGATTTATGATACCTTATGTGGTGTTTATATTATTTGATTATGCAATGGTTTTTCCTTAATATTATATATGTCGATGTTGTGATTCTATGATGTTTAATTTGTTTTGAGTAATACATTGTGATGCAGTGGTTTAGTAATTAGCTTATGATGTGATTAGTTAGTTAGCAATGTTACTTTACATCTAATGTTGTATTTGTTAGTATAGCTTTGGTGAGAGGACAGTGTAGCACCACTCATTTATGGGTGACCTGCTATGCTGCAATTCCTTCTCACAAAATGATGTTTTTTATTATATGTGTGTGTGTGTGTGTGTTACTTGATGTTTATTTGTATGCAGGATTTGTAGGAATAAAGTCTTGGTTCCACCTGCTTCGGCAGGATAGGGGAAGTGTCCCTATCCCAAGTCCATCATCTCGTTGTGAGTTTGTTGTGTCATGATTGAGGTTTTTTCCTTATCATTGTGTAGTTTGATTTTTGATTAATTATTTTATTTATGGTTAGTGGTTATTTAATTAATCTTTATTTTATAAGATTAATTAATGTTGTTTCATTACTTTGATTAAATTGTAAGTTAGTAAAACATTGAATTTTAAATATATTGTAAATTTAAAAAGTTATTTAATCAATTAAAATGTAGGTAATTAAAATAAATAAATAATGATGATGATAATTATATATTAGTTTTTTCCTAATATTAAATTAGAAAATATGTAGAGAATATCTTGTGAAAATAATTAATTTTTAATTAAAATTGTGAGATAAGTGTGTGCTTTTAAAAAGCAAGAAAAGAACCAATGATTGAAAAGGATTTTTGAGGAAAAAGATGATGAGTTTTATTTATTATTATTTTATTTTAATTGTAAGGAAGTTTTAGACACAAAAGGTTTTTTTATGGTCTAATAAAGAAAAGAAAAGATAGGTTTTTTTTGGGCTTATTTGTGAAAGTTGTTCTATAAGAAAAGATTAAAAAAGAGATTGATTCAGAAAGGAGCTGAAGGAAGGAAACCTGAGAAGAAACTACATAGGGGATTCTACTTGCAAGAAGGAAGAAAGCTATTGGGTTTGGATTCTACATAAAATGGAGGACTCTAGGTTCCCTAAAACTTATTGTTTTCTTCTTTTGATTCTGTAAACAAAATCTTGTTTGCCATGTTTTGAAAATAAATTTCTCTATGTTTTGAAAAAATTAAAAAAGGGTTTTCTGTGATTGAGAATTTGATTGCTAAACTTTTGAATTCCTTTGTTGACTTGAGAAATTGTTGTTTGGAAAGAAAATCATTTTGTGAATTCATTGAAATTGCATGCCCAGATATTTATTGGGTCTGATTAAAAAAAAAATGATTATATTAATTGCTTTGAATCTCTTGCTGAGAATATATATATATATAAATAATATATATATATAAATAATATATATATATATAAATAATATATATACAATTCTTTTTAAATATGTATATAGATCAATGTATATTTCAAATTTTGAAGTTTATAGAATAAATTATGCTACGAAAATACAATTTTGAATTCCGTGTTATCTTTTAGTTGAAACTAGAATTTTTTTTTTAGAAAAATTATAAATAATAAAAAAAAAATTATTTATGAAATTTTTGGGGGGAGTGGTCGGTAGGTGTTGTACCACCCCCAACCCTAATACCTGGACACATGCAACCACACCCGACTATGCACAACATCCAAGGGTTGTTGTACAAAGTCGAGTAGGCTTGCGGCCCTGCCAACCTTGTGGTATTGTGTACCACGGGTAGTGGTGGGGAAAACATGTTAATAAATGTTAATTAAAAAAAAAATCATTATTTTTAAAGTTTGTTTTTAATTTGATTTTTTTTATAATAAATTTATATATATATATGTGTGTGTGTGTGTGTGTGTTTGTGTGTGTGTGTGTGTTTGTAAATTTATTGTGTAATATAAAGGTAGTTTTTATAATATGTTTTAAATGTAATGATTATAATATATATGTTTTATTTTATATATATATACATATATATGTATATACGCAAAAATGTGTATATATGTATATATATATTTAGATATATAAAAGATGTTATATGATTGTGATTATGAATTTAATATTATAATTTTTAGATAATTGCAATGTTAAAGTGTAGTTGAGAGAATTAGAGATAAATTATGTGTTTTTAATTAAATTGAATGTTCTCGAGTAATTGATTTATAAAGTTGGAAAAATTTATTATGTTCTGAAATGAGTTGTGTGGCGTTGTTTTGTGTAAATTGCTTTCTCTTGAGACTAGTCACTGAGTTGCTTATGGTTTACTTTTGTTCGGGTTTAAGTCTTGCGGGAAAATGCTAGAGTTAGCTTATCCTATTATACGAACTTAAGTTGTTGATTAGGACTTCTAGAGGTGGGAATACTGAAGTGTAATTGTGATCTTTTATTTTGATGCTTGGCCTGTGATTTGACCATGAATGTGATATAGTTTGCACTTGGATTGCTCCATTTTGTGGATGTGTTGTAACACCCCTCCATTTTTCTCTTTGATCGAACAGTGTTCTTCTATGATATGTTTTATTTATGTTGCATTGTGACTATGGAACTTGGTTAATTTAACCGCTATCTGTTAAGCGATGTAAACATTATATTTTGTTGCAATGGTACTTTATTTAGATGTTATTATTATTTCATGTTATGGATTACATTAGCAGGTATATAAATTACTAATGCTTTATGTTCTGATTATATCATTGATGATTAGATGAGTCAGTTAGTGACATTGTATTGGTGAAGGAGACGGGATCACATCACTCACATGCGAGTGCCCTGAGATTCCACGATTTCCTCTTCACGCTGTGTTTTAATATATTATATGCATGTTTTGACACTCATATTGTGTGCAGGATGCAGGTATGGGACATCGACTCCACCTAGTTTCACAGGTTTGAGCATGTCCATCGACCAACGGTATCAATTGGGAGATAGTAACTAGGATTTTTGTGTCAAACCATCACCTTAGCGATAGAGTGTCATCGGTCTTAGTTGGGTTCAGTATTTTATGTTGTTAGTTTCCCCATTTACTTTATATTTAAAATTGCAAGTTAAAAGTGATTAAATGACTTTTGAAATTTATAAATGTTGATTGTTTTTCCTTATTGAAATGTTGGAAAATTAGTGATTAATTAATTAATTTAATTTAATTAAAATAATCTAATTTTGAATTAGATTTATTTTATTGAATAATTAAATTAATAGGGATAAATTAAATCAATTTAGCTGTGTGGGCATTATTAGATATTTGGATTAAATCAGAAATAAGAAATATGTCTTATATTTAATTTTTTTTTAGAAATAAAGTTGAAAAAGAATTGAGAATGACATTATGAATTGTTGAATTCAATTTGGTTAAAAGAAAATTTAAATTGTCTCTTGGGTTGCAAATGTAATTTTAATTAAAAGATATTATGCAAATTTCATGTGAGAATAGAAATTGGTTGAAAATTGTAAAATAGAAAATATCTAAATTAGCAATAAATCTTGGTGGGTGAGTCCATTTTAGGGCTTTGACAAATATGGAGAAGGATGGGCATAAGGTAATGGTGGTTTTATTTTTTAAATTAAGTTTTAAAAATGGGGAGAGCAAATTTGCATGGAAATTCTTGCAAGAATTTGAAAAGAAAAGATTGAGGTTTTGGGTGAAGCTAAATTGGAAAAGGAAAGGGAAGATCTCCATTGTTGAAGCTTGCAAGTTGTGGAGAAAACACAAGGTTCTACTATTTTCTTCCTTTTTCTTCTCATTCTGAAAGAATGAAAACATAGTGGTAGTTTCTTTGAAAATTCATAAAAGAAAATGCTCTCTAATTTAGTAAACTTGTAGTTAGATTTGGAAAATTGAAACCAAACCAGAAATTTCTATCAACAAATAGAATGAAATTCAAGGAAACCTCCATTTGAGAATGAATTTTGGAAACCCTCTTATTGTTATTGGAAATAACTTCCTTTCTTGCAAAGTATTTGGTTTATTTGCTCAATTTGGACATGAAATGAAATCTAGGTATATATATGTTTGTGAATATATCCATGCATATCAATACATGGATATGTTCACAAATATATATATACAAATATATTGTATATATTTAATGAAACTTGTCTTTGGGTTAAACCTAGGAAAACCCCAACAAATTTTGGATTTTTGTCTTTGCTGTTTGATAAAAAAATGCAGAATAAAATAATAGTTTTATTTTATTTGTTGCAGTGAGGTGGGCGGCCAAACCCCACCCCACCGCCGCCGCAGCCGTGGGAGGCACACTGTGCGCTTGGCGCACAGGCCGCCGCCTATTGGAGGCGCACTGTGCGCTCGGCGCACAGGCTGCCGCTCGTGGGAAACGGCCCATGTGCTAAGCACACAGGCCGCCGCCCATGGCGGTGGTGGACTATGCGCTTGGCGCACAGGCTGCCACCCATGGCCGGGCCTGCGTGCCCTAAAAAGTGGCCGCAATTTTAATGTTTTAAATCTTTTTTTTTATTATTATATATTATGTTATTTAATATTTAAATAATATTATTATAATAATATATATATTATATATATATAATATAATATATTATTTATATATTTGATATTATTTTAATATTTAAATAATATAAATATAAATAATAAGATTATATATATATGTGTATATATAGTATATATGTTTATATTTAAATAGAGTGTAAGTTCAATCAAAGGGTTTTGATATGGAAATTAAAATAGATTTTTTTTTAGCAGATTGAAATAATTAAATAAATTAATGTTTTAGTAAAATTTATAGTTGTGTAATGAACAAAGCATCCTTAGTGTGAAATACGTTTTATTGAATAAAATAAATGTCTTGAATTAATTTATATGATGAAATTTGAATATCATAGTAAATCTAGAATATGAAAATCGATTTAAATATTAGTTAAATGATTTCAGTATTTGAAGGCTTGATTATGATTATAGATGTGGAATTAGAGTTAGTAAATGATGTGTTTGATCAAATGTTCTTGAATATTAAATGTTTGATGATGAAATTTAATGGTGAAATTCAAAATGGATGAATGGTTTTAAATCCTTTCAATTTGCAACTGTGAGTGATTGGATTTAGGAAATCTGAATATTAGTTTGCTAATTGCTTGAAATGCTTTTATTATTAATTCGTTCTTGTTCAAAGTGGGGAGTCTAGAGTAATTGTTGAAGTCTTCCAGATAATGGAGTTGTATCATGATGTGGGTTGTTCTTATGAGAGTCAGCTTGAGATGTGTCGTGGTTACACCTTGTTGTTACACCTGCTTATCATGAACGGGATTTGTGGTATGTCTTGGTCACCGCGTACTATGAATGAGTATGTGACCTTGTGTTAAGGTTGAAATTTGTTTTTTTTTTAGTTTGTGCATGTTTTCTACCCTTGGATGGGGGGGTTTTGTATCCCAGTGTTGTCAGTAGGAGAGTGGCCCTTTGTGGGGGTCCGACGCCTAAAGTGGTGTCAGGGTAACTCACCTAGGGTTTAATCAAGAGATAATTTAAAAGAATTAATTGGGAACTTCACACTAAAAAAGTTAAAGAATGCCTCTCTCATGGAACATGCATTGTTATGACTTGAGATGAGATGAGACGCATAGTTTTGCATGAGGGTCCGGCGCCAGTAGAGGCAAGCCAGAGTAACCCATGATGGGGGTCTGGTAGCCTAGGAAGGTTGAGCTAGGGTAACTCATGCAAGTTTATGTATGACACTCTCCCTATGTCAACAGTTAGTCAGTTATTGTGTGTTGTACAATGGCGTACTTGTTCTATGTAACCTGGAAGCAATGTATGGTCTTGTGAGTTTTCATACTGTGTTAAGTGATGTTGTTGGTAATTGAGTTGGTTTAGTTATGTTTAGCCTTTGTCTAGAGGTATTTGGTCTTGACCAGAAATCCTTGTTACTATCTCCTAGCATGGGGGGTGAGCCTTTGGGTTTCACTTGGTTGGGTGGAACGTGCACCTTACACCGTTGGCTTTGTTTGTGATAGTGTGGGTGAGACTTTCAAGTGGGAGAGCTCGTTGGATCCTGTTGCTCCTCTAGTTTTTTCATTTATGTTATTCTTGTATTTCTTTACCCCTCATTTGTATCGAGGTGGAAATTGTAATAAATTATCAGGTTTATTTGATTTACCTCATTCGGGGAATGAGTGATGTAATTATAATTTAAGCAATTGTTATTGGATATCGTGATGTATCAATTGGTCCTTGATGTTATATCATGTATGGAATGTATGTTCTTTAATTCCTTAATTGAATGATGTTATGTTTTCTTTCCTTGGTTGTTTAATTCGGGTTTAAGTAATCTTTGTCTTGTAGCCTTAGGGGATGTTTGCAAAGTATAGTGAACTTGTATGTTAATGTTCTTTAAAAAAAAAAAAATTGTTGCATTTGGTTAGTAAAGTGCAACTTCCCCTAGGGTTGCGTGGCGGGGCATTACATGTGTTTCATATGTTTTGGTGACATGGTTATGCCTCACAGAGTATCCATTTGATTGGTTCATTATTTCTTGTGATACAATCCTTTTGTGTTGGATATTTTGTGTTGAGTGTTTAGAGAGAGTAGCTCTAAGTGGGGGTCAATGCACAAAGGGGTTGTCATGGTAACCCACATAGAGTTACAATAATCAGTGATAACCTAAGTAATTAATCATGGGTGGGGTTTAAACATTAATAAGATTATTATGATGCCTCATCCTCCTGTTAGTGCTATCACAGACTAAAGGGGACTAAGAAGGCCATGGTTGGCAAGACTGTTGCCTTGTCTTCATGAGAGGTTAACGATTCCGCATGAGTAACCCTAAGGAGTGACACCTTGAGATAGGTTGTCATGAGAACCATAGATGGAGGAGGCACCTTGAACTAGGTTGTTTAGATAATCCATGTATAGATGGAGGTGGCACCTTGTGATAGTTTGTCTAGATAATCCACGTAAAACCATACAATGACACTCTCCTCTTAACATTCCATTTTGTTGTTTCATTGGAGTCCTCTAGAAGTAGTCTTTTGATATTACAACTTAAGATTTATTGATGATGTGTTTTGTGAATTATTGTTGTATTATTTGGAAAGTGATTTATTGTTATGTTTCGAGAGTGGTTTATTGTTATGAATTTTGTTGATTTATCATTGTTTAATTTTTAGTGGGGTCTAGTGATATTATGTTATCTTGTCTAGTTTTAGTCTTGTGTTACTATTAGATGTTCTTGGTTGGGGATCCTTCCTTGTCTACTCCCAACACGGGAGTGGTTGGGTGGAATGTGCTTCACACATCGTTTGGTTCCCTTTGGATGCAGTTGTATCTTTCATTGTAGGTTTATGGCAGATGTTGATCGAGGAATCAAATTCTCTAGATGTGTATTTGTGATACTGATGTATTTCATATATTTATGTCTCTCTTGCACGTGTGTTGGGAAGACCTTGATGTAATTTTTTTATATGTTCATTATGTTTTTCTTGTTATCACCTAAAATTGCACCCTTATTGAAACTTATGTTCAACACCTCAGTGTAACATTGGAAGACCTCTAAAGATGTGGGTTTCTTGCAGACAGAGGTCAACCTCCGAAGAAGGTCAGCTTCCTTTAGGTATCACTTAAACTAGCAATTATATAGGGGTAAAAGGAGAAGGAAATAATGTAAATGAAACTAAATTCTAAGGTGATACACCTGATTGATGAGGAATTATGAAATGAAAAAAAGATGAACATACACTAGGAAACTTAACTCCAACTATTTCACATACTCAACATAACTTCTTTTAGAATTATGCATCAATCTTAACAGGCTCGATCTACATACGCATCTTAGGAAGGAAAGGTAAATTTCACAACTTCACAGTATGAATGTAGACTAATAAAACATAGTTAAAGACTTGCATAATGAAAAGAAAGATATAGAAATGAGAGTAGTACAAACATGAACACTAGTTTCCAAGGTAAACTCTGTGTTATATTCCAGATTCAAGTTTAGTTACAAAAAACATACATTTAGTTGAGAAAGGATTCATAAAAATCACTAACTCTTTTGAGTGTATAATTTGAACTATCTACAAAAAGGTAAAAAATGCCTTATATATCAAAATGTGTCAGCCCCTTAGGGCTTACAAAATATCAGGGCTCAAAAATATCTGCCCCTTATATTTTTTGATTGAATTTCAAGTTGTACCCTGTGTATCCATGTTGGTGTGAAATATTTCCTTCAAGGGAATCCTTCTTGATCTTTATGCAACCACCACATTCACTTCTATTCCTCATGTAAATCTTTGAACCTCCTTGTTGACCGCCTTCAATGCTTCTGAGCTTAGAATAGATACACATTTTTTTTCATTCCATTGATGCTCTTCATCTTCTATTAGACTGCCATGGCTTGCTTTTAGATTTCCCTAATTGGTCGAGTAAACTCCACACAACTTCTTTGGGTGGTCAAAAACTCCTGTAGAATCGCATCTCAGCAAGACAATGAAAGTGTCTCATTGATGCGATTATACCCTTTTGAAGCTATTGGCATAACATGACACTATCGATGAGAGCTCTTATCAAGCTCGCAAATTCATACCGAAGTCAACTTTGTCATCACTCAAAACATTGGCAAGACACTACCGAGTCAACAGGATCTCATAGTGATGCCGGATCCTTCTACCCAGGCTCATTCTTTATCAGTCAGATCCTTCTTTGGTCAGCGAGACCTCTTGCCGAGCTTCCTCTTGTCTCCTTTTCATTTTCATTTTTCCATCTCCCCGAGCTCCTCTTCAGTCAGCAAGACTTTGAGTGTCGGTGAGACATTTTACCAAAGGAAAAACATTACCCTAAGGCCCTTCATCTTTGGCAGGAGTTGATTGATGTCACCCTGAATGCACTCCATTCTACTGAGCTCTTCATTTCTTTTGGCAAGACTTTGGAAAGTCAGGAATACTTCATAGCGAGGTCCCCTAGTAATACCAATACCCACTTTAGTCGCTAAGACCGCTTCATGTCGGCAAGACACTACTCCAATAGTTGGAAGCTACACCGATGTCTTTTATGTCAGGGAGACCCTCTGTTGGTCGGTGATACCTTCTGCTTTGTTGGATCCTTCTGCCAGAGTTGGTTCCCCTTCAGCAAGACTTAAGTTGGTCATTGAGACTTCATAGCGATGGCTTCAACTCTTGGAGATCTCCTTTGTTGTTGGTGAGACATTGGCTTGTCGGATAGACCTCTCGCTAGGCTCCTTATCTTTTGGTGATGAGTTACTTTCTCTTCAGTCAGGGAGACATTTCCATCTCTGTGAGACCTTAGAGTGAATTCTTCTACTCTTGGTGAGCTCATTGTGGTGAAACTACTTCCTTTGGCCAATATCACCTTCATTCTTGTCGGGGAGACATTTGTCGAGCTCATTGTTGTCACCAAAAGTTATACCGAAGACATTAATACCATCGGCGAGACATTCCATTCCTGCTAGGACTTTTTTCCAAGACTCTTTATTACTGTAGTGCCCTCCGTTTCGGTCGTCATTGATGTCAAGTAAGTAGTTGTTATTGGTAATGTCATGTCGTTGTGGTGATTTTATTATTTAATATAATTTTAAAGTTATGAAATAACATTAATAATATGCTGAGATTTGGTTAATAAAGTTAATTTAATTATAGGGTTACTTGCCTTATGTGGAATTAAATAAAGAATTTAATTATCTTTGGGAGTTGTTATTTAAAGTAATCAGATTGGATGAGGAAAGGTAATTATCATATAAAGATTAAATTCAATTAATAAATTTAAAGGTGAGAAAATATTAGAGATGATTAAATATTAAAATTTTACTTAAGTTTGAATGAAGGTTAAAATGGGAAAGGCTAGTAAAAGTTTGGTATCTAAGTATAATGGATAAGTTAATAATGTTATTATGGTAAGTAATGTGACAAAATAAATTTTAATAAAATATTATTAAATAAACCAAACTCGAATATCGTAATTAAGTAAATAAATAAATGAAATAAAATAAAATGAGAATTTATTATTACCTCTGTGTGAAATAAATAATAAGCACACAAAGAAATATTATTTGAATTGGAAGATTCGGTTATGGGAAGGTAAAAAAAAAGTTATTCGGTTGGGATTTCGTTTGGGATTGGTAACGGACCAAGAAAGAAATTAAGGGGGGGAGATAGAACAGAATCGACATTTTTTCTGGCAAGGAGATATCTCAAGGAATTTTTGCAGTGTGTGTGGAGTTTGGAAGAAGCGGGGACTGAAAATTTGAGGGACAATATCTCGATGTCAATACTTAGAGGAGCTACTTGTTAAAATCAGGTTCCATCTTCTTACTTTTGTTTGATTTTGGAAATAAAATAATTGATAAGGGAGACGTCCGGAAGATTTGAAAGTTTCCTTTTCTCTACAAATTATTATGTGCACTCTGTAAATATATAATGGGTACTTTCCTGAAGATTTATATATAAACCACCTGATCTTTCAGAATATTCGCTGCCTGCTATATGATTGGAGTTCGTGGGTTATAAGTCAGCATTCAATGTGAAATCCCTTTTTATTTGATAGGTTAATCTTAGATTGGAAATTTTGTTAGTTAGGTATCATAAATCAGTATTGGTCATGCAAATAATTCTAGAAATTGTGCAAACCTTAACGAACAAGTATTTCTGATAAAATGATTTTTCCTTTGCCTCTAATATCTCCTACCCCATAGCCACATCTGATCTGAATCTGCTCTGCTTGTGTGACTGCATGTTTTGTCGATACAACATTCTCTCTCCTAAGCCGTTACTTCCTTATTCTTGTGAGTATCTTTACGAGTTGAATCTCATGGCAGTTTGTGTGACCTCATTTCTGGTTGGTGTTTGTTTACCGGATTATGTGCATTGTAAAAGCTACCGAAGTTTTTAGGCGTGGCATACCGGAAAATGGCAATGAATCCTTATTACTTTGATAGGCCCTTTTAGCCAAGAGGGTGTTGGAAAGCTCTCGATTGATCAAATGGTTGACTTGTTTTTAGAAATCCCTTCTTTATTATTTTGTACAACGTTCACTAGTTGTGACATTTTTCGAATACCTGGTCTGATTCAAAACCTTCTTTAGGGGCTTCATCTAGCAGATAACAGCAAAAGTTGCACATTAATTCTCTTTCTCTTAAGTTACATTTTCTTTTGCACCTCACCTTTCTCCTTCAGTATTGCGGATAATATTTGAGATTTGATAAAATGCAAGTAGATGGCGATATTTCCAAATTCCAATATTCACTTTTTAATATACTCGGCAACCTGTCATAGTTACAACCTTTAGAGTTGAGGTACTGTACAGAATTAAAGAGCCTCTCTGGAATTCCTGGCAATTTAACACAGCTGCAAATTTTAGACTTGTGTTGGTTTAATTAATATCTTTGATTTCGTTATCAGCCTGTCTCAGCCGTGCACTGTTGAAGCATCATAGGAAGTTTAAAGATTTAGATAATATCTCAGATTTCATTGTCAAACTGTCTTATTGCTGTTATCTTATACTAGTTTGTGCGCCACATTCCTGTTGATCGTTGTTCTTAATTTGGCTTGGCTGGAAGTTGTTGTTATCATGAGGTTCTGATGTTTTGCCAATATGTCCTTGACCTTCTAAACTAACAAGCTGCGTTGAGAGGTATATCTAGGAGTTTTCTTTTATATTCATAAGGAACCTAGAGGGTAGAATTCCTATCACATCTTTGCATGATAGACTAGAGGTCTTACTTATAGGTTAATACACTCAGCTGAAATGCAAATAAGGTCATTGGAATGTTTTGTAAATTAGATAATAATAATAATTTGTAATTTAGATAATAATAATAAGGATACTTAAGTATTTTGGACTAGGGATATATATATATGTAATGAATAAAATTAATAGTTGTGTTAAGTAAGCACTTGAATAAGTTGAAGATAAAAGATTTCAATTAGGGCGTGTCCTTCGTTCTATGATGGTAAAATGGGTCTTTTTGTAGTTAGTTGTTTAAGATAAAAGTTGATTTATATTATTAGGGTGAAAAGGATTAGAAAAATATTATTTAGAGTATAAATTTGGTGCTACAATAAAATGATGAATTGAATTTTTGTAGAGAGATGAGTGAGTAAATAAAACATTTGGTCTATAGTACTCATAGGAATCATATTATAGGATACTTTTCCCTTAAATGTATTCCTTTTTGTTTAACTCATCATATAAGGTTTATTTTAATAAGAGATTTAATTTAAGACGAATTATACACACATGTTAAGCAATGGACTTATTAATATTTGGTTAATTGGAGATTATGTTTTATAGAGATTCTTTAGTAATGATTCTTTAGTAGGGTGCTTATAAGTTATGGGAGTATTCTTTAAGACTTTGTAATTAATGTGTTTATATTCAGAAAATGATTTATTTATAGGAGTTAGAAAATTAGATTTATTAGGTAGTTAAGTTATTGAGTAGGTTAGTAAAGTGATTAGAAAGAGAGTTTCCTTATGTTAATAGTCAGTATTTATTTGGGTAACTTTGGAATAATAAATATCTTCCTCTTTAATTTGAAATAAATAATTGCTTATTTTTATAGAGATTTAGTTAAATAAGTGAATTGAAGTAAATTAAGTTTAAAAGAAAATATATTAATGCATATATATAGGGTTTTAATGAAAGAATACATTTTTCCTATGTGAACTTATTGTGTAACATTGATAGATTAGTTTATTCTTACTTTGGTTAGTTCCAAGTGGAATAGTTAAATTACAAATAGTGAAAAGTAGAGTTTTGTATGTGCTTGCTCTGTGTAAGTAAAATTAGATGATTATGGAATATAATGAAAGTATAAATATTATGTTGCTTGAAGCAGAGGTAATTATAAATAAATAAAAATAAGATGAAATTTTTCTATGTGGTTATTATGTGAAAATTATTTTAAATTCATATGAGAAAAGAGTATTTTGGGCCTTCTTAGATAATTTATTGTGTTAAATGTTAAATGGTTTTACCTTTTTTGTTATCTAATGAGTGTGTGAATAATAATTATTTATCAAACTACTATGTGAAATAATTTATTAGTATCGTCACCTTAGGATTATAATAAAGTTGTAATTTATAGAATTGTCATCTTAGTATTACATTTTAAAGTTATAATTAGGATTCATATTAGACATTCGATGGAGTTGGTTATCTTTAAACGATATAGTTATTTTAAATATAATTATTTGTAGTAAATACTCTTTTAATTAAATTAAGTGGATACCTTAAAGTAAGTGATAAGAACATTGAAATAATGCCTAAATTAAAGGAATGTCTTTATGGTTATAAGGTGTGAGTGATTGTTGTTTTAAACAAAGTGTTTTGATTATTGGTTTAAGTGTTATGTAATTGTTTTAAGATGGGGGTGATTTGTGGGATATTTATGGAGATGTCTCGATGGCCTGTTCATTGTAAGTGTTTTATGATAGTGTTCTTCAAGGTTGATGTGTCTAATGGTCCTTGTATGTAATTATGTGTGTAAAATGGGAACCCGTATTATTGTTCATGATTGTTTTAATTTGTGTTTGGAAGAGTATGCTTGACAATTACTGTCTTGTGGCTTATAACATTAGATTATATCTTCACTCTGCAATATTGTGATATCCTTAAATGATGAAAATGTTTGATTGTTAGACTAATGTTCTTTTTAGATTGTTTCAAGTTACTTCTTATTGAATGAATGCATATATTATTAGAACATGTGGTTTTATGTATTCTTTTGATGTGACTTTTCATGAGTTGATTTTGGGTTGGAAATTTTCTCTCAATGTATGTTGCTATTCGTTGGGAACCCATATGTTTTCTTTTGCTCTCTACCTAAGTGGCAATTTGGTTAATGTTGTCTTTGTCTTGATTGACGGTTCTGCTTGAGTGTTAATGAGTCAAATTAAAAGTTCTTTGAGTTATGGGTATTCCGAGAGGAGAAAATAGAGGTTTCCCTTGGATTCCCGATTTAGTTCGTATCGAAGTTGTTGGTGTTGTTGAGTGGAGTTGTTGATCTTATTTTGATGCATTCCCTCATCATAATTGAATTGAAAATAGTTCTTCAAGGTTTTGTTTTTATTGTTGTCAGATTTTCATGGGTAACCCTAGTGTAACTTTATGAGAATCTTCCAGAGGTTTATTTTACTATTGGTTAATGTTCCTCCTTTTATGTGCCCTTGTTGTGGCAAGTGTTTGGGTTTCATGTTTTGAAAGGGTTGTACATGAATCGTTGAGATTTTGATTATGTATTTATGGCAAGATGGGTAATGCCTTGCATGCTTCTCTATTGTGATCTAATGTACTTTTTATGTTGTACAACCCTTGGATTTTGGTTTTATGTTTTGAGTGTCTAGAGAGAGAGAGTGGCTCTAAGTGGGTGGTCGGCGCACAAAGGGGCGCAAGGATAGCCC
Organism: Sequoia sempervirens; assembly: GCA_007258455.2. NCBI lineage: Eukaryota > Viridiplantae > Streptophyta > Pinopsida > Cupressales > Cupressaceae > Sequoia > Sequoia sempervirens. The sequence goes on from VDFB02270651.1 coordinate 366,442,433, forward strand.
TCGTTAGTGTGAAATTAATAAGTGATAATTTAAATAATTAACTAGGGGGTGGGTAGAATCACATTAAAAAGATAAATGATGCCTCATCCGCCTTTGAGTGCTACCACAGACTAAAGGGGATTGAGAAGGCCATGGTTGGCAAGATCGTTGCCTTGTCCTCATGAAAGGTTAACGGTTCCGCATGAGCAACCCTATGGAGCGGTACCTTGAGATAGGAAGCCTGGATAACCATAGATGGAGGCGGCTCCTAGCGCTCGGGATGCCTGGATAATTCATCAGTAGACGGAGGTGGCTCCTTGCGATAGTGGTAGCCTGGATAATCCATGTTAAGCCATGCGATGACACTCTCCTCTAACACTCCTTCTTATGTTGTTTCTTTGGAAATCCTCTGGAAGTGGGTCTTTGTCTTGAATTGATGGATCATAGTTGTTTTGAATTGATTTATGGACTTACCCTATTTTGATATTTGGTGTATTCTTTGGTCTTGTGTAAATCTTGTTGATAAATTGGGTCTCGACCTTGTACTCTTATGGTACTGTGATATGATGTTATTGTGTCGGTTAATGATCAACCTTTGGTTATTTGTTTGCTGGTTATTGCTTTGATTTATGTGATGAGATTTATGACTCTTGGATGTGGTTGATTATGTCATTGTAATTCCTGAGTGTTATGATAATTTTGTATGACGTTGAGTTTTGTGGTTCCCTGTTGGATGTTCTTGGTTGAGGTCTCTTTCTTGTTATCTCCTAGCACGGGGGGTGGGTCTTCGGACTCACATGGTCGGGTGGAACGTGCTAAGCACCCCATTGGGTCCCCAGTCGAGGATCGAGAGGTGCGGATTGGTGTTGTTGCAGTGACTCTAAAGTTGTATTTGTCTTGGAGCCCGTTATGACACTTTGTATTCATCTGTTTATTTGTATCATGCTTTCTTGCGTATGGTTTCCATTTATGTTTGGAAACACTTTTACATCATTGTACTTTTTGAACATTGTACTGTAATGAAATAGTAAACTTGGTGTGGATATTGATCATGGTAGTTGTTATTCAATGTGTTATATTAATCATGCATATGTTGTATTTATGTGCAGATGACTTCTTATCAATGAATTTTTCATGTATGTGTTATATTTGTTATTGTTAATGATTATATCTTTGGATTTTATTCTTTATTGATGTTGTATGGATCTAAGTCGCGTAATGACTCTTCGTGTACCCCAAGGGATGTATGTGTTAATGAATCTATTGAAATTCATGTTATGACTTAATGTGTATTACATGTAAGTTTTGTTTATTTAAAAAAATAAAAAATAAAAATTGTGCTGCAATTATTGTGTTAATGTCCTTTGGGGTTCGCACGGCAGGGCGTTACAACATTGGTATCAGAGCATAGGTTCATACACTGGGCACTATGTGTGCTCACTATGTAACCTTGCGCTTAGACCTGTGCGTCTTGAGTTTCACTTTTCTGTTGTCATTGTTGTGAACTTGAATTTCTTCTGTTAGATTGTGTCGGGTCGATGATGCAGGAAACTGATGGGAAAGGATAGGACCCTCGGTGTATTGCGCAATGCACCGGTATTCTTCCTGTCAGGGATGCGCTATGGACCCTTGAGTTTTAGTGTGATATGTTTCTTGGTGATGTGTTTTATTTGTGTGAATATGTCAAGTTTGTCTTTGAGTGATGAATTATGTTTTCTTGAATCTGTGAAGGTGCAAAATTTTGCCTTTTTGTTGAAATTGATGTGAGATTTGGTGTGGAATAATGGTTAACGTGGAGTTCTTTGGGTGAAAATTATGAGTTTTAACGAAAATGTGAGGTTTTGTAGAGAATTATTCTATGATTTTTAGCAGAATATGGTATTTTGAAGTTAAGATGCCACTTGAATGATTGGTACTAATGTGCAATGTTCTATGTTAGCTTTTGATTTATAGGAACTTGGCTTCAGAAAGCATAGTGACGAAGGTAATGTAATTGTAATATGAAGGTATAGGTACTTATAATGTCAAGTAGTAATTCATTGTGATATAGTAGATGGATCAGATTTATGGTTAGTATTCTTATGCAAATATTGTTTAACTAGTAAGAAGCAAACTATTTACGATTTATTAGAATTGTTTTGACTATTATGTGTGGTTAGTGGGAGGGACAGTGTGGTATCACTCCTCGCGAGTGCCCTACTATGCTGGGATTTCCTCTCATGATGTATTTGTGATATATATGTATTGTGCACAACGTTTGTTTTCATGCAGGATTGCAGGAAGTAAGTCTCGATTCCACCTGCATTGTCAGGACAGGGCGAGCATTATATACACCCAATGGGTTTGGCGTTGAACATAGGAGCGGACAAGAAAGTTTCCCCAACCTAGTTCGTCTTTTGTCCTAGTGTTTGATAAATTGGTCTGGTTGCTACCCCGTCATCATTTTTGTTTTGGTATCAATTCCTTATTGTTGGTTTGATAATTTTCGTTGCTTACTTGATGGTGTTTAATTGATGATTTGACTTGTGGTACGGATGTGCTTATGTTTGTTGATATTAATGTTAGTTTATGGTTTGTGCTTGAGCTCAACTTCCAGGAGTAAGTTGAAGCCTAGGGGGGGAGGATGTAGTGCCCTCCGTTTCGGTCGTCATTGATGTCAAGTAAGTAGTTGTTATTGGTAATGTCATGTCGTTGTGGTGATTTTATGATTTAATATAATTTTAAAGTTATGAAATAACATTAATAATATGCCGAGATTTGGTTAATAAATTTAATTTAATTATAGGGTTACTTGCCTTATCTGGAATTAAATAAAGAATTTAATTATCTTTGGGAGTTGTTATTTAAAGTAATCAGATTGGATGAGGAAAGGTAATTATCATATAAAGATTAAATTCAATTAATAAATTTAAAGGTGAGAAAATATTAGAGATGATTAAATATTAAAATTTTACTTAAGTTTGAATGAAGGTTAAAACAGGAAAGCCTAGTAAAAGTTTGGTATCTAAGTATAATGGATAAGTTAATAATGTTATTATGGTAAGTAATGTGACAAAATAAATTTTAATAAAATATTATTAAATAAACCAAACTCGAATATCGTAATTAAGTAAATAAATAAATGAAATAAAATAAAATGAGAATTTATTATTACCTCTGTGTGAAATAAATAATAAGCACACAAAGAAATATTATTTGAATTGGAAGATTCGGTTATGGGAAGGTAAAAAAAAAGTTATTCGGTTGGGATTTCGTTTGGGATTGGTAACAGACCAAGAAAGAAATTAAGGGGGGGAGATAGAACGAAATCGACATTTTTTCTAGCAGGGAGATATCTCAAGGAATTTTTGCAGTGTGTGTGGATTTTGGAAGAAGCGGGGACTGAAAATTTGAGGGACAATATCTCGATGTCAATACTTAGAGGAGCTACTTGTGAAAATTAGGTTCCATCTTCTTACTTTTGTTTGATTTTGGAAATAAAATAATTGATAAGGGAGACGTCTGGAAGATTTGAAAGTTTCCTTTTCTCTACAAATTATTATGTGCACTCTGTAAATATATAATGGGTACTTTCCTGAAGATTTATATATAAACCACATGATCTTTTAGAATATTCGCTGCATGTTATATGATTGGAGTTCATGGGTTATAAGTCAGCATTCAATGTGAAATCCCTTTTTATTTGATAGGTTAATCTTAGATTGGAAATTTTGTTAGTTAGGTATCATAAATCAGTATTGGTCATGCAAAGAATTCTATAAATTGTGCAAGCCTTAACGAACAATTATTTCTGATAAAATGATTTTTCCTTTGCCTCTAATATCTCCTACCCCACAGCCACATCTGATCTGAATCTGCTCTGCTTGTGTGACTACATGTTTTGTTGATACAACATTCTCTCTCCTAAGCCATTACTTCCTTATTCTTGTGAGTATCTTTACGAGTTGAATCTCATGGCAGTTTGTGTGACCTCATTTCTGGTTGGTGTTTGTTTACCAAATTATGTGCATTATAAAAGCTACCGAAGTTTTTAGGCGTGGCATACCGGACAATGGCAACGAATCCTTATTACTTTGATAGGCCCTTTTAGCCAAGAGGGTGTTGGAAAGCTCTCGATTGATCAAATGGTTGACTTGTTTTTAGAAATCCCTTCTTTATTATTTTGTACAACGTTCACTAGTTGTGACATTTTTCAAATACCTGGTCTTGATTCAAAACCTTCTTTAGGGGCTTCATCTAGCAGATAACAGCAAAAGTTGCACATTAATTCTCTTTCTCTTAAGTTACATTTTCTTTTGCACCTCACCTTTCTCCTTCAGTATTGCGGATAATATTTGAGATTTGATAAAATGCAAGTAGATGGCGATATTTACAAATTCCAATATTCACTTTTTAATATACTCGGCAACCTGTCATAGTTACAACCTTTAGAGTTGAGGTACTGTATAGAATTAAAGAGCCTCTCTAGAATTCCTGGCAATTTAACACAGCTGCAAATTTTAGACTTGTGTTGGTTTAATTAATATCTTTGATTTCGTTATCAGCCTGTCTCAGCCGTGCACTGTTGAAGCATAATAGGAAGTTTAAAGATTTAGATAATATCTCATATTTCATTGTCAAACTGTCTTATCGCTGTTATCTTATACTAGTTTGTGCACCACATTCCTGTTGATCGTTGTTCTTAATTTGGCTTGGCTGGCAGTTTTTGTTATCATGAGGTTCTGATGTTTTGCCAATATGTCCTTGACCTTCTAAACTAACAAGCTGCATTGAGAGGTATATCTAGGAGTTTTCTTTTATATTCATAAGGAACCTAGAGGGTATAATTCCTATCACATCTTTGCATGATAGACTAGAGGTCTTAATTATAGGTTAATACACTCAGCTGAAATGCAAATAAGGTCATTGGAATGTTTTGTAAATTAGATAATAATAATAATTTGTAATTTAGATAATAATAATAAGGATACTTAAGTATTTTGGACTAGGGATATATATATATATATGTAATGAATAAAATTAATAGTTGTGTTAAGTAAGCACTTGAATAAGTTGAAGATAAAAGATTTCAATTAGGGCGTGTCCTTCGTTCTATGATGGTAAAATGGGTCTTTTTGTAGTTAGCTGTTTAAGATAAAAGTTGATTTATATTATTAGGGTGAAAAGGATTAGAAAAATATTATTTAGAGTATAAATTTGGTGCTACAATAAAATGATGAATTGAATTTTTGTAGAGAGATGAGTGAGTAAATAAAACATTTGGTCTATAGTACTCATAGGAATCATATTATAGGATACTTTTCCCTTAAATGTATTCCTTTTTGTTTAACTCATCATATAAGGTTTATTTTAATAAGAGATTTAATTTAAGACGAATTATACACACATGTTAAGCAATGGACTTATTAATATTTGGTTAATTGGAGATTATGTTTTATAGAGATTCTTTAGTAATGATTCTTTAGTAGGGTGCTTATAAGTTATGGGAGTATTCTTTAAGACTTTGTAATTAATGTGTTTATATTCAGAAAATGATTTATTTATAGGAGTTAGAAAATTAGATTTATTAGGTAGTTAAGTTATTGAGTAGGTTAGTAAAGTGATTAGAAAGAGAGTTTCCTTATGTTAATAGTCAGTATTTATTTGGGTAACTTTGGAATAATAAATATCTTCCTCTTTAATTTGAAATAAATAATTGCTTATTTTTATAGAGATTTAGTTAAATAAGTGAATTGAAGTAAATTAAGTTTAAAAGAAACTATATTAATGCATATATATAGGGTTTTAATGAAAGAATACATTTTGCCTATGTGAACTTATTGTGTAACATTGATAGATTAGTTTATTCTTACTTTGGTTAGTTCCAAGTGGAATAGTTAAATTACAAATAGTGAAAAGTAGAGTTTTGTATGTGCTTGCTCTGTGTAAGTAAAATTAGATGATTATGGAATATAATGAAAGTATAAATATTATGTTGCTTGAAGCAGAGGTAATTATAAATAAATAAAAATAAGATGAAATTTTTCTATGTGGTTATTATGTGAAAATTATTTTAAATTCATATGAGAAAAGAGTACTTTGGGCCTTCTTAGATAATTTATTGTGTTAAATGTTAAATGGTTTTACCTTTTTTGTTATCTAATGAGTCTGTGAATAATAATTATTTATCAAACTACTATGTGAAATAATTTATTAGTATTGTCACCTTAGGATTATAATAAAGTTTTAATTTATAGAATTGTCATCTTAGTATTACATTTTAAAGTTATAATTAGGATTCATATTAAACAGTCGATGGAGTTGGTTATCTTTAAACGATATAGTTATTTTAAATATAATTATTTGTAGTAAATACTCTTTTAATTAAATTAAGTGGATACCTTAAAGTAAGTGATAAGAATGTTGAAATAATGCCTAAATTAAAGGAATGTCTTTATGGTTATAAGGTGTGAGTGATTGTTGTTTTAAACAAAGTGTTTTGATTATTGGTTTAAGTGTTATGTAATTGTTTTAAGATGGGGGTGATTTGTGGGATATTTATGGAGATGTCTCGATGGCCTATTCATTGTAAGTGTTTTATGATAGTGTTCTTCAAGTTTGATGTGTCTAATGGTCCTTGTATGTAATTATGTGTGTAAAATGGGAACCCGTATTATTGTTCATGATTGTTTTAATTTGTGTTTGGAAGAGTATGCTTGAGAATTAGTGTCTTGTGGCTTATAACGTTAGATTATATCTTCACTCTGCAATATTGTGATATCCTTAAATGATGAAAATGTTTGATTGTTAGACTAATGTTCTTTTTAGATTGTTTCAAGTTACTTCTTATTGAATGAATGGATATATTATTAGAACGTGTGGTTTTATGTATTCTTTTGATGTGACTTTTCGTGAGTTGATTTTGGGTTGGAAATTTTCTCTCAATGTATGTTGCTATTCGTTGGGAACCCATATGTTTTCTTTTGCTCTCTACCTAAGTGGCAATTTGGTTAATGTTGTCTTTGTCTTGATTGACGGTTCTGCTTGAGTGTTAATGAGTCAAATTAAAAGTTCTTTGAGTTATGGGTATTCTGAGAGGAGAAAAAAGAGGTTTCCCTTGGATTCCTGATTTAGTTCATATCGAAGTTCTTGGTGTTGTTGAGTGGAGTTGTTGATCTTATTTTGATGCATTCCCTCATCATAATTGAATTGAAAATAGTTCTTCAAGGTTTTATTTTTATTGTTGTCAGATTTTCATGGGAAACCCTAGTGTAACTTTATGAGAATCTTCCAGAGGTTTATTTTACTATTGGTTAATGTTCCTCCTTTTATGTGCCCTTGTTGTGGCAAGTGTTTGGGTTTCATGTTTTGAAAGGGTTGTACATGAATCGTTGAGATTTTGATTATGTATTTATGGCAAGATGGGTAATGCCTTGCATGCTTCTCTGTTATGATCTAATGTACTTTTTATGTTGTACAACCCTTGGATTTTGGTTTTATGTTTTGAGTGTCTAGAGAGAGAGAGTGGCTCTAAGTGGGTGGTCGGCGCACAAAGGGGCGCAAGGATAGCCCTCGTTAGTGTGAAATTAATAAGTGATAATTTAAATAATTAACTAGGGGGTGGGTAGAATCACATTAAAAAGATAAATGATGCCTCATCCGCCTTTGAGTGCTACCACAGACTAAAGGGGATTGAGAAGGCCATGGTTGGCAAGATCGTTGCCTTGTCCTCATGAAAGGTTAACGGTTCCGCATGAGCAACCCTATGGAGCGGTACCTTGAGATAGGAAGCCTGGATAACCATAGATGGAGGCAGCTCCTAGCGCTCGGGATGCCTGGATAATTCGTCAGTAGACGGAGGCGGCTCCTTGCGATAGTGGTAGCCTGGATAATCCATGTTAAGCCATGCGATGACACTCTCCTCTAACACTCCTTCTTATGTTGTTTCTTTGGAAATCCTCTGGAAGTGGGTCTTTGTCTTGAATTGATGGATCATAGTTGTTTTGAATTGATTTATGGTTTTACCCTATTTTGATATTTGGTCTATTCTTTGGTCTTGTGTAAATCTTGTTGATAAATTGGGTCTCGACCTTGTACTCTTATGGTACGGTGATATGATGTTATTGTGTCGGTTAATGATCAACCTTTGGTTATTTGTTTGCTGGTTATTGCTTTGATTTATGTGATGAGATTTATGACTCTTGGATGTGGTTGATTATGTCATTGTAATTCCTGAGTGTTATGATACTTTTGTATGACGTTGAGTTTTGTGGTTCCCTGTTGGATGTTCTTGGTTGAGGTCTCTTTCTTGTTATCTCCTAGCACGGGGGGTGGGTCTTCGGACTCACATGGTCGGGTGGAACGTGCTAAGCACCCCATTGGGTCCCCAGTCGAGGATCGAGAGGTGCGGATTGGTGCTGTTGCAGTGACTCGAGTTGTATTTGTCTTGGAGCCCGTTATGACACTTTGTATTCATCTGTTTATTTGTATCATGCTTTCTTGCGTATGGTTTCCATTTATGTTTGGAAACACTTTTACATCATTGTACTTTTTGAACATTGTACTGTAATGAAATAGTAAACTTGGTGTGGATATTGATCATGGTAGTTGTTATTCAATGTGTTATGTTAATCATGCATATGTTGTATTTATGTGCAGATGACTTCTTATCAATGAATTTTTCATGTATGTGTTATATTTGTTATTGTTAATGATTATATCTTTGGATTTTATTCTTTATTGATGTTGTATGGATCTAAGTCGCGTAATGACTCTTCGTGTACCCCAAGGGATGTATGTGTTAATGAATCTATTGAAATTCATGTTATGACTTAATGTGTATTACATGTAAGTTATGTTTATTTAAAAAAATAAAAAATTGTGCTGTAATTATTGTGTTAATGTCCTTTGGGGTTCGCACGGCAGGGCGTTACAACATTGGTATCAGAGCATAGGTTCATACACTGGGCACTATGTGTGCTCACTATGTAACCTTGCGCTTAGACCTGTGCGTCTTGAGTTTCACTTTTCTGTTGTCATTGTTGTGAACTTGAATTTCTTCTGTTAGATTGTGTCGGGTCGATGATGCAGGAAACTGATGGGAAAGGATAGGACCCTCGGTGTAGTGCGCAATGCACCGATATTCTTCCTGTCAGGGATGCGCTATGGACCCTTGAGTTTTAGTGTGATATGTTTCTTGGTGATGTGTTTTATTTGTGTGAATATGTCAAGTTTGTCTTTGAGTGATGAATTATGTTTTCTTGAATCTGTGAAGGTGCAAAATTTTGCCTTTTGTTGAAAATTGATGTGAGATTTGGTGTGGAATAATGGTTAACGTGGAGTTCTTTGGTGAAAATTATGAGTTTTAACGAAAATGTGAGGTTTTGTAGAGAATTATTCTATGATTTTTAGCAGAATATGGTATTTTGAAGTTAAGATGCCACTGAATGAATGATTGGTACTAATGTGCAATGTTCTATGTTAGCTTTTGATTTATAGGAACTTGGCTTCAGAAAGCATAGTGACGAAGGTAATGTAATTGTAATATGAAGGTATAGGTACTTATAATGTCAAGTAGTAATTCATTGTGATATAGTAGATGGATTAGGTTTATGGTTAGTATCCTTATGAGAATATTGTTTAACTAGTAAGAAGCAAACTATTTACGAGTTATTAGAATTGTTTTGACTATTATGTGTGGTTAGTGGGAGGGACAGTGTGGTATCACTCCTCGCGAGTGCCCTACTATGCTGGGATTTCCTCTCATGATGTATTTGTGATATATATGTATTGTGCACAACGTTTGTTTTCATGCAGGATTGCAGGAAGTAAGTCTCGATTTCACCTGCATTGTCAGGACAGGGCGAGCATTATATACACCCAATGGGTTTGGCGTTGAACATAGGAGCGGACAAGACAGTTTCCCCAACCTAGTTCGTCTTTTGTCCTAGTGTTTGATAAATTGGTCTGGTTGCTACCCCGTCATCATTTTTGTTTTGGTATCAATTCCTTATTGTTGGTTTGATAATTTTCGTTGCTTACTTGATGGTGTTTAATTGATGATTTGACTTGTGGTACGGATGTGCTTATGTTTGTTGATATTAATGTTAGTTTATGGTTTGTGCTTGAGCTCAACTTCCAGGAGTAAGTTGAAGCCTAGGGGGGGAGGATGTAGTGCCCTCCGTTTCGGTCGTCATTGATGTCAAGTAAGTAGTTGTTATTGGTAATGTCATGTCGTTGTGGTGATTTTATGATTTAATATAATTTTAAAGTTATGAAATAACATTAATAATATGCTGAGATTTGGTTAATAAAGTTAATTTAATTATAGGGTTACTTGCCTTATCTGGAATTAAATAAAGAATTTAATTATCTTTGGGAGTTGTTATTTAAAGTAATCAGATTGGATGAGGAAAGGTAATTATCATATAAAGATTAAATTCAATTAATAAATTTAAAGGTGAGAAAATATTAGAGATGATTAAATATTAAAATTTTACTTAAGTTTGAATGAAGGTTAAAACGGGAAAGGCTAGTAAAAGTTTGGTATCTAAGTATAATGGATAAGTTAATAATGTTATTATGGTAAGTAATGTGACAAAATAAATTTTAATAAAATATTATTAAATAAACCAAACTCGAATATCGTAATTAAGTAAATAAATAAATGAAATAAAATAAAATGAGAATTTATTATTACCTCTGTGTGAAATAAATAATAAGCACACAAAGAAATATTATTTGAATTGGAAGATTCGGTTATGGGAAGGTTAAAAAGTTATTCGGTTGGGATTTCGCTGGGATTGGTAACGGACCAAGAAAGAAATTAAGGGGGGGAGATAGAACGGAATCGACATTTTTTTCTGGCAGGGAGATATCTCAAGGAATTTTTGCAGTGTGTGTGGAGTTTGGAAGAAGCGGGGACTGAAAATTTGAGGGACAATATCTCGATGTCAATACTTAGAGGAGCTACTTGTTAAAATCAGGTTCCATCTTCTTACTTTTGTTTGATTTTGGAAATAAAATAATTGATAAGGGAGATGTACGGAAGATTTGAAAGTTTCCTTTTCTCTACAAATTATTATGTGCACTCTATAAATATATAATGGGTACTTTCCTGAAGATTTATATATAAACCACCTGATCTTTCAGAATATTCGCTGCCTGTTATATGATTGGAGTTTGTGGGTTATAAGTCAGCATTCAATGTGAAATCCCTTTTTATTTGATAGGTTAATCTTAGATTGGAAATTTTGTTAGTTAGGTATCATAAATCAGTATTGGTCATGCAAAGAATTCTATAAATTGTGCAAACCTTAACGAACAAGTATTTCTGATAAAATGATTTTTCCTTTGCCTCTAATATCTCCTACCCCACAGCCACATCTGATCTAAATCTACTCTGCTTGTGTGATTGCATGTTTTGTCGATACAACATTCTCTCTCCTAAGCCATTACTTCCTTATTCTTGTGAGTATCTTTACGAGTTGAATCTCATGGCAGTTTGTGTGACCTCATTTCTGGTTGGTGTTTGTTTACCAGATTATGTGCATTGTAAAAGCTACCGAAGTTTTTAGGCGTGGCATACCGGACAATGGCAACAAATCCTTATTACTTTGATAGGCCCTTTTAGCCAAGAGGGTGCCCGAAAGCTCTCGATTGATCAAATGGTTGACTTGTTTTTAGAAATCTCTTCTTTATTATTTTGTACAATGTTCACTAGTTGTGACATTTTTTGAATACCTGGTCTTGATTCAAAACCTTCTTTAGGGGCTTCATCTAGCAGATAACAGCAAAATTTGCACATTAATTCTCTTTCTCTTAAGTTACATTTTCTTTTGCAGCTCACCTTTCTCCTTTAGTATCGCGGATAATATTTGAGATTTGATAAAATGCAAGTAGATGGCGATATTTCCAAATTCCAATATTCACTTTCTAATATACTCGGCAACCTGTCATAGTTACAACCTTTAGAGTTGAGGTACTGTACAGAATTAAAGAGCCTCTCTAGAATTCCTGGCAATTTAACACAGCTGCAAATTTTAGACTTGTGTTGGTTTAATTAATATCTTTGATTTCGTTATCAGCCTGTCTCAGCCGCGCACTGTTGAAGCATAATAGGAAGTTTAAAGATTTAGATAATATCTCATATTTCATTGTCAAATTGTCTTATCGCTGTTATCTTATACTAGTTTGTGCGCCACATTCCTGTTGATCGTTCTTCTTAATTTGGCTTGGCTGGCAGTTGTTGTTATCATGAGGTTCTGATGTTTTGCCAATATGTCCTTGACCTTCTAAACTAACAAGCTGCGTTGAGAGGTATATCTAGGAGTTTTCTTTTATATTCATAAGGAACCTAGAGGGTAGAATTCCTATCACATCTTTGCATGATAGACTAGAGGTCTTACTTATAGGTTAATACACTCAGCTGAAATGCAAATAAGGTCATTGGAATGTTTTGTAAATTAGATAATAATAATAATTTGTAATTTAGATAATAATAATAAGGATACTTAAGTATTTTGGACTAGGGATATATATATATGTAATGAATAAAATTAATAGTTGTGTTAAGTAAGCACTTGAATAAGTTGAAGATAAAAGATTTCAATTAGGGCGTGTCCTTCGTTCTATGATGGTAAAATGGGTCTTTTTGTAGTTAGTTGTTTAAGATAAAAGTTGATTTATATTATTAGGGTGAAAAGGATTAGAAAAATATTATTTAGAGTATAAATTTGGTGCTACAATAAAATGATGAATTGAATTTTTGTAGAGAGATGAGTGAGTAAATAAAACATTTGGTCTATAGTACTCATAGGAATCATATTATAGGATACTTTTCCCTTAAATGTATTCCTTTTTGTTTAACTCATCATATAAGGTTTATTTTAATAAGAGATTTAATTTAAGACGAATTATACACACATGTTAAGCAATGGACTTATTAATATTTGGTTAATTGGAGATTATGTTTTATAGAGATTTTTTAATAATGATTCTTTAGTAGGGTGCTTATAAGTTATGGGAGTATTCTTTAAGACTTTGTAATTAATGTGTTTATATTCAGAAAATGATTTATTTATAGGAGTTAGAAAATTAGATTTATTAGGTAGTTAAGTTATTGAGTAGGTTAGTAAAGTGATTAGAAAGAGAGTTTCCTTATGTTAATAGTCAGTATTTATTTGGGTAACTTTGGAATAATAAATATCTTCCTCTTTAATTTGAAATAAATAATTGCTTATTTTTATAGAGATTTAGTTAAATAAGTGAATTGAAGTAAATTAAGTTTAAAAGAAAATATATTAATGCATATATATAGGGTTTTAATGAAAGAATACATTTTTCCTATGTGAACTTATTGTGTAACATTGATAGATTAGTTTATTCTTACTTTGGTTAGTTCCAAGTGGAATAGTTAAATTACAAATAGTGAAAAGTAGAGTTTTGTATGTGCTTGCTCTGTGTAAGTAAAATTAGATGATTATGGAATATAATGAAAGTATAAATATTATGTTGCTTGAAGCAGAGGTAATTATAAATAAATAAAAATAAGATGAAATTTTTCTATGTGGTTATTATGTGAAAATTATTTTAAATTCATATGAGAAAAGAGTATTTTGGGCCTTCTTAGATAATTTATTGTGTTAAATGTTAAATGGTTTTACCTTTTTTGTTATCTAATGAGTGTGTGAATAATAATTATTTATCAAACTACTATGTGAAATAATTTATTAGTATCGTCACCTTAGGATTATAATAAAGTTGTAATTTATAGAATTGTCATCTTAGTATTACATTTTAAAGTTATAATTAGGATTCATATTAGACATTCGATGGAGTTGGTTATCTTTAAACGATATAGTTATTTTAAATATAATTATTTGTAGTAAATACTCTTTTAATTAAATTAAGTGGATACCTTAAAGTAAGTGATAAGAACATTGAAATAATGCCTAAATTAAAGGAATGTCTTTATGGTTATAAGGTGTGAGTGATTGTTGTTTTAAACAAAGTGTTTTGATTATTGGTTTAAGTGTTATGTAATTGTTTTAAGATGGGGGTGATTTGTGGGATATTTATGGAGATGTCTCGATGGCCTGTTCATTGTAAGTGTTTTATGATAGTGTTCTTCAAGGTTGATGTGTCTAATGGTCCTTGTATGTAATTATGTGTGTAAAATGGGAACCCGTATTATTGTTCATGATTGTTTTAATTTGTGTTTGGAAGAGTATGCTTGACAATTACTGTCTTGTGGCTTATAACATTAGATTATATCTTCACTCTGCAATATTGTGATATCCTTAAATGATGAAAATGTTTGATTGTTAGACTAATGTTCTTTTTAGATTGTTTCAAGTTACTTCTTATTGAATGAATGCATATATTATTAGAACATGTGGTTTTATGTATTCTTTTGATGTGACTTTTCATGAGTTGATTTTGGGTTGGAAATTTTCTCTCAATGTATGTTGCTATTCGTTGGGAACCCATATGTTTTCTTTTGCTCTCTACCTAAGTGGCAATTTGGTTAATGTTGTCTTTGTCTTGATTGACGGTTCTGCTTGAGTGTTAATGAGTCAAATTAAAAGTTCTTTGAGTTATGGGTATTCCGAGAGGAGAAAATAGAGGTTTCCCTTGGATTCCCGATTTAGTTCGTATCGAAGTTGTTGGTGTTGTTGAGTGGAGTTGTTGATCTTATTTTGATGCATTCCCTCATCATAATTGAATTGAAAATAGTTCTTCAAGGTTTTGTTTTTATTGTTGTCAGATTTTCATGGGTAACCCTAGTGTAACTTTATGAGAATCTTCCAGAGGTTTATTTTACTATTGGTTAATGTTCCTCCTTTTATGTGCCCTTGTTGTGGCAAGTGTTTGGGTTTCATGTTTTGAAAGGGTTGTACATGAATCGTTGAGATTTTGATTATGTATTTATGGCAAGATGGGTAATGCCTTGCATGCTTCTCTATTGTGATCTAATGTACTTTTTATGTTGTACAACCCTTGGATTTTGGTTTTATGTTTTGAGTGTCTAGAGAGAGAGAGTGGCTCTAAGTGGGTGGTCGGCGCACAAAGGGGCGCAAGGATAGCCCTCGTTAGTGTGAAATTAATAAGTGATAATTTAAATAATTAACTAGGGGGTGGGTAGAATCACATTAAAAAGATAAATGATGCCTCATCCGCCTTTGAGTGCTACCACAGACTAAAGGGGATTGAGAAGGCCATGGTTGGCAAGATCGTTGCCTTGTCCTCATGAAAGGTTAACGGTTCCGCATGAGCAACCCTATGGAGCGGTACCTTGAGATAGGAAACCTGGATAACCATAGATGGAGGCGGCTCCTAGCGCTCGGGATGCCAGGATAATTCATCAGTAGACGGAGGTGGCTCCTTGCGATAGTGGTAGCCTGGATAATCCATGTTAAGCCATGCGATGACACTCTCCTCTAACACTCCTTCTTATGTTGTTTCTTTGGAAATCCTCTGGAAGTGGGTCTTTGTCTTGAATTGATGGATCATAGTTGTTTTGAATTGATTTATGGACTTACCCTATTTTGATATTTGGTGTATTCTTTGGTCTTGTGTAAATCTTGTTGATAAATTGGGTCTCGACCTTGTACTCTTATGGTACTGTGATATGATGTTATTGTGTCGGTTAATGATCAACCTTTGGTTATTTGTTTGCTGGTTATTAAGCTGGATTTGCGCATTTATTCTGGCGACTCTCGGATGTATTGATTGCGTCATTGTAATTCCCTTTGGAGGTTAAGATAATTTTGCATGACGCTGAGCCTTTGGTGGTTCCCCCGCTGGATGTTCTTGGTTGAGGTCTCTTGGTTATCTCCCCAGCACTCCAGTGGCCTCGGACCGGCTACGGTCGGTGGACCGCTAAGCACCCTAATGGGTCCCCAAATGAGACTGAGGCGCGGATTGCGCTAAGCTGCTGACTCTAAAGCCGTACTCTTGTCTCTGGATTCGCTATGACACTCTATTCATCCCGCTTTCATTTGCATCAGCTCTCGCATGGCCTAATTTCATGCCTGTTCACCTTACATCATTGTACCCTTTAAACATTGCAATCAGAAATGAAATAAAACCCGGTGACATTGATCATGGCAGTTGCTATTCAACGTGCCATTAACTGCCATGCCGTACTATACGACTTCCATCACCTAATCCTTTCATGCATGCGTTGGTTACCTTGTTACTGTTAACGATTATATCTTGATCTTTTATCTTTTACTGGATGTTGCATGACCAAGTCACAGAATGACCGCGGTAACCCTAAGGGATGTATGTGTTAATGAATCTAATTAATTGAAATTCGTGATATGACTTGATGTGTATTACATGTATGTTATGTGTATTTAAAAAAAAAAAATTATGCTGTAATTATTGTGTTAATGTCCTTGGTTCTGCATCAAGCAGGAGCAAGCATAACATTGGTATCGAAAGCATAGTTCATATTAATCGGGCAATTCATGTGCGCCCTCACCTCATGTAACCTTTGGGCGCTTTAGACCTCGTAAGGCCTTGAGTTTCACTTTTCCGCTGTCATTGTTGTGGAACTTGAATCTCTTCCTCGTTGACCGCGCCCAAATCCAATACGGTGAAAACCGGGATGGAAAGGATAGGACCCTCGTGCATTGCTAAGGCGAATGCACCCAGATTCTTCCCTGGCCGTGGATGCTACTTACGGAACCTCGGAGCCTTGAAGTGTGATATGTTTCTTGGTGATGTGTTTTATTTGTGTGAATATGTCAAGTTTGTCTTTGAGTGATGAATTATGTTTTCTTGAATCTGTGAAGGTGCAAAATTTTGCCTTTTTGTTGAAATTGATGTGAGATTTGGTGTGGAATAATGGTTAACGTGGAGTTCTTTGGGTGAAAATTATGAGTTTTAACGAAAATGTGAGGTTTTGTAGAGAATTATTCTATGATTTTTAGCAGAATATGGTATTTTGAAGTTAAGATGCCACTTGAATGATTGGTACTAATGTGCAATGTTCTATGTTAGCTTTTGATTTATAGGAACTTGGCTTCAGAAAGCATAGTGACGAAGGTAATGTAATTGTAATATGAAGGTATAGGTACTTATAATGTCAAGTAGTAATTCATTGTGATATAGTAGATGGATCAGATTTATGGTTAGTATTCTTATGCAAATATTGTTTAACTAGTAAGAAGCAAACTATTTACGATTTATTAGAATTGTTTTGACTATTATGTGTGGTTAGTGGGAGGGACAGTGTGGTATCACTCCTCGCGAGTGCCCTACTATGCTGGGATTTCCTCTCATGATGTATTTGTGATATATATGTATTGTGCACAACGTTTGTTTTCATGCAGGATTGCAGGAAGTAAGTCTCGATTCCACCCGCATTGTCAGGACAGGGCGAGCATTATATACACCCAATGGGTTTGGCGTTGAACATAGGAGCGGACAAGAAAGTTTCCCCAACCTAGTTCATCTTTTGTCCTAGTGTTTGATAAATTGGTCTGGTTGCTACCCCGTCATCATTTTTGTTTTGGTATCAATTCCTTATTGTTGGTTTGATAATTTTCGTTGCTTACTTGATGGTGTTTAATTGATGATTTGACTTGTGGTACGGATGTGCTTATGTTTGTTGATATTAATGTTAGTTTATGGTTTGTGCTTGAGCTCAACTTCCAGGAGTAAGTTGAAGCCTAGGGGGGGAGGATGTAGTGCCCTCCGTTTCGGTCGTCATTGATGTCAAGTAAGTAGTTGTTATTGGTAATGTCATGTCGTTGTGGTGATTTTATGATTTAATATAATTTTAAAGTTATGAAATAACATTAATAATATGCCGAGATTTGGTTAATAAATTTAATTTAATTATAGGGTTACTTGCCTTATCTGGAATTAAATAAAGAATTTAATTATCTTTGGGAGTTGTTATTTAAAGTAATCAGATTGGATGAGGAAAGGTAATTATCATATAAAGATTAAATTCAATTAATAAATTTAAAGGTGAGAAAATATTAGAGATGATTAAATATTAAAATTTTACTTAAGTTTGAATGAAGGTTAAAACAGGAAAGCCTAGTAAAAGTTTGGTATCTAAGTATAATGGATAAGTTAATAATGTTATTATGGTAAGTAATGTGACAAAATAAATTTTAATAAAATATTATTAAATAAACCAAACTCGAATATCGTAATTAAGTAAATAAATAAATGAAATAAAATAAAATGAGAATTTATTATTACCTCTGTGTGAAATAAATAATAAGCACACAAAGAAATATTATTTGAATTGGAAGATTCGGTTATGGGAAGGTAAAAAAAAAGTTATTCGGTTGGGATTTCGTTTGGGATTGGTAACAGACCAAGAAAGAAATTAAGGGGGGGAGATAGAACGAAATCGACATTTTTTCTAGCAGGGAGATATCTCAAGGAATTTTTGCAGTGTGTGTGGATTTTGGAAGAAGCGGGGACTGAAAATTTGAGGGACAATATCTCGATGTCAATACTTAGAGGAGCTACTTGTGAAAATTAGGTTCCATCTTCTTACTTTTGTTTGATTTTGGAAATAAAATAATTGATAAGGGAGACGTCTGGAAGATTTGAAAGTTTCCTTTTCTCTACAAATTATTATGTGCACTCTGTAAATATATAATGGGTACTTTCCTGAAGATTTATATATAAACCACATGATCTTTTAGAATATTCGCTGCATGTTATATGATTGGAGTTCATGGGTTATAAGTCAGCATTCAATGTGAAATCCCTTTTTATTTGATAGGTTAATCTTAGATTGGAAATTTTGTTAGTTAGGTATCATAAATCAGTATTGGTCATGCAAAGAATTCTATAAATTGTGCAAGCCTTAACGAACAATTATTTCTGATAAAATGATTTTTCCTTTGCCTCTAATATCTCCTACCCCACAGCCACATCTGATCTGAATCTGCTCTGCTTGTGTGACTACATGTTTTGTTGATACAACATTCTCTCTCCTAAGCCATTACTTCCTTATTCTTGTGAGTATCTTTACGAGTTGAATCTCATGGCAGTTTGTGTGACCTCATTTCTGGTTGGTGTTTGTTTACCAAATTATGTGCATTATAAAAGCTACCGAAGTTTTTAGGCGTGGCATACCGGACAATGGCAACGAATCCTTATTACTTTGATAGGCCCTTTTAGCCAAGAGGGTGTTGGAAAGCTCTCGATTGATCAAATGGTTGACTTGTTTTTAGAAATCCCTTCTTTATTATTTTGTACAACGTTCACTAGTTGTGACATTTTTCAAATACCTGGTCTTGATTCAAAACCTTCTTTAGGGGCTTCATCTAGCAGATAACAGCAAAAGTTGCACATTAATTCTCTTTCTCTTAAGTTACATTTTCTTTTGCACCTCACCTTTCTCCTTCAGTATTGCGGATAATATTTGAGATTTGATAAAATGCAAGTAGATGGCGATATTTACAAATTCCAATATTCACTTTTTAATATACTCGGCAACCTGTCATAGTTACAACCTTTAGAGTTGAGGTACTGTATAGAATTAAAGAGCCTCTCTAGAATTCCTGGCAATTTAACACAGCTGCAAATTTTAGACTTGTGTTGGTTTAATTAATATCTTTGATTTCGTTATCAGCCTGTCTCAGCCGTGCACTGTTGAAGCATAATAGGAAGTTTAAAGATTTAGATAATATCTCATATTTCATTGTCAAACTGTCTTATCGCTGTTATCTTATACTAGTTTGTGCACCACATTCCTGTTGATCGTTGTTCTTAATTTGGCTTGGCTGGCAGTTTTTGTTATCATGAGGTTCTGATGTTTTGCCAATATGTCCTTGACCTTCTAAACTAACAAGCTGCATTGAGAGGTATATCTAGGAGTTTTCTTTTATATTCATAAGGAACCTAGAGGGTATAATTCCTATCACATCTTTGCATGATAGACTAGAGGTCTTAATTATAGGTTAATACACTCAGCTGAAATGCAAATTCAAATGAAATTAGATAATAATAATAATTTGTAATTTAGATAATAATAATAAGGATACTTAAGTATTTTGGACTAGGGATATATATATATGTAATGAATAAAATTAATAGTTGTGTTAAGTAAGCACTTGAATAAGTTGAAGATAAAAGATTTCAATTAGGGCGTGTCCTTCGTTCTATGATGGTAAAATGGGTCTTTTTGTAGTTAGTGTTTAAGATAAAAGTTGATTTATATTATTAGGGTGAAAAGGATTAGAAAAATATTATTTAGAGTATAAATTTGGTGCTACAATAAAATGATGAATTGAATTTTTGTAGAGAGATGAGTGAGTAAATAAAACATTTGGTCTATAGTACTCATAGGAATCATATTATAGGATACTTTTCCCTTAAATGTATTCCTTTTTGTTTAACTCATCATATAAGGTTTATTTTAATAAGAGATTTAATTTAAGACGAATTATACACACATGTTAAGCAATGGACTTATTAATATTTGGTTAATTGGAGATTATGTTTTATAGAGATTCTTTAGTAATGATTCTTTAGTAGGGTGCTTATAAGTTATGGGAGTATTCTTTAAGACTTTGTAATTAATGTGTTTATATTCAGAAAATGATTTATTTATAGGAGTTAGAAAATTAGATTTATTAGGTAGTTAAGTTATTGAGTAGGTTAGTAAAGTGATTAGAAAGAGAGTTTCCTTATGTTAATAGTCAGTATTTATTTGGGTAACTTTGGAATAATAAATATCTTCCTCTTTAATTTGAAATAAATAATTGCTTATTTTTATAGAGATTTAGTTAAATAAGTGAATTGAAGTAAATTAAGTTTAAAAGAAAATATATTAATGCATATATATAGGGTTTTAATGAAAGAATACATTTTGCCTATGTGAACTTATTGTGTAACATTGATAGATTAGTTTATTCTTACTTTGGTTAGTTCCAAGTGGAATAGTTAAATTACAAATAGTGAAAAGTAGAGTTTTGTATGTGCTTGCTCTGTGTAAGTAAAATTAGATGATTATGGAATATAATGAAAGTATAAATATTATGTTGCTTGAAGCAGAGGTAATTATAAATAAATAAAAATAAGATGAAATTTTTCTATGTGGTTATTATGTGAAAATTATTTTAAATTCATATGAGAAAAGAGTATTTTGGGCCTTCTTAGATAATTTATTGTGTTAAATGTTAAATGGTTTTACCTTTTTTGTTATCTAATGAGTCTGTGAATAATAATTATTTATCAAACTACTATGTGAAATAATTTATTAGTATTGTCACCTTAGGATTATAATAAAGTTGTAATTTATAGAATTGTCATCTTAGTATTACATTTTAAAGTTATAATTAGGATTCATATTAAACAGTCGATGGAGTTGGTTATCTTTAAACGATATAGTTATTTTAAATATAATTATTTGTAGTAAATACTCTTTTAATTAAATTAAGTGGATACCTTAAAGTAAGTGATAAGAATGTTGAAATAATGCCTAAATTAAAGGAATGTCTTTATGGTTATAAGGTGTGAGTGATTGTTGTTTTAAACAAAGTGTTTTGATTATTGGTTTAAGTGTTATGTAATTGTTTTAAGATGGGGGTGATTTGTGGGATATTTATGGAGATGTCTCGATGGCCTATTCATTGTAAGTGTTTTATGATAGTGTTCTTCAAGTTTGATGTGTCTAATGGTCCTTGTATGTAATTATGTGTGTAAAATGGGAACCCGTATTATTGTTCATGATTGTTTTAATTTGTGTTTGGAAGAGTATGCTTGAGAATTAGTGTCTTGTGGCTTATAACGTTAGATTATATCTTCACTCTGCAATATTGTGATATCCTTAAATGATGAAAATGTTTGATTGTTAGACTAATGTTCTTTTTAGATTGTTTCAAGTTACTTCTTATTGAATGAATGGATATATTATTAGAACGTGTGGTTTTATGTATTCTTTTGATGTGACTTTTCGTGAGTTGATTTTGGGTTGGAAATTTTCTCTCAATGTATGTTGCTATTCGTTGGGAACCCATATGTTTTCTTTTGCTCTCTACCTAAGTGGCAATTTGGTTAATGTTGTCTTTGTCTTGATTGACGGTTCTGCTTGAGTGTTAATGAGTCAAATTAAAAGTTCTTTGAGTTATGGGTATTCTGAGAGGAGAAAAAAGAGGTTTCCCTTGGATTCCTGATTTAGTTCATATCGAAGTTCTTGGTGTTGTTGAGTGGAGTTGTTGATCTTATTTTGATGCATTCCCTCATCATAATTGAATTGAAAATAGTTCTTCAAGGTTTTATTTTTATTGTTGTCAGATTTTCATGGGAAACCCTAGTGTAACTTTATGAGAATCTTCCAGAGGTTTATTTTACTATTGGTTAATGTTCCTCCTTTTATGTGCCCTTGTTGTGGCAAGTGTTTGGGTTTCATGTTTTGAAAGGGTTGTACATGAATCGTTGAGATTTTGATTATGTATTTATGGCAAGATGGGTAATGCCTTGCATGCTTCTCTGTTATGATCTAATGTACTTGTTATGTTGTACAACCCTTGGATTTTGGTTTTATGTTTTGAGTGTCTAGAGAGAGAGAGTGGCTCTAAGTGGGTGCTCGGCGCACAAAGGGGCGTCAGGATAGCTCTCGTTAGAGTGAAATTAATAAGTGATAATTTAAATAATTAACTAGGGGGTGGGTAGAATCACATTAAAAAGATAAATGATGCCTCATCCGCCTTTGAGTGCTACCACAGACTAAAGGGGATTGAGAAGGCCGTGGTTGGCAAGATCGTTGCCTTGTCCTCATAAAGGTTAACGGTTCCGCATGAGCAACCCTATGGAGCGGTAACTTGAGATAGGAAGCCTGGATAACCATAGATGGAGGCAGCTCCTAGCGCTCGGGATGCCTGGATAATTCGTCAGTAGACGGAGGCGTCTCCTTGCGATAGTGGTAGCCTGGATAATCCATGTTAAGCCATGCGATGACACTCTCCTCTAACACTCCTTCTTATGTTGTTTCTTTGGAAATCCTCTGGAAGTGGGTCTTTGTCTTGAATTGATGGATCATAGTTGTTTTGAATTGATTTATGGTCTTACCCTATTTTGATATTTGGTGTATTCTTTGGTCTTGTGTAAATCTTGTTGATAAATTGGGTCTCGACCTTGTACTCTTATGGTACGGTGATATGATGTTATTGTGTCGGTTAATGATCAACCTTTGGTTATTTGTTTGCTGGTTATTGCTTTGATTTATGTGATGAGATTTATGACTCTTGGATGTGGTTGATTATGTCATTGTAATTCCTGAGTGTTATGATACTTTTTTATGACGTTGAGTTTTGTGGTTCCCTGTTGGATGTTCTTGGTTGAGGTCTCTTTCTTGTTATCTCCTAGCACGGGGGGTGGGTCTTCGGACTCACATGGTCGGGTGGAACGTGCTAAGCACCCCATTGGGTCCCCAGTCGAGGATCGAGAGGTGCGGATTGGTGCTGTTGCAGTGACTCCAGAGTTGTATTTGTCTTGGAGCCCGTTATGACACTTTGTATTCATCTGTTTATTTGTATCATGCTTTCTTGCGTATGGTTTCCATTTATGTTTGGAAACACTTTTACATCATTGTACTTTTTGAACATTGTACTGTAATGAAATAGTAAACTTGGTGTGGATATTGATCATGGTAGTTGTTATTCAATGTGTTATGTTAATCATGCATATGTTGTATTTATGTGCAGATGACTTCTTATCAATGAATTTTTCATGTATGTGTTATATTTGTTATTGTTAATGATTATATCTTTGGATTTTATTCTTTATTGATGTTGTATGGATCTAAGTCGCGTAATGACTCTTCGTGTACCCCAAGGGATGTATGTGTTAATGAATCTATTGAAATTCATGTTATGACTTAATGTGTATTACATGTAAGTTATGTTTATTGTTTAAAAAAAAATAAAAAATTGTGCTGTAATTATTGTGTTAATGTCCTTTGGGGTTCGCACGGCAGGGCGTTACAACATTGGTATCAGAGCATAGGTTCATACACTGGGCACTATGTGTGCTCACTATGTAACCTTGCGCTTAGACCTGTGCGTCTTGAGTTTCACTTTTCTGTTGTCATTGTTGTGAACTTGAATTTCTTCTGTTAGATTGTGTCGGGTCGATGATGCAGGAAACTGATGGGAAAGGATAGGACCCTCGGTGTATTGCGCAATGCACCGGTATTCTTCCTGTCAGGGATGCGCTATGGACCCTTGAGTTTTAGTGTGATATGTTTCTTGGTGATGTGTTTTATTTGTGTGAATATGTCAAGTTTGTCTTTGAGTGATGAATTATGTTTTCTTGAATCTGTGAAGGTGCAAAATTTTGCCTTTTTGTTGAAATTGATGTGAGATTTGGTGTGGAATAATGGTTAACGTGGAGTTCTTTGGGTGAAAATTATGAGTTTTAACGAAAATGTGAGGTTTTGTAGAGAATTATTCTATGATTTTTAGCAGAATATGGTATTTTGAAGTTAAGATGCCACTTGAATGATTGGTACTAATGTGCAATGTTCTATGTTAGCTTTTGATTTATAGGAACTTGGCTTCAGAAAGCATAGTGACGAAGGTAATGTAATTGTAATATGAAGTTATAGGTACTTATAATGTCAAGTAGTAATTCATTGTGATATAGTAGATGGATCAGATTTATGGTTAGTATTCTTATGCAAATATTGTTTAACTAGTAAGAAGCAAACTATTTACGATTTATTAGAATTGTTTTGACTATTATGTGTGGTTAGTGGGAGGGACAGTGTGGTATCACTCCTCGCGAGTGCCCTACTATGCTGGGATTTCCTCTCATGATGTATTTGTGATATATATGTATTGTGCACAACGTTTGTTTTCATGCAGGATTGCAGGAAGTAAGTCTCGATTTCACCTGCATTGTCAGGACAGGGCGAGCATTATATACACCCAATGGGTTTGGCGTTGAACATAGGAGCGGACAAGACAGTTTCCCCAACCTAGTTCGTCTTTTGTCCTAGTGTTTGATAAATTGGTCTGGTTGCTACCCCGTCATCATTTTTGTTTTGGTATCAATTCCTTATTGTTGGTTTGATAATTTTCGTTGCTTACTTGATGGTGTTTAATTGATGATTTGACTTGTGGTACGGATGTGCTTATGTTTGTTGATATTAATGTTAGTTTATGGTTTGTGCTTGAGCTCAACTTCCAGGAGTAAGTTGAAGCCTAGGGGGGGAGGATGTAGTGCCCTCCGTTTCGGTCGTCATTGATGTCAAGTAAGTAGTTGTTATTGGTAATGTCATGTCGTTGTGGTGATTTTATGATTTAATATAATTTTAAAGTTATGAAATAACATTAATAATATGCTGAGATTTGGTTAATAAAGTTAATTTAATTATAGGGTTACTTGCCTTATCTGGAATTAAATAAAGAATTTAATTATCTTTGGGAGTTGTTATTTAAAGTAATCAGATTGGATGAGGAAAGGTAATTATCATATAAAGATTAAATTCAATTAATAAATTTAAAGGTGAGAAAATATTAGAGATGATTAAATATTAAAATTTTACTTAAGTTTGAATGAAGGTTAAAACGGGAAAGGCTAGTAAAAGTTTGGTATCTAAGTATAATGGATAAGTTAATAATGTTATTATGGTAAGTAATGTGACAAAATAAATTTTAATAAAATATTATTAAATAAACCAAACTCGAATATCGTAATTAAGTAAATAAATAAATGAAATAAAATAAAATGAGAATTTATTATTACCTCTGTGTGAAATAAATAATAAGCACACAAAGAAATATTATTTGAATTGGAAGATTCGGTTATGGGAAGGTTAAAAAAAAGTTATTCGGTTGGGATTTCGTTTGGGATTGGTAACGGACCAAGAAAGAAATTAAGGGGGGGAGATAGAACGGAATCGACATTTTTTTCTGGCAGGGAGATATCTCAAGGAATTTTTGCAGTGTGTGTGGAGTTTGGAAGAAGCGGGGACTGAAAATTTGAGGGACAATATCTCGATGTCAATACTTAGAGGAGCTACTTGTTAAAATCAGGTTCCATCTTCTTACTTTTGTTTGATTTTGGAAATAAAATAATTGATAAGGGAGATGTACGGAAGATTTGAAAGTTTCCTTTTCTCTACAAATTATTATGTGCACTCTATAAATATATAATGGGTACTTTCCTGAAGATTTATATATAAACCACCTGATCTTTCAGAATATTCGCTGCCTGTTATATGATTGGAGTTTGTGGGTTATAAGTCAGCATTCAATGTGAAATCCCTTTTTATTTGATAGGTTAATCTTAGATTGGAAATTTTGTTAGTTAGGTATCATAAATCAGTATTGGTCATGCAAAGAATTCTATAAATTGTGCAAACCTTAACGAACAAGTATTTCTGATAAAATGATTTTTCCTTTGCCTCTAATATCTCCTACCCCACAGCCACATCTGATCTAAATCTACTCTGCTTGTGTGATTGCATGTTTTGTCGATACAACATTCTCTCTCCTAAGCCATTACTTCCTTATTCTTGTGAGTATCTTTACGAGTTGAATCTCATGGCAGTTTGTGTGACCTCATTTCTGGTTGGTGTTTGTTTACCAGATTATGTGCATTGTAAAAGCTACCGAAGTTTTTAGGCGTGGCATACCGGACAATGGCAACAAATCCTTATTACTTTGATAGGCCCTTTTAGCCAAGAGGGTGCCCGAAAGCTCTCGATTGATCAAATGGTTGACTTGTTTTTAGAAATCTCTTCTTTATTATTTTGTACAATGTTCACTAGTTGTGACATTTTTTGAATACCTGGTCTTGATTCAAAACCTTCTTTAGGGGCTTCATCTAGCAGATAACAGCAAAATTTGCACATTAATTCTCTTTCTCTTAAGTTACATTTTCTTTTGCAGCTCACCTTTCTCCTTTAGTATCGCGGATAATATTTGAGATTTGATAAAATGCAAGTAGATGGCGATATTTCCAAATTCCAATATTCACTTTCTAATATACTCGGCAACCTGTCATAGTTACAACCTTTAGAGTTGAGGTACTGTACAGAATTAAAGAGCCTCTCTAGAATTCCTGGCAATTTAACACAGCTGCAAATTTTAGACTTGTGTTGGTTTAATTAATATCTTTGATTTCGTTATCAGCCTGTCTCAGCCGCGCACTGTTGAAGCATAATAGGAAGTTTAAAGATTTAGATAATATCTCATATTTCATTGTCAAATTGTCTTATCGCTGTTATCTTATACTAGTTTGTGCGCCACATTCCTGTTGATCGTTCTTCTTAATTTGGCTTGGCTGGCAGTTGTTGTTATCATGAGGTTCTGATGTTTTGCCAATATGTCCTTGACCTTCTAAACTAACAAGCTGCGTTGAGAGGTATATCTAGGAGTTTTCTTTTATATTCATAAGGAACCTAGAGGGTAGAATTCCTATCACATCTTTGCATGATAGACTAGAGGTCTTACTTATAGGTTAATACACTCAGCTGAAATGCAAATAAGGTCATTGGAATGTTTTGTAAATTAGATAATAATAATAATTTGTAGTTTAGATAATAATAATAAGGATACTTAAGTATTTTGGACTAGGGATATATATATATGTAATGAATAAAATTAATAGTTGTGTTAAGTAAGCACTTGAATAAGTTGAAGATAAAAGATTTCAATTAGGGCGTGTCCTTCGTTCTATGATGGTAAAATGGATCTTTTTGTAGTTAGTTGTTTAAGATAAAAGTTGATTTATATTATTAGGGTGAAAAGGATTAGAAAAATATTATTTAGAGTATAAATTTGATGCTACAATCAAATGATGAATTGAATTTTTGTAGAGAGATGAGTGAGTAAATAAAACATTTGGTCTATAGTACTCATAGGAATCATATTATAGGATACTTTTCCCTTAAATGTATTCCTTTTTGTTTAACTCATCATATAAGCTTTATTTTAATAAGAGATTTAATTTAAGATGAATTATACACACATGTTAAGCAATGGACTTATTAATATTTGGTTAATTGGAGATTATGTTTTATAGAGATTCTTTAGTAATGATTCTTTAGTAGGGTGCTTATAAGTTATGGGAGTATTCTTTAAGACTTTGTAATTAATGTGTTTATATTCAGAAAATGATTTATTTATAGGAGTTAGAAAATTAGATTTATTAGGTAGTTAAGTTATTGAGTAGGTTAGTAAAGTGATTAGAAAGAGAGTTTCCTTATGTTAATAGGGCAAGTATTTATCTTGTAACTTATGGAATAGAATAGAAAATTGAATCTAAAATACCTCTTTAAAATTTGAAATAAATAATTGGATAATATTTTTGTAAGATTTTAGTAGAGGACTCATGTATGTGATAAATAAGTAAATAATTAAAATTGAACTTATCAAAAATTCATGAAAGTATGTAAATCATAGAAAATATTCATTAATGCAATCATATACTAGGCAAATTAGAAAGAATGTTTCATGCCTATATTGTGGCATACCATGATATATACCTTTATTTGGGTAACTTTGGAATAATAAATATCTTCCTCTTTAATTTGAAATAAATAATTGCTTATTTTTATAGAGATTTAGTTAAATAAGTGAATTGAAGTAAATTAAGTTTAAAAGAAAATATATTAATGCATATATATAGGGTTTTAATGAAAGAATACATTTTGCCTATGTGAACTTATTGTGTAACATTGATAGATTAGTTTATTCTTACTTTGGTTAGTTCCAAGTGGAATAGTTAAATTAGAAATAGTGAAAAGTAGAGTTTTGTATGTGCTTGCTCTGCGTAAGTAAAATTAGATGATTATGGAATATAATGAAAGTATAAATATTATGTTGCTTGAAGCAGAGGTAATTATAAATAAATAAAAATAAGATGAAATTTTTCTATGTGGTTATTATGTGAAAATTATTTTAAATTCATATGAGAAAAGAGTATTTTGGGCCTTCTTAGATAATTTATTGTGTTAAATGTTAAATGGTTTTACCTTTTTTGTTATCTAATGAGTCTATGAATAATAATTATTTATCAAACTACTATGTGAAATAATTTATTAGTATCGTCACCTTAGGATTATAATAAAGTTTTAATTTATAGAATTGTCATCTTAGTATTACATTTTAAAGTTATAATTAGGATTCATATTAAACAGTCGATGGAGTTGGTTATCTTTAAACGATATAGTTATTTTAAATATAATTATTTGTAGTAAATACTCTTTTAATTAAATTAAGTGGATACCTTAAAGTAAGTGATAAGAACTTTGAAATAATGCCTAAATTAAAGGAATGTCTTTATGGTTATAAGGTGTGAGTGATTGTTGTTTTAAACAAAGTGTTTTGATTATTGGTTTAAGTGTTATGTAATTGTTTTAAGATGGGGGTGATTTGTGGGATATTTATGGAGATGTCTCGATGGCCTGTTCATTGTAAGTGTTTTATGATAGTGTTCTTCAAGGTTGATGTGTCTAATGGTCCTTGTATGTAATTATGTGTGTAAAATGGGAACCCGTATTATTGTTCATGATTGTTTTAATTTGTGTTTGGAAGAGTATGCTTGACAATTACTGTCTTGTGGCTTATAACATTAGATTATATCTTCACTCTGCAATATTGTGATATCCTTAAATGATGAAAATGTTTGATTGTTAGACTAATGTTCTTTTTAGATTGTTTCAAGTTACTTCTTATTGAATGAATGGATATATTATTAGAACGTGTGGTTTTATGTATTCTTTTGATCTGACTTTTCGTGAGTTGATTTTGGGTTGGAAATTTTCTCTTAATGTATGTTGCTATTCGTTGGGAACCTATATGTTTTCTTTTGCTCTCTACCTAAGTGGCAATTTGGTTAATGTTGCCTTTGTCTTGATTGACAGTTCTGCTTGAGTGTTAATGAGTCAAATTAAAAGTTCTTTGAGTTATGGGTATTCCGAGAGGAGAAAATAGAGGTTTCCCTTGGATTCCTGATTTAGTTCGTATCAAAGTTGTTGGTGTTGTTGAGTGGAGTTGTTGATCTTATTTTGATGCATTCCCTCATCATAATTGAATTGAAAATAGTTCTTCAAGGTTTTGTTTTTATTGTTGTCATATTTTCATGGGAAACCCTAGTGTAACTTTATGAGAATCTTCCAGAGGTTTATTTTACTATTGGTTAATGTTCCTCCTTTTATGTGCCCTTGTTGTGGCAAGTGTTTGGGTTTCATGTTTTGAAAGGGTTGTACATGAATCGTTGAGATTTTGATTATGTATTTATGGCAAGATGGGTAATGCCTTGCATGCTTCTCTATTGTGATCTAATGTACTTGTTATGTTGTACAACCCTTGGATTTTAGTTTTATGTTTTGACTGTCTAGAGAGAGAGAGTGGCTCTAAGTGGGTGGTCGGCGCACAAAGGAGCGCCAGGATAGCCCTCGTTAGAGTGAAATTAATAAGTGATAATTTAAATAATTAAGTAGGGGGTGGGTAGAATCACATTAAAAAGATAAATGATGCCTCATCCACCTTTGAGTGCTACCACAGACTAAAGGGGATTGAGAAGGTCGTGGTTGGCAAGATAGTTGCCTTGTCCTCATGAAAGGTTAACGGTTCCACATGAGCAACCCTATGGAGCGGTACCTTGAGATAGGAAGCCTGGATAACCATAGATGGAGGCGGCTCCTAGCGCTCGAGATGCCTAGATAATTCGTCAGTAGACGGAGGCGGCTCCTTGCGATAGTGGTAGCCTGGATAATCCATGTTAAGCCATGCAATGACACTCTCCTCTAACACTCCTTCTTATGTTGTTTCTTTGGAAATCCTCTAGAAGTGGGTCTTTGTCTTGAATTGATGGATCATAGTTGTTTTGAATTGATTTATGGTCTTACCCTATTTTGATCTTTGGTGTATTCTTTGGTCTTGTGTAAATCTTGTTGATAAATTGGGTCTCGACCTTGTACTCTTATGGTACTGTGATATGATGTTATTGGGTCGGTTAATGATCAACCTTTGGTTATTTGTTTGCTGGTTATTGCTTTGATTTATGTGATGAGATTTATGACTCTTGGATGTGGTTGATTATGTCATTGTAATTCCTGAGTGTTATGATACTTTTTTATGACGTTGAGTTTTGTGGTTCCTTGTTGGATGTTCTTGGTTGAGGTCTCTTTCTTATTATCTCCTAGCACGGGGGGTGGGTCTTCGGACTCACATGGTCGGGTGGAACGTGCTAAGCACCCCATTGGGTCCCCAGTCGAGGATTGAGAGGTGTGGATTGGTGTTGTTGCAGTGACTCCAGAGTTGTATTTGTCTTGGAGCCCGTTATGACACATTGTATTCATCTGTTTATTTGTATCATGCTTTCTTGCGTATGGTTTCCATTTATGTTTGGAAACACTTTTACATCATTGTACTTTTTGAACATTGTACTGTAATGAAATAGTAAACTTGGTGTGGATATTGATCATGGTAGTTGTTATTCAATGTGTTATGTTAATCATGCATATGTTGTATTTATGTGCAGATGACTTCTTATCAATGAATTTTTTATGTATGTGTTATATTTGTTATTGTTAATGATTATATCTTTGGATTTTATTCTTTATTGATGTTGTATGGATCTAAGTCGCGTAATGACTCTTCATGTACCCCAAGGGATGTATGTGTTAATAAATCTATTGAAATTCATGTTATGAATTAATGTGTATTACATGTATGTTATGTTTATTTTAAAATAAATAAATAAATAAATAAATAAAAATAAAAAAATAAAAAATAAAAAATAAAATAAAAAATAAAAAATTGTGTTGTAATTATTGTGTTAATGTCCTTTGGGGTTCACACGGCGGGGCGTTACAATTACCCCCAACGAATGTATTCAGTGTGACATTCTCACATTGGTAAGACTTCTTACCAACAACATTTCTTCTAGTGAGAGTTTCCCTAATGACATTAAACCAACTGTTTTCAGTGAGACTTTAACTCTTCGCTGGGACTTCTCACCAAGCCGCTTTGTTATCCTGAAGCCTGTGTTTGCCATGAGTCTCCCTAATTGATGGTTGAATGGCCTATTGGCCAAAGAATTCCATGTGATAAAAGGTCATACTAAACCCCTCTTATCACAGTGATAGGCTCTGCAGTGAAAGCATTTGGCAAGATAAAAACTAGGTCATAGCAACCTGTTCAAAATAGAATATATCAAAGTTGCTAGTTAGCTAGACAATGAAGATGTCATACCAACTTGGTTCTAATGGAGGCTTCAGCCTGTGATTATTGATGCATATTTCAAATAGAGCAGGCTTCCCATATGAGCTCCCTATGAAATTTCATTAGATACATGAACTAACCCTCAATGGAGATATCCCATTTGGCCCTTATGTACACCTGCAACATAGATGCCTTGCCTGATTGAGTCTGAGGGTGAAAATTACGTAACATTTCTAGTGACCTTTGTTGGATGTTTGCCTGCTAAACATGAAGACCAGTAGTCTAGACTTATCCATTAGGCATGGAGTCGTTAGGAGGATTAGAAAAAAAATAAAAATATCCATTTTGCACATGGCTGCAACTCGCTTGAGATCCACAAGAAAAACAAAATAGGGGAAAATGAAAGAGAAAATACAATGCCATCACAACACCCAGGAAATAGAAAATAATTAACCTAAAGTACAGAAGCATTTATTGAAAATATAAACCTAAACTAATATATACAAAAGAGGAACCCCATTAGACTTGAAAACAGGGCTTAAGATGTATCCCATTGACTGGGATAGGGAGCACTTTCCCTTCTGTTGTAGCCAGCTGATAAGCATTGTGCTCCTTATAGTCTCTGATAATGAATGGGCCTATCCACATGTTGTCAAACTTGGTGTGATGGCCTAGCCTACTTTTCAGAACATCCCATTTCAACACAAGATCTCCAACTTTGAAAACCTTTTCTATAGCCTTCTTGTCAAATGTTCTTTTCGTTTGGAGCTAATGATACTCCAAAGCTTTCATTGCTCTGTCTCTTGATTCTTTGAGCTCCATGAGCTCCACATACCTCATAGACATGGGGTCCTATCCCTCAAACATCTCTAACTAGTGAACAATGTCTAGAGCTGGAAGCTCCACAGATAGAGGTAATCTAGCCTCTTTTCCATAAACTAACATATATGGTGAATTACCAATAGACTTCTTAGGAGTCACTCTGTCTACCCAAAGTGCATACTTTAATTTAGTGTTCCAGGTCCTTTGATTATCCTCCATTATTCTTTTCATAATCCTAATGAGATTCTTATTTGTGCTTTCAGCTAAACCATTACCTTGAGGGTAATAATTTGAGGATGTATTCAAATGAATTCCATGTTTAACAACACAATTAGTTAACCTTAATTCCATAAATGTAAGAGCATTATTAGATATGATAGAGTTAGGAAGTCCAAATTTGGTGACTATATCTTCATAAAATCTCAAAACTAAAGACTCCTTTGCTTCTTTCAAAGCTATTGCTTCTATCCACTGTGTGAAATAGTCTGTAGCTATGAGCACCCACTTGTGACTAACATTGGAAGGTGGATTTATTGGCCCAATGAAATCAATGCCCCATCTCATGAAGGGTTGCTCCACTCGAATCAGATGTAGGGGAATAGCAGACAACTTTTCCTTCCCTGAAAATAGAGCACATTTGATACACTTTCTTGACCACGCATATGCATCTTTGAACAAGCTAGGCTAGTAGTAACCAGCTCTCATTATTTTCCAAGTAGTAGTTCTTGGGGAAAAGTGACCTCCCGCAGCTTCATCATGAAACTCATGAAACACCTTCTCATTTTGATGGCTATGAATGCATCTTAATAGGACACCATTTAGATCCCTTTGAAAAAGAATATTATTTATCAGCACATATGGTAAGGACTATAGTCTAAAGTATCTTCTTTTGGATCTATTCAAACCATA
This sequence comes from Sequoia sempervirens, assembly GCA_007258455.2. Lineage (NCBI taxonomy): Eukaryota > Viridiplantae > Streptophyta > Pinopsida > Cupressales > Cupressaceae > Sequoia > Sequoia sempervirens. The sequence continues at coordinate 366,476,287 of VDFB02270651.1, forward strand.
TGGACACTCACTAGTCTGTAAAAAATGGGTCATATGTTGAACCCAATTAGTTATCCCCATAAGCACATCATCTTGAGCATTCTAAAACTCATTTGTATTAGTAAACACAACATCCTTTTCTAATTCAGTTTTATTGCTTGACCCTGTAGTAAGCTATTCACAAAGAACTTTACCTCTAACCAGTTTGGTGATTTTAATATCTACATCATACTTCATGACCTTGGTGACCCACCCTGCTCTTTTTTCATTCAAATCTTTGTTCAATAGAAACTCCTTCACACTTGAGTGTGCCACCGGAATATGAATCTTATTGTTTGACACTAGAGGCTCAAACTTCTTTAGGCTTCTGATCACAGTGAGAACAAGTTTCTCAACAAAGGTATACTTCTCTTCATAATCAATAAGTACTTGACTAAAGAAAGCTATGGGCTGTTCTAAGTTATCACTATTTTTTTGAACTAGCATGGTAGAGATTGAACTAATGCTACCAAAATCATACAAAATGAAGTCTTTAGAGAAATCTGGATTTACCAATATCAGGGCTGATGCCAAAGCTTCCTTGGTTTCTTCAAAACTAAGCCTTACTTCTCTAGTCCAACTAAAAATTACATTCTTCTTTAACATAGCTATCAAAGGTTGTAATAGGTTTGCAACATCTAGGATGAACCTTCTCAAAAATTTGATTCACCCCAAAAAGCTCCGCAGACCCTTCTTGTGATTGGGTAATGGACACTCAAGTATGGCTTTAACTCTTTCAGGGTCAATAGTAATTCTATCCTTTGATACTATATGGCCTAATGATTTCCCTTCATGAACAACAAAGATGCTCTTTTTCAGATTAAGAGATATACCAAACTCTCTACATTTTTCAAAAACTTGCTTAAGGTGTGACAAATGTTCATTAGCATTCTCAAAATAAACTATAATGTCATCTAGATAAATCAGCATAATCTTATTGATAAAACTTTGAAACGCCATGTCCATGGCCCTTTGAAACGTGGTGCCAACATTAGATAAACCAAAAGGCATCCTTTTGTATGCCTTGGTGCCCCACTTAGTTGTAAAAGCAATTTTGAACTGATCTTTCTCTTTAACCAGCACTTGATTATAGCCCAAAAAACAATCTAACAAGGAAAATCTCTCAGAACCAGCAACTACTTGCAAGATTTGTTCCATAGAGGGTAGCAAGCAGTGTCTTTCAAAGATGCTCAGTTAAGATCCTTGAAGTGTACATCGATTCTTATCTCACCATTTTTCTTCCTAACAGGTACAAGGTTACAAACCCATGAAGTATGCTTAATAGGAAAGACAATACCCCCTTCAACTAGTTTGATGAGCTCTTTAATCATTAAGGGATCAAGCTTAGGATTCAAGGGCCTTTTTTTCTACCTTACTGGCATAGCATTAGGTTCTAACTCAATTTTGTGCTGAGAAATATGGGGATCAAACCCTTTCAAATTTGAATATTCCCAAGGAAAGACATCATGAAATTCTTGGCATAAAGCAAAAAAATATTGTTTATCTTTATGTGAACAAATTTTTCCTATCTTAAGAAGTTTACCTTTGAAAATATTTAGTTCTTCATAATGTTCTTCTTTGATTTGGAAGCCAACTTTACCCTTTTTAAGTTGATCATTAGTACTGAAAATAGAATCTACGGTAACTAGACCTTTGGGTAACTTATTTGTCTTCAGCTGTATGACTTGATCATCATACTGTTGCTTAAGTTTGGCTTGATTCACCATGGACAACTAATCTTCTTTGAGCAAAAAAGAAAGGATCTTTTCATCACTGTCAAAGACTTTCCAGTGAATGTTGTTATCAGGAATTAATGGTCTGACTACAACCTTCACATACTATTGTACCATCTCTTTTCTAATGTCACCTGGAATATCAAATTGTGCTCCAATGGCTGCAATCCTATCAACATGTTTGTTCTGGTTGCTTGGAATAGATAGTAAGTTAAAGGCATCAAACTCCTCAATCATATTCCACACTCTGTTCCTATAAGACTTTAGTGTGTCATTTTTTGCAACATTCAGGCCTCTTATTTGATTGACAATTAACTCGCTGTCTCCATATACTTTCAAGTGGTCTATTCCTCTCTTCCTTGCCCACTCAAGACCTTGAACAAGGCCCTCATACTTAGCAAATTTATTAGAGCATGCGAAAGCAAAATGAAAAGCAGAAAAATACTTATCACCCTACAGAGATACAAGCATTACACCTCCTCCAACGTCGTTTTTGATTCTTGAACCATCAAAATACATCTCCCATAATTTATTCTACTACTCAAACTAGCTTTTCGCACTTCTCTTGAGATTTGGCATTTTTGTTCCAACTTCATGCAATACATAATTTCCCAGACCAACATCTTGAATAAGCTCATTGGATTATCAACCACATTCTCAGTTTCCCATTCATTCAGGAGTACCTCAAATACACTCACAACTTGTACTTTTGTGCTGTAGCAAGTTCAGTATCCTCTAAAATAATAGAATTAACATTTATAGCAGATGGCACATAAGGTTCGATGTGATCCTTGGCAAGGGACTCAGAAGTTATAGTTACCTTAGTACCATACCTGGTCCTAAAAAGCATATGGGACCAATCTGAAGATAAATACCCTCCAATTTTAGTCGTGAAGTCTCTAGACATGCATAGAGCAAAAACTAGACACAAATCTATGACAAACACATCTTGTGGGATTGAAAAATTGGGACAGGCATGTAGTGTGAGATTCAAATTTTTAATAACACCTACAGTGTTCACTACTATCCCATCCAATTGAAGTACTCCCTTTTCTAATGGCTGGTATTGTAAACCTAGTTGTTCTGCAATCTTTTTTGGCATTACCAAACTGCTAGCCCCGCTATCAACCATGCAATTTTGTACCAATTTATTCCCCACTATTAAGGAAACATAGAAAGGAGGGGGCTTGACACCATTAATTTTTTGTGTGGTATTATCCAAAGGTGCATTGGTTAAAACTGACTTTGTTTGGCCTAAAGAGACTTCATTTGGAGGATTCAAACTAACTAGATTTGGTAAGGTTGATTGTAACAAATTGATTTGACTAGGGATTGCTAAAGAATCCCACATCAAAATTGAAACATTCATCTTTTTCATACTTTCAACAATGTTGAAAGGTGAAAATATATTTACCTTTGGTTGCGTCTTTACAACAGCATGGTCAGGCTGCACTTGGCTTGTAGATGAAGCATGTAAAGGCTATTCCTTACTAGTGTCATAACCTTGCTGCAAAGTGTGTGGTACTTGCTGATTTGATGGACCAGCAACTCCCTTATTCTTATTCGTTACTTGTTCAATCTCGAAATCCCTCTTCTTGGCTCTAGTATTAGCAACAACAAATGTGTCATCCTGGTTCACTCACAAAATTCTTCTTTGCCAATTCAGGAGAGTCGAATCATCTCCAGGTTGATCCTGCTATTGTGGATCCCCCTCCTTAGGAAAATCTAGCATACCTACAACATTTTGCACCATAAGAGCTTGATTGATGACACCATTAGAGCATGTAGCTTGATTATGTGCCTGATTACATGGATAACACCACTCATAATCAACAGCCATATTATTTTGAACAGGAACAAGCTCTTTGATAGCACTAATTGGAACTGGATAGTAGGCTTGAAAAGGTCTTGTAGCAACATTTTGTCTTGATCCTTGGTAATTTCCTTGATACTATTGTCTATTAACTTGATATGCTTGTTGTCGGCCTGGATTCTGCTGCTGATAAAGCCTACTATATGATTGTTGCTTCTCTAAGCTTATAAGCTTGTTACCAAAACACTGCAATAGACTTTTGATTTCCTGTAACTCATTTGGAGAACTAGAAGCAACATTTTCTTGTGTTATAACAACTGGAATAGTAGCTAGCAGTGTTGGTACAGCTGGTAGAGGTGTGAAAGGAGGTATTTGCAAAGGAATATTTGCATGAATCTCTAGAAATATAGGCATTGGAGGCCAGAAGCAAGTTTACCAACTTGTATTAAGTTGTTCTTAGCTCTGATTGCAATTTTGAAAGCATATGGCAAAGAAACTCCTCCCATTGACTGCATCATGATAGCTATATCACTATTTAGAGCCCTCAAAAAGTATAAAAATGTGTATTCTAGAGGTGGCCTCACTCTTGTAGGGATTCTATCCCAAGTTCTTTGAAATCTGAAGTTGAAGTCATTCATCTGCTCTTATGTAGCCCTCTTAACTGTAGTCAATTGTTCCAATACAGACAAGTTGTCAGACATGTCTTGAAATTGTTTATGCAACTTGTCTCCAAATTCATCCTGTATTGCAATTGAATTAACTGGTAGGCTCCTATACCATTGCATAGTTCTTCCCTTTAGTGAAGTAGCTAGTAATCTCACTACAACATCCTCTTGGGTTATGTGATGGACTCTGCATAACGAAGCCACATCTCGCATGTGTTCAATCGAGGTAGTTTGATCTTCTCTCATGAAAGTTGGCAGACTCTTCAAGGCTACCATTGGAATGTCATTGTGTTGTGCTAAATTCAATGGGCTCCCTCCATCAAAAGCAACAAAAGGTTGATTCCTTGGAGCGGCCATTGGAGGTGGCTGAGGAGGATTTGTTGGTACTCTAAATGAAACCAAAGATGGAACAGCAATGTGTGATCTCACAGATGGAGGAGTGGATTGAGTTGTTCTAAAATAGATAATTATTGTTTCTCACCTTCCTATTGCTCTGCCTTTTCTTCTTGGTGGTGACAGCTGCAAATATTCAAAAGGACCTAAGCTAATCCTTGTCTAAAGTCTTCTCATAAACTGTAGAAGGCATTGATTCTAAAATTTTTTCTCTCTACAGAGTCGCCAAGTATGCACAATTGACTTTTGTAAAGCCTGGGACTTGCTAGTTGCATACCAAACCACCAGTTTAATCTAGTTCACTATCCCACTAGGCGTGCCAAAATTGTTATCACCTAAAATTGCACCCTTGTTGAAACTGATGTTCAACACCTCGGTGTAACATTGGAAGACCTCTAAAGATGTGGGTTTCTTGCAAACAGAGGTCAACCTCCAGAGAAGGCTGGCTTCCTTTGGGTATCACTTAAACTATCAATTCTATAGGAGTAAATGGAGAAGGAAAGCATACAAATGAAACTAAATTCTGAGGTGATACACCGGATTGATGAGGAATTATGAAATGAAAAAAAGATGAACATACACTAGGAAACTTAACTCCAACTGTTTCACATACTCAACACAACTTCTTTTAGACTTATGCATCAATCTTAACAGGCTCGATCTACATATGCATCTTAGGAAGGAAAGATAAATTTCACAACTTCAAGGTATGAATGTAGACTAATAAAACACAGTTAAAGACTTGCATAATCAAAAGAGAGATATAGAAATGAGAGTAGTACAAACATGAACACTAGTTTCCAAGGTAAACTCTGTGTTATATTCCAGATTTCAGTTGAGTTACAAAAAACATACATTTAGTCGAGAAATGATTCATAAAAATCACTAACTCTTTTGAGTGTATAATCTGAACTATCTACAAAAAGGAAAAAAATGCCTTATATATCAAAATGTGTCGGCCCCTTAGGGCTTACAAAATATTAGGGCTCAAAAAGATATTCCCCTTAGATTTTTTCATTGAATTTCAAACTGCACCCTGCGTGTCCATGTCGATGTGAAATATTGCCTTGAAGGGAAGCCTTCTTGATCTTTCTGCGACCACCGCATTCACTTCTTTTCCTCGTGTCGATCTTTGAACCTCCCTGTCGAGAGCCTTCAATGCTTCTAAGCTTAGAACAGATACACGTTTTTTTTCATTCTGTTGATGCTCTTCATCTTCTATTAGACTTCCATAGATCACTTTCAAATCTCTCTGATTAGTTGAGTAAAATCCATGCAGCTTCTTTGGATGGACAAAAACTCCTATAGAATTGCATCTTAGTGAGACACTGAAAGTGTCTCATCGATGTGATTATACCCTTCTGAAGCTATCGACATAACATGACACTATCGATGAGAGCTCTTATCGAGCTCGCAAAGTGATACCAAAGTCAGCTTTGTCATCACTTAGAACATCAATAAGACACTACCAAGTCAGAAGGATCTCATAGTGATGTCGGATCCTTCTACCTTGGCTCATTCTATATTAGTCGAATCCTTCTTTGGTCGGCGAGACCTCCAGCTTCCTCTTGTCTCCTTTTCCTTTTCATTTTTCCATCTCCCCAAGCTCCTCTTCATTTTGCAAGACTCTGAGTGTTGGTGAGACATTTTACTGAAGGAAAAACATTACCCCAAGGCCCTTCATCTTTGGTAGGAGTTGATTGATGTCACCCCGAATGCACTCCATTCTACCGAGCTCTTCACTTCTTTCAGTAAGACTCTGGCAAGTTGGGAAGACTTCATAGAGAGGTCCCCCAGTCATACCGATACCCACTTCAGTCGCTGAGATCGTGTCATGTCGGCAAGACACTACTCTGATGGCTGGAAGCTACATCAATGTCTTTTATTTTGGGGAGACCCTCTATTGGTCGGTGAGACATTCTGCTTTGTTGGATCCTTCTCCTCAAGCTAGTTCCCCTTCAGTGAGACTTTAGTTGGGTCGCTGAGACTTCATAGTAATGGCTTCAACTCTTGGCGATCTCCTTTGTTGTTGGTGGGACATTGGCCTGTTGGAAAAACCTCTCGCCGGGCTCCTTATCTTTTGGCGATGAGCTACTTTCTCTTCAGTTAGGGAGACATCGCCATCTCGGTGAGATATCAGGGTGAAGTCTTCAACTCTTGGCAAGCTTAGCTTGCTTTCGGTGAGACCTCCTTATATTAGCAATACCTTATGCTGATGTCAAGCTCTTTCAGTGAGGTCTTTACTTTCTGGTTGGTGAGACATCACACAGTCACTAAGACTTCATAGCGAACTCCTCCTATCTACTCGAGCTCTCCTCCATTCGCTTAGACTCCTGTCGGTGGGTGAGACATCATACTAATGGTGCTTTGATTTGGCGAGGGTCTTTTAGTTGGCATGAGTTTTCTTTATTGCACAGACCTCACACCGAGGTCCTTTCTTTCTACCGAGCTATTCACTTTACTATCAGTGAGACATCAGAGAGTCAGGGAGATCTCCTATCGAATTCACAAGATTATGTCAAACCCACATACTTCAGCAAGACTTTGGAAAGTCTCCAGGACCCCATGGCGAAAGCCCCAACCCCTAGCGAGATTGGATGTTTCCCTAGTGGGACCCCTACTTGTTCAGTTTAGTAATCAAGACCCCCTTGTGAGGGAGACATCCTTTGGTCAGAAAGAGATTGTGCCGAAGGCACCTTGATTTGGTGAGGCCTCATTTCATTTCACTTTGGCAAGAGACAAAGGTTTTGCCAAGACATTGTGGCAAAACTACTTCCTTTGGCCGAGATCACCTTCGTTCTTGTCGGGGAGACATATGTCAAGCTCATCGCTATAGACAAAAGTTATACTGAAGACATCAACACCATCAGTGAGACATTACATTCCCGCTAAGACTTCTCTTCGAGACTCTTTGTTACCCCAAACGGATGCAGTCGATGTGACCTCACATCAGTAAGACTTCTTATTGATAGCATTTCTTTTGGTGAGAGTTTCCCTTATGACATTAAACCAACTACTGTCGACAAGACTTTAACTCTTGACTGGGACTTCTCACTGAGCCGCTTTGTTATCCTGAAGCCCATGGTTTCCATGAGTCTCCCCAATTAATGATTAAATGGCCTATCGGCCAAAGAATTCCATGTGATAAGAGGTCATACCAAACCCCTCTTGTAATAGTGATAGGCTCTACAATGAATGTGTTTAGCAAGATAGAAACTAGGTCATAGCAGCCTATTCAAAACAAAATATATCAAAGCTACTAGTCGGCCAGACACTGAAGATGTCATACTGACTTGGTTCTAATGGAGACTTTAGCCTGTGATTATTAAGGCATATTTCCAATAGAGCAGGCTTCCCAACTAAGCTCCCTGTGAAATTTCATCAGATGCATAAACTAACCCTCAATGGAGATATCCCATTTGGCCCTTATGTACACCTGCAACATAGATGCCTTGCCTGATTAAGTCTAAGGGTGAAAATTAGGTAATAGTTCTATTAGATCGATGAAATGGATATTCAGGCCATGAAATCATTCATGAAATATTGTTTGTAATTACTGATTATGTTGTGTTTTATCTATCGAAATATATATACTTTATATCTTGATGATTCATTCATTGTCATATGTATGTATGGTTTTATTTGGTATATTCAAATTTTTCTTGATACGTTGAATAAACGTTTTATTTGATGCCATGGTGATTGGATTTACGTAATTTTATATATAATGTGTAATCCATTATCTTGTGAATGGTTAGTTTAGTAATGTCACCTCATGTAACCCAAGGGATTTGGTTGTGCAACTTAGAACATTGCTATGTTAGAATACATAAGTACATTTCTTATGTTCTTTTAAAAAAAAATTGTTGCATTTTTATTTTTTCCTTTGGATTTTGAGTGGTGGGGCATTACAGCTTGGTATTAGTGCAAAGGTTGCAAACACTAGGGTCTCGTGGTAGTTTGTGTCCATTACGCAGCCTTTGCATTAACTCTTGATCTTACATAACTCTAATCGTTGTGCAGGATCATGCCTTGAGGTAGAGGTTGTGGCCAAAGAAGAGGCCAATGTGGTGGTCGTAGAGCCAACGGCCAGATTCCATTACCACCGAGTTCCCACGGATTAGAGCACGAGGAATGAAAGAGTCCTCAACACAATCTGTCAGGTGGTGGTTAGAACCTAGGACAACTTGGTCTAGATGGACTGCTGCAACTCCTTCTAGGGGAGATTCTTGATCAGTTGGGACCTAGGCCGGAGGAGTTGTAGGTTGAGAGAGAAAGGGAAAGGTCACCGAGGTGAAGGGAAGCAACCGTAGATCAAGATGCACTAATAGCTAGTCATATGAGAGACTTGATGAGAGCACACCCACCTACATTCAATGGTTCTAGAGGAGGGCTAGAAGTGGAAACATAGTTAATTGATTTCAATCGATGCTTCGCGATGCATCCCTATGGTAGCAATACCAAAGCTCGGTGTGCAGTCATGCATCTAAGAGGCTTCACATCTACTTTGTGGTGGCTAGAAGAGAAAAAGTTACATTTGGATATCAACATGGTCACATGGGATTTATTTCTAGATAGGTTTAGGGCTTGCTTCCTTTCAGATCATTAGAGGTAACACAGGGCAGATGAGATTCATAACCTTAGGTAGATGTCCATGTTTGTTGAATAGTATTAGCGGAGATTCTATGAATTGAAATAGTATGTAGGAAACAATCATGATGAGGGAATGTTGGTTCAACATTTTGTTTGGAGCTTAAATGCCTGAATTAGCGGTGGAGTTAGAGTCTTCAAGCCAAAGACAATGGAGGTAACAGTTGAGAAGGCTCGGTTAGTATAAGAAAATCTGGCTATGAAATTTGGAGGACACATAAGAGTTCAAATCTGTAGTGCATCGTCATCGGGTGTTGTTTCTCATGGAGGTTCAGTCTTGGCTGTAGGGTCCTCTAAAGGTAATCAAGCACCCACTAAGGGTGAGCAAAAACAACACTCCCACTCGAGACTTGAGAATTCTTAGTCTCAACAGGGAGATAGATCTCAGAACAAGAAGGTTTGAAGTTGGCAGTGTAATAGACTAGATCGTTTCATTCAGTCGACACAAACCACTCATTCAACATCTTCACGAGAAAACTTTTAGTAATCAAGTGCACTGTCTGGTGTTAGAGGTTTAGGGTGAGGAACAGGCTGCTTCTCATGTGGGCAGCAGGGACATATTGCGAGGCAGTGTCCACAAGGGAGTACTATGGGTTATAGTCAGATACCAGTCACTTCTGAGCCAATGGTAGGCGATGCGGGTAGAGCATATTAGGTGTTTGCACGTTTAGTAGGACCCAAATCATGAGACTTTGGTGATGTTGGAGGATGCGTCCCATATTAGAGAGGAGTACACATATTTAGTTACTAGCTTCTAGGAGTAAGCCATGTTCTAGGGGGGGAGGATGTAATACCCCCATGTTGCTGATACTCTTTGCTACTATTTGTTACACTTATGTGTTAGTGTGATACTAGGTTGTGATGGTGATTAGTTCACATACTTGGTGTGTGTGGATGCATAGTTTAGTTGATTGCTACATTTGACATTATTATGATGATTTATGATACTTTATGTGGTGTTTAGATTATTTGATTATGCAATGGTTTTTCCTTAATATTATATATGTCGATGTTGTGATTCTATGATGTTTAATTTGTTTTCAGTAATACATTGTGACGCAGTCGTTTAGTAATTAGTTTATGATGTGATCAGTTAGTTACCAATGTTACTTTACATCTAATGTTGTATTTGTTAGTATAGCTTTGGTGAGAGGATAGTGTTGCACCACTCGTTTACGAGTGCCCTAGTACACTACAATTTTTGTCATGAAATGATGTTTACAAATATGTGTGTGTGTGTGTTACTAGACGTTTATTTGTAAGTAGAATTTGCAGGAATAAAGTCTCGATTCCACCTGCTTTGGCAGGACAAGGTGATCATTAAATTAACATATTGGGTACAATGTTGAAAAAGGGAGTTGATAAGGAAGTGTCTCCATCCCAAGTTTGTCATCCCGTTGTGAGTTTGTTGTGTCATAATTGAGGTTTTGTCCTTGTCATTGTGTAGTTTGATTGTTGATTAATTATTTTATTTATTGTTAGTTTTTATTTAATTAATATTTATTTTATAAGATTAATTAATGTTGTTTCATTGCTTTGATTAAATTGTAAGTTAGTAAAACATTAAATTTTAAATATTTTGTAAATTTAAAAGGTTATTTAATCAATTAAAATAAATAAATAATGATGATGATAATTATATATTAGCTTTTTCCTAATATTAAATTAGAAAATATGTAGAGAGTATCTTGTGAAAATAATTAATTTTTAATTAAAATTGTGAGATAAGTGTGTGCTTTTAAAAAGCAAGAAAAGAACCAACCATTGAGAAGGATTTTTGAGGAAAAAATTGATGAGCTTTATTTTTTATTATTTTATTTTAATTGTAAGGAAGTTTTAGACACAGAAGTTTTTTTTTGGTTTTTTTCTGGTTTGATAAGGAAAAGAAAAGATAGGTTTTTGTTTTGGGCTTCTGGGTGAAAGTTGTTCTATAAGAAAAGATTAAAAAAAGAGATTGATTCAGAAGGGAGCTGAAGGAAGGAAACTTGAGATGAAACCTTAGAGGGGATTCTACTTGCAAGAAGGAAGAAAGCTATTGGGTTTGGATTCTACATCGAATGGATGACTCGAGGTTCGCTAAAACTTATTGTTTTCTTCTTTTGATTTTGTAAACAAAATTTTGTCTGCTATGTTTTGAAAATAAATTTCTCTGTGTTTTGAAAAAATAAATAAAGGGTTTTCTATGATTGAGAATTTGATTGCTAAACTTTTGAATTCCTCTATTGAAAACTACAGTTAAACCCTTCAAAAAAATTTCAATAAAATTTGACTTGAGAAATTATTGTTTGGAAAGAAAATCATTGTTGTTATTATGTTGAATTTACTTTGGAAAGAGAATCATTTTGTGAATTTATTGAAATTGCATGCCCAAATATTTATTAGGTCTAATTATAAGAAAAATGATTATATTAATTTCTTTGAATCTCTTGCTGAGAATATATATATATATAAATAATATATATATAGTTCTTTTTAGATATATATATATATATATATAGATCAATGTATATTTCAAATTTCAAAGTTTATAGAATAAATTATGCTACGAAAATACAATTTCTAATTCTATGTTTTCTTTTAGTTGAAACCAGATTTTTTTTAAAAGAAAATTATAAATAAAAGAAAATTTTAATATATATATATATATATGTGAAATTTTGGGGGGGAGTGGTTGGCAGGTGTTGTACCACCCTCGACTCTAATACCTAGCCGCACGCAACCACACCTAGCTACGCACAACATCCAAGGGCTGTTGTACGTAACTGAGTGGGGCTGCAGCTCTGCCAACCCTATGGTACGCAGTACCAGAGGCAGCTGTGGTACTGTGTACCATGGGCAGTGTGGGGGAAAACATGTTAATAAATGTTTTTTTTTTAATTAAATTAAATTTATAGTTTTTAAAGTTTGTTTTTAATTAGATTTTGTTTTATAATATGTTTTAAATGTAATGATTTAATATATATGTTTTATTTTATATAAATATATACATATATATGTATATATGCATAAAATTGTATATACGTATATATATTTATAGATATAAGAACTTATATGATTGTGATTATGAATTTAATATGATAATTTTGAGATAATTGCAATGCTAAAGTGTAGTTAAGAGAATTAGAAATAAATTGTGTTTTTAATTAAATTGACTATTCTCGAGTAATTGATTTATAAAGTTGGCAAAATTTATTATGTTTTGAAATTAGTTTTGTGGCGTTGTTTTGTGTAAATTGCTTTCTCTTGAGACTAGTCATTATGTCAATTGTGGTTTTCTTTTGTTTAGGTTTACGTCTTGCGGGAAAACCCTAGAGTTAGCTTATCTTGTTATAGGAACTTAAGTTGTTGATTAGGACTTCTAGAGGTGGAAATACTGATGTGTGATTGTGATCTTTTATTTTGATGCTTGGCCTATATTTTGACCATGGTTGTGATTTAGTTTGCACTTGGATTGTACTATTTTGTGGATGTGTTTTATATGTTTTGGTGAGATGGTTATGCCTCGCGGAGGATCCATTTGATTGGTTTAGTATTCCTTGTGATACAATCCTTTTGTGTTGGATATTTTGTGTTGATTGTTTAGAGAGAGTGGCTCTAAGTGGGGGTTAGAGCACAAAGGGGTTGTCAAGGTAGCCCACATAGAGTTAGAGTAATCAATGATAACCTAAGTAATTAATCATGGGTGGAGTTTAAACATTAATAAGATAATTATGATGCCTCATCCACCTGTTAGTGCTATCATAGACTAAAGGGGGCTGAGAAGGCCATGGTTAGAAAGATCATTGCCTTGTCTTCATGAGAGGTTAATGATTCCACATGAGTAACCCTATGGAGCGGCACCTTGAGATAGCCTATCAGGAGAACCATAGATGGAGGTGGCACCTTGTGATAGGTTGTCTGGATAATCCATGTGAAACCATGTGATGAAACTCTCCTCTAACATTCCATTTGTGTTATTTTATTGGAGTCCTCTGGAAGTATTCTTTCGATAATATGACTTGAGATTTATTGATGATGTGTTTTGTGAATTATTGTTGTATTATTTGGAAAGTGATTTATTGTTATGCTTCGAAAGTGGTTTATTGCTATGACTTTTGGTGATTTATCATTGTTTAGCTTTTAGTGGGGTCTAGTGATATAATGCTATCTTGTATGGTGTTAGTCTTGTGTTATTGTTAGATGTGCTTGGTCGGGGATCCATCCTTGTCTACTCCCAGCACAGGGGTGGTTGGGTGGAATGTGCTTCACACCCTGTTGGTCTCCCTTTGGATGCAGTTGTATCTTTCATTGTAGGGTTTTGGTAGATGTTGTTGATCTAGGATTCAAATGCTCTTGATGTGTATTTGTGGTACTGATGTATTTCATATATTGATGTCTCTCTTCCACGTGTGTTTGGAAGACCTTGATGTAATTTTTTTATATGTTCATTATGTTGTTCTATCAGATTGATGTAATGTATAGTCAAGCCATGAAATCATTCATGAACTATCATTTGTAATTAATGATTATGTTATGTTGTATCTGTCAAGATATATATACTTTATATCTTGATGATTCATTCATTGTCATATGTATGTATGGTTTTATTTGGTATATTCACATTTTTCTTGATATCGTGAATGAAAATTTTAATTGATGTCATGATGATTAGATTTACATAATTGTATATATAATGTGTAATCCATTATCTTATGAAAGGCTAGTTTAGTAATGTCACCTCCTGTACCGTAAGGGATTTATTTGTGCAACTTAGAACATTTTTATGTTAGAATACTTAAGTACATTATATTTCTTATGTTCTTTTTAAAAAAAATGTTGCATTTTATTTGTTCCTTTAGGGTTTGCACAGAGGGGCGTTACAGCTTGGTATCAAAGCCAAGGTTGCTAACACTGGGGTCTCTAGGTAGTTTGTGTCTGTTAGGCAGCATTTGTATTAACTCTTGATCTTACAGAACTCTAATTGTTGTGTAGGATCATGCCTCGAGGTAGAGGTCATGGCCAAAGAAGAGGCCGAGGTGGTGGCCATAGAGCCAACCGCCAGAGTCCATCACCACTGAGTTCCCATGGATCAGAGCATGAGGAATGACAGAGTCCTCAACACAATCCATTAGGTGGTGGTTAGAACCTAGGACAACCTGGTCTAGATGGATAGTTGTAGTGCCTTCTAGGGGAGATTCTTGATTGGTTGGGACCCAGGCTGGAGGAGCTGCAGGTCGAGAGAGAAAGGGAAAGGTCACCGAGGAAAAGGGAAGTAACCATAGATCAAGATGCAATGATAGCTAGTCATATGAGAGACTTGATGAGAGCACACCCACCTACATTTGATGGTTCTGGAGGAGGGCTAGAAGTGGAAACATGGTTAATTGATTTGGATCGATGCTTCGCGATGCACCCCTATGGTAGCAATACCAAAGCTCTATGTGTATTCATGCATCTGAGAGGCTTTATATCCACTTGGTGGTAGCTAGAAGAGAAAAATTTACATTTGGATATCAGCATGGTCACATGGGAGTTATTTCTGAACAGGTTCAGGGCTCGCTTCCTTTCAGATCATTGGAGGCAACATAGGGCAGATGAGTTTCATGACCTTAGGCACATGTCTGTGTTTGTTGAATAGTATGAGTGGTGATTCTATGAAAATAATGACCATTCATACTCTATACCTAGGTTACCCCCTTTCCCATGGATCAAGATAATCCTAGGAATAACCCACTTAACATCTCATAATCAAAATGACTTTACTACCAAAGTGATTCTAGCAACTTCTTACTTTGCACTACATATGTCTAGTATAGGCATCCTACATATGGTAATGCCAACTACATATAGTATAGATACGTTGCATTCATACAAACTCCCATATACAAGGTACATACAAATATAACTAGCAAGATAGGTTCTACAACATAATGCACAATCAAGAAACATGCAATCATAAACAATCATCACAACATATTAAAAATCATTATTTTCCAACTTAGTAATAAAAATAATTAACCTTTCTAAGGGTCAGTGTAGGATTATGGGGGTCCAAACTAGGCCCCTAAGTGGTAGTGAAAATTCAAAAAAATAGAGTTAGGAAAATTGACCTAAAATTTTGAATAATTTATTAACATAATTTGAAAAATATGTAAGAACAAAATTTGTACCAAATTAAATGTAATTTTTAAGATACTATTTCTTCTTTGGAAAAAACTAAATCTATTTGGTGAAAATCTGAGATTTCAATGGAGTAGTACTAAATTTCTAGGGAAAAATTCAAAGTAGGTGTATGTGTGACCAACCTAAGTACAGGGTGATCCCACAATACTAGTTTACAATTCCCTTCACGAAGAAAATTTTTTCTATAATTTTTTTCCTTTCTAAGCTTGGGTTGAAGATGAAAATGTTATCAACTTCATAGAACCAACTAGATAATGGTAGTCCTCAAAATGAGCTATCCATCAAATACAATCTTAATATATTTTGGTTTTCATATGTATTTTTTTAGTTTAATTAAACATAGGTTTTTGATTGAAAAAATCAAGCTCTCTATTCTACACATGTGGAAAAATAGTATTTTATCAAAAAAATTCTTAAAAATATGTTCACGCTAGTTATTGATGTCCATTATCCAACAAAAAAAAATCAAATTCAATACATACAAAAACATTAATTAAGAAAAAAAATTCAATAAAACATTATGAAACCAAATGAATGTACTAGATATTTTAATTACAAAGTTAAATTTAAAAAAAAAAAAAAATTTATCCTTCATACAAAAAAATTATGTTGTTTATGGTGGACATCACTCTTTAAAAATAGTGTTTACTTTTAAAAACTTGTTTTTGAAGGAGATTGAAAAAGAAATGAAATTTGATTCCAAAAATTAACAAAAAATATATAATTAGAATCTACAGACAAAATGTCATAAATCACTAGTTTGCATCATCTTCAAATTCATCATGGTTTAGCAGCTATAGGTGCCTGAAAGTGAAGATTTAGTTAAAAAAAATTAGTTCAATGTCCAATTTGGCAAAAAAGTGTAAACCACTATTGTGGGATCAACCTACAAATATATATATATATATATTTATTTGAAACTTTCAATATAATTAGAGGACACATGCTAGGATGTGCCACATTTTTTTGTAAGTAAACAATTAGTTATGAATTTTTTATTAAAACTTTTTAAAAATATCAAAACGTGTTTTTCTGACCACAATAACTTGGTCAAAAATGAATGAAATTCTTTTTTTTTTATCCTATAGTATGGGAAGCATAGAATTTTTTACATCTTTTAGATTTAAAAAATGTGAAATCTTTTAAGAATTATAGATGTTTTTCAATCATCCTATCAATCAAGACTTTATCAGAAAGTATGTATAAAATTAATAATAATTATCTATTTAATTCCAAATAAAGCATACCTTATATTTTTGGAAAGCTATAATTTTTCTCAATAAATCCTTTTCATTTCATCAAATTCAAATTAAAAAAAAAAATTCAACCACTTTTTTGTCATATCACCATTTTTGGGACCCCCATGATCTTGCACTCACCCCCAACATAAACAACAAAGGTATAGAAACTAGCATGCTTGTATAATGCTCCAATTGATTAAATTTCTTCCTAGTTCTAATCCTCAAGCTCACTTGATACCTCCTTCAAGATCCACTTGATTTTCCCCTTCTAACAATAATCACAAATATGAAATAGCAAAACAACTCTCAACTCACAAGCTGTCAACTTACTAACTCAGAAATTACATCAAAATAGCATCAAGATAAATAGAATGATAAGTGTAGCAATTGGATAAATGTGTTGGAATAATGGATGCACAATATCTTTGAAGCTACAACCTTCAAGAGGACCTTTTCCAAGAAGAAATTCACCCACACAAAAATTGTTTCAACTAAGGGCATGCAAATGGAGATTATCTAATTGATATCTAGAATATGATTACAAATTTACATATACCTTGAATATATAGGAATGAGTGATATACAAGATACAATATGATGTTTCCAAATGTCTTAATCACACTACATGTGACAACATGTAAACCCTAACTAACAACCTATGGAATGATGAAGTGATAGAGATAAGTTCTAGATGATTTCTAGAAGGAATCTTATCTCCTACAAAAATGGAAAGGGTAATGACCCCATTATTTATGATTTATCTAATAATGCAACCTAGTACTTAAATGAATAAAGACCTAAGTTAACTTATGCTAGTGTAATAAATAATTAATTACACCAACACCCCCCATAAAGTGCAGCTTAGGGAGGAAATGAAAGATTCAATGATTATGCGATGATGATGATGGATGGTGGGTGCCGGTTGCATGATGGCCATTTTAGGTAACCATTTACAAATGATAGATGAAATGCAACAAATCTCCCACAAAAACAGAAAAGGGGAAAACCCAATGGGAAGAAAACCCCTCTCCAAAAATGAGATGAAATGCAGATAAGTGGCGAAGGATGGAGGACTCCATGATACTCCCAAGTACACATCCATCACATGGATACAATAAAATCAATAGCCACACCATAGGAGGGAAATAGAGATACTATATATCCCCCACAAAATATGTGATCACTTGCAAGAATCTAGTAAGTGTCTAAACACAAAACATGAGCCAATGTCAACAAAAAATGTATCTTCCTTTTAGAAGAAACAAAACCAAGTTCAAGTGTAGGGATACTTCCCATTCTAGATAAGAATTGAAAGAAGGAAGGATGAATATGGATGTTGATGTCTCTAAAAACTACTCATGTGTCTCTGTGCCTAAGGAAGATGAAGATGCCACAATAAACTTAGGTGCATTTCCAATCAAAGAAGGTGACAAAACAAGATGATGTGGAAACTAATGCTAATCAATATCCAAAGGCTGCAATGCAATGATCCTTCCATTGGAGGAATATATGGAGACTAGATTTCCCCCCATAATGAAGTGTCCTCAAAACCATTGAGAGAATATTGAAGCAAATCCAATGGTGTATGTTGAAGAAACTCTGATTCCATAATGGAATGAGAGGGAAGAAATATCATACATGAAATATCTGAAGAGAAAACAAGTGCCTCCAAGATAGTCACTAGATCCTCAATCAAGGTCAAGAAAAAGGAATGTAGAGACTCAACAAAACTATCCAAATTAGAATCTAAATATAGGAGAGATATCCCCTCAAAAATTTCCTCCAAACCTATAGAAGTAGAAAATTCAACAATCCTTGAAACAAATCCATCCTATGATGTCAAGTCTAGAAAATTAAATGTGTCCTGATGAATCATGGAAGCATCAATCAATGACTCTAGACAAGGAATCACTAAATGTGAAGGGATAAAAATAGTCTTTGATGGAGAAGAAGCATTTGTAGAACCCCTGACATCCTCATCTAAAGAATCAAGACCTTCCAAATTTATAAGCTCCTGAATAGCAATATCATCATGGGGTACCAGATTTGAAGAATGACATTTTGAAGCATGATCACCGAGGAATGGAGGAGTGTCAGAATATCCATATATATCCCAAAGGTTATTCCAAAGGATATGAAGACAATCACAATGATCAATAATATTCAAAAAATCACAATCAACTTGCATTACAATGATCTCTAAGACAGTGTATCTGCTACAACTCCAAGAAAGTTCCTGAATACCTTCACTTGGATATACAATGGAATTTCTCCAAAAATACAAAGATAATGACCTTGAACAACAAATATAAACTTCTAAAGATGATATGCAACTGAAGTGAAGCCACCCAAATCAAAAAACCTTTTTCTATTCTTCAGGATATCAAAGTAGTTAAACAAATGCACCAAATTGAAAATATCAATGGAAGAGTACATGGAGCTAAAAATGATCAAAGTGACTGGACTAATGAAAAGAGCTCTGAAGTATCTTTTGAATGCCACTGGAATAACTGGATTTTGACAATCTGATGAGAAGATATTGGTTTTTAAGCCTAGAATGAAGGGTTGACTTCAGTTGAGTTGAGCTTTTGATAGCTATAAAATTTTCCAAACTATTTGCATCATTGGAAAGTAGGTTTAATCCTCTTTCTAACAATATCTCATTTATCAAATTTTGACACTATGGGTGAACATTATGAAAAAATGAAAAAAGGGTCTCTATTAGGCACTCTACAGGCTAATTTGAGGAAAATTTCAAGCCCTCAGATGCTAGCACCTGGTCATTGATGTGACCACAAGGTGTAGGATGGAAAAAAATTACCACACTAGAAGCAGTGTTGGAGATGAGCTTCTTGGGTGGAGCGGTGATTTTTTGTGGCAGAATGAGTAGAAAGGAGGCACCACTTTTGATTAAGTGGAACCCTTAGTCATAGATGGGACCGAGTCCTCAATAGTTGGAGAAAAAAATATTGACAAGAGGATTTACACCTGACACTTGGTGGTGAAGGCCTACCTAAGAATGAATGCCTAATAGCCGATAAAGAGAAAACCAGTGTGGGAAGTAAGAACAGGCCCATCATTGATGGTAGCAAGTGAGGACCCCAGTAGATATTAGGAGGAGGTTCTGACTAATAGGATAGGGACTGATAATGCAAACTATTGGTGGTATGAAGGACTACTGATACATAAGAACAAATTTGTTGACAAGACTTGATGGAAGAACAATGTGTCAGGCTAGTGGGCCAACCAAGTACAAATAGTTGTAGATTTTGCAATAAAACAACCCAAATGAAATTTTGAATATTTCCTTAGTGGCAATTCAAAATTAAATGTTGATTAATATATAAAATAAACATAGTGATTTATAAAACAAACCCCTTATATACCGATAGGAAAATATATACACCACTTAGAAATTATGGATGCCACAGATTAAAAATAAATAAAACCCCTATAGTATATGCCGACCACTAATTGAAGTAGTAGTCACCCGATTTTTTTTCAAAAATATTGAAAGCCCTTAATAAAAAATTTTCCCAAAATAATATAAAATAAGCCCAATTTTTTCTAAAATAAAAAATGGCCTATAACTTAAAAAAATTCCATAGAGGGCAACTAATAGGGAGCGTTTTTTACTATAAATTGTACAGATCATACGATTGATTTTGCAAACCCTAAAAATACCTTTGATGGCTGCCAGGTTGATGAATCCAATTTTGATGAATGAACAAGTGATCATAGGGTTTGAAGGCCTTTTGAAGACAATGGTGAGTTCATATCTGACTCAATTTTCTCCAAAAATTAGGTTAGTCTATGGGCGGAGTCAAGTAGCCTACAATGGAAACCTTCAAACCTACAAATAATCTCACTAGCCCAGCTTTCTTGATGCTGAGATGAATCTTCACTAGAATCTCTTTGATAGCATGTTGAAATAAAGGATGCACAATGTCGTTGAAGTTGCATCCTTCAAGAGGACCTTTTCCAAGAATAAATTCACCCACACAGAAATTTTTTTCACTCAGGGCATGCAAATAGAGATTATCTAATTGATATCTAGAATATGATTACAAATGTACATAAGCCTTGAATATCTAGGCATTAGTGATATACACGATGTGATATGATGTTTCCAAGTTTCTTAATCACACATGTGACAACATGTAAACCCTAGCTAACAACCTAGGGAATGATGAAGTGATAGAGATAAGTTGTAGATGATTTCTAGAAGGAATCTTATCTCCAACAAACATGGAAAGGGTAATGACCCCATTATTTATGATTTATCCAATAATACAACCTAGGACTTAATTAAATAAATAAAATACCTAAGTTAACTTATGCTAGTGTAATAAATAATTAATTATACCAACATAATGAGAACCTCTATATATACTAAATTGTGAGCAACTAAAGGCTACAAACAAGTTAATATTTTTTCCACCTTTCTATCCTCATGCAACAACTCATCAAACTAGCTCATAGGTTTGTAACACATAATAGTCCTCTCCATTTTAGTGATTGATTCAATTTATTATAAGGTACAAAAAGACTCATTTATTTGGTAAAATGAACAAAAAGTATTACAAATAAGTTTCCTAATTCAACTTTCTTCACATATTGCTGCCACATTTCCTCTTCACTGAGTCTCAAAAGCTATTAGCAGATTTAGGTCAATATAGTAGTCTTCTTATGAATTTCATACTCTACCAAATTGAACCCACCTTCCCAAGTTGGTGCCCCATCTAATAGCATAGGTTTGACTTATTCATATGGCTTCAAAACTTTATTAACTTCTCATTCATATATATACACAACAATAATAAAACCCATACATGCTTTTAACATTTGTTGACTTGGTATTTTAATTACCATATGCATTGGTTGCTATGCCTCCATAAGCTTCACCTTGTATTTCTTATGTGCTTTATTCATTCCAACACATTATTTATGAATAGCGCTATATGTATTGCACTTAGAAACTATTCTAATATTTCTAATTTTTAAATTTTACATATTATATATCCATTAGAATATATATATATTAGTATATGATATTTGAATTTGAATTGAAATTAAATTCATAATCTATACAGATGGCACATGGTTTCAGAGGTCTAAAATGGTTAGATGCAGGGAAAAGGAAACAATGTGGGTTGAATGGTAGGAGAGAAAAATGACAAGCGAACATTGAAGTCATTTGGCACTAGGATAGATGGGAAAGGATGCATTCTACCAATCGTTCATTTCATGGTGAGATGGGTAGAGATTATGGTGTTTTTGGGCCACAATGAGGTGTGCCCAAATTTATGGGCCATCAAAGGAATGGTGCCTAAAGAAATAAAGGGTTTCAAAGGTCAAGACAACAAGACAAAGGTCATAAAGGTATCAATAGTTTTGCAAAGGTAGAGGACTAGGAGGATTGGGGTTGAAACCCTAATCACCGACTAAGAAACACCAAGGTTGTTTGGCAGAGAAAGTCACCTCACATGGAATGGGAGGAGGTGAGGGAAGATTCTGAGTCTAGGAAGAATGATACTAGGTGGTCAGGCATCTTTGGTGGTCATCTTAGTGAAGCTTCAAGTGGAAGTTCTGTGTCTAGAAAATCTTGGGTTAATTGCAAAATGGTATGGTGAATATTTAAATTGGGATTACTTAGTCAAATGGTGGAAGGAGCGTTGGGGCTCAGATCTTTAGTTTAAAACCATTCAAAATGGGTTTTTCCTGGTTGTGTGTTTGACTAGAGAGTTGAGGGATGATATTGTTGATGGAGTTTGGGTTCTTGATGGTTGTGTCTACTACCTTTCCCAGTGGGTAGTGGGATTTACTTCCTCAAATCATAAAATGGAGACTGTACAGGATTGGTATAGAATCTCAAATCTCCCATTAAAATATTGGGAGCCAAGCATTTTGGAAGAAATTGGGAATTTTCTAGCCACCTTTGTTTGTGCTGAAGAGAAAAAAGATGCAAAGGAAGCCTCTATGTGTGGATATGCATAGAAAAAAAACTGGTGCAACATATTTGGGAGGAAATTGAATTACTATCCATCTATGGGAGTTGGATTTAGAAGCTTAGGGTAGAATCTCTCATTAGAAACTGTTTGGTGCATCCCTTGGTTTGTAGATCTTTGAATAAAAATTCTAGTAGAGCTAGGGAAGTGGTGGGTTAATCAAAAAACCCTAAAAAGGAGGCTGAAGTCCAAGCCTTGACTAAGATAAAGGCTTCATAGGAGGTTAGAGGGTCAGGGCTAGTGGTGATCAAAATCCCTCTTTTGTCAAAGCATAGTTATGGATGGAACTTGGCAGTTCCCCCATTAGAGTTTCAAGCATAGGAAACCACTCTCCATATTGCAAAGCCAATGCTAGAAGAGGTGGCAGAGTAGGACTTGGATCAAAACATGGCCTTGGATGAAAATATTTCATAGGTTTTGGATATTTTTGGAGAACATTCTCAAAATGTGCAGTTGAACTCTTTGATTGAGGTCACTAAAGAATAGGTAGAACTAGCTGAAGTAGTTGTTAGTTCTAAAAAATGCTAGTTAAAAATCACAAGAGGTTTCCAAGCTCTTGATACATTTCAAGCTAACGAACAAGGTCAAATAGTGCACTTGAACCTTCTTCTCTTTAGGATCTACGAAACTTAAGTGGGTGTACCTATGTGAATGAAGCAAACTTAAACTATGTGTTTCTTCCATAAGTAATCTATCTAGAATGGAAATTGGGAGTGGAGAGATGTAATCCTAATTTGGTATAAATTGTATAAGCAATATGAAGGTGAAATTTAATATGTTTAGTTAATAGATGTGAGGTTTGAACTAAGTATGATAAAACTAAATAATGAAATGGGTGAGACCAGTGCCTTGTTGGGTATACAGAGTCAAATGAAATTCTAAGATAAGTGGCTAGTATTTGGTAGAAACACTAACTATTTGGCACACTAATATTGGTTTATAACTTATATAAATGTGCAAGAAAATGATTGAAAAAATCTACTTATGGATCCTGTTGGTTCTCAAAAACACTAGTTAAAAACCACAAGAGGTTTCCAAGCTCTTGATACATTTCAGTCCAATGAAGAAGGCCAAATAGTGCACTTGAACCTTCCTCTCTTCAAGCTCTACCATACCTCGGTGGGTGTACCTATGTTAATGAAGCATACTTAAACTATGTATTTCTTCCTTAAGCAATCTATCCACAATGGAAATTGGGAGTGGAGAGATGTAATCCTAATTTGGTATAAATTGTATAAGCTATATCAAGGTGAAATTTAAAATGTTTAGTTAACAAATGTGAGGTTTGAACTAAGTATGATAAAATTAAATAATGAAATGGGTGAGACTAGTGTCTTGTTGAGTAAATGGAGTCAAATGAAAGTCTAAGATAAGTGGCTGGTATTTGGCAAAAACTCTAACTATTTGGCACACTAATATTGGTTTATAACTTATATAAACATACAAGAAAATGATTGACAAACTCTACTTATGGATCCAACTAACACAACCAAGTTACTTGTAATTTATCAAAAGGATTTAATCTTTACTTGAAAGAACCAATTGAATAAATTATGCAAGAACATAGATACACCATATTGGAGATAGATTAAGAACCTAATTATATGGCTCTTCTTATTGATCCAAATAACACCTCCAAATTACTGTGATTGACTAGAAGGATTTTAATTCCTTTGAGGAAACCAATTAATCATATCACACAAATACAAAAAATATGCATTGATAAATTGAATATATACTTGATATACCAATTTAAATAATAAAGAAGTATTAAAATAGAGACAACCAGATAATTGAATAACTCCAAGAAATAGTTGATACCCAAATTACGCCACAAAACTAAATATCTTCCATTAATTTCTCCAAGAATTTATACATGCATCATGGTATTTTGAAATGTAAGCAGTATGATAGCCTTCTATTATCTATCCATACTTATTTGTCTATTTCTTTCTCCTATATCTAATCTAATGATTTATTTTGGTCTTGGTCTCTCTTATTTATACGAGAGGTAATAAGCTTCAGACCAAAGGATACGTCTTTTGATAACAAAACATAATTTTTGAAAGTAAAAATAACTAAAAGAACTTAACAATAAACATGTGTGTCAATTCATTAATCTCCAAGTAAAAGCCCATGGTCATCTAAGACCTATTCAAAGCTTTTACTGTATTATATTTCCTCTTCATGATGCACATAATCAATCTTCATCATAGCCCAAATATTTTTCCTGCCACTTATTAATTTTTAGATCACTTGGCCATTTGAATTCTTGTGCAGCTGCATAATTTGTAAGGTGACTTTTCCATCTATTATCTAGGAGGTTTCTAACATAAACCATGAACTTTGTGTATCCACTATCTAGTATGACAATCCCATCAAGTAAAATATGAAATTTATTTAGACTGATCCCCCCATCATCTTGTATATGTGTTAAGCATTTAGGAATAATTTAATCAAATTCTTCTCTCCATTCATCCATATCTTTGAATTGATTATCATATTTGAAGATTGATGGGTTGAAGATGTATTTAATAGTGTCAAATGCATTCCTCCTACTCTCCACTTTCTTCCTTATATCTAACAAATACTTATACTCCTCAATCACACCTTTTACTATTTCTTGTGTAGGTTTTAGCCTTGGTGGGGCATCTGGATCCCTTTGTGTAGCTTTGCACAGAGTAGTTAGTATGTGATAGGTGTGCTTTAAATGACCCAACGACTGATTTACCACACTACCTCATGTCACTTTCAACTCCCCTATGGTACCATGGTGTCTCCTTGGTACATATATTCAATATACCGCTCTACCATGGGTCACCTTTTTCTCTCTTGTGAGACCATGGTATCTTCTTAGTACTCCCCCTTAGTGTACCACTCTACCATGGGCTATGTCTTCAACCCTAAGGTATAGCGGCAAAGGGTGAAGGTTAAAGTGTCTAGTAGTGGCTCCTTTTACCATCACACCGTGAACTACTTTGTAATGGGCTACAGTAGAGAGGTATGATGTGTGGGTTATTAGGGGTGGAAAAAATGGTAGCGGTATTGTGGTAAAGAGAAAAATTGACATTATGGATGGCGATAATGTGACTTTATATGAAAATGATATTGGGAATTTCAAATTTTAATTGATAAATTTGTTAGAATTTTTATGAAAATTTTGGTTCCAATAGTGGCTAGGAATAACACTTGGGATTTAGAAGACATGGATATGTTGGAAGACACACATAACATTCATGTGTAGGAAGATGGGTTGATTACACAAAAGGAATTTTCTCTCAACCAGGGAAGAAAAGGAAACCATCCTTAGGTCTAGAATCATCTCAGATCAAGTTGGTAATTTTTTAGATGGATTTGTTTAAATTCTCCCTGGATTATGGTGAGAATAAGAAATAGGGAAAAAGTTCAAATTAGGAGAAACTCAAATGGAATGGGGAAGAAAATGGAAAAAAGAAAATTAATTCTATGATGAAAGTAGGGAAGAGTGAGAATCTTCCCGAACAACAATGAGGCTCCTTACTTGGAATGCTAGGGGTCTCAATGCCCATAACAAATGGAGCCTAATTAGGAACCATATAGAGGCTTTTCAAGTTGAAATAGTTCTTCAAGAAACAAAACTTGGGGATTAGGATTTGGTTAAGTTTAGCAAAGAGTTGAAGTATTGGAAATAGATAGGGGTAGGTGCTGAAGGGGCATTGGGTGGTCTGCTAACTATTTGGAAGCCCCAATTAGTATTAGTAAAAGAAATTGAATCTAATTGGAATTGGCTTTCTTGTTGGGTAAGGAGTTTAATCACAAATCTTCATTTTTTATTTATTTATGTTTATGGTCCTTCTTCTTTTCAGAAAAGTCAAGTGTGGCAATAGTTAGATCAAATTCTTAGTCACCCAGGGTTGGATTTTTTATTCTTGGAGGGAGACTTCAATGCTATTTTAAGACTGATTGATAAAAAAGTGGGGGTGGGCAGAATTCTTCAATCCAAAACAAAATTTCAACACTTTATGGAGAGAAACTCATTGGTTTAGCTACAAACTGGGAATGATAGCTTCATATGGACTAATGAAAGGAAAGAATTTTGTAGCATAGTAGGAAATCTTGATATATTCTTCTTTAAAGGAAACTTGAGACTATTCCCTTTCACCATGGACAAAAAAATCAATGCAGGGGTGGGTTCTGATCACTTTCCAGTTCAATTACAAATTGAAGGTGACAAGGGGCTAGTTCACTACCTGTTCAAGTTTGAAGTGATGTGGTTCAAGGATTAGAATGTTCTGTAGCTGATTAAACAATGATGGTTTTAATGTAATTCAAGAGGAACATAGATGTTCAATGTAGTTTCAAAATTGAAATATGTCAAATAGCAACTAAGAAAATGGAATAAGGATTGTTTTAAAAATATTTTTGATGAGAGGATCAAGATTGAGGCTGAATTAGAAGCACTAGCTAAGGTTGTTATAAGCCAGGGGATGGATAATGAATGATATGAACAAAAGAAGAAACTAACTTTACAACTAAATGATCTATTAGAAAAGGAGGAATTGTTTTGGAGGAAAAAATCAAGGGAGATTTGGCTCAAGGTGGGAGACAAGAATATATTTTTTTTCACAACTCAAGAAAAGGTTCGATAGGAAATCAATAGAATTTTAAGCATTAAATAAGTTGATGGCCGCTTGTTGGAAGAGCCTCAAGAGTTTAGAGATTCAATAGTCAATTTTTTCAGCAATCTCCTAAATGATTGGTAAGGTTCCAACTTGGGAGCTCATAATGCAATATTATGGAACATTCCTACTTTGGTTTCAGGTCCACAAATGGAGGCTTTAAATGCAACTTTTTTGGAAATAGAGGTTAAAGAAACCATTTTTAGTTTACATCTTGAGAAGGCTCCTAGGCCAGATGACTTCCTAACAAATTTTTTCCAGAGGTGTTGGGAATTTGTAGGTCTGGAAATCACTGAGGCAATCAAGGATTCACGAAGCTTAGGGAAAATCCTATGGGAGGTAAATAATTCCTTCATTATGCTCATTCCAAATAAATAGAATCTAGAGTCTTGGGATGAAGTTCAACCCATTTCCCTTTGTAATACACTATATAAAATTATTGCTAAGGCTATGGATAATTGCCTAAAGGAAAATTTTCCATTTATAATCTCTAAAGAGCAAACAGGGTTTGTGCCTAGGAGGTCAATCTTTGATAGGGTAATTATTGCTCAAGAGGTAATTCATTCAGTTCAAAAGACATAGAAACCAACATTGTTGCTAAAATTGGACATAAAGAAAGTGTATGATAGGGTGAATTAGAATTTCTTGTTTAAAGCTTTATAGGCTTTTGGGTTCAAAAAAAATGGCTTTATTGGCTTTTTGGTTGGGTGGCTACTTTGCATCACTCGGTTTGAGTGAATGGTTTTCCTAAAGTTTGTTTCTTTGCTTCAAGGGGTTTAAGGCAAGGATATCTACTCTCCCCCTTTTTCTTTATAATAATGGTAGAAGCCCTGGCTTGTTGGATAAAAAGGAAAGAAATAATGTTTAGGTGGAAGGCCTTCAGGTCACAAGTAGCCTTCCTTCCATCACTCATCGGCAATTTGTTGACAACACTATATTTTTTGGGGCTACTTTTATTAGAGAAGCTCAAAGGTTAAAGGGTATTTTGGACAAGTACACTTTGGCTTCTAGTCAAGAGTTCAATTTGTTCAAGTCAAAAGCTTTCTTCTTCAATACGATTAGTGTGTTGGAAGCTCATATTTTGAGGTTTCTCAACTTTAGAAAGAGTTAGTTTCCTTGTAAATATTTGGGTATGTTGGTAGAAAAAGGTGTTCAACATGGAGGTTCTTGGAATACTCTGTTAGAAAAGGTAAAAGAAAAACTTTCTTCATGGAAGAGTTGGCTTTCTTGGGCTGGAAGATTGATAATGTTAAAATCTATCATTTTTGCTCTCCCCATATATATGATCTCCTGATTTCCAATGTTGATGGGGGTGAGTAAATCCTTAAATAACTCAATGAAGGATTTCTTTTGGAATGGGAGTATGGATAAGAACAAGTTTCCATTAATTAAGTGGTGGAAGGTTTGTGAAAGAAGGGAAGAATATGGTGTGGGTTTGAAAAAACTACTTTTGCAAAATAAGGCTCTTGGGGCTAAATTGGCATGGTCTATTCATTCTCATCTAGAGCTAAAGTGGGTTAAAATTGTGAGGTCCAAATACTTGGATAATGAAGTAAATTAGTTTTTGAAGGCCAGATCTCTTCCAAATGGTTCTCGCATTTGGAATTTCATTAAAAGTGTTAGACATCTCATTATGGACTACTTAATGTGGGAGGTTAAAGATGGTTGGGAGGCTCTATTTTGGGAGGATTCCTAGGAGGGCTTCCCCATCCTAGTAGAGGATCCTTCCCTTCCTAGGATAATGGAAAAAACCAAATAGGATTGGGGAGATAAGGTAAGGGACTACTTCAAAGACCGCTCTAGTCTTAAGGATGGTTGTTATCATTGGAAATCTCCTAGTCAACTAGGTCTGGAACCTTAAAATGTTGAAGCCTTAGAGAAGGTACTCAAGGGGAGATGTGTTTGGGGAAAAGGAAGGGACATAATTTGGTGGAATGCTTTGGCTAAAGGGGTATATTATGCAAAGGTTAGTTATGCTATCCTTACTTCTTCAGGTGATGTGGAGCCAGGCCTACTGACCCAACTATGCTAGAATAAGGCTTGCCTCCCTAAGGCTAATATATTCATTTAGGCAGCGACCCAGGGTAACTGGGGATAGGTTTGCAAAGTCAGGTTTCCATGGACCTTCTAGGTGCCCTTTATGTAAAAATGAAAAAGGAAACGGTGGAGCATCTACTTTTAAATTGCCAGTTTTCACAGGTCGTTTAAGAGTGGTTAAGCTCCAAATTGCAATGGAAAAAAAATTCCCTAATAAATTGTTAGCATTTTTAAATTCTTGCCCACCTCCTCTAAATCAATCTTTTCTTGGAGACCTTTGGTTGATGAGTCCTTCCATTGTATTATGGGAAGTTTGGAAGGAGCAAAATAGGATGATTTTTTCAGGATAAGGTAATCTTAGTTCCTAGATTGAAAAGTAAAATTGAGGCTAGCATTGTGGAATGTTTTAATGCAAGGTTGGAAGAGATGAACTCTAAAGGGTGTAACTTCTTGGTCTGGGATTCCCTGATGTTGAAGATTTGGTTTGGTCTTGAGGCTCTTGCTTTTGTGGGCTTGGGGGGTGTGGCAATGAAAGAAGAGCATAGTAAGGTGGTCTGGTTCCCTCCTAAACCAGTTTAGCTGAAATTGAATTTTGATGGTGCTTCAAAGGGAAATCATGTCATTTTTGGTGTAGGATGTATTGTGAGGGATAATAATGGAGCTTTTTTTGGGTTGTTAGTGGCAACACTTCCAGAGGGGACAAAAAACATAGCTAAGTTTCAAGCTTTACTTCTTGGACTGAATTTTTCTAGAGAATTAAGAGTGAGCAAGTTAGTAATTGAGGGTGATTCCACTTTAGTCATAAATGCCTTGAGGACAAAGAAAAATTTGAATTGGAAGCTGGGTGAGAAGTTAGAGGTGGATTTGGGCTGGCTAGAAGGTTTTGAATAGGTAATGATCAATCACACCTTGAGGGAAGGGAATATCAAAGTTGATCTCCTATCAAAGATGGGTGTTGTTGGCCTAGTCATAAAAGTGATAAGTAGTCATTTAGTGTGAAGCTAGTGGGTGGTTGGGGGGGCGACCCTCTGAGTTGGTGGAGGGACTTAGGAATTTTTTGTTGAGTGGCATATCCATAAGGGTTCTTTTTGTAGAGGTGGATGTTGGCGTGTCAAGTTAGTTTCATCGTTTAAGGCAAGTAAATGTAATGATGGTGGTCCATTTGAGCATGTTTTCTATGGATGGTTTCATATATAATGTAGAGGTTAAAGGACGTAAACACTGGTGCAAGGAAACCTTTCCTTGCATTGAAATAATTGTGTTTTCATGAGAAGTCTTAATTTTGTTGGAGTTGTGGGCTCTATCAATGTGTGGTAGTGATATTTGTGTAGTGTCATAGAATTTTTTGGGTGGTGATGCTTAGTTAATGGTGAGTAGGTTGGCAGCCTTAGCTTTTCTTCTAGAGTTGCATGTGCACAACAATAGAAGGGCATTCAAAGTTCATAATAACAGTTTCAATGAGGCTATATATTAATCTATACATATATGTTAATATATATATATATATATATACATATACATAATACTATTTCAATATATTTATAAAGACACTCATACTCATAATCATCAATCAAAATACACAAAAAATATATGTACATATATATATGCATGTCACCTTTAGTCTAATTAGTATTCCCATGCATATGTCTAATCCATCCATGAGCATGCCTAGTTAAGTCTACCTATGTATACTCATGTATGTATTCACTCATATGTATGAGTCTACTGTAGACATGTATATATATTCATATATATTTTAAATGCATATATCTCATTGATACCACAATAAGCACACTAGGAAAGACTTTCACATGACATCAAGGCTTAATCAAATTCCTCAATCACAACATTCACATCTAAACCAAAGATTACTTACCTTTACCCAAAAATGACTTGACTCAATAAGACTAACTAGGGCATGAGTGTGTGAATGCTTAGTTAGGCTCATTAAGGGTTACCGAACCAAGTTCTTCTCATGAGTGATACTTCCCCTCTCTTCTAGAGGTTTGAACTTGTAGTGACAGAAAAAGAATCCCTTTTTGTCACTTAATTTGAGAATAATCAATATTAAAATGAGTCAAATGTTTCCTTTATTTAGTGTTTTAATGTGTTCTACACATTCAAATTGAGTTTAGGACAATTCTAAACTAAATGGACCTAGTTATGCCTTATTTAGGGTGTTGTAAATTAATTTGGCTTCTTGATGCTCTAGTTGGTCCTATTTTGCATCCACAAGCCTTATTTAATGCATTATTCTATGGATAATACCAACATTCAACAAATGACAAATCAAAATTCAATGTTTTTTGTTGTGTTCCAGATCTGGTGATCTGGGAATCATATACCACCTTGGGAATATGGGTCGCACCTAGTTCTTGAGACCTGATTTCAAATTGCAAATTGAATAAGACACTCCTAGAAATCTATGTCCTAGGATTTAGCCATTGGGACTCATATGACCCAATTGGCATATGAGTCCCACTTTAACTTGGACCTATTTTAAATAAAATTCTTGGTGGTATTTTACTATCCTAGATCTGATGTTAGCTTTTAGTGTTGTAATTTTAAGAAATTTGGCATAAACAAGTATAAATACATGTTTATTTCATATATTTTCTCTTGAAAATCCTAGAAATTTCATGAGAAAGTGTGATCTATCAAATTCAAGTATTCAAGAGCATTCAAGAGCTTATTATCAAGAATTTTGGAGCTACATTCAAGATTCAAGCATCATGTCAAAGTCTTCATACGTCATGTGTATTGTGAGCTAGCATTTGTGATGTAGGTTTTTATGATTCAAGTAAGTATTCAAAGACATTATCTCATATCAAGATCAAGTGTCAAGATTCACATCCATTGGAGCCAATTCACAAAAGATTGTACCTTTTTATTTAAGGTTTTGGTGATTTGCAACATTACATTTGTTCATTCATCATTCCTTCATGTTATTTCATTTAATTTCAAGGTTTAATTGAAAAAATGAGGTTTGACCAAGGAAAACCCCTATCCACTAACACAACATTTTTTCTCCCTCCATGTGTGATTGCATATCTAATTTTTTTAGGCTTGAAGATCCTGTGAAGACAAAGTTGCAAGATTGAGGAAAATTTATCAAAGTTGTCATGTTCACATAAACTCACCTATAGATCAAAATTTAGATTTTTAGACTCAAGGATCAAACAAGATGAAAGTTATAGAAGATTACTAGAGGATTACAGATGTTTTAGTCAAACCCTAATATTGCGACTAAATAACCACCTTGGGTGTATGAGTCCCAATATAACCCTTTTCAACATATTTTTTTAGAACTTAGTTTGTCACCAGTAGATTGCAAATTCAACCCAAAAACCCTAACTAGGATTAAATATCCCAATCTAGTGTATGAGTCCCTATGAGCATCAAAATTCATAATTTAAAATTTTTAGAACATTTTTTCGACATCTCCAATCTTCCAGGTGCTTCTTTGTTCATCCTCAATTTATTGTTCTAATTTTGAGTTCCATTTTCTAGGTTACATAGCTAGATTTGCATATTTCTTTCATTTTCTTCTTTCAAAACATTTTCGAAACCCCCTTATGTCCTTCCCTCAATTGAGTCACTTGGTCGAGGGATCTTTAAGACTTCATAATTAACTAAGAGCGCAATAGGTCCCTAAGTTCCATCTCCCAAAAGGTAGAACCCTATTTCCATTGTGTTCAAATTGGTGAACCTAACATTTGGACCCTTTATTTCTAATTTGGAGAACATTGCAGTCCTAGATCTAGTTTTCATTAACTTTGCATTATATTTGTATTAGTTAAATTGCATTTAGGGCTTCCAAATCTTTCATTAGTGAAAAGTGCATATAGGTTGCATTTTTACATTTTTTCATCATTCAATTTCACTAGAAATCTATAATTACAAATAGTCAATTAAGTATACAACCTAGACACCCTAAAATCAACTCATAAGTTGTTGATTCATGGTTGAAAGCCCTAATCATGACTCATTCACCCATCTGGGTGATTGAGTCCTAGTACAAGTATTTGCTCCTAATTTCTGGGAATTCTATGGCCTCTATTTTTCACTATCTAAAATTGTCAAAATCCCTAAGTGGGACTCATATTCCTAGCTAGTGAATGAGTCCTTCGAGGCCTATAAAAACAAAATTTTATGAGATTTCTAGTGATATTTTGTACACTTCCTAGGCTTGTTGGTAACCTACAGTATCATTCCGGAAAATTTCAGGAGCTTTTTTTTTATGCATCTAGGTCAAAATCATTCATTTAGTGTAGTCATTTTTGAATCATTCCAAAATCATTTTAGTAGAAAAAATTATCAAATGTAAAAATGTTTACATTTATGAAATTTTGCATTTTTTCATACACAGTGTTTATACTCGTGAAACTTTGTATAAATTGGGTAAAAGTACATTTAACTTTTTCATAAACAATGTTTACATTCATTAAGCTTTGCATAAGTTTGATAAAAGTTCTTTTCATTTTTGGATACATATTGTTTTCATTCTTAAAGCTTTGCATAAATTGGATAAAAGTAATTTTCAGTTTGGGATATACATTGTTTACATTCTTGAAGCATTGCATAGAATGGTTAGAAGTACTTTTCATTTTTTGTCAAATAATGTTAGTATCTTACCTTTCTAAGCATTCTAAGAAAAAATTCATATCCCCCCTATGAGAATACTTTAGTGAAATAAGTTGCAAGCATAGACAATCATAACAATCATAGTTGTTCTTCTCTTGATATCTCTCCTATTTGTGATGAAGGTATCCTGGTGAAAGAAGATACAATCATTGAGAATCATGAAAGTCTAGTTTTTCCCTCTCCTCCTCTCCCTTGGGAAGATATTATCATTGGCACTACTTTACCTAATCTCCATTAATCTCCCAACAACTCCCCTACTTGTGAGAGTGATTTAGTGAAAGAGGATACAATCTAGACAATCATGAAAATCACATTTTCTAGGAGGATATGTTGTTGTTAAAAGTTCCAATGATTGAGAACTACGAAAATCTTGTCTCTCCTACTTGGGAAGACATTATAGGAAATTGGAATGTAATTATAAATAATCATGACAATCAAATTTTTCCTTCTTCCAATATCCCTCCTCTATGCGAAGATGATAGTTTGGTGAGAATCTTGTTCCTCTCTTCCCTAATGCTCCTACCATTTGGAAAGATCTATTTGAACAAAAAAGTATAATCATTGGTAAGCATGGAAATCATAATTTTCCTTCTCTTGGTGCCTCCCCTATTTTTGATGACACTACTTTACAAAGTCTAACCATGGAATACAATGAACCCTTTGTTTGCTCCTCTCCAAAAATATCTCCTAGTAGGCTAGATGTTATGGAACAAGAGAATGATACCATAGAGAAAAAGGATGAAATCATGGAAAAAAAAAATAATCAAATTGGGCCTTCTCCTAATATCTCTACTATTGCTAAAGAAGATATTTTGATGTTAGAAAATCCAATCGATGAGAGTCGTGAGAATCTTATTTGTCTCTCTTCCCCGAGGGAAAACCTTGTTGAACAAGAGATTGCCATCATTGATAAGAAATAAAATCCTACCATTGATAACTCCCCTACTTATGATGAAGTTATTCTATTAAAACCAACCTTTGAATGTCATGATAATCTAGTTTACATAGTTCTCCTAAAAATTGTTGAAGTTGTGAAAGCCAACCTCATAGACCCTGACGATCACCTGCATGCAAATAACCTGTCACAAAAAGAAGACATTTGAGACAAAAAAGAAAGGGTGCTATGAAATCTGAAAATTTATTAATCAAAGAGTGTAATAAAATACAATGATCAATCCTAGGTATGTGCAAGATCATGATAGGCCAAAAAGTGGCAATATGATGGCTATGTGGCTGATGACTATTTTTTTACCCAAAATTGATGAAACGAAAAGGATTTTTAAAGGATATTCTCAAATTTCCACTGATATAAATTATTCTTTACTTTGAATTTAATAAGTATTTATTATTCATTTTCTATTCAAATTATGACTAAAGTCTTGATTGATAGGTTGATTGAAAAAAATATATAGCTTTCAAATGGTATCACATTTTTTGAATCCAAAACATGTGTCACATTCTATGCTTCACATACTATAGGATTAAAAAAAGAAAAATTGAATTTCATGAAGTTTTGACCAAGTTAAGGTGTTTAGACATATGAATTTTTATATTTTTAAAAAAGTTGTAATAAAAAATTCATAATTAAGTATTTACTTGGAAAAAAATTACAAAAATATATGCATCACATTGGGGCATGAGTCCTCTACTTGTATGTAAAATATTATAAAAAATATTGTCATTTGATTGTGGTTTGGGTGGTTAGACAGACACCTACTTATTTTTTCCCTGAAATTTAAGTACCACTACATTGAAATTTCAAAATTTCACTAAATAGTTTTTTTTTTTTTTAAACAAACCTAGTAGTTTAGAAACTACATTCAATTTGCTACATATTCTATTCTTACACATTTTTGAAATAATATAGATAATTTATTCAAATTTTTATGTCAAGTTGCCTAACTCTGATTTTTCTAAATTTTTTGCCACTTAAGGGCCTATTTTTTCCATGATGATCCTGCACATACCCTCCTTATAAAAGGGGATTGTGCAAAACCTAAAAGTAACCCTAATAGGTAGACATTTAATAATTAATATAATTATTAAATGTCACAATATGCAACTAAAGTGAAATCTTAAGAGAGGAATAAAGGTAACTTAATTAACATAATTAAGTTAAAACCTTTACTCTAACACCCCCCTTAAGATGAGGAAGGGTGCAACTACAAACATGTGCAAAAAAAAAAAAATGTAACTACAATGCATGAAAGAAAAAAAGGGTCCCATCAACTAGGCCTGTTCAGGTACCCAATTACAACCAAATCTCTATAAAGTGGAGTAAAGGAGAAAACCTAGTGGGAAAAACTCCTCTCCGAAAAGAGATGGAAATACAAGAGTGAAAGAAGAAGAGAGATAAAAGGAGGACTCAACATGACCTCCCAAGAACTGCTTCTATCACACAAGTACAAAATATGATCCCCCAATAGGAGAGAGAGAAAGAGACTAGAAGGCCCCCCACAATGAAGAAATTCTTGTTGCAATGGTGGATGCCTGATGTAGAATCCAGAAAGAGATCCTGAAGCAGAAAATAACATTCCTCCCCTTGGGAAGAAATGAATCCAAAGGAAGATGGTGAAGAAACCCTGTGAAGAGTGATGAACCAATCTATCTCAAGATGTGTGCCATGATAGGATGTTGAAGAATCTCTATGTCTGAACTGAAACAAATGATGCCAAATCCAAACTGATGTGAAGACTCCTGAAATGCAACCTCTGAATGCTTTGATAATGGTGGGAAGTCAATGATAACTTGAATATCAAGGTAGAGGAGATGAATGTCCTTAAAGCAATCCTCCAGATCTGCAATATAGGACTCTATAAACAAGGATGATATGCCTGCAAGATATGAATTCCAAGTAGCTATGTCTGAAAGATATATGATGTCCTGCTCAACGAAATCAATAGGGGCCAAATATGTGGTGATCTCAAAATGATTAGGAACAATAGGAGTTGTTGATATAGTCTCGATCTCAAGAGTGGGAACATGAATACAAGTCTCTAAACCATCATCACATGCAAGACCTATGATATACTCAAGCTCCTCTAGAGTACAGTTATCATAGGGTATGAAATCTATATCTGCAAGAGGGATGAGACAATCTACAACAATATCCTCTAGGAATGGAGAGATATTAGAATCTCTAAAAATGTCCTAAAGACGGTGCCAAAGTGTGCAAGGACAACGAATGTCAGATAAAGCACACAAAGTGTCAAAATAGACACTACAATATGATCTTGAATAATAACCCATGCTGATAAACTCCTTGATATGTCTAGTGTAGGTATGATTCCATACAAATGAGGTAAAATATTAAGCCACCTACAATGTGTAAGTATGCCCTTTGCCCATGGCTCATAATTATCCTTATCCAAGTTGATCACAAAAGGATGAATAGAAAAACCCATTGATAATCACTCAAATAAAAAAATCAGAGACTAATGACCTCATTACATATAAAGCAGATCAAAATATGCCATCCCACGCAAACATATCATTTCCAGGTGCCAAAACGTCCAAGTAATTGATAGAATTGTGAAAACACAAACCGCCGAATAAAATGTACTTGGAGAATATTCTAGAAAAATAAATGACATATCTAGAAAGATCACAGAATCACCTTTCCAACACCTATTCGTTTGCTAAAAAAGGATTAGGTACGCAAAAGTTACGCCCTCAGGAGTGCAAAAACCAAGATCTTACTTTGACTAAGGAAAACAACATGAAAACTGAAAAAACAGGTAACTATACCTACTCCATCAGATCTATACAAGAATCAGCTTTCCAACGGTATCTTGTTTTCGAAAAATAGAGACCGTTTTCCCATTTTATACCCGATTTACTCAAAATGCTCATTTAGGCTTTAAATCAAACATTTTATTAATTTAAAGATTAAAAAATTAATAAAATATTTAGTTGTACCTTCAACACACGAAAATCTAGGTAGCACATAAATCAAAAAGGGCACGAAAATTGATACAAAATGGTACAAAAATTGAGGCAGCTCAAAGTTGATGCAGACACCAAAAAAATTGCACGAAATCAATGCATTCGTACGGATCCGTACTAATTTGTTTGGCAACTATTTTGAGATTCCCCAAAAACACTAAAAAATCAATTTTCAGCAAACCCTATCATATTTTATATGAAAATAGGGGTTTTTGGGCCTTTTGAGTGCCCTCATGAGGTTCGTTTTGTACTATAATGCACTATTTGAGAGATCAAGGTGAAAATTTCTCAAAAAATGATGGAAAACCCCTATGATCTGGCAAAAAATACTAGGAATGAAACCCTTGCACAAAAAAAAACTATGCAAGCTAAAATATTCAAAAGACAAATAGGAAGCTGCAGATCTAGAGCTTTGATACCATGTTGAAGTTGTGAAAGCCAACCTCACAAATCCCAAAGATCACCTGCATGCAAGTAACCTGTCACAGAAAAAAGACATTCAAGACAAACAAGAAAGGGTGCTTTGAAAGCTAAATATGTATTAATCAAAGAGTGTAATAAAATACAATGATCAATCCTTATAAAAGGGGATTGTGCAAAACCTAAAAGTAACCCTAATAGGTAGACATTTAATAATTAATATAATTATTAAGTGTCACAATATGCAACTAAAGTGAAATCTTAAGAGAGGAATAAAGGTAACTTAATTAACATAATTAAGTTAAAACCTTTACTCTAACACAATAGTAATGAGGCTTCCTTAGATGAAGATTATGAAGTGAAACTAGGCTCTCCTTCATTAAGAAATAATGAAAATAAGGATAAATATTATGAGGTTATACACATTATATATCCATTGAAGTACTCTCCTGAGCCTAAACTTATCCTTAACCCACCGTCAAACCAACCAAAAACTCAAAACAAACCCGTCCTCATCCTCCAACCACCTAAGAATATTTTTTTGCAGTAA
The DNA here is from genome assembly GCA_007258455.2 of Sequoia sempervirens. Classification (NCBI taxonomy): domain Eukaryota; kingdom Viridiplantae; phylum Streptophyta; class Pinopsida; order Cupressales; family Cupressaceae; genus Sequoia; species Sequoia sempervirens. The sequence goes on from VDFB02270651.1 coordinate 366,515,224, forward strand.
TAGAATTATAATATCATTTATCATACATATAACACTAGAAACAATCCCCAACCAAGACAAATAACTAAAAAATCCCTCCCATTACCTAACTTTATCTTGCCTAGTGCTCCTTGGTTTCCTTTACGCAATGGAAAGGAGTATGATCTTGTTGAACAACTTAAGAAAACTCTCACTAAAATATCATTATGGGACCTTATTCAAATATCCCCTCATTATCATAACATGATTTAAAGTTCCTTAAAACAAGTTTCTAGCCCCCTAATGTGTAATCAAATGATGTGGAAGCCTAAATTCAAGCTATAACACTAAACAACTTAGATATTATGCTCCATCAAGATGAGTTACCTTCATTAAAAGAGAAAAAACAAAATAAAGCTTTCATGGTAATAGCTCAACATAATCAGATTGGGATAAAGAGGACCCTTTTTTACAATGGTTTTTCCATTAACATGTACAAAATAAACATTTAAGACAATATTAAAGTAGAAAAAATCCAAATACAACTAGACTCCTTATCTATTCATGGGTTTGATAACGTAGGAAAGCAACCGCTTGGTGTGATTAAATTTCCTATTAATGTTGGAAAGGTTACATTCCAAACCATGATCCATGTTATGCCTCATGATATTTCATACAACCTCCTTGTATAAAGACCATGAATTCACAAGATGCATGCAATACCTTTAAATCATCATCATATCATGAAGTATGTAGACAACAACAAAGTTTATATAGTCAAGGCTAACCCTAAACTAGAAAGTTGTTTGAACATTGAAATCAAAAATACAAGTGGAACAAGAACAAGAAGAGAAGTGCCTTAAACCCATCATAATTTTATTGATGGATGATTTGGGATCATTAGATTTGACACCTAAATTTGATGGGAAACTGAAGATAATAACAAAGGAGTCTGAAAAGAAAAAAAGAACCAATGATAATGTCAACACACAATTCAAATGAACCTTTGAAAGCATCTACTTCAACCAATTTAAAAGGAGAAGGAAATTACACAATAAACTTTGATGAAACTGATTATGAGCAACCACCAAACCAAAAGAAATGAAAAAGCTTTATGGAAGAGGTTATGAACTTATGAAACAACTTGGGTATAGTGGAAAAGGATGTGGTTCTAGTGAACAAGGTATCCATGACCCTATGGAGCTTAAATTGAAAGGAACTAATAGTGGTTCTGGTTATTTCCCTTCGAACAAAAAAAAAGCATCAAAAAGACCTTCACTTGATATCAACAGTCTTAGAAAAGATTCCTCCAAGACAACTCTAAATTTGGCACATCATGAACTAATAGATACTACATGTGGCAATATCTCATTAGATATGCATCAAGTTGATACTTTGTTTACTCAATATAATCAATATTATTTGTTGTTGCTCCTTTCCATGTAATAGTTGTAGGATCATAGTACACTCACTATTGCATGCTTAATATTTATTACAATTTTGTTTCTTTTGGAAGAACTAACATATAATCACCCATCTCAGCTCATCCTTATCTTTCACTAAGTGGGGGAAAGGTGTTAGGTAGCCTTGTCCTCATATGACACTTTTCATTGTCTCTTTTTTCTAGTTGACCACCTCCCATGTATATATAGGAGTGACCTTGGGATGTGGACAACATGCCTAAAGTTGGCTCACATGTTATGCGCTTTTCTTTCTATGTTTAGCATTACATTTTGGGGGAAATCCATTTTCATGAGGTAACTTCATTTTGGAACATATGTGTGACATTATTTCCAAATAATATTTCATGCCTTCTTTATTGTTATAATTTATCATTTGCTACTTTAAAGTAATTTCTCGTAGCATAGTGTTTAGTAATTTCTTTAAAGTGGTGGCATACATTAGCATTACTCTTTTTCCTTTCAATTACAACTCCTATTTCATTGTGTGGTATTCTTACTTCATGTGATGCATATTTCTCTTTGTGGTGACATTGGTGTGATTTCCTTCAAGAGTGCAATCTATCTTAGCATATTATATTCCTCCTAGTGGCTTGATGCGACACACTGCATCCCCTAAGTTGTGAATCTTCTATTCTTCGATTGGTCCTCTGTTGGGGACTTTAGGAAATTTTTTCCCTAAGTTAAGACCTTACATGAACTAAGAAAAATCCTTTGAATGTACCTTACACATTTTTTCATTTACAATAACTGTTATATTGCCACCTTACATAACACACTTTGCTTGGATGTGAATCCATCCTATTTGTTCATTAATTTTAGCATACAAATTTTTTCTTTCCTAATGGATCTTATTGTTCATGTTGTGTGGAACCTTGTCAAAGTTATTGGGAGGTATAACTTTGTTATGGTTAGTGTATGGGAGCTGACCTTAGGTGTGACTTTCCCATAACCATTTTCTTGACTGTGTGAGTGCATATTGGCTGCGTGCATATGTGTCTTGCTAGGGGCTCACCTAGTGGATGAATTGTGGTTCCACTATGACTTTTGGTTCCACTAGCCCTTGGGAGAATGTGTTTGGTTTGCATGGTGGACATCATGTTCCATATGTAAATGTGTTTTGTACAAATATTTTATACCTAGTCCACATTCCATTGGACAAACAGTCAAAGCTTGATCCACCCCTCCTTTTCTTTTTTCTTTTCTCTTTCTTTATGTCTTTGGAAATGTATGCTTGTACCTTGTTGTTGCTTCATACATTATTAAATTTCATTTAAATCTTTTTTTCTTACATTTGTTTGCCATAGGATCTTGATCTTGGGGGCTTGTACAACCCTATTGATCATTGTCATCCTATCTCACTAGTGTTGGTACACTTGGACCCCTCTTGATGTGAATTCATCTACTTTAGTTTGATTTTGACACATGTTCATCCTCTCAATAAAGTGGGGGTTAAATGTAGTGATGGAAAAATTATCCCTTTTCCTCACTTAATTTGATAATAATTAATATTAAAATGATTCTACTATTTCCTTGATTTAGTATTGTAATGTGTTTTAGACATTCACATTAAGTTTAGAACCCTTATAAAATAAATGGACCTAATTATGCCTTATTTAATATGTTGTAAATTAATTTGGCTTCTTTATGCTCTAATTGGTTCTCTTTTGCATCCACAAGCCTTATTTAATGCATTTTTCTACGGATAATACTGACATTCAACAAATTATGACAAATTATAATTCAATGTTTTTTGGTTATGTACTCCATATCTAGTGATCTATGAATCATACGCCACCTTTGGCATATGGGTTCCACCTAGGTCTAGGGACCTAATTTCAAATTGCACATTGAATAAGACACTCTTAGAATTCTATGTCCTAGGTTTTAGCCACTGGGATTCATATGCCCCAACTAGCGTATGAGTCTCGTATTAACTTGTACCTATTTAAAATTGAATTCTTCGTAGGATTTTATTATCCTAGATCTGATGTTGGCTTGTAGTGCTGTAATTTTGGGAAATTTGGCATAAACAAGTATAAATACAAGATTATTTAACACATTTTCTCCTAACAATCCTAACATTTTTCATGAGCAAGTGTGATATAGAAAATTCAAGTATTCAAGAGCATTCTAGAGTATTCAAGATAATTCAAGAGCTGATTATGAAGCATTTTGGAGCTAGATTCAAGATTCAAACATCAAGTCAAAGTCTTCATGCATCATGTGTTTTTTTGAGCTAACATTTTTGATGTAGGTTTTTATGATTCAAGCAAGCATTCAAAGACATTATCTCATATAATGATCAAGAGTCAAGATCCACATCCATTAGAGCCATTTCACACAATTTTGTTGCCTTTATTTCAAGGGTTTGGTGAGTTGCAACATTAGATTTTTCCATTCATCATTCCTTCATGTTATTTCATTTCATTTCAAGGTTTAATTACTACAACGAGGTTTGACCAAGGAAAACCCCTATTTACTAACACAACAACATTTTTTCTCCATGTGTGATTGTAGATCTAGGTGTTTTGAAGATTGAAGATCCTTTGAAGAAAAATTTGCTAGATTGAGGAAAAGTTGTCAAAGTTGTCAAGAAGTTTTCATCTTCATGGAAACTCAACTACAAATCAAAATTCAAATTTTTAGACTAAGAGATTAGACAAGACAAAAGTTACAAAAGATTACTAGAGGATTATAGAGGTTTCTTTCAAACCCTATTACGAGGACTAAATCACCACCTTGGGTGTATGAGTTATACCCCTTTTTAGCAATTTTTTGTGGATCTTGGTTTCTCACAAGAAGATTCCAGATTGAACCCAAAAACCCTAACTAGGACTAAATTTCCCAATCTAGCGTATGAGTCTTAGTGCACATCAAAAAAACAAAATTTTAGAGTTGCAAACCTTGTTTTGGACATCTCTAATCTTCTAGGTGCTTCATTTTTCATCCTTAGTTTATTATTATAATTTTGAGTTTCATTTTCTAGGTCACATAGCTAGATTTGCATATTTCTTTCATTTCCTTCTTTCTAAGAATTTTCTTAGTGGTGAACCCCTCTTTAATCACACCAAAGGAAACCTTATAGTATTCCCTTCCCTCAATTGAATCATTAGGTTGAGTTCTCTAGGGTTTCTTAATGAACTAAGAGTGAAATAGGTCCAAACCCCTTGTGTTCCATCTCCTCGAAGGTGGAGCACCCTATTTCCATAGGTTTAGAACCTATTCTTGCACTCAAATTGGCACATCATAACAATAGTTAGCCGATCACAACATAATCATATGCATCATACATTTTGTAGTTAGAATTATTTATATAAAATATCAAATTGCATCAATCATTCATTGATCATATTTCCATTTATGACTCATAAAAAATATTCATACAAATATTCATAAAACATATTCATGTAAAGATTCAAAAAAAAATTCATGTAGAGATTCATTAAACACATTTATTTATTCAAGCAATTTAACCAAACAAGGTAATAGTAAATAGGTAATATCACTTGAGGTGTAACATATTCCCCCTTGTGAATCACCATCCCCAATGATTATTGAGTATCAACCTGGACATAACATAAAACATAAAACAAAAATCATCCTTAAAGAATCACATTACAAAACATCATTTTTTCAAGAGTTTTCAAAATCTAGCAAGACTTGTGGAAAATTTTGTAGACTAATCCCATTGGACCTTGCATTGTAGAACCTCTCTATTACGGAAGTGGAGCTTATGTGTTTTGAGCACCTTGAGAGGTCTGATTATTACCACTCTTGGGTCTTATACCTATAAATAATTCCAAGCAATAACATGGTTATCACCAGGTATATACTTCTTAAGATACAAGACATGAAAAACATTGTGCACCTCAGCAAGAGCTAGTGGCCAAAGCAATCTTATATGCAATAGGGTTGATCTCTTCAAGAACCTCAAAGGACCTACATAACACAGAGATATTTTGGATTACTTTCCAAACTTTATAGAACCCTTACATTGAGGCTTGAATCTTAACAAAACATTTTCTCCTACCAAGAAATTTTTGGGTACTCGATTGGCATCAACATAAATTTTGTATGTATCATTATATTTTGCTGAACTCTACTTAATAATAATAAATTTCTCCTCCATTTTTGATAAAAGATACTCTATCCCAAGGCTTATCCTATCTTCTAGCTTATCCCAGCTTATAGGAGTTTAACACTTCCTACCATATAATGCTTCAAATGGAGCCATCTTTATTGTAGAATGTGTTAGAACCAAAATTTTCATGAAAATTATAAAGCTTTTATCAATGGAAATAAAAAATTCATGCCATCATTTTCATAAAAAAATGACTCTATTTCAATCCATAAAGCCAAAATAGCCTTTTACCACTATACCGCTGCCTCATTAAACACCTTACATAGCCCTCACCTCTTACCTCATTATTGCAACCTCTTGCAAAATAGCTTGTGGTAGCATAGTAAAGGAAGCTAATACTATACCCTTTTACCTCTATACCATGAAGGTTAAAAACTTGTCCCTCGATGGTGCGGTATAATGATAAATATTAACAAGAGGAGACTGCTATAACATGAGGGGTTAGAACAAGACCCACCATAGAGTGATACACTAGAGAATAGTAATAAGAAGAGACATCGCCATACCGAAGAGGGTTGAAACATGTCTCACGGAAAGGTGGTATATAAAGAAAAGTAATGAATTGATACCATGGTACCACAAGAAGAAGAAAGGTAGCCCACAGTAAAGCGGTATAGTAATATATGAACCAAGGATGTATTGTGGTACCGCAGGGGGGAAGAGTTATGCGAGGTAATGTGATAAGAAACTGTTGAGACATTTAATGCTTGCTAGACACATCAACCAACTTTGAAATATGAATTGAGCTCAACGCAAAAGATTTGAATGATGTGAATTTATGATTCGAGAATTAATGCATCTCAATGAGGAGGTAAATGAAGTAGATTGAGATTCCTCGATCATAGTAGTAGAAACAAATTGCATACGAGCTCAAGGTGAAAAAGTGAAGGGAATTCTATAGAAAGAGAATTTTATTTCGAGTAAGCTTTGTCATCACTCTTTGATTTCTATAGAAATGGCACTAAAGAAATCAGAAATAGTAAGTAAAAAAGATGAATGTAAAGCTAATAAACCATCTTTACAATCTCCATTGCTTAATTTACTACCCACGTCAGTAGATAAGGGACCGAATAAAGTCTTTAGAGATTTAGCTCAGGGGTGTATGGACCCTATTATTCCTTAGTCTGGGTGGAATTTATACTGGTATTTCTATAGGAATAGAAATGACAAGGTCTCGACATCAAATCCATGGACTCTTGACTTGACCAAATTGATAGTTCCAACTTTTTCATTGACATCGAGCTAATTAAAGCTTTGGAAAATAGATACCATGCCCCAACAAAGATTGTAAGGCTCCTATATGGCGGGTGTTTAGTAGATGTGTTGAGGGAAGCCATTATTAAATGTTTTAACCTAAACAAACAAGCTATCACAGAGGTGAATTTGGGGAAGTTGGAATATGAATACAAAAGGTTAAGGAAAAATTATAGAAGTGATGAACTCTTCTTTTATATGAAAAGGGGTGATAATAAAAGGGAACTTCCTACCCCTTCTTGAAGGTACAACCTTTCCCAGTGTCTGAGTTTTAGGTCTACTTCAAAAACACATATCATGCATTATGTTAACTTCTTGGTATAGATGTAGAGGATAACATATCATTAGGGTTGATGAATAATCATCAACATCATGGAGGAAGATCAATCATAAAGTAAAAGCTTTTCATAGGTCTTAGATGACAACAGGCTTTTACTTGAAGACTAACAGGTTGGGCATATGTTTGTTTTAGTTATTCTGGTTATGCTTAATTCTCATAATTATGTTTTGTTACCAAGGGACATGAAATTTGGTCTGAAGCTTGTTGCCTCTCATATACATACAAGAGACAAAGAAAAAAATAAGTATTATATTATATATAATAAAATAGGTGAATAGGGATAGCTATAATGTTTACATCAAAAAAGACTAGGACACATGTATAAATTTTGATGAAGTTAATTAAAAATCTATGATTCGGTGGCATTATGTTGGTATCAATTTTTTGTTGAGTTAATTGAAGATATTATCAGGTTGTCTCCAAGGTTGGTGTTTCTCTATTATTTAAATTAATATATCAAGTATATACTCAATTTATCAATGCACATTTCTTATATTTGTGTGGTATGATTAACTGGTTCTTTCAAGAAAAGATTAAATCCTTTTAGTCATTCACAATAATTTGGAAGTATCATGTAGATCACGAAGAAGAATTAGGTACTTACATTCTTGAATGTTTATACAAGTTATAAACTAATATTTGTATGCCAATCAATTAGAATTTCTGCTAAATAGAAGCCACTCATCTTAGAATTTCATCTCACTCCATTTTACCCAACAAGGCACTGGTCTCACTATTTTTTATTTAGTTTTATCGTACCAAATTTAATTTTTACATCTAGTATCTGAACATATTTTTCTTGATATTACTTACACAATTCATACCAAATTAGGATTTCATTTACCCACTTCTAGTTGCCATTGTGGATAAATTGCTTAGGAAAGAAACACACAATTCAAGTCCACTTCATTAACATAGGTTCACCCACTTAGGTCTGGTAGAGCCTAAAGAGTAGAAGGTTCAAATTCATCACTTGGCCTTGTACATTAGCCAAAAAAATATCAAGAACTTGGAAACCTCTTGTGGTTCAAACCTACATTCTAGAGACCTAACAATCTCACAACTCTATTGGGGAGTCATCTTAGAGTCATGGCCTTTGTCAAAGAGTCAAAAATCTAACATAGACTACGCTGGAAATAAAAAGATATAATTTTTTTTCACTTCCACATAAGTGAGTGGAAACTCTAATAAAACAAAGAACACATCAAAATATCACAATAGTTCACATCATGTATGGTATAAGGTCCCTACATAAAGGAGGTCCTAGTGACAGTAGTAAGCAGACACATAAGAATGATAAAGGTAAGAAGGTGTCTGGTGAAATGTACATGACAAATAGGATTAAAATGTCAAAACCTCACTTTGAGATATATAATTGTTATGATACATTGACAAATGAAAATAGCTCAATAAGATAACCTCATACTCTTGAAGAGAAAAGGAATCATTTCTATCAAGAAAATCCTCAGAAAGATGAAGAATTCAAGGAAAGGATTGAGGCTAAAAGAGTCAGGAGACAACAGGAATATGATCATAAAATGGAAGGAAATCAAAATGATCCCATTAATAGTGTAGCCCCCGAAGAAAAATATGAGTTCATGACTCAGGAGGAATTAGATGCACAGTTGCAGTATGAAATACAAGAAATGGAAATAACAAAAGAAAAATATGAATAGATGAGGTTCATATCAATAAAAGATCTTCAAGATCTAAAGTTGCAAAAAGATCAAATTAATGTTTAGATGGATAACCTCCCTAAATATTTACCACCTCATAGGAAAGGAAATAATAATGCAGGACCTTCGAATCCACCAAAATACAACAATATCAGTCAAGGAATCAATACAGATAGCCAAGTGTTCCACCAAAACATCCATCACAACATCTAAATTCTCAACCACCTCATGGCCAACAATGTATGCTACCACCTCATGCACAATACAACAATCCATTATACCAGTATTAGCATCCTCAAAACCCACCTCCTTAACAATAGACAACTATGATCAAACAATTTGACCTAGCAGGATTCTAAATATATCCTTACCTTATGGATAGCAGTTGGAGAGGCCTTGTCCAAAAATTTATAGGAAGTAGTGTTGTCACAATTGAGGAACACTTAAGGAGTGTTAATGATTTTATTCAATATCTGGATATGTAGTATGAAGATGTTCAGATGAGGTTATTTATGATGTCATCAACTGAAGAAGCTAGAGATTGGTTTAATAGTTTTCCCATAGCTTCAATAAATTCTATTCAAGAGTTTTATGATCAGTTCCTTGAGCAGTATGTGAACCAATGTGCACCAGAGTTTTCCTTGCATGAATTGGTTAGTATCTAGAAATATTAGAATGAGTCAGTCTATGACTTTAACCAAAAATTCCCCAAGTTGTATAATAAGATACTTCTTGGATCCAAATTGGCAGACCCTACAAAATTAAGCATATATTTAAAAGCATTTAATCCAAAAATAGGGTATGAGCTTAGGAATAGGTTCCCTAGGAAGTTAGCAGAAACAAAAAAAAATAGCACTGACTATTCCAAATAACAGAAAGGATTTTGGGATGATAAGTAAGAGAGATAATCCTAGGGTTCCCTAACAATTAAACAATCCTCAACATAGGCATGAAAACACATATAGGAATGAGAGGTTGAGGTTACATGACATGCATTACAATACAAATTGAAAAGATGGAAAGCCTGTGATGGATGGACCTAAAAATAAAGAGACTCCTGATCCATTGAAGAAAAGAGGAGCACACATGGTAAACAATAATTCCTGGTGTCAATTTTGTGACTTGCCACATTCCCCCAATCATTGTATTGTTGCTCAATCAGTACAAGAAGAGGAGATACCAAACAAAAAATGAAGAAAGAGATCATACAATTTATTTAACTTCCAACACCCTTCATCTTGTTGAGGAGAGATATTCATCTTTAGAAGAAGGTTATGAATATGATGTCAATAACCAGATATATAATGTCCATATGGTAGAACATGAATTCTTTTCTGATTATGAAGAAAATAGTGATGAACGAACTTCTATTAGTGCTCTAACTCAACAAAATAGGTTCAATATAAGAAGGCCAACTAAGGAAGATATAAAAAAATCAACCATTGCTGCAATAGAATAGGCCAAAAGCAAATATTGGTTGAGAAACAAAAAAATAAATGAAAATGAAGCTGTTCCAAGAGGGATATTTGTGAAGGATAAGAAAGCACCTCAGGGAGTTTCAAAAAAGATAGAAAATAAGTAGTTTGATAAGATTGAGCAAAAGCATGTTCATAAGGAGGAAAGCAAAGAATTGCATAAGGACAAGAAAAATTATAATCAAATGAGAAAAAAAGAAATGGAGGAAACTAAAGGAGAGTCACTCGAGTAAAATAAAATCATCAAAATAGAAAGTGCCTATTTTGACTTCACACAACCTTTATCCCAAGTAAAAATTTATGTCCAACTACTTGAAATGATGAAAATTAAGTAGTATAGGGATAGTACTATTTAGTTAATATCAAATGGGAATGATAAAAACACAAATTTTGAGAACAAAGGGAATACTAAGATCAGTGATAAGAAAGAAAAGATGAATGTTCTAGAGGTTTATGTTTGTGATGCTATAATGAATCCTACACAAATTGATCCATTTTTAACCACATTGCTTATAAATAAAAAATTGGTGAGAAATTGTATGATAGACTCAGGTGTTGCCATCAACATAATGCAAGTTGGAGTCATGAAGCAATTAGGCATGTGGGTGGATACTAATAGTGGAAAGTGCTATGTGATGGATAGTAGACTTATTCCAGTAGTAGGGATAATGAAAAATGTATAGGTGAAGTTAATTGCTTATCCACAAGCAGTATATAACATTGATATGACTGTGATTGATACACCTCCTCATTTTGGAATGCTCTTGTCAAGGCAGTGGACTACAACGGTTGGAGGAAATGTACAATTTGATCTATCCTATGCTACCATACGCATAAATGGTGAAGAAGTCAAGTTGTATAGAGAGCCAAGGATGAATCAAATTGTGGATTATGTCCCTCAAGATCAATTGAATTTCTTTTGTGATGTAGATTTGGGGAGTTTTAGAGTAGAACCCTCTCAGCCTAAACTGGTAAATACTGAGTTAATTCATAAACATGTTACCAATAATGAGAATAGTGTGTGAAAGATGTATTTTGATGGGGCATGTAATTGGGAAGGCAATGAAGCTGGGGTATTTTTTATCTCACCCGAAGGAATCACATTTAAATATTCATTCCTATTGAGTTTTGAGTGTACTAACAATCTATCAAAGTATGATAACCTACTAATTATTGGTTTAAATATGGTTGTTAAACATTAGATTAAGTTGTTAACTATTCTGGGAGATTCTAAATTAACTGTTTCACAAGAAAGGTCAAAATATGTTGCTAAACACAAAAGATTGAAATAATATAGGAATGCTCTATGGGATACAATTGAATTATTTCATGCTTTCTCCAACTAATGGATAGACAGGTCAAAAAACATAATTGAATATTTTTTAGCTAATGTACCCTTGAGAAGAGATGATATCACCTTGGTTGGAGTATCCCAAGTTGAATTTAAAACAAGACTTGCTATCCCTGACAATATATAGCTAGAAAGTTTTCAATGATGATACTAACCTCATAAAGTTTCTTCATTGGATAGATTAGTATGAAGCTCAAGAGACTGATTTCAATGCTTTTGTGGAGGAAGTAGATGGAAAATAGACTGTATTTGGAAAAGAAGTTGTGCAATTAAAAACTAAAAAAAATTCCCATAGGACTTGTGGCATTGGAAAGGGTGTATGATGGAAATGATAATTCTCTCATGAAGTATACATCAATCAAGAGAGAATATATTGAGGAGATCAATCTAGGGACTAAGTTGGCACTAGAAAAGGTATATATTGGAAAGAAAATAAGTCCAACTATCAGGAAAATGTTGATTACTTTGTTGAGGAAGTACAAGCATGTTTTTTCCTGGTCCTATGAGGATCTCAAGGAATATAGAGAGCAACTATTCTAGCATGAGATTCCTCTAAAGCCAGATGTGAAACCATTCAGGCAAAAGTAGAGACCTATTAACCCAACTATGGAACCTAAAATGCAGGAGCTGGAAAAACTCAGAGATGGAGGAATTATTAATCCTATTAGACATTCAACATGGGTCTCAAAATTGGTTCTGATAAGAAAGAAAAATGGGGATATTAGATTGTGTGTAGACTTCAATAATTTAAACATTCCTTTCCTCAAAGATAATTACCCTCTCCCTAATATGGAAGAAATATTGCACAAAGTAATAGGGTGTGAGTTTTTTTCAATGATGGATGGATTCTCTGGGTATAATCAAGTCAAAGTTAAGGAGTTTGAGTAATACAAGAAAACTTTTACTATGCCTTGGGGGACATATTTCTATGTGAGAATGCCATTTGGTCTCCAAAAAGGAGGGAAAACTTTCCAAAGGGCCATGGATGTGGCATTTACAAATTCGATTAATGCTATAATTGTAGTGTACAAGGATGACCTCACTACTTATTCCAAAAGGGTAGAAGATCATGTAGAACACTTGGAGAAAATATTCATCAAGGCTTTGGAATATGGTATCAGTCTAAACCCTAAAAAATTTCAATTTGTTGTCAAAAAAGGTAAAATTTTAGAGAATATTATGTTAAAAGAAAGAATTAAAATAGACCATGAAAGAGTAGAAGCCATAGATAAAATCCCCATTCCCAAAATTTTCAAAGCCATTCAATCATTTTTTTGGAAAATTAATTTTATTAGGAGATTTGTGTCAAAAATTTTTGAGATTGTTAAACCCATATCCAAAATGTTGAAGAAGGGAAAAAATATAGGCTAGACTGCAGAAGCCCTAGAAGCCTTTATAGCCATTAAAAATACCATCAAAGAAGCCCCCATTCTAAAATCTCTTGATTTTACCAAACCTTTTCAGATATTCTCATTATATCTCAGGCACATGAAATTCCCTAAAGGATTGGGTGATAATTAGAGGAGAACATTGAAACTACAAGCATCTAATTATGTTTTCATAGAAGGTGATCTATTTTGGAAAAATAGAGATGGGGTGTCATTGTTGGGTCTAGATGAATCAAAGGAAAAAACATGTCTTGAGGGAGATGCATGAGGGAGTTTTTGGAGACCATTATTCTATTAAAACAACACATAAAATTCTTATGGCAGGCTATTACTGGCCTATGGTTTTCAATGATTCTTCTAAATATGTAAGGAAGTGTGAAGCTTGCTAGAAATTCTCAGGAAAAATGAAGTATCAAGGAGTCTTACCACTCATACCTTTACAATTAAAAGCCCCTTTTACCAATGGGGAATTGATTTTATTGGTGAAATACAAGAAAAGTCAAGTTGGGGACATAAATGGATATTAGTAGCTACTGATTATTTTACTAAATGGGTAGAGACAATCCCAACAAAACAAGAAACTAGTAAGGTGGTAATAAATTTCTTGATGGAGAATATCATAACAAAATTGGTACACTAGTTGGATTGATCGTAGACAATGGGATGCGTTTTAGGTCTAGTGAATTTAAGAGTTTTTGCAACACATATGGTATTACTATTTCTTATGTTGCCCCCTACCACCCACAAACAAATGGCTAGGAAAATCTAGCAATAGAAGTCTAAAAAATCTTAAGGAGGATGTTAGATGGAAACAAGATGGCTTGGGACTCAAAGTTAAGGATGGTTGTGTGGGTGGATAGAATAACTATAAAAAATACAATTGGGAAATCTCCATTTGAGTTGGTGTATGGGACACAGACCTAAATGCCATTACAAAACCTTTTACCAATTTATAATTTCATCCTTTAGGAAGATTCAAACATTCTAGAACCAATGGAAGAAAGAATGGAGAAACTTACAAAACTTGATGAAATAAGGAGGATGGCTCAAAAGTGGAATGAAAAGATGCAATATCAGATGAAGTACCTTTTTGATAAGAAAGAAAAAAATAGAAAATTGAAGTGGGTGATTTGGTGCTGATGTGGAATGCTATATGTCAGGAGAAAGGAAAGCATGGTAAATTTGAAGTCTTATGGTTAGGACCATTTGTTATCACTGGAAAAGGAGGAGAAGATTCTTATTATTTGCAAAACATGTCTAGTGAGGAGCAGGAATTTACTGTACATGGGCAATTTCTGAAGCATTATTTTTCTTGAGGAGTACTAGAGGATTAGAGATTGATAGTGCATGGACAATTCTTAACAAGCCTCTTAAAATAGTCTCTTTCCATGCACGATAGTTTAGGAAATCAGAAAAGGGACTAGGAATTGTTAGTACATGGACAATCCTAGATTTCCCTTATTAAAAAGAAAAAATTATTTCCATGTACAGTACTATAAGGTTCATTTCCATTTCCATTATTTTCCATCTCCATATCATTATCTATTCCATCCATTCCACATTCCATCATATTTTTTGAATTATTGGTATGTAACTAGAGATTCTTAATTGTTTAAGTGATTGGAAGATCACTCATCCCCGATTGAAACCACTATTAGAAAAAAAAAATTCATGAAAATTACAAAGCTTTTATCAATGGAAATAAAAAATTCATGCCATCATTTTCATAAAAAATTCACTCTATTTCAATCGATAAAGCCAAAATAGCCTTTTACCACTATACTGCTGCCTCATTAAACACCTTACATAGTCCTCACCTCTTAACTCATTACCAAAACCTCTTGAAAAATAGCTCACGGTAGCATGGTAAAGGAAGCTACCACTATACCCTTTTACTGCTAAACCGTGAAGGGTTAAAACTTAGACCGCGGTGGAGCGGTATAATGATCAATATTAACAAGAGGAGACAACTACACCATAGAAGAATGGAACACAACTCATGGTAGAGTAGTGTGATGAAGAAAAGAGATAAAAGGAAACCGCTATACCATGGGGGGTTAGACCAAGACCTGTAGTAGAGTGATACACTAGAGAATAGTAATAAGAAGACACTGCCATACCACAGAGGGTTGAAACATATCTCGTGGTAAGGTGGTATATAAAGAAAAGTAATGAAGTGACAAAATGGTACCACAAGAAGAAGAAAGGTAGCCAGTGGTAGAGAAATATAGTAATATATGAACCAAGGATGTATCGCGGTACAATAGGGGGTGAAGAGATGTGAGGTAATGCGGTAAGAAATTGTTGAGACATTTAATGGTTGCTAGTCACATCAGTCACCTTCAAAATATGAATTGAGATCAATGCAAAATATTTGAATGATGTGAATTTATGATTCAAGAATTAACGCATCTCAGTGAGGAGGTAAATGAAGTAGATTGAGATTCCTCGATCATAGTAGTGGAAACAAAGTGCATACGAGCTCGAGGTGCAAAAGAGAAGGGAATTATCTAGAAAGTGAACTTTATTTTAGGTAAGCTCCATCATCACTTTTTGATTTATATAGAAATGGTGCCAAAGAAATCAGAAATAGGAACTAAAAAAGATGAATCTAAAGCTAATAAACCATATTTACAATCTCCATTGCTTAACTTTATACCTAGGTGAGTAGATAAGGGGACAAAGAAATTCTTTAGAGATTCAGCTCAAGGGTGTAGAGACCTTGTTATTCCTTAGTCTAGGTGGAATTTATATTGGTATTTATATAGGATCATAAATGAAAAGGTGTCGACATCAAACATGTGGACTCTTGACTTGGACAAATTTATATTTCCAAATGTTTTCATTGATATCGAGCTAATTAAAGCCATGGAAAATAGATAACATGCCCCAAAAAAGATTGTAAGGCTCCCATATGGTGGGTTTTTAGTATATGTGTCGAGGGAAGCCATTATTAAATGTTTTAACCTAAACAAAAAAGCTAACATAGAGGTGAATTTGGGGAAGTTGGAATAGGAATGCAAAATATTAAGGATAACTTATAGAAGTGATGAAATCCTCTTGCATATGAAAGGGGTGATAATAAAAGGGTACTTCCTATCCCCTTTTCGAAGGTAGAGCCTTTTCCAATGTCCAATTTTCAAGTTTACTTCAAAAACACATAGCATGCATTGTGTCAAGTTCTTGGTATAGATGAAAAGGATAACATATCAGTATGGTTGATGAGGACTAATCATCAACATCATGAAGGAAGATCAATCATAAAGTAAAATATTTTCATAGGTCTTAGATGACCATAGGCTCTTACTCGAAGACTAACAAAATGGAGCATATGTTTGTTTTAGTTATTTTGGTTATGCTTAATTCTCATAATTATGTTTTGTTACCAAGGGACATGACTTTTTGTCTAAAGCTTGTTGCCTCTCATATAAATACAATAGACCAAGACCAAAAGAAGTATTAGATTAGATATAATAAAATAGGTGAATAGGGATAGCTACAATGTTTACATAAAAAAGGACTAGGACACATGTATAATTTCTGATGAAGTTAATGAAAAATATTTGATTTGGTGGCATTATGTTGGTATTAATTGTTTGTTGAGTTAATTGAAGATATTATCAGGTTGTATCCAAGGTTGATGTTTCTCTATTATTTAAATTGATATATCAAGTATATACTCAATTTATCAATTCACATTTGTTGTAATTGTGTGGTTTGATTAACTAGTTCGTTCAAGAAAAGATTAAATCCTTTTAGTCATTCATAGTAATTTGGAAGTATCATCTAGATAACTAAGAAGAATTTGGTACTTATATTCTTGCATGTTTATACAAGTTATAAACTAATATTTGTATGCCAAGGAATTAGAATTTCTTCCAAATAGAAGCCACTCATCTTAGACTTTCATCTGACTCCATTTTACCCAACAAGGCACTAGTCTCACCCATTCTTTATTTATTTTTATCATACCAAATTTAATGTTTACATCTGTTAACATAACATATTTTTCCTTGATATTGCTTGAACAATTCATACCAAATTAGGATTCCCTTTATCCACTTCCAATTTCCATTTTGGATAAATTACTTAGGGAAGAAACACACAATTTAAGTTTTCTTCATTTACATAGGTTCACCTGCCTAGGTTTGGCAGAGCCTAAAGAGTAGAAGGTTCAAATTCATCATTTGGCCTTGTATGTTAGTGAAAAATGTATCAAGAACTTGGCAACCTCTTGTGGTTCAAACTTGCATTTTTCAGAACTAATAGTTTGGCAACTCTACTGGGGAGTCATCTCAAAGTTAGGACCTTTGTCATAGAGTCAAAAATCTTACATAAAATTCACTCGAAATAAAAGGATATAAATTTTCTCACTTCCAAATAAGTGAGTGATGACTCTAATAAAACAAAGAACACATCAGACTATCATAATTATTCACAACATGAAAGGTAGAAAGTCCCTGTATAAAGGAGGTCCTAGTGACAATAGTAAATGAACACATAAGAATGATAAAGGTAAGAAGGTGTCTGATGAAATGTGCATAAAAAATAAGGATTAAATGTCAAAACCTCACTTTGAGACATATAATCATTATGATACATTGAAAAATGAAAATAACTTAGTAGGAGAGCCCCATACTCCTGAAGAGAAGACGAACTCTTTCTATCAACCAATCCTTAGAAATATTAAGAATTCAAGGCAATGATTGAGGCTAAAAGAGTCAAGATACAATAGGAATATGATCATAAAATTGAAGGAAATTAGAATGAGCCCGTTAATAGTGTAGCCCCTTGAGAAAATTAAGAGTCCATGACTTAGGAGGAATTAGATGCACACTTGGAGTATGAAAGACAAAAAATTGAAAGAACAAAAGCCAAATATGAACAAATGAGGTTCCAATAAAAAAAAGAGATCCAAGATCTAAAGTTACAGAAAGCTCAAATTAATGCTCAAATGGATAACCTCCCTAAATATGTACAACCTCACAAGCAAGGAAATAATAATGTAGGACCTTCAAATCCACCAAAAGAACAAAAATACCAGTTAGGGAATCAATATAGATAGACAAATGTTCCACCAAAAAATCCATCACAGCATCCAAAAGCTCAACCACCTCATGGCCAACAATATATGCCACCACACCATGCATAAGACAACAATCCATTATACCAATATCAACATCCTCAGAACCCACCTCCTTAGCAATACACAACTATGATCAGATAATTTGACCTAGTAGGATTCCAAGCATATCCTTGCCCTATGGATAACAATTGGAGAGGTCTTGTCCCAAAAATTATAGGAAGTAGTGCGGTCACAGTTGAGGAAAAATTAAGGAGTTTTAATGCTTTTATTCAAGATCTGGATATGCAGTATGAATATGTGCATATGAGGTTATTTATGATGTCATTAACTGAAGAAGCTAGATATTGGTTTAATAGTTTTCCCACAACTTCAATTGATTCCATTCAAGAGTTTTATGACCAGTTCCTTGAGTAGTATGGGAAGAAATATGCACTAGAGTTTTCCTTGCATGAATTGGTTAGTATCCAAAAATATCAAAATGAGTTAGTCTATGAATTTAACCAAAGATTCTCCAAGCTACATAATAAGATACCTCGTAGATCCAAATTGGTTGACCCTACAACATTAAGCATCTATTTAAAAGTATTTGATCCAAAGATAGGGTATGAGCTTAGGAATAGGTTCCCTACAAATTTGGAAAAAGCACAGAAAACAACACTAACTATTGAAAATAAAAGAAAGGCAGTTGGGATGATAAGTAAGAGAGATAATCTTATGGTTCTCCAACAATTCAACAATCCTTAGCATAGGAAAGAAAACACATATAGAAATGAGAGGCCAAGGTTACATGAAATGACTTACAATACAAATTCGAAGGATGGAAATCCTATGATGGATAGACCTAATAACAAAGAGACACCTAATCCATTGAAGAAGAGATGACCATACATGGTAAAAAATAATCCCTGGTGTCAATTTTGTGACTTTACACATTCCCTTGATCATTGTATTGTTGCTCAATCAGTACAAGAAGAGGAGATATTGAGAGAAAAGTGAAGAAACAAATCATACAATTTTTTTAACTTCCCACACCCTTCATCTCATTGAGGAGAGATATTCATCTTCTGAAAAATAAGGTTATGAATATGATCTTAATAACTGGAGATATAACTTCCATATGGAAGAATATAAATTATTTTCCAATTATGAAGAAAATAGTGATGAACCAACTTCTATTAGTGCACTAACTCAGAAAAATAGATGCAATATAAGAAGGCCAAATAAGGAAGAGATCAAAAAATTAACCATTGTTATAGCAAAATAGGCCAAAAGAAAATATTGGTTGAGAAACAAAATAGTAAATGAAAATGAAGGTGTTCCAACAGGGATATTTGTGAAGGATAAGAAAGCACCATAGGGAGTTTCAAAAAAGATAGAAAATAAGCAGTCTGATAAGATTGAACAAAAGCATGTTCATAAGGAGGTAAGAAAAGAATTGCATAAGGACAAGCAAAAATATGATCAAACGAGCAAAAGAGAAAAGGAGGAAACTAAAGGAGAGTCATTGGAGAAAAAGAAAATGATCAAAATAGAAAGTGCCTCTTTTTAGTTCACACAATCTTTATCCCAAGTAAAAATGTATGTCTCACTACTTCAAATGATGAAAATTAAGGACTATAGGGACAATGCTATTAAGTTAATATCAAATGGGAATGATAAAAACACAACTTCTGAGAACAAGGGGATTACCAAGATCAACAATAAGCAAGAAAAAGTGAATGTTCCAGAGGTTAGTCTTGGTGATGCTATAATGAATCCTACACAAATTGATCCATTTTTTACCACACTGCTTATAAATAAAAAAATAGTGAAATTTTTCTGATAGACTTAGGTGTTGCAATCAAAATTATGCTAGTTGGAGTCATGAAGCAATTTGGCATGTGGGTGGATACTAATGATGGAAAATGCTATGCGATGGATAGTAGACATGTTCCAGTAGTAGGGATAATGAAAGATGTATAGGTGAAGCTGGTTGCTTATCCATAAGTAGTATCTAACATTGATATAACTATGATTGATACACCTCCTCATTTTGGAATGCTCTTGTCATGTCAGTGGACTATAGCAGTTGGAGGAAATGTACAATTTGATCTATCCTATGCCACCATACCCATAAATGGTGAAGAAGTCAAGTTGTATAGAAAGCCAAGGATGAATCAAATTGTGGATTATGTCCCTCAAGATCTATTGAAATGCTGTTGTGATGTAGATTTGGGGAGTTTTAGAGTAGAACCCTCTTAGACTGAACTGGTAAATACCGAGTTAATTGATAAACATTTTACCAAGAATGAGCATAGTGTGTGGAAGATGTATTTTGATGGCACATGTAGTCAGGAAGGAAACAAAGTTGGGGTAGTTTTTTCTCACCTAAAGGCATCACATTCAAATATTTATTCCTACTAAATTTTGAGTGTACTAATAGTGTAGCTGAGTATGAAACCCTACTGATTGGTTTAAATATGGTTGTTAAACATAATATTAAGCTACTAACTATTTTGGGAGATTCTGAATTAATTGTTTTGCAAGTAAGGTCAAAATATGCTGCTAAACACAAAATATTGAAACAATATAGGAATGCTCTATGGGATACAATTGAATTATTTGATGCTTTCTCCATTGAATGGATAGACAGGTCAAAAAACATAATGGCAGATTTTTTAGCTAATGTAGCCCTCAAATGAGATGATATCATCTTGGCTAGAGTATCCTAAGTTGAATTTAAAACAAGACCTACTATCCCTGACAATATATATAGCTGGAAAGTTTTCAATGATGATACTAAACTCATAAAGTTTCTTCATTACATAGATCAATATGAAGCTCAGGAGATCAATTCCAATGCTTTTGTGAAGGAAGTAGATGGAAAATAAACTGTATTGGGAAAAGAAGTTGTGCAGTGAAAAACTAACAAACTTCCCAAAGGACTTGTAGGGTTAGAAAGGGTGTATGATGGAAATGATCATTCTGTCATGAAGCAGACACAAGTCAAGAGAGAAGATATTGAGGAGATCAATCTAGGGATTGATTTAGCACCAAAAAATGGTATATATATTGGAAAGAAAATAATTCCAACTCTCAAGAAAATGTTGATTGCATTTTTGAGGAAGTACAAGCATGTTTTTTCGTGGTCCTATGAGGATCTCAAGGAATATAGAGAGGACCTATTCTAGCATTAGATTCCTCTAAATCTAGATGCAAAACCATTCAGGAAGAAGCAGAGTCCTATTAAACCAACTCTGGAACCTAAAATGTAGGAGCTAGCAAAACTTAGAGATGGAGGAATTATCAAGCCCATTAGATATTCAACAAGGGTCTCAAACTTTTTCCCAATGGGAAAGAAAAATTTAGATATTAGACTATGTGTAGACTTCATGAATTTAAACGTTGCTTCCCTCAAAGATAATTACTCTTTCCCTAGTATGGAAGCAATATTGCACAAAGTAACATGGTGTGAGTTGTTATCAATGATGGATGAATTCTCTAGGTATAATCAAGTCAAAGTGAAGGAGTTTGAGCAATACAAGACAACTTTTACTATGCCTTGGGGGACATATGTCTATGTGAGAATTCCATTCAGTCTCACAAATGCAAGGGAAAATTTCCAAAGGTCCATGGATGTGGCATTTGCAGATTTAATCAATGCTATAATGGTAGTGTACTAGGATGACCTCACTACTTATTCCAAAAGGGAAAAAGACCATGTAGAACACTTGGAGAAAATATTCATCAAGGCTTTGGTTTGAAGCTTGTTTCCTCTCATATAAATATGAGAGACCAAGACTAAAAGAAGTATTAGATTAGATATAAGAAAATAGGAAAATAGGGATAGCTACAATGTTTACATAAAAAAAGACTAGGACACATGTATAAATTTTGAAGAAGTTAATGAAAAATCTCTGAATTGGTGGCATTATGTTGGTATTAATTATTTTTTGAGTTAATTGAAGATATTATCAGGTTGTATCCAATGTTGATGTTTCTCTATTATTTAAATTGATATATCAAGTATATACTCAATTTATCAATGCACATTTGTTGTATTGGTGTGGTATGATTAACTAGTTCTTTGAAGCAAAGATTAAATCCTTTTAGTCATTCAGAGTAATTTAGAAGTATCATCTAGATCACTAAGAAGAATTTGGTACTTACATTCTTTCATATTTATACAAGTTATAAACTAATATTTGTATGCCGAGCAATTAGAATTTCTTCCAAATAGAAGCCACTCATCTTAGACTTTCATCTGACTCTGTTTTACCCAACAAGTCACTAGTCTCACCCATTTTTATTTAGTTTTATCATACCAAATTTAATTTTTACATCTATTAACTGAACATATTTTTCCTTGATATTGCTTGCACAAATCATACCAAATTAGGACTTAATTTATCCACTTCGAATTGCCATTATGGATAAATTGATAAGGAAGAAACACACAATTCAAGTTTGCTTCATTCACATAGGTTCACTTGCCTAGGTCTGGGAGACACTAACGAGTAGAAGTTTGAAATTCATCATTTGGCTTTGTATGTTAGCCACAAATGTATCAAGAACTTGGCAACCTCTTGTGGTTCAAACCTACGTTTTTGAGACCTAACAGAATGATAAGAGTTATTATATGCAAACCCAACCAATGGTAGGTAATCTTCCCATTTGTATTATTGATCCATGCAATGCATCCTTATCAGGTCATATAACAATTGGTTTACCCTTTCAGTTTTTCCATCCATTTCTAGATGATACACAAAACTTGTATTCAATTTCATTCCAAGTGCAAAAAATAGGGTTTGCCAAAATCTAGATGTCACACAAGCATCCCTATCAAATATAATCCTTTCAGGAATCCCATGAAATCTAAATATATCTTTAAGAAACTTTTAAGCTATTAAAGGAGCCCCATTGATGATATTTTCTAGTATAAAGGGAGCTACCAAAGTGAGCTTGTCTCCCACTACCAAAATGACATTGTGCTTATTCTTCGACATAGGTAGTACTTGCACACAATCCATGCAAATGAATTGCCACTTACTTTCCAGAACTTCATGTGGATATAATAGACCTACAAGATGATGATGCTCTACCTTCACTCTTTGTCACTCTAAGAAACTTGTTACAAACCTTGCAACATCCCCTTTCATACCCTTCTAGAAATCTAATGGCTTTACATCAACCAAAAGTTTGGTTACATTAGGATGTCCTAAATATGGTGTATTGTGGAATTCGTTCCATACCATGTTCCTCAATTCTCTAGAATTAGGTACATAAATTCTCCATATAAACCTTAATAATCTATTAGGTTCAATGTGATAGCCTTCATACTTTTGATCCCATAGATTATTTGAGAGTGCTTTCTTGAATTGTTCATAAAACTCATCACCCTTGGATTCTTGCAACACTTGAACTTTAAAGTCAATTTGGATCGATACCATCAAGGAGATATGCCTCTTATGACTTAGAACTTTGACAACCCAATTCTCCTTCTCCTTAATATAACTAACGTTGAAATCATAAGGTATGTGTAGGATCATGATGGGCCAAAAAGTGGCGATATGATGGGTATGTGTAGCGTATGTGGCTGATGACTTTTTTATACCCAAAATTGATGAAATGAAAAGGATTTTTAAAGGAGATTCTCATATTTCCACCAATATAAATTATGCTTTACTTTGAATTTAATAAATAATTATAATTCATTTTCTATTTGAATTATGACTAAAGTCCTAATTGATAGGCTTATTGAAAAACATCTATAGCTTTTAAACGTTGTCACATTTTTTGAATCCAAAACATGCATCACATTCTATGCTTTACATAATATAGGATTAAAAATAATAATTATAATAATTTCATGAAGTTTTGACCAAGCTAAGGTGGTCAAACATATGAGTTTTTATATTTTTTAAAAGTTCTAATAAAAAATTTATAATTAGTTATTTACTTGGAACAAAATTACAAAAAAAATATGCATCACATCGAGACATGAGTCATCTACTTATATATAAAATATTATAAAAAAATATTATCATTTTATTGTGCTTAGGGTGGTCAAACAAAGACCTTATTTTTTCCCTAAAATTTAAGTACTTGCATTGAAATTTCAAATGTTCACCAAATAGATTTAAAAAAAAAACCTAGTAGTTTAGAAACCACATTCAATTTTCTACAGATTCTATTCTTACATATTTTTGAAATCATATAGATAACTTATTCAAATTTTTACGTCAAGTTGCCTAACTTTGATTTTTCTAATTTTTTTGCCACTTAAGGTCTTGTTTCTTCCATGATGATCCTGCACATACCCCATAGTCAGATATTAGTTCCAACCACCTTATTTTCCTTGCATTAAGATTAGGTTGGGTGAAAAAATACTTGAGACCATGGTTATTTGTCTTGACTTTAAAGGGTTTTCCCAACAAATAGTGTCTCCACATCTGTAATGCATGAACAATTGTTTCTAACTCTAAATAATTTGAAGCATAATTTTTTTCATAGTTCTTTAGCTTCCTTGACTTATAAGCTATGACTCACCCCTCCTGCATTATTACTCCACTCAAACCTTCTCCTGATGCATCAATAATAACAATAAAGTTTCCATTTGGATCTAATACCTTCAGTATTAGAGCTATGGTCAACTATTCTTTGAGTAGATCAAATGCCACTTGACATTTCTTTGTCCCCACAAAATTCTTACCTTTCCTTTGCAAAGAAGTGATGGGAAAAGCTATTATGAAAAATTTCCAACAAAATTACAATAATACCCAACCAAACCCATAAAACTTCTAACTTTCAACACATTCCTAGGGACCAGCCTCTCAAGCACTAATTTTATCTTCATAGGATTAGTTGCAATCCCATCAATTGAAATTACATGACCTAGATAGTATACCTCTTTTTGGAAGAAGGTACACTTCGAGAGTTTACCATACAACTTATGCTCTCTCAATCGTTGAAATACAATCTCCAGATGCTTGTGATGTTCCTCTTCATTCTTGGAGTAGATTAATATGTCATCCAAGAAAACCAATACAAACTTATCCAACCCTAAATACATTGTTCATTAGGCTCGTGAATCTTTTTTTTACATTCATGAGTCCAAAATGTAGAACTGTAAACTTGTAATGACTACATCTAGTCCTAAAAGTTTCCTTGAAGATATCTCCATCCTTGATTCTTAGTTGATGATATAAAAATAATAGATTAATCTTCAAAAACATTGTCACTCCCTACATCTGATCAATGAGATCATCAATACAAGGAAACAAATATTTATTCTTTACCATTTATTTCTTAAGAAAACAATAGTCAATAGACAAGTGCAATGTACCATCTATCTTCTTTACAAAGATAACTAGTGCTCCCCAGGGTGAAACAATGGGTTTTGTTAGTACTTTAGACAACAATTCTTCTAATTGTGCCTTCAATTCCATCAATTATGTTGTAGTCATCCTATATGGTAGTACTTTCAATATAGGTTCTAACCCAAGAACTATGTCAATGGAGAAATCAAATACTCACTTGGGAGGTAATCTAGGTAGTTCATATGGAAATACATCATAAATTTCCATAAGAAAAGATATTTCTCCATATCCAATTTCCCTATTACCACCACTCCTCCTTTGTCAACTTCTTGAAAATCTTGAGGTTCATAATACATAACATCATCTTGAAGGATGACTTCCTTGTATTCCTCAAGTTTCTCCATTTTTACTGCAAAGAGTTGACAACCTTTCCTTTTTGTACTATGCATTTTCATAGTTGAAATCTATTGCAATTTCACTTCTCTAGGTGTTCCTTGCAAAGACACTTGGTTACCGAGATCATCTAAGAATTCTATGGTTTTAGCATGGAAATCCACTTTCTCTCTATGCTTCCATATCCAATTCATTCCTAAGATGGCATCATAAGAACCTAAGGGGGCTATGTACAAATTCACCTTCATAGAGAAACTTGGAAGTTCAACCCTTGCTTCATATATAAATTGACTCACCATAGGTCTTGTCTAGTTTCCATGCTCAGTAGCCTAGGAATTTTCCATAAAAGCAACTTTTCTTGTCATTTGAATTTCTATTGTAGGAGAAATAAAAAATTTCATGGCACTAGTATCTATTAAAATTGACATAGAAATACTAGAAAAAGTACTTGAGACTTCTAATAGAGTAATTTTCTACTCAGCTTGCTAGTTGTCTACTGCAACATGTATTCTTTACTAGAATGTATCTTGTTGTAGAGGAAGAGGATTCCCATGAGGTTGATATTTCATCTGCCTATTAGGACACTGATTAGCAAAGTGATCTCCCCCAAATGTATAACATCCTTTCACTGGTCCCCTATTTTTTGTAGGTCTTCTAGAGTTACTAACAATTATACTAACATTGTAGTTAAAGTTTTAGTTATAGTTGTTGTTGCTTCCTCTTTGGCCTCTTCTTGGTTCATTCCAATTTTGTTTGGGTCCCTTGTCCCCTTGCTTCTAAAAACTTTTCCCCTCATTAGGCCTCCTTGGAGCTAGATTATCTTGCACTGAATTAAACTTCTTTCTATTCCTTTCCTGGTAGTTTGAAATAGACTTAATATTTTATTCCTTTTTAATAGCTTTTTCATACACCAAGTCCATGGTTGTAGGACCATGCTCATCTACTTCACCACCTATTTTGGCATTAAGACTCATAATTAACTTCCTTATTTGGAATGACTCATCCTTTTTGTAGATGGGTACATACCTCAAGAGGTGAGTGAACTTTTCCCAATATTCATTCATTAAAGGATCTATGTGTTTCAAATTCTAGAAATCAATGAGCTTTTGATCATAGAAGAGTTGTGGTGACCACCATTTCAAGAAAATATCTACAAATTCAGTCCATGTTAGCATCAAAGCACTAAGACCTAGCTCCATTTTCTTATTCATCCACCATTTGGATGCTTCACCTTCCAATTGGAAAGCTACTCATATGGCTTTAGTGACTTAAGAGTAGTATCTAATGTCAAAGTAATTTTACATATTTGTAAGCCATGCTTTAGTTGCATACCCAGTACTACTACCCTCAAAATTTGGGGGTGTGATCTTCTTCATGTTATGAGATAGCTCATTAGTTGGAAACATTTCCTTTTAGTTCGATCTAACTTTGACTATGACTCCTCATCTTCTTGTTCACTAGAATGGGTGTTATCATGAGAATTCTCCCCTTCCTCTTCATTGTTTGGAAATTCCTCATCATTAGTTTGGACCTCTTGTTCCACTATTTCTTTACCCCTTACTTCCTATTTGAGGTTTCCTACCCTTTTTGTTTCATCCATTATAGAAAAGGTGTGGCCCAGCTTAGCTTCAATATTCTCAGTACCTTGTCCTACTTCTTAACTTCCCCTAATGTTAGTTTGTGTCCTAACAATTTTTCCAAGAGCAGTTATACCTGGATGTTTCATTTAATTACATCTAAGAAAGTTTACTTAACATTCTAAAAGAATTTAAAAGAACAACCATTCATATAAATAATTCCTTAAAGAAATTATGAAAAATTATTTCCAAAAGAATGTTTCTATTTAAGATTAATAAGGATTTAAATATCCTTGAGTTTACATAGAATGACTATTCAGATGGTCAAAAGGAGAATATCCCTCAGACTTTCTTTTTGATACATAGCTACGTGGGGTATACCCCTCAGATCTTTTCTCATATCCTTCATCAAAAGGAAAATATACCTCAAACCTATCCTTTGATAGATAATTTTGAGGAACATATTCCTCTTATTCTCCACTTGAGGCTATTACAATAATTCTAGCCATAGGTATAACACAATGGTCCCTATATATCATTGTTGAAAAAACACTAAATAGTGATAAAGAGTCCAAATTAGCCAAGGAAACAAAAGGTATATGGTTGAAGTTGGAAGCCTCTCTCATCCTTATTTTCTCTTGACTAATTAGTAAAAGGGTGTGACTAAAAGTCTTAGTATCACTCAGCCAAATGGAATTGTCATGATTGGTTCCCTTAAAGGTTCAGACAAGGGTTTGATTTTCCTTGTTTCGCCATAGGTAGCAATCATTTCTAATCATTGAATTTCTTTTTTTCATATTGAGATGTACCATCCTCACACAAGAATATACAAGCATTAGACTCAAATAATGTTGGATTGCAAACACAGAGAGCACATAGGTTCCAAAGTTGAACATGGTAGCCCTGATACCATGTGTAACATGTCCATTGTTCTACAAAGTAATTTTTTCTATGTTTTACCCATAAGTGAATGGTCTATGCATCTAACCCTTAAGAGCAACACAAATTTTCTTTTCCTTTGAATATTAAATGCACATTTGAAACATATTTCAAAATTTCCAATTGCATACAAAAGAATTCCTTTCATTATTTAAAATAATGATGATATGTATAATTTCCATATGACATTTCATATTTACAATTCTCATAGAGATATATACATCTTACATGTTGTAGTGTAGAAAAATGTATCCCTTTGCATTTTCACAAATTTTTGGGCCCTCCCTCCTTAAATTAGGCTTCTTTATGACTTATTTGGTCCTATTTTACATCCACAACCCTAATTTAATGCATTTTTCTAAGGATAATCCCAAAATTTAATAAAATACAAATCATGATTCAATGTTTGAGGTTGTGTGTTCTAGTTATAGTGATCTAGGACTCATAATCCACCTTAGGCGTATGGGTCCCACTTAGGTTTTGAGCCTTGACCCTAAATATTGCATAGAACTTAACATTTCTTGAAATTTGTGTCCCAAGCTTAGGCTATAATGACTCATACACCTCAACTAGTGTATAATTCCTAGACTAAAGCTTAGACCTATTTTGAATTCAATTCTTGGTAGGATTTAATTCTCCTAGATCTAATGTCAGCTTGTAGTCTTGTAATTTTGAGAAACTTGGAATAAACAAATATAAATACAAGGTTATTTCACATAATTTCATCTAAGAAATCTTATGAAGCATCCCTATATAAATTTTATGAGATCAAGAGAATTCGAGAGAGAATTCAAGAGCTCGTTATCAAGCATTTTGGAGCATCAATTCAAGATTCAAGCATCATGTCAATGTCTTCATGCATCATGTGTATTTTAGAGCTAGCATTTGTGATGTAGGTTTTGAAGATTCAAGCAAGCATTCAAATAAATTATCTTATATCAACAATCAAGATTCAAGATCCACATCCATTAGAGACATTTCATATAATATTGCAACCTTTATCTCAAGGGTTTGGTGAGTTGTAACATTGCATATTTTCCATTCACCATTCCTTTATTCTATTTCCTTTCCTTTCAAGGTTTGATTACAAAATGAGGCTTGACAAAGGAAAACCCCTATCCACTAACAAATCAACATTTCTCCCTCTTCATGTGTGATTGCACATCAAGATGTTTTGAGGCTTGAAAATCCTTTGAAGACAAAGTTGCAAGATTGAAGAAAGTTTTCAAAGTTGTCAAGAAGTTGTCATCTTCACATAAAGTCACCTACAGGCCAAAATTCAAACTTTCAGACTCAGAGGTCGGATGGGAGAGAAGCTCCAAAAGATCACTAGAGGATACCAAAGTTTTAGAAAAACCCTAATAGTGGGACTAAATTTCCATCTTCGGCATATGAGTCCCAGTATACCACTTTTCAATGATTTTCCATAGATCTTGGTTTACCAATTCCAAATTCATGATTCACCCTAAACCCTAAACTCAGACTAAATTGCCTAGCCTAGCATATGAGTGTCAGTTCACATCAAAATTCATAATTTCGGGATTGTAGACCTTGTTTTTGACATATCCTGTCTTCCAAGTACTTCTCTATTTAGCCCTAGTTTGTTATTATAATTTTAAGTTTAATTTTCTAGGTCATATAGCCATATTTGCATATTACTTTCATTTATTCCTTTCTAAGCATTTTCTTAGTGGTGAAGCCCTCTTTAATCACATCTAAGGAGACCTTTTAGCAATATATTTTTCCTAATTAGATCATTAGGTTGAGATCTCTAGGGTTTCCTTCAATGGACTAAGAGTGAAATAGGACCCCCCTTGTGTGTGTGTGCTCCATCTCCTAAAAGGTGGAGTACAGCCTATTTCCTTTGGTTCATTTTGGTGAACTTGACCTTTGAACACTTGAATTTATGATTTGGAGAACATTGTATTCCTAAATGTAGCTTACATTATCTTTACATTAGATCTTGCATTAGTTAATTTGCATTTAGGGCTTCTAAATATTGCATTTGAACATACAAGTTATAAACCTTCAAATCAACTAAGAAATTTTTGAATTTGGTGCAAAAATCCTAATTTGGGACTCCTTCAGCCCTCTAGGCGATTTAGTCCCTATATAGGTGGTTTTTTTCCAGATTTTTGGGAATTTTGTGTTGTGTGTTTTTAAGCATTTGAACCTTTCAAAAACCCTAATTTGGACTCATTCACCCCTCTAGGAGATTTAGTCATGTATCAAACCTGAAACTTTATTTTATAGCATTAAAAACTTTGTTTATGTGGGTATGTGCAGCATCATCATAGAAAAAATAGGCCCTTAAGTGGCAAAAAATTTAGAAAAATTAGAGCAAGGAAACTTGACATAAAAATTTGAATAAGTTATCTATATTATTTCAAAAATTTGTAACAATAGAATCTGTAGAAAATTGAATGTAGTTTCTAAACTACTAGGTTTGTTTAAAAAACAAAAATCTATTTGGTGAAAATTTGAAATTTCAATGCAGTGGTACTTAAATTTCAGGGAAAAAATAAGAAGTAGGTGTCTTTCTGACTACTCTAACCATAATAAAATGATAATATTTTTTTATAATATTTTAGATATAAGTAGAGGACTCACGCCCTAATGTGATGCATATTTTTTTGTAATTCTTTTCCAAGTAAATAATTAATTATGAATTTTTTATTACAACTTTTTAAAAATATAAAAACTCATATGTCTGACCACCTTAAATTGGTCAAAAATTCATGAGATTCATTTTTTGTTTTAAATCCTATAGTATGCAAAGCATAGAATGTGACACACATTTTGGATTCAAAAAATGTGATACCATTTGAAAGCTATAGATGTTTTTCAATTAGCATATCAATTAGGACTTTAGTCGTAATTCGAATAGAAAATGAATAATAATTACTTATTAAATTCAAACTAAAGCATAATTTATATTGGTGGAAAGATGAGAATCTCCTTTAAGAACCCTTTTCATTTCATCAATTTTGGATTAAAAAATAGTCGTCGGCCATATACCCATCATATTGCCCCTTTTTGGCCCATCATGATCCTGCACATACCCATGTGCTTCTATTTGTTGTTGTTAGACCTATTGGGCCTTGCAACATGAGCATGGAGTATGGATGGTTTGTGTTGGTTGTTTCTATGTTTTCATTGTTTTCAACATGATGATATCTATATGATGGTAGCTCTACTAGAAGTTTACTTAGTTTATTGAAAGTTGTTCTCTATAAGTTATGCTTTTTAGTGATGGATCTATGTGTTGGTGATTGAGTTCAAAAATCACTGCAAGATCTGATATGAATCTAATCTCTTAACCATGTTATCCTAACTCATTCTGAAAACTATATCCTATATCTTGAGATGTTTTTGGTTGTGAGTAGAAAGTTATCTCTAACATAGTGCAAATCTATATTCTACTATTGTTCCCTACTTGGCATACTATGTGAGAGACAACACATTCTATTAAGGTGAATATTTTTCTGTTGTGGTTTTGTTGATGGTATCTATGTTGGTGGTATGATGGGAAATTAATGTGTTCTCAGATCTAGAAGGTGTTTGCTTTGAGGATTATTTATTAGTTTAGCGAATTGTGTTCTAGTCTTAGCCAACTTAGCGTATGCAATACATTATGTAGACTAGTTATGTTTTATGGATGTCAGCCAACTTGGTACAATGCATTACATGGATAAAATATTTTATGGTGCCAATAAAGAGAGTTTAATCATTTTGTTTTCATCTAATTAGGCTGACCTAATTGATGATTAAGATATACTTGTATATATATAAGATGTTTTGAGGAATGAGATGAGTGTGTGAAGGAGAAATAAGTGTGGAGAAGAAAAGTGCATGGAAGAAAGGTGTGAGCCTAAATGCTTTATTAGTTGTGGATTAGTACATGTTTTATGAGAAACTATTGTGTGAGGTAGTACTTCATATTTTGAGCTTGATTGGAACTAAACCTTGTACATTGAAGGTGTATCCTATCAGTTCAATCTCTTGGTAGTGAGCCACTATCTTTGTATCTTGGTGGTCAACCATCTTTTGTATTCAGGCAGTGAGCCGTTTTAAGGACAATAATTCTTGGCAATGATCCTCATAATATTTTGTATCTGGATATATAATATATTGTGAGTTAACCCTCACCGTGGTTTTTCCCTCTTTGGGTTTTCCATGTAAAAATCCTAGTGTTCATGTGTATGGTTGCTTTGATATGTTTATGTGTTCTCTCTTGTCGATTCAGTTAGAATTGTGATAATGGTTATATGGATTTTATGTGAATGGTTCTATGGAATAATGATTCACCCCCACCTCTCAGTATTCCATATGTTCAACAAGATCTCTATTTAAAATTATTGAGTTTCTATTTTATTCATTTCATTGGATCTAGGCTAATTTGGTTTCATTTCAAGTGCATTTGTAAACATAAGAATTGGAATTAAAGTCTATCATATATCTTATGTTCATTGCATTTATCTTGCATTCATTGATTGTCCCTTGCATGAGCTTTACAAGTTGGTATCCTATTGTTAATAATATAGTAAGACATAGTTTGAGACTCATTTCATCCCACGATAACACACTCATTGTGGATCTTGGGTTATCTAGCTCTTTCAATCATAGTGCTAACACTAGTTCACTAGGTATGGACCATACCCTTGACAAATATTTACCCTCAAGTAGTGTTACAAGTGTTGAAAGAATGGTTGCTAGTGTCCCTCAAGAAAATATAATCCAAATACATGAAGAGTTAGCAAAAATACTACATCAAGTGAGTACTAAAAACATTTCCAGCACTACTATTCCCACCATAGATAACATTCACCACATGATTGAAAGTGCACAAGGAATAGAACTTGCTCATAACCTAGCTCAGGTTTTTGGAAAACCTACTAGTCATGCTCACCCTTCGAACAATGTCCAAAGTCAAGGAGGAACTCAAATTCCTCCCACAACCATTGCCTCTATTACCACCTATACCAATTCGCAAGTTACAACTATGATGCAACCTACTAGTAATGTATTTCCTACCTTAGGGGTGATCACACAATAGTGGTTTAAAATTTTTGGCCAAATTGGACACTGGAGTAATTTTTTTACCTAAATATTCACTTTTAGGCACCTATAGCGGCTAAACCGTGAGGAATTTGAAGATGATGCAAACTAGAGTTTCGTGAAATTTTGTCTATATATTTTAAATATATTTTTTTCAATTTTTTTGGAATCTGATTGCACTTCTTTTCCATCTCCCTCGAAAACTAGTTTTTTTCATAAAACAACATTTTAAAAATGTGATGCTCACCATATAACACATAACTTTTTTTCCATGAAGGATAAAATTCTAATTCTTTCAAATTTAGATTTGTAGCTCCGATATCTAGTGCTTCCACTTGGTTAGATAGGTTTTTATTCAATATTTTTTCTTTAATTGAATTTCAAAGTCAAACCAATTACAATTCAGACATAGAACGACTGTATAATGCGTAACATTTTTTTGATGTATAGAAATTCTTTTTTTTTTGGTGGATCAAGGACTTCAATATCTGGTGCACTCATATTTTTCAATTTTTTTTGATAATTTTCTATTTTTCCAAATGTGTAGAATAGAGAGCTTGATTTTCGGTGAAAAACTTATGTTCATAGGAAATAAACAATAAATATAATAATAAAATTAAATTTATTTAAAATTATACTTTTTAGGAATCTTATAATATGGACTACATACTTACAAAAAATAAATTTTAAATGAATTCATTTGATGCTCCAAAAGGTAAATCAAAAGTGGTTTTTTATCAGCATTTTGATAGGTGTAAACAAGACTCTATTATAGGTATGGTTTAAAACTAGAGAGGTTCTATCCAAGGGGGTTTGATCTAAGGTAGTTTGATAAAAATCTCTTCAATTAGAATGCTTTAAATATAACATTTTAAGGCTTAAATAATTATATTTTCTAAAAATATTTGATTTTAGCAAAAATAAGAATCTCCCAGAAATTGTAAACCAGCTTTGTGGGATCACCATTAGGTATTTCCACTAGCATTATCTTAGTACCTTTATGGCTTCTCACATTATATCTACCACCACTTTACCTCCCATAGAGACAACCAAACCAATCCCATTGTGCCTCCAAAGATAAACTAAAAATTTACAAAGCTAAAGAGAAACTGGTTGAATAGCCTCCCATGGCTCCTTTTGAAGAAAAGAAACCTATGGTTGATAAACCAGCTTCTACATAAACACAACTTGAAAATTATTCTAAAATAAATAGAAATGATAGAGATCATAGATGTAGATGTCATGCTATTGCTCAAAGGTTAAATGAAGAGAACAACAAAGAAAATTAACATCCAAACTAGACTAAAGCAATACATGAGGATTCTCCCTCTTTGTCACAACAAAAATATCCTATAATGCAACCACAATAGGGACTAGCACCCTCTTTAGACATTATGATTTGACCTCCTATTATGATTAACCTAGATGATGATGATGAGATTGTTAAATTGATGAAGTGCATAGTGAATTGAATTCATTGTTTTCCTCTTCTATGAGGTTAAATGAGAATTTTCCTAAGAAGAGTGTTGAACTTGGTGATGACCCTAGTTCGGCACTTGCTTTTTTCCCTTTGGCTAGTTATCCACCTTCTATATACAATGAACAAGATTGGGATGTAGACGACCTGCTATAGGTTGACTTGCATGTGCCTTACTAGTCTTGTATTTGTTTTCTTTTACATGTTATGTTTGTGATTGCATGTGTGTAATGATGATCTCTCATGATGTTCTATTTCATGTATCTCTCTCTTTGTGGCATTCATCTATTTGTACCTACATTCTTCTCTATGTCATCAACCTTTATAGTTTCTTTGTCTTGTGTTTTCCTTTTGGGGATGATGCAAGGTGTTGAGACATTTAGGTTTCTTCCATGTTGACCTAAAATATTTTCTTTGTTTCACTCTCTTTGTATATTTCTTCCTTGATCCATGAGTATTTGGGGAATGATGAAATTTCCAATCTCTCTAACATTATTGTTGCAAAGACATATTGACCCTGAATACATGGATCCCTTATGTGATTTTGGGATTTCATTTTGGGGGAAACCCCCTTTTCATGATGTATCTTCATTTGGAAACATATGAATTGGCATAGGGATTTCCAAATAAGCTCTCATTTCCTTTTTATTGTTAGCATTTATCATTTCCTACTTTAAAGTAATTTCTCACAACATGGTGTTTAGCAATTTGTTTAAAGTGGGGGCATACATTAGCATTATTATTTTTCATTTCATTACAACTAATGTTTCATTATGTAGTCTTCTTATTTCATGTGATGCCTCTTCCTCTTTGTGGTGACAATGGGTGTGATGTAATTCAAGAGCGTGATCTCTTTTAGCATATTATATTCCTCTTAGTGGCTTGATGCAACACACTCCATCCCCTAAGTTGTGAATCTTCTATTCTTCAATTGGTCCTCTCTTGGATGCATTAGGCACAATGTTCCCTGGGTTAAGACCTTACATGAACTAAGTAAAACTCTTTTGAATGTACCTTACACTAATTTTTCATTTACAATAACTATTATATGGCCACCCATTTACAATAACTATTATATGGCAACCTTGCATAACACACTTTTGTTTCCTATGGAGCCATTTTGTTTGTTCATGAGTGTTAGCATACAAAGTTTTTCTTTCCTCATGAATCCTACCATTCATGTTGTGTGGCGCCTTATCAAAATTATCAAGAGCTATACCTTTGGTATGGATAGCATATGGGAGTTGAACTTAGGTGTGATTTTCCCATAGCCACTTACTTGTCTGTGTGAGCACATAC
This sequence comes from Sequoia sempervirens, assembly GCA_007258455.2. Lineage (NCBI taxonomy): Eukaryota > Viridiplantae > Streptophyta > Pinopsida > Cupressales > Cupressaceae > Sequoia > Sequoia sempervirens. The sequence continues at coordinate 366,551,397 of VDFB02270651.1, forward strand.
CAGCTATGTGCATATGTGTCTTATTCAGGGCTTAGCTAGTGGTTGGCCTGAGGTTCGAATAGCCCTTGTGAGCATGCATTTTGTTTGCATAGTGGACATCATTTTTCACTTGTAAATGTTTTTAGAAAAACAACTTAGTTTTGATCCACATTGCATTGGACAAACGGTTGAGGCTTGATCCACCCCCCACTTTTCTTTTTGTTTTTCATTCTCCTTTATATCTTTGACGGTGTATGCTTGTACCTTGTTTTTGCTCCTTAAATCATTCAAATTTGTTTTATTTTGTGCCTATGTTGGTTTTCCATAGGTTCTTGATCCTAGGGGCTTGCACAACCCTCTTGATCGTTGTTGTCCTATCTCACTAGCATTGGTACACTTGAACCCATCTTGATGTGATTTTTTCTACTTTAGTGTGAGTTTGAAGCAAGTTCCCCTTCTCACTAAAGTGAGGGCTAAATTTAGTGTAGAAATATGTATCCCTTTAAATTTTCACACTTTTTTGGGCACTCCCTGCTAAAATTAGGCTTCTTTATGCCTTAGTTTGGTCCTATTTTGCATCCACAACCTTAATTTAATGCATTTTTCTAAGGATAATATCAAGATTTAATAAATGAAGAATTATGATTCAATGTTTGAGGTTGTGTGTTCTAGATCTAGTGATCTGGGACTCATACACCACCTTGGGTGTATGGGTCCCACCTAGGTTTCGAGGCCTGATCCTAAATATTGCATAGAATATAACATTTCTTGAAATTTGTGTACCAAGATTAGGCTACTAGGAATCATATTCCCTAACTAGCATATGATTCCCACTTTAGCTTGGAGATATTTTAAATTCAATTCTTAGCAGGATTTAATTCTCCTAGATCTGATGTCAGCTTGTAGTGTTGTAATTTTGATAAATTTGGCATAGAAAAGTATAAATACAAGGTTATTTCACATAATTTCATCTAAGAAATCTTATGAAGCATCCCTATAGAAAATTTATGAGATCGAGAGCATTCAAGAGAGCATTATCAAGAATTTTATAGTATCAATTCAAGATTCAAGCATCATGTCAAAGTCTTCATGCACCATGTGTGTTTTTGAGCTAACATTTGTGATGTAGGATTTCATAATTAAAGCAAGCATTCAAAGACATTATCTCACATCAACAATCAAGAGTCAAGATCAACATCCATTGGAGCCATTTCATACAATATTGTAGCCTTTATCTCAAGGTTTTGGTGAGTTACAACATTGTATATTGTTCATTCACCATTCCTTCATTTTATTTCAGTTCATTGCAAGGTTTGATTACCAAAATGGGGTTTGACCAAGGAAAACCCCTATACACTAACAAATCAACATTTTTCCCTCTTCATGTGTTATTGCAGGTCTAGGTGTTTTGAGGCTTGAATATCCTTTGAAGACAAAGTTGCAAGATTGAAGAAAGTTTTCAAAGTTGTCATCTTCACGAAAATTCACCTACAGGCCAAAATTAAAACATTCAGACTCAGAGATCGGATGGGAGAGAAGCTAGAAAAGATCACTAGAGGATACCAAAGTTTTGAACAAACCCTAATAATAGGACTAAGTCACCACCTTGGGTGTATGAGTCCCAGTATACAAATTTTCAACAATTTTCTATAGATCCTAGTTTACCAGTTGCAGATTCTAGATTCAACTTCAAACCCTAAACTCGCACTAAATTGCCTAGCCTGGCATATGAGTCCTAGTTCACATGAAAAGTCATAATTTTGGGATTGTATAACTTGTTTTGGAAATATCCAATCTTCTAGGTACTTCTCTGTTCAGCCCCTAGGTATGTGCAGGATCATGATGGGCCAAAAAGTGGCAATGGGGAAAAAATTATGTTTTTCAGTGACCCAAAAATGCAAAAATGTTGAGTTGAATTTTTTGTGGCTTGGGTGTCAATACACAGCTCCAAAGAAATTTCCAAACCAACATCTTCATATTGGATATCTGATTTGAAGGAAACATATATATACAAAATTTAGGCCTATTAAAATCATTGAATCACATTTGCAAACAAGCCACGAGTGCACAATGAGGAGGTTCTCCACATATCAGATATCTAATTTATCTGATATCCATTTTGAAAAGGTTAGATTTTAGTTGTTTCTTTGCTTTGATCAAATTTTGAATTAGATTTGTATAATTTTAGTTAGTTTTTTATGGATTCTTTTAAAAATAGGGTTTTTGATTGAATTTTTATGAAAATTTTAGTTTAGAATGGATTTTGATTAAAAATGAATGTTTTTTATGGATATTGATTAAAAATGATTTTTTTTTATGGATTTTGATTTAAAAATAGTGTTGTTTATGTATTTGTATTAAAAATTAGAGAATTTTATAGATTTTTGTTAAAAAGTAGGTTTTTTTCTTTGTTTTTTTTAAAACTAGGGTATTTTTTACAATATTTTCATTTATACTGTCTAATTTCAATTAGATTAATTAGTTTTTAAGTTTAATCAGGAATTATGGCTGATAAGAATGAAATGCACAAGTTCCAAATGATCCACCAGTTGAGAATGAAAATGCACAAATACCAAATGCTCCACCACCTCCGCAACCATCAATTGAAGAATTAATTAGTGAAAAATTGCAGCAATTAAAAGCCATTTCTGAAGTTTATAAGAGAATCCCTCGATTATTCAATATGTCAAACACATTAGAGGATATAATTAAAAATATAGAAAACCTCTCCACCCAACATAATGCCTTTCATTTGTCGAGAGAAGACATGATAGAATATTATGCATGTGGATTGTCTTATGATGATGTGAAAGGTCTCAGAATAACCAAAGCCCAAATAGCATCTTTATTTGTTAACCCCCACCCTGGTTTTCCAATTAATGTTAATAAACCAAAACTTTCTATAAAATGGTGCATGCATAGGGACATTGTAAATAACTTTTGGGATCATTGGTATATGGTTTTTGATAAACCACCAAACAACAATTGTGATATACCATTTTACTTTATTAAAAACTTATATGCTGATTTTGTGTTAGGGCATCATGTCAATTACTTTGACATTAAACCCTTCTAGGCCATTGGTGGAGGTATGCCCCAAGATAGACCAGGGGTAGTTAGAGTAGTCCTGTGCCCATATGTTCCCCCTCCTCCACTTCCTCTTCCACCTATAGTATATCATCTAGATATTATGCAGGATGCGGCCACACAAACTATCCAAGCTATTCACTCTTTGAGTGGCCTTTTGGTTTTGCATGCTTCTACAGTAGCTCAGCCACATTTTGGTGATGTTGGTGATGGTTTGAGTGTTGTTGTGTCATCCTCGTCAGGTCCACATATTTGTGTGCCACATAATTGCTCCATGTGCCACCAAATATTCTTGGGTCCTCTTGTATAGCCTGTTGAGCATCCCTTGGACACTTCTTATTATGACCTCCATAATGTGGACATTATAGATCAGACTTAGGGGAGTGGAGTGCACCCTACAGAGTCCTCTCCTACTAGAGAGGGGACATTGGAATAGTCACATAGGTAAGATTTAAGTTGTAAATTCATAACTTGCATTTTTTTTTAAATGAATATTAATAATAGATAGTATAATGTACTAATATTTAGTTACATGGTCTATTTAACAATTGATGTTTGAGGAGGAGCTCACATAGGTGATTGATAACACCCTTATGGCCATTTCATTTGGCCTTGACACACACACAGTATATATTTTTGCAGTCACTTGTTTACATTTTTTTACTATATACTTGCTTGTCATTTGAATTGTCATAAATGAAATTATATAATAACTTATATGTTTATCTTATTTTCCTCTTGTAGGAAATACCTAGTGTGAGTGAGGTGCAGCCTTGTCCAGATTATGGAAGTGCAACGTTACATAAGGGGAAGGTAATTGAACTCAAATTTGATTGAATTAAGAATTTTAAGATCTTATATTGATTATACATACATCGACATAGATTGCTAGTCTCATATGTACTTATCATTTTTATGTAAAAGAAATTATGAGCTATACATCATTGTTGGAAAGTGCAGGCAAGGTGCAACCTTGTCCAGATTATGGAAGTGCAATGTTAGATAAGGGAAAGGTAATTGAACTCAAATTCAATTGAATTAAGATTTTTCAGAGCTTATATTGATTATACATACATCAATATAGATTGGTAGTTTCATATGTACTTGTCATTTTTTATGTACAGGTAGTTATGAGCTATACATCATTGTTGAGAAGTGCCACAACACTTGAAGAAGTACGTATTGGAACACTTGAAGGAGTAGGTGTTGAAACACCTTAAGGAGGAGGTGTCAACACACCTAAAGGAGATAAAGAAAAAGATTAGCCTAAAGAGGTATGTGTTTATTTTATTTTGTGTTTGGTAATTATATGTTCATATTACTAACAATTGTATGCTAACTTGGATCAATTTTATGTTTTTATTCACATATATAGATTGACATTACAAAAGTTGGTTTGTTTGGTTCTTTGAGAGGGGCATATTCTAGGATTCCTGACCCTTTGAAGAGATGGATATTTCAGGTAATCAAGATTACAATTTTAGAGTTCAATTATAATTCAATGTATATTGATTTTGATGTTAATTATTCAATTTTAAATCATATATTATAACTAATCTCGATTGTGGTTTGAATTTTTCTTGTGCAGCTACCTTCAGAGCCAATGAGTGCTGCAAAGAGGCTCCATTTTGATGATCCACCAGTAGTTTAGGATGAGATAGACATTTTGGCATGTAAATTTTGAATAGACATCAAGATGGCATATGCCACATTTTGTAAAACTTTGTTTGAGTTGGCGTTGATGCCATTTTTGTATATGGAGATACAGTCAATATTATTGGATAATTTGATACATAGAAGTTGACAATAGAAATTTAATTTCTTCCTCATGTGCATGATTAAACTCTTTGAAAATTTAATCAAGTGAGAAATGGTTAAATATCAATGTACAAGAGCATAAAAAAAATGGTTTTATTATGTAGTTTATATTCATATCGCTAATTACATTGCATTGCACATCTTTCAAACTCAAAGCATTATTTCACACTGCATAACTAACAACTAGATGCTGATAGATGAAAAAATTCCAATTCCAATATAGTTTTTACAAAGTCAACCTAATCAGTTATGCAATTACTTCACATTACATAACTAATAACTAGGAGAAACTGTCAATTGCATTTTCTTATCATGGAATTTTATGAGACCACATTTCTTTGAGGCATTTTTTCAAACAATTCATTGCCTTGTCTATGCCACCACATTTTTCATACATGTGTACCAAAGCTTTTTATTAAACAATTCACTGGCTTGTTGTTATGGCTAAAAACCTAAAACAAGTGCTTTCAAAAAAGCTATGGATTGATGCAGAGTGTGGGTGAAAAAAATGTGAAAAATAGCCTTGACTCCTTTGGACCAAATTTGAGAACTAATAACATACCCATGTCCTAGGCTAGTGAATTAGCCCTCTTTTACAAAGTGAGTTCCCTTTAAACACTTGATCTTCACAAGAAAACTCTAAACAATCTTGAGTTGTGTCATAAAACAACAAATTCTAAGATTATTCTACACCTACAAGTCCTTTAGCAGGATGTCCCATGAAACCATCTATTTACCATGCAAATGCATAGGGTTTATTAAAAGTCCCACTTGCACAACTCCCTTGACCATGCCACAGACTCAGAAACCTCTATTATGACCCCAATATACTTAAACGTTAAAGAGATTCCCCCACTCTCAATGATTTCAAAAAAACTTAGGCTAAAAGATTCATTTTCATGCAATTTAAGCAATGATTTGCTTAGGACAACAACTCCAAGACTCACAAATCATTTCCCTTTCTTAAATGGACCTGCACACATTCAAATAACATTGTACACATCCTCTCCACTGAGCCACATGAAAGGTACAGTAGGTGGATGGCTTCAATAATTCATAATTTACTCAAAAATTCAAAATTTGGGTTCACTACTTGCCTTGCGAAAACTTGGCACAAAACTCACAAAAAATGAAAGGAAAGCACTCAAACCAACTATAAAGGTGTCTTAGGCCTGCTGCCCCCAAAATGATCTTATTGATTCTTCACAAAATTACATTCATCAATCCCCAAAATGACTTCCTCAACCTTTTTTAAGACTCTCCCCCACACAAAACAATAGACCAACTCCCAATAACTAACTTTAAAACTAAGTTACTTGTTCAGGTTCAGGGGTTTGGTTCGCTAGCTCAGCTAAAAAAATTTTGGGGGTGGTTTGGTTCGTTTTGGGTTGGTTAGTAAAAAATACATGTAAAAATAATATATATATATATGCAACATAGAAGAATTAAATAGGATTAGAATATCACATAACATCATATAAACAACAAAACCACCATAAAATTGAATGTTATTTAAAACATGCATGATAAATATTCATCGTTGAAACTTGAATTGTGGTTGCTTGATATATAGAGTCTATTGATGCTAAGGTTCAATTTGTATGATTTTGAAAAAATAAGCCAATTGAGTAGAGTTATTAGCATTCTTTAGAAATCATAAGAATTTATTTAGCACACTAGCCATTTTGATGTCTTCTTGCAATCTCAAACACTAAATCTATGAAGAAGATAACTCTGCTGCCCACTAGTTTCCATTAAAAATAAAGCAACAAGCTATGGTCTCATGGCTTTTTTTCACATGAAAATCAACATTGGAGTTTAGTTGGAGGGTGAAAAACTACTTGTAACTGCATAAATAAATCTTGTTCTACAACTCATATGACCTAAATAACTATTCCATCACGTCTGAATGGTTACATTTAGATTAGGTATGGTCCCCTTTGGCACCCAAATCAACCGAAGCAGTTTGAGCTACATTCAATCAGCGAAATCCCTTAAGAGTCCAAAGTGCAAAAGGGCAACAATCTTTGATGTACTATTTCTCAGAAATTGTGATGCCTACAATTGTTTTTTTTTGTGTCTATGGGATCATGTTGGGCCCCTCTACAATAAGATCTCTTGGTTTTTGCTATCTCAAAGGCATTTTCCCGTGGTGGAAAGTTTTTAGCTAAGGGAAAAGTTGTTAGATGCAAGTAGTGTAAAGTTGCAAAGTGGTGCAACTTTCATTCAACAACTCATAAAACCAAACATACTATTCCAGTACGTCCAGATGGGTACATTCATGCTAGGGATGGTCCTCTTTTGCACCCAAATATGTTGAATCACTCTGAGCTACATTAGACCATCGATTTCCCTTAAGAGTCTAAAGTGCTAAAAGGAAGCAATCTTTCAAGGGCTATTTATCAAAAATCATGATGTTTACAAAATATTCATTTTACGCTATGGGATCATGTTTTTCCCATCTACAATAACCTCTCTCAGTTTTTTTCTATCTCAGAGGAATTTTCCTATGGTGGCAAGTTTTCAGCTAAGGGAAAAGTTGTCAAATTCAAGCAATGTAAAGTTGCAAAGTGGTGCAACTTTCATTCAGTAACTCGTACGACCAAACAAATTGTTCCAACACATCTAGATGGGTACGTTTACATTAGGGATGGTCCTCTTTTGCAACCAAATATGCCGAATCACTCTGAGCTACATTGGATTGACGATTTCCCTTAAGAGTCCAAAGTGCTAAAAGACAACAATCTTTGAAGGGCTATTTCTTAGAAACCATGATGTTTATACTCTTTTTTTGAGGCTGTGGGATCCTTTTTGGACCATCTACAATAAAATATCTTGGTTTTTTCTATCTCGAAGGCGTTTCCCGTGGTGGCAAGTTTTCAGCTAAGGGAAAAGTTGTTCGATGCAAGTAGTGTAAAGTTGCAAAGTGGCACAACTTTCATTCAACAACTCGTACGACCAAACAGACTATTCCAACATGTCTATATGGGTATGTTTACACTAGGGATGGTCCTCTTTTGTAACCAAATACTCTTAATCACTCCAACCTACATTGGATCGACAATTTCCCTTAAGAGTCCAAAGTGCTAAAAAACAACAATATTTGAAGGGCTATTTCTTGAAACTGTGATGTTTACAAACTCTTTGTTTGAGGCTATGGGATCATGTTTGTCCCATGTACAATAACCTCTCTTGATTTTTTATATCTCAGAGGAATTTTCCCGTGGTGGAAAGTTTTCAGCTAAGGGAAAAGTTGTCAGATGCAAGCAGTGTAAAGTTGCAAAGTGGTGCAACTTTCATTCAAAAAATTGTACAACCAAACAAACTATTCCAATACATCTGGATGGGTATGTTTACACTAGGGATGGTCCTCTTTTGCAACCAAATATGTCAAATCACTTTGAGCTACATTGGACTGACGATTTCCCTTAAGAGTCCAAAGTGCTAAAAGGAAGCAATCTTTGAAGGTCTATTTCTTAGAGACCGTAACATTTACATACTCTCCATTTGAGGCTATGGGATTGTGTTTGTCTCATCTATAATAAACTCTCTCAGTTTTTTCTATCTCGGATGTGTTTTCCCGTGGTGGCAAGTTTTCAATTGAAGGAAAAGTTGTCAGATGCAAGTAGTGTAAAGTTGCAAAGTGGTGCAACTTTCATTCAAAAAATCGTACTACCAAATAGAATGTTCCAACATGTTCGGATGGGTATGTTTACACTAGAGGTGGTCCTCTTTTGGACCCAAATATGCCAAATCACTCCAAGCTACATTACACCGAGTGAAATTAGGTGAAAAATTTATGTAGACACAAGGGCACAATCACAAAATCTTTGCAACCTTCCTATTTGAGGCATCTAACAAGATTATTCTAACCTCTTTGGACAGTCCAAAACTCCATTAAAACTTGACAAGCAACTAAATAAACATTTCCCTCTTTAACCCCCTCAAACCCTTGTAATAGTGAGAAAATAATTTTTGTCCAATTACTCTACAATTTTCTAAAGCACCAGACCAACACATGACTAATTCAAACACCCATATCCAAGTTACACAACATATAATCCCTTGGACCAACATTTACTTCCTATATTTTCACCTTTGAAAAGGCTACTCAATTAGCCCAAAAATACAAAGCAACATACCTTCAAACACAACACAGACCCCTAAAACCTTGGGGTAGCAAATAAATTGAAAAGAAAACAAAGATTTTGCAATTGGATTCCATTTTTACGAACCTATAACCATCAAATTAGAAAACCCTTTTTTTAGTGTAATTCTTAAGGGTTTATTGGATGTAGCACTTCCATAGCCTTTCAAATTCTGCCACAACCTTAGACACCTTTATTTAGGCCCCAATATACTTAGAAAACAAAGAAACTTTTGGTATCTCAGAGATTTTTACAAACCCTAGGGTAAAAAATCTATTTTCAAGTGAAAAAAAACCACCATTTTTAGACCTTTAACTCTTCATTTTATTTCAAAACCCAGTTCTCCATGCCTTATACTCTTGAAATATCATTTCTTAATCCCTACCAACTCATCCCACCAAGTCACATTGGCACATAGTAGGTGGGATGATTTCAAGCCATTAAAATTGCAAAACTCTTATTCCCCTGTTCAAGAACCCATCTAAAGAAAGTATGAGTTTTGAGGAACAAAATGAATAAATAAACCCTTTATTAAGAATTAAAAATAAATTCAATACATTTAATAATGTTTCCACATAAATTTTTGATACAAAATTCTTGAATGGCCTATGCACAGGCAGAAAACACAAGAAAAATAGTAAAATCTGAACTAAGCAATTGAAACTTTATTGATTCAAAGAAAAAAATCCTTCAACCAAACCTGTCTCAAGCCCTTGAAGGCATTAAGTACATTGCTATTCCTTGGAATCTATCTCCCAATTCCTTTAACCACCAATCTTAGTTGACTTTTGAAACCTTAATGACTGTTGAAGGACACAATACAAACATTTTTCACATTAATATGACTCATAATGAAATGTTCCACTTTTCCACTTCTAACTTTACTAAGACCTCACTTAATGACTTGAAATAGCATCATTACATGTTCAAAAAACTATTCTTGTTTGTCCCTAAACAAATTTATGAATTTTTCCTTCAAAGGTTACAAAGCAACAATTAGGACAAGTTGGGATCTCCATTTTTTTTTACCCTAAAACCTAAAAAATCTTCCTAATACATGAACATTGATCCTATTAGATCTCATTAAAGACAAAAAATCAAAATATTAACACTTTACTCATTGAAATGATCCACAATGATATTGTGGTGTAGGTGCTCCTACACCAAAAATGGTGGTTACAACTTGCTAATGTCAATGAAATGTGGGGGCAACAATATTTAAGGTTGGATCAAGCTTTTGAAAGTCCTAATAGACATGTTTGATGAATTTATAGGGTGTGGAAAGGTTGGAAACATTGATTTCCTTAAAAACCTCATGAAAGTTGCTAAAAATGAAGTTCCACCCAAGTTGTATTTGAGGAGAAAAAATGGTAAGCCACTATAATTTATTATATATAAATAGGAGATATTACAAAACCTAGTTCAAACGAGCATATCGACAAGAAAGAACTAGGAAGAAAACCTTCTTTTGTAGCTCGATTAAGTACAAAAGTTCTTATAGAATTGTCCCAATAATAGTAATAAAGCATACACCTATATGACTAATTCAACCTATGAGTTTCCAAAATACATATGCCTTTACATTTTAAACATACCCTTTATACAATTCTAGACATTTGACCCATATTTCAAAAAACATCAATGGGTATAGATTATGCCCATACACAATTATGACCTTTTTACATTGTTTCCAATTTGAGAATTCAAATTTTACAAAATTTTCCTATTGGAGGAATTCATGGCACAGTCTTCCACAATAGTAGTATGTTCACATTCTAGACTGACAAAAACCTATACAAGCCATCAAGGTAGCTTAGAATAACCAATCTATATTATTCTAAATGACACAAAATATGATGAGATGGTAATGCAAACTATAAAAGACGCTTAGAATAACCAATCTATATTGTTGTAATCTGTCGCATGCCTCTCTAAAAGGATCAGAGCTGGCTATTGTTGCAGTAAGTCCATGATCAATTGTTCCAGGAATATAAAAAAAGTGGGAAAATGAGAAATCTATATTGTCACAATAAAATATATGCTTAGACTAACAAATCTATATTAATCTAAAAAACTTGAATGATGATGAATTGGTGATGCAAAATATAAAAGATGCTTATAATAACCAATCTATAGTATTCTAAATGACACAAAATATGATGAGATGGTAGTTCAAACTATAAAAGACACTTAAAATAACCAATATATATTGTTGTAATTTTTTGCATACCTCTCTAAAAGGATTAGAGCTAGCTATTGTTGCAGTAGGTCCATGATCAATCATGCCAAGAATATCACAAAAGTGGGAAAATGAGAAATCTATATTGTCACAATAGAAAAGATGTTTAAACTAAAAAATCTATATTAATCTAAACAACCTGAATGATGATGAGTTGGCAATGCAAACTATAAAAGATGCTTAGATAACCAATCTATATTTTTCTAATCTATCACATGCCTCTTTGAAAGGATCAGAGTTGGCTATTGTTGCAGCAGGTCCATGATCAATCTCACCAAAAATATCACAAAAGTTCATACAAAATATCACTATTAAAGACACCTGCATTGCAATAGTATATAAAATATTAGTATTAAATAAAGAACACTAATGAACTTAATCATAATGAAGATAAGCATGATAAGCTTCCATTCTTGAAAATGCTATTCAAGTGTGCCTAAAGGGTCATCTCTTTGCTTAAGAGTATCCAATATTGCTTCATGATCAACATTACTAAGTGTCCATAGTTTTTTTCTCTTTGGTCTGGCATGATGCTTCAACTACTTAACATTTGTTGCTATAAAAAGGTATGAATACATGAGAATGGTTTTGCTTTCCTTGTAGTCTTGAAATGTAGGTATTCCATTCTTTCTAATCATGTATGTTCGCAACCACAACTAAACTTGTAGGATACATGAAACCATCATCATCTTCCATAAGTTGTGTTAGCTTATTCTTTACCTGCACACATCGATCCAACCAATAGTTTGATCTCTCTTCATTCCCCTACAGTGCAACAACTACAAAAATATGTCTTGGCTATAGTAGATTTGAAAGTAGGTCGTAATCAACTGAACTTTCAATTATGTCATTTGTCATGGATATTGTTTGAGATAAAGGAGTTAGATGTTGTGGCACCCATGTATCCACTCACTCACTTGACTCGCATTGATCCTACTCACACTGAATACAACTCTGACAAAAACAAGCCAACTTCTGTGTCCAAATGGTCCATGTGCTTGCATCTGAGCTTCAAAATGAATGAATCTTTGAAGAATCTTTGATTGTATTACAATCCAATCTGCCTCCCATTGTACCCTCCTTAGCAAACCAAAAAAATCTATGCACTGTTGAATAAAAGTTTCCCTCCCTCTAACAATGTTGAACTACACCAATCAACAATAGAACATGCATCGCTGAATTTTTCTCTTGAAATATTTAGTTGGTCCTTAACTAGAACTCTCTTTACACATGTACCTACTCCATCATGCTCCCCTTTCCCATGTCCAATGTCAAAAAAACTCCAAATATGAGGTAGACCCCTCTCTACATGCATTCTACTCAACCAATAAAACATTAAAGCATTCTTGAATTGACCTATGCAATTATTTGACCAAATTAGATGTCGACCCAGTGCTATATCATGCTCTAAACATTATGTGGACAAAAATAGCAATCTAAATGAAATTGTAATACTAATATTGCACCTCATTTTGTGGTTGCAATGTGTAGCTTTCTGCAAAATCAACCACTGATATAATAGTGCCTATCGAAAAAGAGTGCTTACACATCCTAAATTGTTGATCCAACCACTAAGACCTATGAATATGCCTTGCATACTTGTAGAAAATATTGTCCTTAAAATCTGAAATAAAATCAGCAACACAACATTCTTTTGTAACCAACTCACATCTAGAACCTTCACCTCCACTTTGCAAAGTTTATTTGACTATCTCATATCTCTTTTTCTCAACAAGATTCTTTCCAAATTCATGTTCGGAACTCTCATGAAAACATTGAAAAAACTTTGACAAGCCACCACATTGTGAGCACTTTGCATTTAAACAGTTCATTTCTATAGAAAAAGCAACCATAATCTCTAGAACATAAAAAATAGATCTAGCAAGTCCCTTGATGATTTCAGAAGATCCATTGCACCACACTCCTACAACATTTCATTAGTATGCAAAGTAGAACAGATATAGCATAATAGCTCATGGTACATTGAAAAATCCACATGGTATTTGCAACAACAAGTATTACAAATCTTAAGAGGCACACAATAAAAAGGCTTCAAACCCTCAAAATTCCTTTGTGAGATTTCCTATATTTGGATGTGTTTCAATAAATTTTTTGAACAACATTGTTTGGCTTGATTAAAAGAAATGTTTAGGATGTGGTGTATAGTCTCAATTTCTAATTATTAACTTTAAAACATCCTTTGCATTGGGTGATACTCTAGAGTTATCATGCAAAAATTGTTGAATTACCTTCTTTACATTATCGGTTAGCTTCTTATCAACACGTGGAAACCTCCTAGTGAAATCCCATGTATCATTTTGAAGAGGATCATCTATCTTCTCTCTTCTTGCAAGTGCTCTATCCAAAGATTTATGATTTATGTCAAAATCAATAAAATTTTGTCTCATAAAGTGAGCCTTTTTCAATTGATGGCTTACTAGGGTGGTTGTAATGACTCTTCGAGCAACTCTCTTATCCTCTTCCTTGTTATTTTTTCCAATAGACTTGAGAGAATTAAAAAGATTTTTGACAATAACAATTTTTTTCAGTCTTCTTGTTCACACAAATCTTCAATTTGGCTAGCAAAGGTCTCATCTTTTGTATCTTTAGCAATTGTACAAAAGGTTGGCATTGCTTGGTCAATGTCTTATCACTAAAATATTGGTTGAACAGCCTTCTAGCCCACAACCAAATAGTTCATGTTGACCTCTTGCCTTCAAAATTGTGTATAACATTCTCATGAAATTCAAGTAACCATTTAGGGGTTCTTGAAGGTCTTGAATTTGGAATATGTATTTATTCCACACAAGGTTCTTCATTTCTCATGTAATCTAGTGAAACATAATTTACACTTACTTCAATATTATGTTCAAAATATTTATTTCCAACATTTTCATCTTGAACATTTTCAATATCAATTGAAATAATTTCATTCCCAATTTCAATATCATGTTCAACATCTCCAAATCCAACATTTTTATTATCAATTTCAATATTTTCATTCCCAATTTCAATATCATGTTCAACATTTTCACCTTGAACATTTTCTTTATCAATTTCAATATTTTTACTCCCAATTTGAATACCATGTTAAACATCTTCAATTCCAACATTTTCACCTTGAACATATTCAATTTCCTCTTCACTTGAAAGACCATAGGGGTTAGGTTCACCAATATTTAACATACCTTGTCTTCTCTTCCTATGACCTTCTCTATCTCTTTGTCTATATCCTTCAATTTTTTATTTTGTAAGCTCTCTCTTACATTTTTGCTTCTGAGAACTGCTGCTCCCCATTATACCTCATAAAAGACGCTAAAAATAATTGCTTATGACAAATTTGAGTAGAATGTGCTCCAAAAATTTGATCCTTGTCTCTTCCTATATGAAAATGCATGTATATCACCTACAAAGAGAATGTAGGGCTCATTGGAATGCACAAAATGACCCACAAATCCAATATCTATTATAATCCAATATTCGATTCATTTGAATTTTTTTAAAAATATTTTGTAATGGTATGATTTGAGTTCTACAAATCAGATATTCAATTTGAATCAGATATCCAATTTGTGTACACATAGACCTAAGGGTTAATGGTAGATGGTAGAGGGTTAAAGGGTTAAAGGGTTAGGGTTTAGGGTATATGGTAGAGGGTTTAAGGGTTAAGGGTTTAGAGTTAAGGGTTTAGGGTTAAGGTTTTATGGTAGAGGGTTATAAGGGTTTAGGGTTTCAGGGTTAAGGGTATAGGGGAGAGAGATAGATGGATTGAGTGTGTGAGAGAGAGACCTGAGAGAGTGGGAGAGGGTTGGACAGGGTGGGAGAGTATGATAGAGTGGAAGAGAGGGAGGGAGAGAGTGGGAGAGAGTGGGAGAGAGTGGGAGAGTGGGACAAAGTGGGACAAATGGAGGGAGAGAGTGGGAGGGAGAGAGGGAAAGAGGGAGGCAGAGAGTGGAAGATAGTTGGAGAGAGTGGGATAGAGGGAGGGAGAGAGTGAGAGAGAAGGAGAAGGGGTGGGATTGGGTGGGAGAGAGTGCGAGAGTCAGAGAGTGGGAGAGAGGGTGGGAGAGAGTGGGAGAAATGGAGAGAGTGGGAGAGAGTGGGAGAGAGGGAGGGGGAGAGTGGGAGAGAATGGGAGAGTTGGAGAGAGTTAGAGAGAGAGGGAGAGAGTGGGAGAGAGTGGCAGAGGGTGGCAGAGGGTGAGATAGAGTGGGAGAGAGTTGGAGAGAGTGGGATAGAGTGGGAGAGAGTGGGAGAGAGTGGGAGAGGGTGGTAGAAAGTGGGAGAGAGGGAGGGAGAGAGTGGAAGAGTACAAGAGAGTTGGAAAGAGTGGGAGAGAAGGTGAGAGAGAGTGGGAGAGAGGGAGGGAAAGAGTGTGAGAGAGTGGGAGAGAGTGGGAGAGGGTGGGAGAGAGTGGGAGATGGTGGTAGAGAGTAGGAGAGAGTGGGAGAGGGTGGGAGAGAGTGGGAGAGATTTGGAGAGAGTGGGAGAGAGGGAGGGAGAGAGTGGGAGAGAATGTGAGGGGGTGGGAGAGGGTGAGAGAGTTGGAGAGAGTGGGAGAGAGTGAGAGAGAGTGGGAGAGGGTGGGAGATAGTGGGAGAGGGTGGTAGAGAGTGGGAGAGAGTGGGAGAGAGGGAGGGAGAGAGTTATATAGAGTGGGATAAAGTGGGAGAGAGTGGAAGAGTAAGGAGACGGAGGGAGGCTAGAGTGGGAGGGTGGGAAGGTAGGAGAGGAATGGAGAGTGGGAGATTGGGAGAGTGGGAGAAAGTGGGAGAGAGGGAGGAGAGGTGGAGAGGGAGTGGGATAGATTGAGGGTGAGGTGGGAGAGAGTGGGATGGTGGGAGAGAGGGTGGGAGGTGGGGAGAGTGGGAGATGGTGGTAGGAGTGGGAGAGAGTGGGAGAGAGTGGGAGGAAGTGGGAGAGTGGGATAGATGGAGGGTGAGGATGGAAGTGAGTGGGAGGGAGGGAGGTGAGAGAGAGTGGGAGGTGGGAGAGGGTGGGAGAGAGAGTGGGAGAGGGAGGAGAGGGTGGAAGGGAGTGGGAATAGAGAGGAGAGTGGGAGGGAGTGGGATGGGGATGGGAGAGAGGTGGGAGAGGGTGGGAGGGTGGGATAGAGTTGGAAGAGAGTGGGAGAGAGGGAGGGATAGAATAGGAGAGGGTGGTAGAGGATATGATAGGGTGAGAGAGAGTTGGAGAGAGGGAGGGAGTGGGAGAGAATGGGAGAGTCAAAGAGAGTTGGAGAGAGTGGGAGATGGTGGTAGCAGGTGGGAGAGGGTAGGAGAGGGTGGGATAGAGTGGGAGAGAGTTGGAGAGAGTTGTAGAGATTGAGGGAGGGAGTGGGAGAGAGTGGGAGAGTGGGAGAGGTGGTGAAGTGGGAAGAGGGTGGTAGAGAGGTGGAAGAGAGTGGGAGGGTGGCGGAGAGTGAGAGAGGTGGTGAAATTTGGAGAGAGTGGGAGAGGGGTGAGTGGGAGGGGTAGGAGAGAGTGGGAGGTGGGAGAGAGGGTCGGAGAGGGTGGGAAAGAGTGGGAGAGAGGGAGGGAAGGTGGGAGAGAGTAGGAGGTGGGAGAGAGTTGGATAAAGGATGGGAGAGAGTGGGAGAGGGTGGGATAGAGTTGGAAGAGTGGGAGAGAGGAGGAGAGAGTGGGAGGTGGGAGAGGAGGTGGGATGGAGTGCAAGAGAGTTTGGAGTGGGAGAGGGCGAGTGGGAGAATGGAAAAGTAAAAAGAGTGGAGAGAGTGAGAGAGTGGGAGATTGGGAGAGAATGGGAGAGGAGGGAGGGAGGGAGGATAGAGGTGGGAGAGGGTGGGTGAGGAGTGGGAGAGGTGGGAGAGGGTGGGAGGGTGGGAGAGAGTTGGAGAGTGGGAGGGAGAGGGAGAGAGGTGGAGGTGAGAGTTGGAGAGAGTGAGGAGGCTGGGGGAGAGGGTGGGAGAGGTGGGAGAGAGAGAGTAGGAGAGAGTAGGAGAGGGTGGAAGAGAGTAGAGGAGAGTAGGAGAGAGATTAGGAGAGAGAGGGAGAGGGTGGTAGAGTGTAGGAGAGAGGATGGGAGAGTGTGGGATAGTGGGAGGGAGAGAGTGGGAGAGTGGGAGAGTGGGAGAGTGGGAGTAGGAGAGTAGGAGAGAGTGGGAGAGGGTGGTAGAGTGTAGAAGAGAGTTAGAGAGAGAGTAGGAGAGAGTGATAGAGAGTGGGAGAGTGTGGTAGAGAGGGTGGGAGAGAGTGGCATAGTGGGAGGGAGAGAGTGTGAGAGGGTGGGAGAGAGCGGGAGAGTGGGAGAGATTGGGAGAGGGTGGGAGAGAGTGGGAGAGAGTGGGAGAGTGGGAAAGAGTGGGATATAGGATGTGAGAGAGTGGGAGAGGGTGGGATAGACTAGAAGAGAGACATAAGAGAGGGAGTGGGGGTTAGGAGAGAGAGAATTGAGAGAGAGAGAGTA
The DNA here is from genome assembly GCA_007258455.2 of Sequoia sempervirens. Taxonomy (NCBI): domain Eukaryota; kingdom Viridiplantae; phylum Streptophyta; class Pinopsida; order Cupressales; family Cupressaceae; genus Sequoia; species Sequoia sempervirens. The sequence goes on from VDFB02270651.1 coordinate 366,569,094, forward strand.
GAGGGTAGATGGTTTCAGGGTTAAGGGTTTAGGGTTTAGGGTTAAGGGTAGAGGGGAGAGAAAGAGAGGGAAAGAGATAATATTTAAATATTTTATACATTATTAATATACATATTTAAATATTTATAAATTAACTAAAATATTAAAATATTATACATAATTCAGTAAGAGATTATCATAAATTGTATATTATATATTACGTTATAAACTATATTGTATATTATATATTAAATTATAAACTTTATTGCATTTTTTAAATCATATATTATAAATTGTATAAATTTTTTGCAACTCTATATAGAACATATCGGATATCCTATATTTCTGACACAAAATTTAATGCCTAGGGATTAGCCTCGGGCTTTCTTTGGATTTTGGTTTAGACTTGCCAATCCTAAGAAGTCAACACAAAAAACATGTTTAACAACTTACCTTGCTTTTCTAGACTTCGCACATATAGCTGATGACCTTTTTTTTTACCCAAAATTGATGAAACGAAAAGGGTTTGTAAAGGAGCTTCTCAACTTTCCACAAATATAAATTATACTTTAGTTTGAATCTAATAAATAATTATTATTCATTTTCTATTAGAATTATGACTAAAGTCCTAATTGATAGCCTGATTTAAAAACATTTATAACTTTCAAACGGTATCACAATGTTTTGAATCCAAAACATGCATCAAATTCTATGATTTGCATACTCTAGGATTAAAAAAAATTGAATTTCATGAAGTTTTGACCAAGTTAAGGGGTCAGACATACAATTTTTTATATTTTTTAAAAGTTGTAATTAAAAATTCATAACTAATTATTTACTTGGAAAAAAAATACAAAAAGATATGCATCACATCTGGACACGAGTCCTCTACTTATATCTAAAATATTATAAAAAAATTATGATTTTATTATGGTTAGGGTGGTCAGACAGACACCTACTTCTTATTTTTTCCTTGAAATTTAAGTACTCTGCATTGAAATTTTATTTTTTCACCAAATAATTTTTATTTTTATAAAAATAAACCTAGTAGTTTAGAAACTACATTCAATTTTCCATAGATTCTATTCTTACATATTTTTGAAATAATATAGATAACTTATTCAAATTTTTACTTCAAGTTGCATAATTCTGATTTTTCTGAATTTTCATTCCCACTTAAGGGCTTGTTTTTTCCATGATGATCCTGCACATACCCTCTTATTTATTATTCTGGTTTTAAGTTTTATTTTCTAGGTTATATATCTATATTTGCATATTGATTTCATTTATTTCTTTCTAAGCATTTCCTTAGTGGTGAATCTCTCTGTAATGAAACCTAAGGAGACCTTGTAGCAATATTTTTCCTAATTGGATCATTAGGTTGAGATCTGTAGGGTTTCCTTGAATGAACTTGTTGGCTCTTTTAAATACTAACCAAATCTTCAGGGTAGCCTATGTATTTTCCAATTCCAATGGTCAGAAACCTTAAAGAGGGTGGGCCAACAAATGAGAGAAAGCAATTATGCTTTCCTCCTACAATTGAGGCTCTACAAAACTTGGGAGGGTGATCCCACAATGTATTTATGACCTTCCTTCAAATAATTTCCACATACATTGCACATTAATTAGACACATTCTCATTTATTGTTTAATAGATGAAATTATTCAAGAAATTGGAATTTCCTTGAGAGAATTTAAACATCTACAACTGAGAATGTCAAATACCACAATAGTAGACCTCAATTGAAAAATGTATTTATGAAATTTGTTCTAAAATTGAAAGACTAGAAGTGAGAGCAGTGTATGCAACAGTCAAGACTAGTGCCATATCCAAGGGTCAAGAGTTAGAAGATAATGAATTGAAATACAAGACAAATTTATTCATGATCATCCATAATCTTTGCAATTACCTTACAATTTACATATTAACACCCAACCTCCTGTGACTACTTATCAAATCCACATGACATAAGCATGAATTCATGAATTAACCAAAACATTTAACCCAATCCATTGGATGAGAGCAATAATTAAATCATACATCATAGTGGAAGACTAAGACAATTAATGAATAGATCCTTGATCCAAATTCATTAATAACTCATGCGAAGTATCAACATGGAGAGACAACAGGCTTGAGAGATCAACATTTCTACTCAGGTATGCTCAGAAGCCACATAATTAACTAAATTCACTAGCTCTACTAAAAAATATAAGACATGGACTATACATGCATTTTTAGTGTTCTTCATTTGCACAATTATAATCTAGACTCAAACCAAAGACCCCTACCAAATAGCCTTGAATTCATTTTATATCATCAAGGAGCAAAAAGCTTTAAGCTGTTGGCAAATTAAATTTCATTTTCCCCACAATTTAAAATAGATTTCAATTGCATTTCATCCCCAGGTAGTTATATTTGTAGGGGACATTTTCCCACCAAATTGAAAATCTCCACTTTCACAAGAAAACAATATTCCATCTGTAAATATTTTTTTACCAAGCCTTTGTTTGTTGCACTGCAAATATTTATCTCTGTTGCCAATCTTACCCTATAGGTGAAAATAGCTCCTCCCATGAAAATCCTCTTCATTTTTCCCTATTTTCTTTGTGCACTTTTAGTGAAATAAAATAGTACTCCAATAGTGAATATTTTATTCACTTATAGGGGAAGATAAAAATATTGCTATGAATTTCCCTTACTCTTTCCATTTTGTATTTAAAAAAAAGAAAATACTTTACCTGTGAGTATTTCTTTGCCATTATAATTTTACCCACACTTTTATTTAAATCTCCTTCAAAGAATGAAATCACCCACCTTCCATTTACCCCCAGCCATTGATCACCTCTTGTGCATTGAGTGTTGAAGGATAAATGTTTGAAACAAACTCCCGATGAGGGCTCATCTCTAGTTGCAGTGAAAAAATGGGAAGAAAAATGGGGATGGGAAATGGCCATCACTCAGAAATGAAGAGACCAACCCACGATGGGAGATGGAAGCCCCTGCCATCGCTGACCCATAGTATATCGCTCGTTCAGTTTTAAAAAGGAGAAAGGACTGGCAATGAGGACCTTGGAAACTCTGCCAAGCCAATGAAACCTTAAAGAAACCTGTCAAATCAAAGCATCATTGCTGGAAAGCATTGGATCACTAGTTTCTTCCTCAATTTTAATTCAAAAATGATGATGGGAGATGAGCTTTGTCGTACACAATGAAAGTCATGAAAACTGCTTGTGGACCAATCAAAGCTAAGAATTAAACTTGTTTACCCTCTAGAACAATGCACTTATATTTTCCCCTTTATATTTGCACAATATTTAAAATATTCAAAATATTTTAAATATTGAAATTTGAAACTTTAGAATATTTTGTGACTTCTAATTATGCTTGTGAGCCAAATGGAGAAATTTACTACGTGCAAGCTGGGACACCTAGAGCCATGAAATTTGGCATGCAACTATAATCAATTTTTTAGAGAAAACCCATTTCCTCCAATTTTTCCCAACCATTAAAGTTTAGGTACCTCCTTCATAAACTATCCATTGGGATGTGTTTAACACACCCAAAATGCATTAAAATAATGCATCAAATGACCTATTATCTTTATGAAAATGGAGTTGTAGAGGTTTTAGACCAAAAAAAGAAATGGGTTGTCATTATATTTGCAAAATTTGACACTTTGTGGAACACCATTTTTGACCTTATAGCGATAAAAAAGAAATTAAATAACCCATCAGAACTTATCTTGGAGGTACAAAATTGAACAAGTGTGTAGAAATTTGATCTAGGAATGGAGTGCAAAAAATGGTTCAGAAAAAGAAATCCTGAGGTGAAAGATATTAATCGACAAAGTTGCCCACTCAGGCATTTTAGCAATTTCACCTGTTCAGAACCAATCAGTACTCTCAAAGTCACCACTTTGAAAAAATATCAAAAAAATCTCTGGGGTTCTGCCACTAAAAATATAGGGTCATTTTGGTACCTAGAGTATGTGCACAAGAGGTATTTCCTTCAATCATCAATCTTCACAAGATATTAGGGGTCAAAGTTGACCTCTTTAAAACATTGTCAAAAATGCAGGTGTGAAACTGAACAAATTGTGTTTTCTCTTGGCTTGGTAGAAATATCAAATCAAATCATGAGGCTTTGTAATGAGATAGTGGAGTACATGAATGTGTGGAGAATGAAGAACAACAACCCTTTCATCTTGAAAATCAACAAGCTCTAAATTATGACCCTCCAAAGTAGGTCATTTAGGTAAAAATTTTAGGTGCATTTTTGAGTGTGCAAAGGAAAAATTTTCAATAGGGGTATTTCAAATTTACAAAATTTGAAGGTGCCAACAGAACTAAGAGTGAAATAGGACCTCCTTGTGTTTGTGTGTGTTTCATCTCCTAAAAGTTGGAGCACACTCAATTTCCTTTAGTTCACAGCATAGCTTAAACAAGCTTACAAAATATATAAAGTACAAATGGTCCAAGTAGTCCTCTTCAAATCTTAGCTGCCAACTAATGAGGAGAAGTATCAATCAAGGGTTTTTTTGTTAACTACAGACTTACTATGGTCCCCTACACATCTACCTAATTGGTAAGATGACCCTACCTTTCGATGAAGAGATTGGTTTGGTAACCTCATAATAATATCCTCTTTTGAGCTTGGTGTTGTGTCCTATACATTTCTAGAGTTGATAAATAGTGTTATAATTTACATGTATTAATATACCTTTCCTTGTATGTAATCCAAGATAATAATGAAACTAACAGTGTAAATAGTGGCTACTTACACTATTTTGGCCAAAGTATTCATCACCAAGAACTTAGAGTGGGCGTTAGATGTTCACCCACCTTTCTAGCTTGATTTGGTTTTAATGACCATTCATACTCTATACCTAGGTTACCCCTTTTCCCATGGATCAGACAAATCCTAGGAATAACCCACTTAACATCTCATTATCAAAATGACTTTACTACCAAAGTGAATATAGAAATTTCTTACTTTGTGTTGCATACATAGGTAGTATAGACATCCTAGATATATTTTGTGAGATAGGTTCTACAGCATAATGAAAAATCAAGGAACATGTAATCATAAACAATCATAGTATATTCAAAAGCATTCTTTTCCAACATATGGTAACAAAACTAATTAACCTTTCCAACATAAACAACAAAGCTATAGAAACCAGCATGCTTGTATAATGCTTCAATTGATTAAACTCCTTCCTAGTTCTAATCCTCAAGCTCTCTTGATACCTCCTTCAAGATCCACTTGATTCCCCTCTTGTAACAATAATAACAAATACGAAATAACAAAAAAACTCTCAACTCACAAGCTCTCAAATTACTAACTTAGAAATCATAACAAAATAACATCAAGGTAAACAAAATGATAAGTGTAGGAATTGGTAGAATGAGCACAGGTCTATTTATACTAAATTGTGAGAAGTCAAAGGCTACAAACAAGTTAATATTCCTGCCACCTTTATATCCTGATGCAATGACTCATGAAACTAACTCATAGGTTTGCAACACATAATAGTCATCTCCATTTTAATTGTTGAGTTCACTTGTTAGAAGGGACATAAAGACTCATTTATTGAGTCAAATGAACAACAAACTTACAAACAAGTTTCCTAATTTAAATTCCTTCACATATTGTTTCCAAGTTTCCTCTTGACTGAGATTTAAAATCTATTACTAAACTTATGCGAATTTAGCAGACTTCTTATGCATTTCATACTCTACCAGATTAGTGCCACCTTCCCAAGTTGGTGCCCTATATAATAGAATAGGTTTGACTTATTCATATGGTTTCAAAACTATATTAACTTCTCATTAAAATGTATACACCACAACAATAAAACTCATATGTGCCTTTTACATTTGTTGACTTGGTCTTTGAATTACTTTATGCACTAGTTGCTATACCTCCATAGGTTGTGTCTCATATTTCTTATGCACTTTATTCATTCCAGCACATTACTTATGATTAACACTAGATGTATTGCGCTTAGAAACTATTACTAATATTTCCAATATATATATATACATATACATATATATATATATATATATATATATATATATATATATATATATATATATATATATATATATATATATATATATATATATATATATATGGTTAGTGCAGGATAGTGTGGGTCCAAACTAGGCCCTTAAGTGGCAATGAAAATTTAGAAAAACAGAGTTAGGCAACTTGACACACACATTTGAATAAGTTATTAACATAATTTTAAAAATATGCAGGAACAAAATTTATAACAAATTGAATGTATTTTCTAAGATACATCCTTTTTTGTTAAAAAAGTAAATCTATTTGGTGAAAATTTGAAATTTCAATGTAGTAGTACTAAATTTTCAAGAAAAACTAAAAAGGAGGTGTATGTCTGACCAACCCAAGTACAAGAAAAGAGTAATATATTTATTTGAAACTTTCAATATAAGTAGAGGACACATACCTGGATGTCCCACATTTTTTTTTGTAATTTTTTTGTAAATAAATAATTGGTTATGAATCTTTTATTAAATTTTTAAAAAAAGCATTAAAAATTATTTTTCTGACCACCATAACTTGGTCAAAAATTCATGAAATTCAATTTTTCTTTTTTCATCCTATAGTATGGGAATCATAGAATGTTTTTCCATCTTTTGGATCCAAAAATGTGAGATCATTTAAGAATTATAGATCCTTTTCTATCAACCTATCAATTAGGAGTTTAGTCAGAATATATGTATAAAATAAATAATAATTATCTATGAGTATGTGTAGGATCATCATGGAAAATCAGGCCCTTAAGTGGTAAAATATTTAGAAAAATAAAAATTAGGAAACTTGACATAAAAATTTGAATAATTTATCTATATTATTTAAAAAATATGTAAGAATCAAATTTTTAGCTAATTGAATTTAGTTTCTAAACTACTAGGTTTATTTTAAAAAAAAATCTATTTGGTGAAAATTTGAAATTTCAATGCAGTAGTACTTACATTTTAGGGAAAAAAATAAGAAGTAGGTGTCTATCTGACCACACTAACCACAATAAAATGATAATATTTTTTTATAATATTTTACATATAAGTAGAGGACTCATGTCCCAATGTGATGCATATTTTTTTGTAATTTGTTTCCAAGCAAATAATTAATTATGAATTTTTTTATTACAAATTTTAAAAAATATAAAAATTTGTATATCTGACCACCTTAAGTTGGTCAAAACTTCAAGAAATTGAAATTTTCCTCTTTTAATCCTATCAATCAACACTTTAGTTGTAATTCAAATAGGAAATGAATAATAATTGTTTATTAAATTCAAAGTAAATCATAATTTATATTGGTGGAAAGATGAGAATCTCCTCTAAAAACACTTTTCATTTCATCAATTTTGGGTAGAAAAAGTCATCAGCCACATACCCTACACATACCCATCATATCGCCACTTTTTGGTCCATCATGATCCTGCATGTACCCCTATTTAATTCCAAATAAGGCATATCTTATATTTTTGGAAAGATGATTATTTTATCAATAATCCCTTTTCATTTCATCGAATTTGGATAAAAAAGTCATTAGCCACATTTTTATCATATCGCCACTTTTTGCAACCGCATGATCCTACACTCACCCTATGTGTGTGTATGTAACTATATTGATCTATATATATATATATATATTAATATACATATATTTATATATATGTAATACCATTTCAATATCTTTATAAAAACACTCATACTTATAACCATTGATTGATGTATACATGAAATATATATGTACATTTATATATGCATGTCACCTTTAGTCCAATCGGTATTCCCATACATATGTGTAATTCATCCATGAGCATGCATAGGTACATCTATCTATGTATACTCATGTACATATTCACTCATATGTATGAGTCTATTGTAGACATGTACATATATACATATATATATTTTATGCATATATCTCATTGATACCACAATAAGCACACTAGGAAAGAATTTCAAATGACATCAAGACTTAATCACATTCCTTAATCACAACATTCACATCTAAACCAAAGGTTACTTACCTTTTCCCAAAATTTACTTGACTCTTTAAGACCAACTAGGGTGTGAGTGTGTGAATGCTTAGTTATGCTCAATAAGGGTTACCAAACCAAGTTCTTCTCTTGAGTGATACTTTTCATCTCTTATGGAGTTTCGAACTTGTTCTTGTACTCAAGTTGGTACATCATAAAAATATTTAGCTAATCACAAAATAATCATATGCATCATACATTTCATAGTTAGAATCATTATAAAATATCAAATTGCATCAATCATTCATTCATGAAATTTCCACGCAAGACTCATAAAACATATTCATATAAAGATTCATAAAATGCATTCATGTAAAGATTCATAAAACACATTCATTTATTCAAGAAGTCTAACCAAGAAAGGTAATGGTAAATAGGTAATATGACTCATGGTGTAATAAAACATGTAAATAGGCTAGGTCCAATAGCCCACATGCTACACCAAAATATAGAACATGTGATAGAGTTCCTAATATAGACTTATTTGGTCACAGTGATCATCGACATTTTACCTCTGGAGGGAACATGCTATAAACTTTTGTTGCATCAATCTAGATCATCAACCTGGTTAATTATCTACCATAGTTACCTTTATACCACTTCAAACTTTTTGTGTCATGAACATCCATTCCAAAAACTTTGGGTAAGATAAAACATGTGTGGACATGTACTCTCCTCTCAAACCATATACCATAACTCGCATCATTCAAGAAATGTAAATAAAAACATGTTACAAGAAAAATATCCTTGCTTTTGTAACTTCAAACATTCTAGATCAAAATTTTAGATTACTTCTATCAACATGAGTAGGTATAGGCTTGATATTTCAAGCATACTACATGCAATCTTCTTTGTTTTTCTCAAAATACTTTGATATGATAGTATGATTACATTTAATTCTCATTGATTCTACTAGCATCACTATTTTGACATCAGTGAGCAATACTTGATTGACATCAATGATAACATATGCTCAACAATCTCCCTCTTTGTCATTGATTGAAAGTAGAAAACGTTTTCTTGCACAAAGATACAAATCTAAAGTGTTAGGATCAAGGACTCCCAATAGTTGAAGCCACTTCACATTAAGTTCACCTTTCTCTCCTTAAAATAATTTAGCATTTTGAGTTCCATTTCTCCCCCTTTGACATCAATAGCAAAGGTTAATTGCATATTGTGCACAATCCATTAGATATAATTCTCTTGAGTCCATGCTACAAATATATTCCAAAACATTTCACAAGACTACCAAATCTTCTTGTGATAGGGAGTCAACACTCACCCTCAACCTATGCTTCCTCCTAATTCAAGAGGAGGGAGCAACAACTTCCAACTTTTGTTAGAGAAACTCAAAGGTCTCCTTAGGAAGACATTTTATGAAAATTTCTGCTATTTTCTCCTTGGTTTCAATGTACACCAACTTCACCTCTTTTTCTGCAACCTTCTCTCATATAAAATGATACTTAATTGCAATATGCTTTGTCCTTGAATGCATCACTAGATTCTTAAAAATGTTTATAGCACTAGTATTGTTATAAAGAATGAAAATAGGTTCATCAAACTCTATCTTCATCTCCTTCAAATTTAGTTTCATCCATAATACCTAAGTGCAATATGAAGTTTTTGTAATGTGTTCCACTTCTAGTGTTGATAAATATACTAAATAATGCTTCTTTCTTAACTAGGATACAAGACTATCACCAAGAAAGAAATATCCACCACTTATACTCTTTTGGTCATCTATATTCCTATCCAATCTATATTTTTTCATGTAGTTAGTGTGAATTTTTTACTCTTAGGATACCATAAACATAAATCTATTGTATCCTTCAAATATATGAATATCCTCTTTACTATCTTGGCATTTGTTTCCTTAGGCACTACCTGAAATATAGCCATCATCCCAATTGCGTGCATTATATCTAGTATAGATGTAGCTATGTACAAAAAAATACCAATAATTGACTTAACAAAGTCTGGTCTATCAAAGAAGATTCATCATCCTTACTCAATTTAGACCTAGTAACCATAGGTGTACTCACCAGTTTGTAGTCTTTCATATTAAACTTTCTCAATAATTATTTTATGTATTTATTTTGAGAAATGAATATTCATTTTTTTGATTGAGAAATATGTAACCCTAGAAAGAAACAAAATTCACCAAGCATTGAATTTTCAAACTCACTATTCATAGCACCCTGAAACTCTTTGCACATAAAATCACTACTGTCACCAAAAATAATGTCATCAACATAAACAATAAAAATCAATAATTGATCACCTTCAATTTTATTATATAAGTTGCTATCTACACTATCTCTCCTAAAGCTTTATTGTTTTCAATAGCTATCTAATTTGGAGTACCATGCTCTAGGAGCCTAGATTTGAGTCTATAAAGTGCTTTCTTTAATTTTCATACAAAATTTGGATTATCCAAACATTGGAATCCTTCTAGTTTCTCATTGTAGACTTCTTGTAATTGTCCATTTAGAGAATTAGACTTAACATCCATCTATCATACCTTGAAATTATTGAATACTGATAAGGCCAAAAAAAAATTGATTGCTTCCAACATAGCTACTAGAGAAAATGTATGTTCAAAATTAATACCTTCAATTAGATCGTATACTTTACAAAAAATTCCATCCTTTACAAAAAATCCCATGTTTGTTCTAAAAAATGTTTCCATCTTCATTCAACTTAATTAGAAATACCAATTTGGTACCAATGACATTCTTATCTTTGGGTCTTAGAACTAACTCCCAAGTTTTATGTTTCTTAATCTAATTCAATTCTTCTTCTATAGAATCTAACCAACCTTTCAATTTTTCTTGCCTCTATATATGATCCTAGTTCAAATTTTGATAATAATGCAAAATGTACTTGTTCATTTGCTTTCTCAATTATTCTCTGGGTCTAAACCCTACTGTCCTTATCTCCTATAATTTGATATCTAGAATAATTCTTCTAAACATATCTACTTAGATTCTTTGTAACAGTATTCCTAGAATCAATTTTTGAGTCTTCATCACTATTATAAATTATATCTTCATTATCTTCTTTATCTAGAGTGTTAGTAGATTGTATTGTTTCATCAATAGTTACATTAACATTTTCCATAATCCTTTTTAGTCTTTTTTTATATCATTTATATGCCTTGTTGGTCATAGAACAAATAATAAAAATACCTTCATCTGATCTAGAATCAAACCTACCCAAATGTTCTTCATCCCTTTTTATGTAGCACTTGATTCCAAATATCCTAAGATATGTAGTAGAAGTTGGTCTTCCTCTCCATAGTTCATATGGTGTTTTAGTATTCTTTGGTCTAATTTGAGCTTTGTTCAAAATATATAGTATAGTCTAAAATACTTATCTCCAATACATATCTAACAAATTTTGTAGACTTAATATTGTTTTGGCCATCTCTTGTATGGTCCAACTCTTCCTCTCATCTACCCCATTTTGCTACAGAGTTATAGAAGTAGAAAATTATCTTTCGATCCCACGTATTTCACAAAATTCATCATTCCCATTAGAATTACATTCTTCACCTTTATCTAATCTCAAACATTTTATTGTTCTTATAATTTCATTATAAACCATATCCTTAAATTCTTTAATCTTCTCAAATGCTTCTAATTTTTCTTTAGAAAAGTAATCCAAGTCATTGGGTATGTGCATGATCATGATGGGCCAAAAAGTGGCGATATGATGGGTATCTGTAGGGTATGTGGCTGATGACTTTTTTTTAGCCAAAATTGATGAAACGAAAAGGGATTTTAAAGGAGATTCTTAGATTTACACCAATATAAATTATTCTTTACTTTGAATTTAATAAAAATATATTATTCATTTTCTATTTTAATTATGACTAAAGTCCTCATTGATAGGCTGATTGAAAAACACCTATAGCTTTCAAACGGTATCACAGTTTTTGAATCCAAAACATGCGTCGCATTCTATGCTTCACATACTATAGGATTAAAAAATATTTGAATTTCATGAATTTTTGACCAAGTTAAGGTGGTTAGACAAATGAGTTTTTTTATATTTTTTAAAATTTGTAATAAAAAATTCATAATTAATTATTTACTTGGAAAAATTACAAAAGAATATGCATCACATCGGGACATGATTCCTCTACTTATATCTAGACTATTATAAAAAAATATTATTATTTTATTGTGGTTAGGGTGGTCAGACAGACACCTACTTCTTATTTTTCCCCTGAAATTTAAGTACTACTGATATCGAAATTTCAAATTTTACTAAATATAGGTTTTAAAAAAAAAAAAACCTAGTAGTTTAGAAACTACATTCTATTTGTTAGAAATTATATTCTTACATATTTTTTAAATAATATAGATAACTTATTCAAATTTTTACATCAAGTTGCCTAATTCTAATTTTTTTTAATTTTTTGCCACTTAAGGGCCTACTTTTTCCATGATGATCCTACACATACCCCATTCTAGAATAATCATCAATAAGCATCATAAAATACATATTACCTTGTATGATTTTTATCATCATTGGTTCACATAGATTAATATGAATCAAATATGATGGCTTTGTTATAGAATATTCCTTAGTAGGAAGTCTGTTCCTTGTTTGTTTTCCTTCATGACATTGCTTACAACTAGTAGACTAAGGCTTCTTGATTTGTGGCATGTCTCTTAGCATTCCTTTTGATGTTATCCTCATAAGGTAATAAAAAATGATGTGTTCCAATCTTTTATGCCAGATCCAACTCTCTTCTCTTCGTGTTGTAAAGTAATTTTTCCCATTTACTTCATTGAGATGATATAAATCACTATTAGTTGAACTTCCTTGTACAACTAACTCACCAGTATCAATATTTTTGATTTCACAACCTTTAGCACCGAATGAAATTGTGTAGAATTTATCACACATTTTACTTACACTCAAAAGATTATGCTTTAATCCTTCTACATGTACAAACCATCACGAGTTTTTGTCTTTCTTCCATCATGACTCAAAATACCTTTACTTGTAATATTAGCAATAAAATTGTTTCCAAGAGTTAAATATCCTCCATCAAACTTCTTGAAGTGCATGAACTCAATCTTATCCTTGGTCATGTGATTTAAGCATCTGATATCAATGATCCATATGTTCTCCTTTTTAACATGTAATGCAATCTAAGCTACCATGGAACTTTATGATCTTTTATCCTTTGGTTTCTTCTTCTAAACTTTATTTTTTCCATTATTCTAACATTTTGGACTTTCTCCTTTGTGTTTGGCATGGGAAAACTCACAAAATTGCTTCTATAGTTTTTGGAAATATGCCCAAAATTGTTGTATTTTTGACAAATAATATTGAAATAATATAAACATGCAGATGGATTTTCACTAACAAAATCATTTCTTCTTGTCAAAGCCTTTCTATAATTCTCAAGCTTACAACCAAAATGACTACAATTAAACAATAACTAGAAAATGAATGATTTATAGTAAAACTTGGGAGGATCACTTGAGGGATATTGATGAAGTCTTGGGGATACTTGAGAAATGATCTCTATTTTGTAGAGCATCCAAATATGAATTTGGGATTGATGAAACTACAACTTTAGACATAAGATAAATGCTCAAAGAGTTAGTGTGGATGAAGAAAAATCAAGGAAATAGTAGATTGGCCACAACCAAAGAATTTAACTAATTTAAGGGGATTATTATGAATCTATAGTTATTATAGAATATTTATTTGTTTTGTAGGAAAATTGATGCTAGATCTAACTAGGGTTAGCTATTGTTCGCTTAGAAACATTGGAATTCATATCGACAAGGGTATGAGATTTACTTGCAACCTAAAAGTTGACTCAATCAACCTTGGATGTGAATGATTTTGGTGGTTAGAAATTGATTCCTTATGAAGTGCAATTATGCAACTAGCTAACTATGAAAATGCACTATTTTAATATGAATGTAGACAACCTAGAAATTGATAATAAAATTTGATGATAAAAAAAGAATAGAGAAGATATGTGTGAAATTTTTATTTAAATTAGAGCCTAATTTGAGTGGAAAAGGGTGCCAAGGGTTCCCTAGTCCAAGGATCTAAAATTAAAATTTTATTCATAGTCCTTAAGTCCCTATTCTATGAATTCTTCCTTTTGGATCTTGTTATCATATCTTCATCTATTTCTCAGATATTTGAGTTTTTGTATCTTGTCAAGTTATGGGGATTCAATGCATAAATTTTTAAATTATCTTCAATCTCCTTCCAACCTTCTTCAGATCTATAACCTACACATTCAAAAGGATAAGAAGGGTTGTGCTATATAGGATCTTTCCTCAATCAAACCCCATGTTATTTCTACCTCCACAATGGTAAAATTGATGATAAAGAGAGCTTATCATTTTGAGGGATAGAGGCTAAATGATAATAGAGTAATGAATCAAGAACTTGCTGCAACTCAACACTCAAATCTGATATGGTTGAGGAACTAATGTCATGTAGACCACCTTCAAGGATTGATTGCAATTTGTCTTGATTTTATTTGAAGACCTACAAGCATTAGTACTCATAAAAAAGTACATGCATGAACATAAAAAACTCACGAAAAACTTGACATGATGGTTGGATGTTGATAAACTACAATGATTCTAAAAATTCTTCTATTGAATCCTTTAAATTCATAATAATTCTACTTTGGTATTGCTTGGTAATTCTCCTTCTTGATTCTATCTTTTTTTCTTTTTTCAAATGATGAAATGACTAGGTATTCATATGCAATTAATCTAATTTCCTTAAAATTAAATTGTGATAGCCAATAGTTAGGATTTGAAATTCAAATGATAAACTTCCAACCATGACATATTTAAGTTTGGGGAAATTTTAAGGGGAGAAGGGTGCCAAGGGTGCCCTTGTATAAACCTACTTTTTTTGGATATGAAAACATACATGAAAATAATTTAATTCATACTTGGGTTCTCAGTATTTAATGCATATTTGGTTTTTGAATATTTATTGCAAGGAAGAGGTCACGAGGTTTAGTATCCCCACCATCCCCGTGGTACTAGAGGGTGTGTCATGCCAATGGCACTAGTCACATGAAATTTTTTACCAAGCGCGATGTAGTTTACAGGGGGCAGCTACCCAGTTCCAATTCCTGTAGTTTAAGAAAATAAAAATAAAATAAAATATATATTGATAAAAATAAAATGGGCTATGGAATGAATAATTTAGGAAATTATAAGCACGATTAGCTCCAAGAACATAAGATGGAGTGGGAAATTTTCAAGGGTGACAATTTATGATACTACATTGTCAAAGGATTTTTAAAGTTAACTGCTCCATTGATAGATTTGACTAGGTTCCTTTTCATGGACTAAGGAGTCCAAAATTATTTTGGAAAAAAAATAAAGAAATAGTAAGTCCTAGTCCAATGTTAGCCATTCCAAACTTCTCTCTTCCATTTGAGTTACAATATGATACTTCAATTGAAGCTATTGTAGTTGTAATAATACAAAATAAACACCCAATATCTTTTGAGAGTCACAATATTAAGTAAATGGAAAGTATTTATTTTATTTATGACAAAGAAATGATAGCTATTATACATGCCCTAACAAAGTTTAGACAATAACTAGTTTTTGGAAGATTTATCATCAAGACTAATCATAACAACTAGTCTAAGATTCCATTTTAACCAAGAATATCTAAATAGTAGACATAAAAAGCGAATTAGAAAGTTGGAAGACTCTCAACATTGATATTGAGTACATGAAGGAAAATAATAATGTTGTGGTTGATGATTTATCATGAAAACCTCACCTATGTTCGATGATGGATATCTCTATAGATTGGAAAAATTTAATGCTTAAATAATAGGCCAAGGATGCATTATCAAATGATATATTGGAATGGAAACTATAAGATGATAAGTACAAGGTGGTGGAGGAGCTCATTCTCTGCAAAAATAGGATAAATCTCATCCTAGGATAAAAATGAAATACTGGGAAGGGAAGACTATTACACCCCTTCCAAGCTATGAGATTTTAACATTATTAAATCACATCCTTAAGGAAATAAATAAACACTCCTAAAGGAATGCCATCACAAATTAAAATCTAATAAAAAAATAATTTTAAATCTTGTGTTTGATTATGAAGGGGTGGGACTCTCAAAGGAATTGATTTAATGAAGAGGTGTGACTCTATTAAGAAGAAGGGTATGTGCAAGATTATGATGGGCCAAAAGTGGCGATATGATGAGTTTTTGTAGGGTATGTGGCTTATGAATTTTTTTTTACCCAAAATCAATGAAATAAAAAGGGTTTTTAAAGGAGATTCTCAACTTTCCACCAATATAAATTATTCTTTACTTTGAATTTAATAAATAACTATTATTTATTTTCTATTTGAATTACAACTAAAGTCCTCATTGATAGGTTGATTGAAAAACATCTATAGATTTCAAACGATATCACATTTTTTGAATCTAAAACATGCGTCACATTATATGATTTGAATAATATAGGATTAAAAAAAAATAGAAATGAATTTCATGAAATTTTGACCAAGTTAAGGTGGTTAGACATTTGAGTTTTTTTTTTTAAGTTGTAATAAAAAATTCACAATTAATTATTTACTTAGAAAAAAATAAAAAAAATATGCATCACATCGGGACATGAGTCCTCTACTTATATCTAAAATATTATAAAAAAATATTATCATTTTATTGTGGCTAGGGTGGTAAGACAAACACCTATTTATTTTTTCCCTGAAATTTAAGTACTACTACATTGAAATTTCAAATTTTCACCAAATAGATTATATATTTTTTTAAATAAACCTAGTAGTTTAGAAACTAAATTCAATTTTCTAAAAATTCTATTATTACATATTTTTGAAATAATATAGATAACTTATTCAAATTTTTATATCAAGTTGCCTAACTCTGATTTTTCTGAATTTTTTGCCAGTTAAGGGCATGTTTTTTCCATGATGATTCTGCACATACCCAAAAGTTATAAAGGGAGATAATTTATTGGGGAAGTGATCATTCATGTAAGTAACACAAATTTAAAGATCATTCATGAACTAAAAATTTACAATCAACTCACAAGAAATCCATCATATGAATTCAAAAATTCATACTCCAAACAACTAGTCATTCAACCATATATAACTACAAAAATTTACTCAAGAATCATTCATAAAGTATTCAATTATTATTTAAGGATTGAATTGTTAATCCATCAAGAAATATAAATTAGCAATTGTATAACAAACACATCGAATTATCAATTCTAAATTCTAGGTAGTATTTGGAAATTGGATGGGGTTTGGGCTCACGAGGTGTGCTAAGGGTTAGAAGGATGGGGTTTTTTCATGCCCTTGACAAGATAGCGATGTGCTCCTTGGTATTTTCACTATTGACTTAGGGATGAGGTCCTTTAATTCAACAATTTTGCAAAAAAATTTTGGAGAATTCATGAGTTGGTCAAATTGGGGTATTGTGCTATGATTTATTTACTAGAATATACATTATCAATTTGTAATTTTTGATAAAACCATTATTGTATTTTGAGTGAGTAGTTTTTTTTTCAAGAATATCCCAAAACAATGCATTACAAACATGGACATCAATACTTACCTTTCTTGTGATTTTGATGTGGTTTTTGATATGGAATGGTTAGGGTGTCTGGTTCGGAGTTTTGATTTGCTATTAATGTGTTGATGATGGCCTGCAGGGCCATGTATTAAAGGGACAACACCCTAGTTTTGCTATTTTTTATATTAAAAACATGGACATCAATGCATGGAAATGGTGGATTCTATCTATAGATCTAACATGATAATTAAAGAAATTCCTCTCTAGTTAATGCATGTACAAAAGAACTTATAATTATGTTGATATGAAAATGCATTAATTGATTACATATAGAGGAATGAATCATTATTTATTAAAAAAAAACCATTTTTTTATAAGCTACATACATAATATACACCAAACAAGTTTAACAAACCTTCTATCATCTTCTCATATGAATATGTGAAGTAATCCACTTATTATCACCTATTCCCATCATATACATAACATCATATGTTAAAATATAATAATCACAACAAAATAACATATTCAAAAGCGAATTAATGAATAATAAAACATTATATTTTCAAAAGCGAATTAATTCACATATTCTTATAGTAAACAATTGATTTTATATAATTGTGATCAAGTGCATTCTCCTCCACTATAAATGAGTTAATTGAACTCTACCTATGGATTCATTTAATCTTGTGAACATAAAATTTACAAGAATAATTAATAAATAAATTAGTGATTATAATATGACTTTATATTGTGGCCTTCCTATGAACGAACATGCTATCATGGTTTCTAAATTATATTTCATCAGAAATTTATATTTCGAGCATTTCAGTTCTACCGTCCTACATTGAAATTCTAATTGGGCAAGTTTATTTTCTTACGGCGACTCATAACCTAGCAATCATGATTGCGTGGTTGATTATTCTACTCACACCAAAACATCAATTCAACCGGGACGGCTACGCCATATCGAAGATACAGGCCCCGCTTACCCGACACGCCTGCCGCGACTTTCGGTCGATATGGAGATCGGGACTTTATTTCTAGGCTATGGTAGGCGATGCGCGAGAAAAATGAATGTCTTTAGATATATGGATTACGTAGTTTTGAAATTAAACTGTTTTTTCCTATCAACAAAACCTTCACACACAAATGTTTTTAAGCTATTTATTATTAAGAATTTCAACTTGCTTTTTATGAAATTATATGTGATGTACAATATTTGGTGAAGGTTATTAGAATTTCAAACAAGGCAATGATTATGAAGAAAAAAATATAATACAAATATCATTTTTGTTCAAGATTTGAGGGGTGTTCATCAAATGGCAGATGAAATCATGAATGACATTGATTAGGACATGATTGTGTTTAATTAGTTGGTTGTAGGAGTCGTGGATGGTCTAATTGTTCATACGGGCAATTGCGAGAGTCCTGTTAGGGTTGTGATGAAGAATAAGATTCTTAGTCCATTGCCTTGTTTGTTACATGGAGGTTTTGGTGTGGGTTTTTACTCCTCATTGAAGCCTTCCCCCACTTTGCTTGACATTAGCACTCCTAGAAATTTGACTCCTTGTTCCACCCAAGCTTTTCAAGCTTCCAGTTTTCTCCAACATTGTAGTTATTCCCATGGGTTGGACTCAAAAGTAGTGGTTGTGTAGACTAATGCTTCTTCTATTAAGCTAGTGGTGGTTGGATTCCTTTATGAATCTTCCTTGTATTCTTTTGACCTTTTTTTGGGTGAAGATCCTTCAAATTTGAATAGATCTTGCATCATTTTGAGGGTCCTTGATTATTATCTTGATAAAGCTTTTTCCTACATCGGGAATGTCCAAATTAGGAAATCCTTAAGATTTTGTATGAATATTGATTTTCTTCAAATCTAGGTTCTAAAAGGGTGGCAAGTGCCTAGTCAAATCTAGGTGGCTACCATGACAAATGGATTATTCTTATTCTCTTTTAAATATTTTGAGGAAAGCATGAGAATTTTGTAGAGAGACCATTGGTTCCTTTTTAAGTCTTGTCTTTCATTGAAAAGTGGTCTACTAGTTTGGATGCTACTAATAAAAAACTTAACAAGGTCTTTGTCTAGGTTAGGCTCCCAAGGATTTGTTTAGAGTATTAGGATGAAAAGGTTATTTTTTCATAATTCCAAATCTATTGGTTACTTTTTATCTATTGATAATGTCATGAAATCTATCAAATGTTTACTTTTTGATATATTTTATTTATGTGTTGATACAAGTGAGGTGCTATTGAATGTTTAAAAACTTTTTTTCAAAATTTTGATGTTTCAGAGAGAAAAATCAATCAAAGTTCCCATTGCACATTTTCCTACATTTCCATAAAGTTGCACATTTCTTTGAATATTACCAAGATTTCAAACAAAAAAATACATTTAGACAAAAGGTATCACATATTGTCTTGAGCTAGAGAAAGTATAAAGATATTGCTAAAGAGTGATGTGATATAAGAAATGAAAGAAAGGTTTCAAACATTATTCTTGTGGGTCCTATTGGAGATGTGTAGGGGTCTAATCTTAAGGAAAATATAAAGCCTAGAATGTTGTGACTAAGTGTCTATTAGTTAAATTGGATCCTCTTTGAAAAAGGGTGGGATGGCCCATTTGGGTTAGGGTTTGTCTCCACTCCAAAATTCTTTGACAAGATTTCATATTCTAGTGTCAAAAAAAGTATCCCTTTTTCACATTTAATTTGGGAGTAATTAATAATAAAATAAGCCTATTGTTGCCTTAATTTAGTGTTGTAATGTGTTTTACACATTCACATTAAGTCTAGGGACCAATTTAACTAAATGGACTTAACTGTGCCTTATTTTGGGTGTTGTAAAGTGTATCTTTACACTTTCACACTAATCTAGTTATTTGTTAATTAAATGAGCTTAATTTACCTTAATTGGCCCCTTTAATTCAAATCCAAGCCTAATTAATTATAGATTTTGAGGGATAAAACCCCACATTCATAAACAATATTACACCGCTTAATTTTAAGTGTGTGTGCTATGTTAGTGACCTAGGACCCATTCGCCACATGGCAAATGGGTCCTCACTAGGTCCTAGGACCCTATTTTTACATGACATTACACATTGTCTAAAGTGTGTCCTAGCTAAGTGAGCTAGGACCCATTTGCCACATGGAAAATGGGTCTTCACTTAGACCTAGGACCCCCTGTTTGGGATACATGCTTTTGGTAGTATTTTAATGATTTCAAATCCTAGATTTGATGTTGGCTAGTGATATTTGAATTTTAGGAATTAATGTTAAGATATGTATAAATACAAGGCTATTTCACTATGTTTCACCTAGAATATTTCAAGCAACTTAGATTTTTTATGCAAGCATCCTAAGAGTTTACAAGAGCATTGATAGAGCATTCAAAATATTCCTAAGGCATTCAAGGGAATATTATTGGAGAATTATTGAAGTAATCAAGAGTCATATCATCATGTCAATGACATAATGCATTATGCATGTTGTTGAGTTAATGTGTTGATGTAGCATTGAAGACCAAGCCAAGCATATTCAAGGTGTTGTTTCTAATCAAGGTTCATGGTCAAGATCTACATTCATTAAGGTCACTTCATGTTATATTGTTGATTTGTACTCCAAAGTTTGAATTAAGTTGTGGTGATTTGTGACATTATTTTGTTCGTTGGGTAAACCCACAAAACTGGTTTACAATTCTAGTGAGGAAGGAAAATTGCAAAAATGCCCCCGTGGAGAAAATTTTGATTTATTGGGATGAACGAAATTTTAGTTTGAGTGAACCCAAAGGGGGTTCATTTGAACCCCCCTTCGAGTGAACAGATTTGTGGACACTGATTTTGGGTATCTAAGGGTTCTCTAACTCTTCTAGGGTTTTTCACCTAAAAGGAGAGAAATGGACCCAAAATGCATAATGTCTACACTCAAGATTATGTAATAATGGATGGAATATGCCTAAATTCAATGATCTAAATGCAATAAAATAATAAAAGAGATGGATTATTAATGCAAAACTATTGAAATGCATTATGTTTGAAAACACATTGCAATATGCAAATTTATGAAAAATGACCTAGAAATGCAAAAAAAACTAGACAAAAAGTTATGAAATAGAATGTGTGAACCTGGAGGCTGAGAAAGGATGGAATGAAGCTCTAGAATCCTAATAAAATTGATGCAGAAGCCAACTGGGACACTTGTGCCAATCTGGGTGACTTAGTCCCAAATCTGGAAAAACTGCTCTAGAGCCCGTTTCAGCCAAATGGGTGTCTAAATCTGTAGAAATCACTAAAAGGAATGTACGGTGGGACTAATTTTCTATTAGTGGAAACTTAGTCCACTTATTTCTTTTTGGAAATTCGAAAGGGGAAACGAAAGCCCTTGGTCTACACTTTGGTTCTTGACATGTTTTCGTATCTGAAACTCTAATTTTTGGGCTTGAAATGAATTTTTGTTGATATCTTGACCTTACATGGAATAAGATGACTCCAATAAGTCTTCAACCTATTCTTCAATGATTTCCATGTCCTAGAGATACCTAAATCTATAGACACACAAGGAAAGAGAAAGAAATGCTTAATGCTATGGCATGGGGATTTGATTTGGTCAAACCCCTTTTTAAGTAATTAAACCAAAATGAAGAAATAAGACAATGAAGCATGAAGAAATGGATTTGGAGACTTTCCATGATGGTATATTTTGAATTTGATCTACAACAATCGATGAAGAATCTACCCTTGAATGTCCTTGGAAGCTATCTTGATGACCTAGAATAATAGAACCCTAGCTTGCTTGACTTAAGAACATGATGAATGATGAATGAATGATGATGAGTTATTAATTAGGGTTTACATGCTTGTATTTATAGGAAATCCTCCTAATTTTCCCATAAATTTGATCCCCAAGGCCAACATGAAGGAAAAATAAACTTAAATTCCAACTTTTCCCACTCAAAACTCAAAAATAACCCAAATGGGACTAATTCACCTCTTTGAGTGACTTAGTCCCACCTAGCAGGGACTCATTCACCTAGATGGGTGGCTTAGTCCTAGAGGGTTCCTTTTGCCAGCTAGATTGTTGGGGAATCAAGAATATCAATTCTTATGTTCATTCCATTGGGTATTTAATCAAATTATGCCTTGGGATGCACAATATGGGGAAATAGGGAACACTTAATGATGATGTAAAGGTAAATTAGGGCTTGGGACACAAATTCAAAATGAAATTATGATTAAATACAATTTACAACACTAAAATGAGGTCCACTTAGCCTAGAAATGCACAACATCCAATGTGAATGTGTAAGACACATTACAACACTAGATTAGAGTTAAGTTTAATTTACAAGTCTTCTAGATTAATGTGAGGATGCATTTAAATATATTTTACATCATTGAATTAGGGGAAAGATAGGTCCATTCACTCTAGAGAAGTGTGAAAGTCTTTTACAACACTTTACAACACCTTTACAAAACATAGTTAAATGTAATTTATTCAGTTTGCAAGGGTCCAAGACCTAGTTTGGATGTTTAAAACACCTCACAACACTAAATCAAGGCCTCATTAAGTCCAATTTATCATCAATTATTCCCATATCAAGCAAGGTATCCACTTTTTTGTGACACACTATTTAATGATGGGTCCCACCATATTCCACATGTCCTGAAATGAAAAACAAAGGGAAACTTAGTGGAAATGGGGGTTCTCTCAAACCCTTGTTCGAGTGGACCTCCAAAGTGGGTTTGCTCGAAGCTAGGTTCATTCGAACCCTACTTTTCCCCCCTTCTCCCCCTTTGGCACCAAATTTCTCCAAAAATTTTCCCTTCAAACTTCAATTTGAGGATGAAAATGAAGGAGACTTCACATACCCAAGTGGGTGATGGTAGTCCTTAGAATGAGCTATCCAACAAATATAATTTTAATATGTTTTGGTTTTGTTATGTGTTTGTTTTTTTAGTTTGATCAAACATAGATTTTTCTAACACATAATTATCTCCATCATAAATAGGAGAGATATTGGGAGAAGGCCAAATTTTATTGCTATGCTTATCCATGATTTCATCCCATTTCTCTAAAGTATAACTCTCTTGTGGCATATCTACCCTAGTAGGAGAGCTTTTAATATTTTCATCACATTATATGGTTAGATTTTGTAAAGTAGCTTCATCAAAAATAGGGGAGGCATCAAGAGAAGGAAAACTATGAGTTTCATGCTTAAAAATGATTGGAATTTTATGTTCAAATAGATCTTCCCAAATGGTAGGGGCATTAGGAAATGGAGAAGCAAGATTCACATGACTCTCAATAAGTGTATTTTATAACACCAAACTACCTTCTTCACATCTATGAGGGATATTAGGATAAGAACAAGTTTGGTTGTCATGGTTATCTACAACTACATCCCCATTTCCTATAATGTCTTTCAAAGTAGGAGAGGTAGGATTTTTATAGATCTTAATCATTTTATCTCTTAATATGAACATGTCCTCTTCATAAATGTGATTTTCATGATTTTCCATGGTTACATCCTATTTCACTAAAGCATTCTCACAAGTAGGGGAGGTGTTAGGAGGGGAATGTAGACTAAGTAAAGTAGTGGAAATGATCTCATCATCTTGTGTCATAATATCTTCCCAAGGGGAAGAAGGAGAAGGATAAATAATAATTTCATCATTCCCCATGATTTCCTCTTCTTTCACTAAGATACCTTCATCACTAATAGGAGAGGTATTAGGAGAAGAAAACTATGATTGTCATGATTGTCAATGCTAGTACCCTCTTGCATGAAAGCTTTAGTGGATGAACTAGGTGAGATGAAGTCCTCAAGGGATTCATATAACATGTCAAAGTCATCACAAATAGAGGGTTTGTATGATATGATTTCTCCAAGGCTTATCATTTTTTTGCTTGTTTCTTTTGATGATTTTGGAACCTTTTTGTTTTTGTGTTATAATGATCACAAAATGTAAACTAATCTATCTAATGTTGTAATGATGTTGAAAATGAAAGAAAAATGCATAAATCAAACACTACTTTGAATTGAAATATGCAAGAGAATTTTTTCAACAATGATACAAAATCTATCGAAATCGGCCAATAAATTGAATAAAATTTTGAATTATGACAATGCATTGAAATGAAGCAAGTTAAGCTAAATGAAATGAAATTGATGAAACAAAAAATCAAAAAAGTAAAAATGAAAGATAAAAACACCAAACATAAGCTAAAAAGTGAGATTTTAATGTCTTGAAAAATGTAGATCTGTAGCTAATAAGGACTCATTCACTAGTAAGGGAGAATGAGTCCCAGTTAGGTGTTTGTGATATTTTTCTGTGGAATTCAAAGTGAATGTTGATGCCTTTTCAGATGCTAGAAGGTTCATATCAAACCTGATCAAGGACTTATTTTCCATTAAAGGTCAATGGGTCTAGGTTAGGTATCTTTAAACTATTTTTTAATGATTTGTAAGCTCTTAGTTATGACTTTTAGTTGCAGGTTTAAAACAGTAAGCTCCAACTTCAGATTTTCCAGAAATTCAATGCAAAAATGCAATGAAAAGATGAAATGCAAAGCCTAATTTGAAATGCATTTTTTTTTTAATTTTCAAATGCAATTGAATGAGACATAAATGAGATGCAAAATGACTAATTTTTTTGTTGTAATTTTTAGATTTAGAAAGATGCAAAACAATGCAAATCTAAACCTTATATGATATGCAAGATTTCAATGCAAAACAAGTAACCCTAAATAATATATTGATGTAATGCAAGATGTAACTTAAGATGCAATGAGAGACTCCAAAACTCAGAAAAATGTGAAGTTCAGTGAGTCGGGTTCACCAAAAATGATTAAATGAAAAATAGGGTAGACCTAAATGCATGAACAAGAGGATCTATCGCTTATTTTTCTAAGACCCTAAACACCTCAAATTATGTAAAATAAGATGCAAATAGCAATCATAAATGTAACCTAACTATTATAGAAACTATGGGGGATGTTTTTATAGCATAAAAGATATGTACTTGACCAAAAAGCTATTGTTTCTAAGCTATAGAGGACTCATTCGCCTTTAGTGGGGAATGGGTCCTTTTAGGGTTTCAAAATCCTTTTTTTAGGATCATGTTCCTTGATTTATGCAATCTTAAAGCCCATGTTATTAGCTTCTAGAAGTTTGTATGCAATTATATAGAGCTATTTTCATGATCTTTCACTTTGAATGAAAACTTTTGCAACTTTGCAACTTTGACAATCTTGCTCCAAATCTTTTTCAACTTGATCTTCAATCTATAAATCTATAATCAAACACTTAAGGATAGAAAAAATTGTTGATTTGTTAGTGAATGGTGGTTTTCCTCAGTCAAACCCCTTGTAGGTAATTAAACCAAATGATTAAATAAAGGAATGAAGCATGAAACATGAAATATGTAAATGTTGTCACCTTGGATTATGTCTTGTGAAACAAATATGCAAACTAACATGTAGTGGCCATGAATAATGTATATCATGGATGTGAGATAATGCTTGTAAATAGATCCTCAATGCAACATTAGCTTCTTAGCTCAACAACATGAATGCATTAAACCGTTGAACTGATGATATGATCTTGAATTGTTGCAATAGACTCTTGGAATTTTCCTTGAAATGCCTTTAAAATTCTCTTGTAATGCTCTATAGTTCTCTTGTTCTTGATTTCATGAAGTCACACAAGTTTTCTAGGAGAAAAAATGTGAATTAACTCCTTATTGATACTAAATTAGGAGATTAACCCCAAAATTCAAAGAATTAAGGCTGACACCAGATCTGGGAAGAAACATAATTAAATTCCTACCTAAATGAAATTCAAAAAAGAGGGGTCTTATTATAGGAGGACCCATTCACCATCTTGGGCGAATGGGTCCTAGCTCATTTTACTATGACCTAACCCCAGGGGATTGAAGGAGGGTTAAAAACCCATTCCAGATTAGTTGAGAAAGGGGGGTCCTATTAAGGGATGACCCATTTTCCATTAACGGTGAATGGGTCCTAGATCAACTTAGCAAGATCAAACTTTTCCCAATGAAATAATTTCTTAATTAAATTATGATTATCAAGATAGATCTTGAGGAGGTGTCAAAATTAAAGCCTAAAAAGGGGGTTAATGGGTATGTGCAGGATCATCATGGAAAAAATAGGCCCTTGAGTGGCAAAAAATTTAGAAAAATCAAAGTTAGCCGACTTGATGGAAAATTTTGAATAATTTATCTATATTATTTCAAAATTATGTAAGAATAGAATCTATTGAAAATTGAATGTAGCTTCTAAACTACTAGGCTTGTTTATAAAAGAAAATATATATGGTGAAATTTTGAAATTCCAGTGTAGTAGTACTTAGATTTTAGGGAAAAAATAAGAAGTAAGTGTCTGTTTGACCACCCTAACCACAATAAAATGATAATATTTTTTTATAATATTTTAGATATAAGAGGACTCATGTCCCGATGTGATGCATATTTTTTTGTAATTTGTTTCCAAGTAAATAATTAATTATGAATTTTTATTAAAACTTTTAAAAAATATGAAAAACTTATATGTCTGACCACCATAACTTGGTCATAACTTCATGAAATTAAATTTTTAATTTTTTAATCATATAGTATACAAAGCATAGAATGTGACACATGTTTTGGATTAAAAAAATGTGATACCGTTTTAAAGCTATAGATGTTTTTTAATCAGCCTATCAATCAGGACTTTAGTTGTAATTTGAATAGAAAATTAATAATAATTACTTATTAAATTAAAAGTAAAGCATAATTTATATTGGTGGAAAGCTAAGAATCTCCTTTAAAAACCCTTTTCATTTCATTAGTTTTGGGTAAAAAAAAAGTCATTAGCCACATACCCAACATATTGCCACTTTTTGGCCCATGATGATCCTGCACATACCCTAATAACTCCAATTAACCACAATGAATTAAGAACACCTAGATAAGTTTGAAAGTTCTTTAAAAAAAATTACAACACTTAATCAAGGTACAAATTATGTACATTTTATTTAGGAAGGGGTCCGCTAGGCTTAATTAAGCAAATACATCCTTAAAAAGTGTGAAAGTGTGTTACAACAATTTATAACACCCTTGAAAAGGAACAATTAAGGTAGATCTTAGTTAAATCAAGGTCCTAGAATAGTGTGAATGTGTACAACACATTACAACACCACTCCAAGACATCATTAGTTTACTTTTAATGTTAATTATCAAGCCAAGCAAGGAAAATGTTACTTTTTTTGTTACTACAAAAAAGATCTTTTAATGTTCTCTTGATGATCTTGTAAAGTATTAGAATGCTTAACTCTTGAGTGCTTGACTTGATATCATGAAGGCTTATGTGTAATAATGATTTGAGACCTCATTTATATAGGCAATCCATCTAATATCCCATTTATTAGATCACACAAGCCAACATTCATGAAATTTGAACTTAAAACCCATATTTCCCACTGAAATCCCTAAGAAGGGGCCAAATGGGACTCATATGTCACCTATGGTGTATGGGTCCCACCTGGATGGGACTCATATGCCCAAGGTGGCGTATGAGTCCTACAAGGCCTTTTTAGGTGGCAAAAGTGTTGGGGTGTTAATAAATTAAGATCATTTGATGATATTGTTAGGATTTTGGTTAAAATATGCCTTGGGATGCACAATATAGGGTCTTAGGGGAATATTAGTGATGATATTAAGGTCATAAATGCAAGAGGGCCCAAAATTCAATGTGAAACTATAAATATACTTTATAACATCAAATTAAGGCATAAATAGGTCTTTTTAGCTTAAAAGGGTCCTAAATCCATCTTGTGAATTTTTACAACACATTACAACACTAGATTAGGTCCATTTGATTTATAAGCCTCCCAAATTTAATGTGAAGGTGTGAATAAATACACTTTACAACACTAAATTAAGGAAAGGTTAGGTTTATTTAGCTTTAAAAGGGCCCAAAATCTAATGTGGATGTGTAAAACACATCACAAGACTATATTAAGGTGATATTAAGTCCATTTTATCATTAATTATTCCTATATTAAGTGTGAAAATGTGAATGATGACATTTTCTACACTAAATTAGTAAAATTGAGAAAATTTAGAGAACCTTCCTCTAGATAGGGATTGCAGAAAGAGCAAGCATAGATCTAGTAAATTAGAACAAGGTTTTCTGACTTAAGTATGTTGGAGGCTTGGGGATAACAAAGTTAAATCTGTTTAACGAATCTCTTCTTTCAAAAATAGTTTGGTTCTTCATTCAAGGAAAAAAGAATTGGGTTAGAATTTAAAAAGATAATTATATGGGTAGCGAAGACCCTATTATTTTCTTTCTTATAAGGAATAGCCAAAAGGTTCAACAATTTATTGAATAATACAGTGAAAAAAAGTGGTACTTTGAAACAAGGTTTTAGGAGGAGAGTAGGGAACAAAAGACAGATACAATTTTGGGATTAATCCTAAGGAAAAGGTTCTATTCTTTCATCAAATTTTCAACTAAATCAAATTGAACAAGACCTCATTAAAGGCTCTATGGGACCTTTTTATATGACTATGTTGATTGGTGAAGTGAAACACCTAACTGGAAAATTTTCAATCAACAAATTCTTGATTGGAAGGCCACAAAGGGGGATTCTCAGCCAGAACCCTCTAATTCATTTTCCACTCTGGACTCACTTCTTGGAGACTATCAAATTTTTTACCAAGATGGTGAAGATCTCTTTGTTTGGAGTGATAACCCCTCTAGTGTTTTCTCAGTAAAAGATTCTTACAAACTGTATTTGGAACAACCTTATCTTTGTCTTCAAAGTTTTAATTGGAGCAAAGTTTGGAATGTTAAGTTAATTCTAAAGATGAATTGCTTCTGGTCGGTAGAAATTCATGGTAAAATCCTCACAATCGATGTCCTTAATAGGATGGTTTTTTAGAACTTGTAAACAAATTACCCCTTTGTTCTAAAGATTCTATGAGTATAAGCCATATGTTACAATACTTCTTTGTGAGAGAGGTTTGGTTCTTCGTTCTTGACATATTTCTAATAGATTGGGTGTTTCCTGCTAACCTTTAGGATATTATCAATCAATGGAGCTTCTATCCTTTTACATATCCTATTCTAGCGAAACTTTGATAGTGACTCCCTCTATTTGTTGCTTGAAATTTGTGGAAAGAAATAAACAATAGGGCATTGTTTAGAGTGAAGTAAAGAAGCAACATGGAAGTATTTAGATACATGAAACAATAGATTCAATAAAATATAAACTCCATGAATCTTTGGCCTCTCTAAGGTTATACCATCCCATAAATATCTAAGAATTAAATAGATATGGGGAGCTAAATAAGACCGATCTAGAATAAACTGGGTTAATATTTTAAGTAGAAGATTGACTATCTAGATGCCTCCTCTAGATGGTAGGATTAAGTTAAAATTTGATGGTTGTTGTTAAATAAATATTCAAATAGCTCCCTTCGGGTTTCTTTTGTAAATGTGTGTGCACCAACCTGTGTGTCACCAAGTTTAGTCGGCTTTTCATCGAGTTTTGATCTACCACTTTGTGCATCCCCTCTTCACAACTTTGAGTAATGGCTTCCCTTTCGGGTTCCAAGAGGCTGCACTAGGCATCCACGTGTCACACAAACGAAAGGTTTTTCTCTCGTCTCCTTAAAGACTTTGTGCAGGTTGCGAAGGCCTTTTGTGGAGGCCATCATTTCTAAGGATTGTCAAAGGGACACACATCTTGCTACGTGGTGGCATATTGCAAGCTCTTCATGTAGGAATGAAATAAACAAATATGGGCTACGTAGTGCTTTTGCGAGGCTTTATTTTTACTTTCTAAAGGTATTGGCAGGCCCTACCTTCTACTAGGTGTCAACCATTCATAGATCTTTTAACACAACAGGGAGGTGAGCAACCACAGGCTGCAAAATGCTGCCATGCGTGTTTTGCACCCGGTTGATGCGGCTTTCTCTCCACTATAACAAAGACCTCATTCCATTAGACATGTGTTGCTTCTTCGCAATCTCTCAGCAGCAATAAGAGAAGTTTTCATTTGGGCAGTGATAGGCTGCCATGTGCCTTACACTGATCCTTGAAACAGGCGATAGGTTGGCTGAGGGATATTATGCTATTGGGTGCCGCTCATCATGGTCGTTTGAAGCGGTGGATGACACTTGTCTCCTCAAGCCTAGCTAGGACCACTGCCATCATTGCAAAAGGTGCACTTGCACCTAGATGTCCAGATGTTGTGTTCTAACTCGTTGCCGTTGTAACGGAATTGAAAATCTTCTGATTCTGGCATCATTGCAAGGGATTGTGGGATCTTTTCTATTGTAGCTCTCCAAAGAGGTAGGAATTTTCTTTCTGGCTATATATTCTCTCTGTCAACGGGAAAAAGGAGGAAGAAAACTTAAGAAAAGGATACTGGTTTTAGTAAGAGACACCAGACCTCTTTTATATGTTTATTTGCAAGAAACTTCCAGACTATGCCAACTGTTTGGCCTTTCTATTTTTTATGTATTGATTAAACTATAAACTGTGCTTTTTATTGTCTTAAGTATTTCATTTGACAAGATTTCTATATATTGAATGCAAGCTTGCTTATCTAAATCATGTCTAAATGACTCTTCTTAGTAGTAAGGATATATGCAATATTATTTTATGTCGATAAATGAACTATTTATGCTATAGCTTTAAGTCTTCGACATTTCAGAATGTGACCACTATTCAGGCCCTTAAATCTATGATTTATCATGCCCATCACCAAATTTTGGCACATCACTTTAGATTAGACTTTGCTTCATTATATTTGTTTCCTCTTCCCTTTCCAAAAACCCATTATAGAAGAAGTCAGCTTATTTAAAATCTGGAGGTCACTCAATTTAGCGCAAAGGGGCCCCCCTTGAACTGAGTTTCCCATAAGGAACTGTTACCTCATCAATTTTTGGCGTCAACAGTTTGTCCTTTTTCTGGCACACCCAGTGGGACCTGAACTAATAAAATTGCCTTATAGAGGGGTGTATAAGCCACCGGCCTGTAACTAGATCCCAGACTGCAAATAACCCAGGTTTATTAGCACCGCTGCTAGGGACAGTCTAGGTCGCAAATCAACTAGTAATCGTTCCATTCCCATTGCCCTTTCCTCTCACCATGTTGTCGGCTATGAACAAAAACTATGTAGCATGGGATGCTGGAAGTCCCCTGGTAGCTCCAGTAGCGCCTGCTATTTTGGGTGCTATCCCCATTTTGGCCCTGAAAGCTCTTCCCAAATTTGTCAGAGACAACACAAGAACACCAACAGAACATTTATAGGACGTAGCAGATTTATGTCTGGTACATAGTATTACAGCATAGAATGTAGCCCTGAGGCTCCTCGCTGCGTCCTTCAAAGGCAAGGCTTTGGATTGGTACCAAACACTGACTATGAATTCAATTCGCACTTGGGATGACCTTAGAGATCCATTCTATGAAAGGTTCTCAAATGACAGAGATCGTTCTTCATTATATTATCAGCTATCCATCATAAGACAAGCGCCCTATGAGGCTCAGACGGATTTCAATGCCCGTTTTCACTCAAATTGGTAGAGGATTCCTGTGACTATCCACCCAACTCTAGAACTGGCATTCATATTTTATCTGAAGTCCATTAACCCTGACATTTTTATGATGATTAAGTCTTTGGGAGGAGCCACTCTACCAAATACTTATTCTACCACTATCAAAGCTGAGAATCATTTGATAGATTGTGGAAAGTTGCCTCCTCGACCTATTATCCTAATATTTCTTGAAATATCAAACTCAACACAAGAGGTTGCATCAGCTAGTTCGGTAGCAACTCCCTAGTCGATGTACTCCTATGCGGCTACTACTGAAATCTTGGCTTCTACATTGGGTTCTTCCAAGGATGAATTAGGAAACCTCAAGGAGATGTTGCAAACTATGGAAAATGACATAACAACTCTCAAGTAGAACCAAGCAATGCCTCTATGGCCCGCATATCAAAACTATCAAGGTGGACACTCTACTTATCAAAAAAATCAATATCAGAGTGCGCCTCGCACTAATCCACCAGCACTGACTACCAACCAAATGGTCCTGGTGTCTACTCCCCTCACAAGTGCATCACCAAGCTCAAGTAGAGAATTAACTGTAGGACAAAACAATCTTATTGATGACATCAATCCATGGTGTTTTCCCTGCAATGATGCACATATGCCCCGAAATTGTCCATGTGGCAACTTACAACAGAAGGTAGTAGAGCAACATAGTCAAGGTACTACAACAGAAAATGGAGAATATATATGTGCCTCGGCAATGGAGAATGCAATTCTTATAGCACAAATGTAAGGAATGTCCTTAGAGCAAGAGTCCGATATTGCTCCTGATCATGCACTCTTCTCCTGGATGGAAGATGAGGAAAATGTGTTTTCCAATGATGCATCCATATTTAAAACACCGCAGGTGCAATCTAACTATAACACATGCTCAAAGAGGAGATTCACCGGTGAGCCAGTTGTTTCACTCCCAGATAGCCTGCAACGCAAAGGCAAGTCTGATCAAATTCCTAGCGCTTTGACTATCTCTTTGCCTTCTCAACTATGGAAATAAATTATTATAACAAGAGAAAAGGAGAAGAAATCTCCGAGCTCGTCACCTTTTAATGTGGTGGAGAAATTAAATAAATCATCCGCTAATGTGTCTTTATGGGACATTCTAGCTATCCTAGAATAGAAGACTATGCTACAGAAGGCACTTCAGCAAGAGATCCGCTCAACACCAATAGATCTGTCTGCTAATACAGAGGTGGTTTATCAAATGCCACTAGCTAAGGTTCTTGTAGAAAAAGTGAAGGAATCCCATGCGGAAGGCAGAGGTAGGCCAAAACCTCAACCCTTCTTCTTGAATCTCATTGTAGGGGAAAAGATATTACATAATGCTATGATTGATTCTTGTACTAGTACAATAGTGATGCCAAAACTGATAGCTGAAGCCTTAGAACTCAGCTACAAACCTATGAAGAAGGGGGTGATGCAGCTGGATGGAAATAAAGTTGATATTGTGGGTGTCATCAAAGCGCTTCCGTTAACTCTATTTTCCTGCCCAAGTATCATGGTCCCACAAGATACAGTGATTATAGATGTTCCTCCTATGTTTGGTCTCTGTCTATCTCGAGAATTTACTTCAAAGGTGGGAAAATATTTCTCTTTAGATTGGTCACATCTAATACTTAGGACCAAGCACGACACAAAAATGAAGATAGAATCAGAGGCTCTACATTCCAAACACGTGGCGGATGAGGCCCTGATCAATTTTGAGGCCACACATACCTCTATCACCAAGCAGGACATGTATAGTGTCAAACTACTAGAAGAGAAGGTAAGTGGAGACCGAAATGATAAGGAAGATGCTCTGTTGAGCGAACACATAAACAATGATCCTTTCAAGAATTATCATGCTACCAGGTTGGGCACATATGTGATTTATGATGAAGACCAAGTTCTTTTGAAGGCCGCCAAAGAATCTGATGATAACCAAGAAAATGAGCTATAGACATTGTATTTTGACGGAGCAAGGAGCAAAGTTGGAGCTGGAGTAGGGGTATGTCTAATATCCCTGCAGAATGAAAAGTTGTTGAGGACTTTCCAATTCTAATTCTCCTGTTCAAGCAATGAAGCTAAATATGAAGGGTTAGTCCAAGGCCTAAGCCTAGTGGAACAAATGGGTATTAAGCAATTGATTATGTTTGGAGATTCTGAACTGGTAGTTAATCAGGTTTGGGGAATTTCTGTAGTGAAGAATGTCTGAATGAGATCATATCAGCATTGAATCTGGGACCTGATTGAAGGTTTTGAAGCTTTCAACATCCTGACCCTTCCCTGAATGCAGATCGCATGACAGTGATTGGTGCTCAGTTTGATCCTGTCTTTGACTTGCTTCAGAACAAATATTCAGTGCGAATGCTTGTTCAACCAGTGATTCCCAACAATGATCAGAGTTGGCAAGTCTTTGAGAGCGATGAGCACATCGCCTCATTTATCCAACACTCAGGGGAATTTACTGAACAACTTCAACTAAAGATCGCTAAGGTCTATGAAGGAAAAATTATGCAGCTCAAGTCAAATAAACTTTTGAAAGGATTAGTTACTCTAAAAAAAAAATTTGATTGTAATGACGCCCAAAATGATAAGTGAAATTTCGTGGCAGACAAAAGTGATTATGAAAACCTTTAGGTCTCCGACGGCAGGAATCTCTGGGTTGGAAAAGATGTCCCACAGTGAGATAGAAAAAGGCTTATTAGTTTCTGCAAAAAATATGGAGTAGTAGCCTAGTCCTACGATGATCTGGAGGGTTACGATCCTAGCATCATTTAGCACACTATTGAACTAATAGAAGTTGCAAAACTAGTCCAACAAAAGGAGAGGCCAGTCAACCCTAAAGTTGAGGCCCTAATGGCACAAGAGCTAACCAAGATCATTGATTCACGTATTGTCTTCCTAATCAAACATAGTACTTGGGTATCAAACCTAGTACCAGTCAAAAAGAAGAATGGTGATATCTGTTTATGCGTGGACTTCTGAGACCTGAATAGAGCATCTCTAAAGCATCACTATCCATTGCCTTCTATGGAGTCAATCCTCCAAACTATCGTAGGATTGGAAATGTTCTCTCTGCTGGATGGCTTCTTTGGCTATAACCAGATTTGAGTTAAAGAAGAAGATTAACACAAGACTACGTTCACCAAAAAGTGGGGAACATTTGCATATGCTAAAATACATTTTGGTTTATCCAATGTAGGGGCAACTTTCCAGCGAGCTATGGACATCGCATTCAGCGAACTAATCAATAAGCTTATTCTAATCTATTTGGATGACCTTACTATGTTCTCTAAATCTAAAGATGATCATTTTGACCATTTGGAATTAGTTTTTCAAAAATGCTAGGAGTTTGGGGTTTCCTTAAATCCAAAGAAATGTGTATTCGGATTACCGTAGGGTAATCTGTTAGGGCGTGTTGTGTCTAAAGAAGGTATTTCAATTGACCTCGAATGAGTAGAGGCTATCAAGGAGCTTCCCCTTCCAGTAAATAAGAAAGGTGTCCAGTCTTTTCTAGGCAAGGTAAATTTCGTCAACAAATTTATTTTTGATTTTGTGGGAATGATAAGGCCGATCACCCTAATGCTGAAAAAGGATCAAATCTTCAAGTGGACAACGGAAGCTCGGAAGACTTTTGAAAAGGTCAAGGAAGCGATCTCCACCACCCTGGTGCTGATTAATAGAGATCAATGCAAATATTTTATAATGTATTCTTTCAGTAGAAAGTCTAGTATTGCCACAGTTCTGACTCAAAAAGATAGTGAAGGAAAGAGAGAGCATCCAGTGGCATTCTATTCCCGAACTCTAAAAGAATATGAGGAAAATTATAACTTCGTCGAAAGACAGGCCTTTGCAATAATAAACACACTTAAAAAGTTTCACCATCTAATTTCCTATAACAAAGTTCTGGTATATTTCGCACATTCTAGTGTGCGTGAATACATCATGGAATGAGAGATTACAGAAAAAAGGGCTAATTGGATTACCAAGATCCTAGAGTATGACATCGAGGTTAGGCCTACTAAAAATATTAAAGGTAGAGGACTGTGTGAGTATATGGAATAGAATGAGGAGGTACCCGCCAAGGAGGAACAGCCAGAGCTCATCCTGATGAATGAATCAGGATCGGAAGATGATTGGCTGACAGATAGAATGAACTTCATGCAAACCAGAAGGTATCCACAGGCCTCTCATTCCAAAAAAGAAGGTATTACCAGCTTCAGAATTATGGATATACGCTGATAGAAGGATTCCTTTTCAAAAGAAATTTCAATGGTGTGCTCCTGCGATGTGTTACTTCAGGGGAGGCATAGATGATCTTCAACGCATTTCACAATAGCGATGAAGGTGGACATTTCTTCGCTAAAAGTACCGCCATCAAGGTCCTGTGAGCTGGATATTACTAGCCTACACTTTTTAGTGACTCCTATTTGGTAAGAGCTTGTAAAAAATGTCAGAACTTCTCTGACAGAATGAAGAATTCAACGATGCCCCTCAAACCTATCGTGGTGGATGAACCATTTGCACAATGGGGCCTAGACTTCATTGGAATGATCAATTCAATTTCTAGTGCCGGACATAAGTGGATTCTAATGGCTACAAACTACTTCACAAGGTGGGCGAAAGCTGTTCCCCTTAAGGGGGCAACAGAAACAGAGATTGTAGACTTCCTCAAAGCACTGGTGACAAGGTTCAACCCTCTGAAGACAATCATTTCAGACAACGCCAAAGTATTTCTAGGTACAAAAGTATGTCACTTCGCATTAAAAAATGGCATATTCCTTAAAACATCATCAAACTATTATCCATAGGGAAATGGCCTAGCCGAGTCCATAAACAAAAGCTTAGTCTGACTCCTTAAAAAGGTTGGCTCAGAGCACAAAAGGGAATGAAATAGAAATCTTTGAAAAGTGCTCTGGGCAAACCGCATAACTCCTAAGCAAGTCCTTAAGACTTCGCCTTATGAGTTGGTATATGGGAAGGAGGTGCTGTTACCTATCTCCATGGAGATCCTAGCAATACAGTTACTAAAATCTCTTGAGATAGAACAAAATGAAGCCATGGAGGTTTGGCTCGCCGAACTGTTGGAAGTACAAGAAAAAAGGGAAAATTTTCTAATAGCAATGACAAGCTGTCAATAGGTGGTCAAACGATTGTTTGACAAGAAAGCTTCTGACCAAGGTCTAAAAAGTGGAGACTTAGTGCTAAAATATGACAGCAAGGCTGCAAAGTTAGGTCAGCACAATAAATTTGATAGCCTAGGGGAGGGACCCTTCAAAATCATTCACTGCAGACAATACAATGCTTTTGAGCTAGAAAATATGGAACAAGAGCCTTTAAGAATCCTGGTCAATGGGATTCATCTTAAGTTGTTTCCTTAGGCATTAAGCTCTACCTTATACAGATGCAAATAGTGCTTTCATTTCCTTTCCTGTATTCGGCTTGTTCCTTTTCTAGAATTAGTTGTCATTCTACACATTTACTCATTATCATTGGCGAGTAAAACACCAGAGTTGCTTTACACAAAATACACTCATACATGGAGAAATAGCATACAAAATTTGCAAACCTAGAAAATTTTAAACACAAGCAAAAAGGAGCATGGATTTTTCCTTAAAACAAGAAGTATATATTTATATATATGTTCTTTGGTTACAAAATGGCTAGGAGGCTGATTTCAAAAATGTAAAAGTATCAAGTTATATTATATACGATAGCCTTTTATTAGGCTTATCTAAAGCAGGAGAGTTATATTTTTAGCAGGAAGGTAGAGGGGTTATCTATCCAACGGTATGACTGGCAACAATCGATGCATTCACTACATCATCCATTTCTTCCTCATCCACGTGCTCCTCAGTGGCACTGGCAGCATCATTCGATGCAACCGTTGTTGGCGGTGGAAACACCAAGTTCCTGAAGTCAGTGTACCAGTCTATGTAGTAGAAAGGTATCATGTTGTAGCTCCGAAATAGGAAGTGTAGGGCCTGAGTAACCCTCTGCTGGTGTTGGTCATGGGTCTGCATGCGAAATCCGCTGAGGAATGGTAGCCAAATGATGACAACTTCTTCTTCGATAAAGCGATGCAGGTCATTGGTTGTTGGCAGACCTATCCCATATGCAACATGCGCAATGACCTCACCAAGCCCATTCAAGTATTTCTTCAGAAATATTTATTTAACCAGCTTCAAGATAAGTGGTCAGGAAATGCAAATGTCCAGCATGGATGCTACAAAGTGTGAGCATATGTCAGTATTCACCCTATACTTATCCTCATATTCTAAGCAATCCTTGCCTATGACCCACTTAATGGCTACCAAAACCAGTGAATGCTTGTTCTTCGTCACCCTTTTCAACCTCCTAGTGGAAATTTCACCTAGAAATACTGTTTGTGATTTCAACAAAGTTAGGCGAATTAGGGTATCCATTTTTCCTAACACTGTCCCTAGGCTTCTAAGTTAATGCCAAAATTGTGCACCACTTAACCTATGAAAAGACTTGCTTAGCACTCTGCTACTGACCTATCACCTCTTAAATGATAAGTATGTTTTGTTCACTATCTATTGGCCTATCTATAGAAAAATTGACAAGGCACATGCCAATCCACCTCTGAAAAAAGTGATGTTATGCAAGATGCTATCTCGAAAGTTGAGTCTGTGTTTGTTCACATTTCTGGACCAGTACATCCATGATAGCACTACTCAAGGCGTGTTTAATTAACTAAAGTTGATTAATTAGTTTTAAAAAAGTGGCGCTTGTTGGTGAAGGGACGTATGGCTGTAGGCTATTGCATCATCTCTCAAGTGCATCCCAGAACCCAAGACGATACTCATATCTTTTCAGGCGGTGATCGTTTACTTGGTGTAATTATTTCGACCGGGATATTAATTGCCAGCGCATGCTAACGCAGGGTTGGAAGGCTAGTTACAAGCTTCATTTCCAAGAAGATCAAGGCGAATCACACCATCTCGTAAATGTAATAATGAAATCCGCCCACCTCAGAATAATAATCAGTTTATCTTGCATAAGTTGCAAGATTAACGGTACATGCCAAATTAAATGCAAAAGGCTTGCTCTCGCCTACCACCTAGGGAAAGGTTGCTATTATTGCGCAAAAAAGTTTAATATTTTAAAGGCTTTTACAAATGCAAGTGAAGTGCAGAGTTGTTTTCTATCTGTCTATCTAGAGCAAACAAATTCGGAGGCCAGGAGCTTACAGATTCTTCAAAGAGAGGAAAATGTTAGAATCTTCAGCTCAGCCAATGCAGGAGGAAATTAGCCAGGAGTTATTCACGGCTATTCATTCCTCAGTTGAGGTATATGTCTATGAGGATGTAGCATATGCTACACTTGGTATACCTGTGAAGATGAGAAGAGCCCACATGGAAGAGCTAGATAGACCCAAAGAATGGAGTAATCAAAAAAAGGTTAAAGAAGAATGGAACAATATCTATGACCCAAAGCTTGCAAAGAACCCTAAATCCCTTAGAGAGGCAGCTTGTGTAAGATTATCAGCAACAAATGTGGACCAATCCATAGCAGGTAGAGTCTGGTATAGTGGTCTGCCACAATATATGGTCCCACTGGTGCACTATTGCCCAAAGGTGGTCAACGCAACTTTTTAATGCTATAATCTAGATACCCACTATATTGAGGGTCTCAACTTAAGGGTGCATATCAGCCCAAAAGCCATCTAACACATGTTATGTATCTTAGATCCAAGTAGAAGGAAGGAGACTATTGAGCCCTTTCACCTAAGCAAGGGGAAGAAAATATGGAGGAAGATGAAAACTGACTCAGATTTATTATTAGAAGAGACTAATAAGAAAGGTATCGCATCAACTAAAGCACCAAGTATCCCATTATCGTGTGGTTCATTCCGTGATGATCTCCAGGATGCCATGTCCATGCTGACATTTGTTTGCGGTCGAGACTCTGATGAGAAGATCAAGAATTTTCAGCTAGGCTCTGCAATATAGTTTCGCAAGTAGCATGAACTCTTCTGGTATGTTTTTGCTAAGTTTATGGTTGAAGAAATGATATAGTAAATGGAGAATTATTAGGTGGAAAAGAAGTTTATATTTCTTTTCTATCTAGTCCACATGTTTCTGCATCAGAATCTAGATTTCTTTGCCCGTTTTGTTCCACTATCAATTTTTGATGAGCAGAATAAAAGAAAGGTGGTGTCTACATGGACACCTTTTCTTTTAGCAACATATGACTATTATGCGTTCATGGACTATTTCATAGCCCTAGTCTTGAATGATTTAATTGGAGAAGGTGATATCGTCTGACTCACCAAAGAGCAGACCAAATTTATGCAGAGTTATACCCCTGCTTGTGACTGATTCTTAGGCAGGGATTTTACAATGCTCCGAATGCAGGACTTTACTGGCAAACCTTTCCTACTCCTGGCTTGCGTCATCGATAGAGTGCTTGCGCTAAATTTTTTTTGGCAGGTGTGTCTCATTGATTTCACTTTTTGTAGCAGCAAAAGTGTCAAGAGGAAGGGATTCTTCACTTGTCCAAAGAGTTTTAAGTCGGTAACACTGGTTAAATAATCACACAAGTTGTTAGAAGAGAAGCTAACACATTTAGGGTTGGTACAATTGATGAATGATAAGTGAAAGTACAACCCTTTTAATGACTTACCAGAGCCACATATAAAAGTTACCCATGTTTCCTGACCATACTAGGAAGAGCGGCTTAATCCGCGAATAGATAAAGAGGAAAATTTTGTGGAATTAGCACAAATCCCTATGTCGGACACTAGGGGCCCATGACACAAGTTCTACTTTCTTGTGGCCATGGCCAGGGACAATCTTCCGATGGAGCACAACATGTACAACAAGTTAAAGAGGGGTGAGGAACAGAATGATGAAAAAATAAGAGCTTTCTGAAAATATCGTTAGGAAACAGCATAGCTAGATGCTCCTTATAATCAGCTAAAGGACGACTAGGAATTTGATAGATAGTGGAATGAAGGCCACCCCAGCCTGATCTCTAGTGTTGACAGGAGCGAAAGAGAGAGATCCGAAGAGTATGAAGAAGAAGCGGTGGTATCATCCTCTTCAGCACAAGGGGATAACGTCTCTGGGCATGCCACCTATGTGGCCACTAATGTATGTTTTAATATATCAAGAGACTTGCACACATGCACTTGGGTCGCTAAACCAACTAGGCTAACACCTCATAAGAAGGATCTGACTGCCAAAGTTAGTGAATGTCCACCTGCGAAAAGGTAGTGCACAGAAAGTGTTATTGGAGGGATTTTGCAAGAACCCGTCGAAGGAGAAGTGCCAACTACTAGCCAAATGCTGGAGTTTGCAGGTGAGTCATGGACGATCCTAGAACCACAACTGACCAGTCAACAGGTACGTTTCTCTCCTTCCTCTCTTGCATCTCATTCCTTCGTATCTGCCCCTTCTCTGTTAGCAACTCCTGCTATAAGTCTGAGCCTTCTACCTTTTGCTTATGATCCAGCTCATTCGGTTTGATTTGCCTAGTTTTCATAGGCCCAACCGTTTATAATTACCCCTCTAAGTATGCTTACGCCTATCATTGCCACTCACACCTTCCTCACCTCACTTTCAAAAAATATTCCCCCAGTCGGCCCCCATTCTTTTTCTACTATGCTTATTGATCCTCTTCCATTGCAACAAGCTGACATCCAGTCAGCAATGTCCCTTCCCCAGCCAATCAGCCTTACGACTGAATCTCTGATTTAGCCACGACAAATACCTAGCCTTGCTGATAGTTCTCAAGCGAAGCTATGGAACATGCCACACTTTTCTCCACAAACAGTCACTCTCGAGAAGAAGTAAATGCGTGTGCCTATGAAAATTACCTATCCTTATGCCTTGCCTTTTGGTGTTCTTTTCGCAGGTGGGCTAGTTTCATCACCAGCCAAATTCATAGCATAGATAGATTACGGAAAAGAGGCATGCGCAAATAGAATAAGGTGACGCAAGGAAAGTAATGACAATGCTCCCGCTGAGCTGAGAGTACAAGCTTCGTATGATGAGGCCTGACAATAATTAAAATTCGCAACCATGTACCCAAGTATAAGCAAGCCTCAGAGAGAAATGCAACCCAAAAATTATGATATCTATGCTATCGGACTTGACATGAAGGTAGCCTAGCCACAAGATAAGGTCGAGATCATGGAGGAAACGCAACATGTGGTCACTTCTAACTTTCTCAAAACTGGCTACCAGTTAAAGAAGAAGGATGAGAAGCTTAGGGCAGCTAGGGAAATGGTGAGTTTTCTGGAGACAAAGGAGAAATCCTTAGAGGCAGATATCGCCTGAATGACTGAAAGGGTGCTGACAGCGGAGAATGAGAGGAACAGACTTTAGGGTGAAATTGTGAAAACCCAGATTGCTGACCTGAGCTTAATAAAAGAACTGCAAAGCTAGAACCAAGCAGTGCAATAGAGCCTATGGTCAAAAGAGGAAGAGCTTGAATGCATTCACCTTGATTATAGTTAGGGGATGGCACAAAAAAGTGAGGAGTTGGAATGCCTACAAGAGCAGTATGAGTAAAAAGTACAAGAGAAAGAGGTCGAATTTAAAAGCCTGAAGGCTAACCTAGAAGAAGAACTCCGAGAGACAAAGGCTTCCCTGGAAGACCAATCAGTGAACCACTCTCGAGCTGAACAAAATTGGAATAAAGAAATGAACAGCTATGCAAAGCAGTTGGCGTCTGAGAAAAAAAGGAAGGCAGAATTAGTCGAGGCCCTCATTTTAAGAGACAGAGATTTTGTCGCTTAAAACCTCTCTGTTGTCTACCCCTGCTCAACCTGATGTCATTCTGCTAGTTAGGCAATTGTACATTTCTCACTAGGAGAAAGTCAAGACCTTTTTCCTAACACTGTAGCCTACCCTCCAATTTATCACCAAGGCATCAAGGCTAAATCAAGAGGCCAACGACACAATGGAGCAATTCCCACGTTTCATCCTGGAGAAGGTTCCTGAGGA
The DNA here is from genome assembly GCA_007258455.2 of Sequoia sempervirens. Lineage (NCBI taxonomy): Eukaryota > Viridiplantae > Streptophyta > Pinopsida > Cupressales > Cupressaceae > Sequoia > Sequoia sempervirens. The sequence goes on from VDFB02270651.1 coordinate 366,612,326, forward strand.
AAGGGACTTACTCAACAAGCTATACTCAGTCTCAGATGAAATCTTGGCCAGGGTGGGTATCGAAGATCAGGACACCGCTACTCAAACAACAAATAAATTCATTCATTATCACTCCGCCTTCTAGCGCACTAAGGCAGCGGTGACTTTTCTAGGTAAGGCACTAGATGGCATTCGGGAAAGTTTTTCTGAGCTAGGCAAGCTAGGGCTGCCATCCCCATTCCTTAAGGATGGCTCCATTGCGACAACTACACAAATTGCTGAGGTTATTTAGGAAAAGGAAAATGACCCAGAGGCATTCAGGGAGTTCGGCAGCTCGCCAATGGAAGCTGACATTGAGGCGATTATTCATCCACTCTCGCAACTGATTTTCTATATCCACGTAGGCACGAGCCTACCTGAGGTGCTGTCTCATAGAGAAGCTATTGATCTCCATGAGGGGGTGATCCCATAATAGTGGTTTACAATTTTTGGCCAAACTGGACACTGAAATTATTATTTCTAACTAAATCTTCACATTCAGACACCTATAGCAGTTAAAGTGTGAGGAATTTGAAGATGGTGTAAACTAGAGTCTCATCAAATTTTGTCTATAGATTCTAAAAATATTTTTTTCAAAATTTTTGGAATCGAATTGCACTTGTTTTTCTATCTCCCACGAAAGTAGATTTTTTTCAGAAAACAACATTTTTAAAAAGTGACTTACACCGTATAACACATATCATTTTTTTCATGAAGGATAAAATTCTAATTCTTTCAAATTTAGATTTGTAACTCTGATATCTAGTGCTTCCACTTGGTTAGATAGTTTTTTATTGAATATTTTTTCCCTAATCAAGTTTCAAAGTCAAACAAATTACAATTCAGACACAGCGCGACTATATAACGCGTAATTTTTTTTGTATATGTCAAAATTTAATTTAATTTTTTTTGTTGGATCAAGGACTTTAGTATATGGTGCACTCAATTTTTTATTTTATTTTATAATATTCTATTTTTCTACATGTGAAGAACAAAGAAATTCATTTTCGATGAAAAACCTATGTTTAATAAAACTTAAAAAATAAATACATAACAAAACCAAAACATATTAAAATTATATTCATTGGATAGCTTGTTTTGAGGAATACTATAATCATTTGAAATAAATTTTAAATGAATTCATTTGATCCCCAAAAATCTAAATCAAAAGTGATTTTTTATCAGCATTTTGATAGGTGTAAAGGAGACGCATTTATAAGTATGGTTTAAAACTAGTGAGGTTCTATCCAAGGGGATTAGATCTAAGCTGATTTGATCAAACCCTCTTCAATTAGAATCCTTAAAATTGAACTTTTTAAGGCTTAAATCATTATATTTTCTAAAAATATGTGATTTTAGCTAAAATTCATTCCTCTCAGAAATTTTAAACCACTATTATGACAACAACCGGGGCATAAGAAAATTTGCGTAGTATAGCAAAGCTGTCCGAAAGTGAATGGTCACCCTTGCAAGCTACTCTTTCCAAACTCTAACTCCATTCGCCCTATGGATAAAGCTCTCGTCTGCAGAACCAAATAGTTTTTGGGTTCTCTGTTCCTTATCCAAAACACTCCTAATAGTCGTCAAAAGTTGTTAAATAAATATTCAAACAACTCCCTTTGGGTTTCTTTTGTAAATGTTTGTGCGCTGGCATGTGCGTCGCCAAGTTTAGTCAGATTTTCATCGAGTTTTGATCTACCACTTTGTGCATCCCCTCTTCACAACTTTGGGTAATGGCTTCCCTTTCGGGTCCCAAGAAGTTGCGCTGGGCGTCCACGTGTCACACAAATGGAAGGTTTTTCTCTTGTTTCCTTAAAGGCTTCGTGTGGGTTGCGAAGGCCTTCTACAGAGGCCATAATTTATAAGAATTGTCAGAGGGACCCACATCTTGCTACGTGGCGGCGTATTGCAATCTCTTCATGTGGGAATGAAATAAACAAATACAGGGTATGTAATGCTTGCGCGAGGATTTCTTTTTACTTTCTAAAGGTATTGGGGGACCCTACCTTCTGCTAGGTGTCAACCATTCACAAATCTTTTAACACAACAGGGAGGTGAGCAACCATGGGCTATGAAATGCTACCACGCATCTTTCGTGCCCGGTTGATGTGGCTTTCTCTCCACTACAACAAAGACCTCAGCCCATTGGACACTTATTGCTTCTTCGTAATCTATCGACAATAATAAGAGAAGTTTTCATTCAGGCACCGATAAGCTGCCACATGCCTTACACTGATCCTTGAAATAGGTGATTGGCTGCCTGAGGGAGATTATGCTATTGGGTGCCGCTCGTCATGGTCGTTTGAAGTGGTGGATGACACTTGTAGCCTCGAGCCTGACTGGGACCACTGCCATCATTGCAAAGGGCGCACCTACACCTAGATGTACAAATGTTGTGTTCTAACTCGTTGTCGTTGTAACAGCATTGAGAATCTTCTAATTCTAGCATCATTGCAGGGGATTGTGGGATCTTTTCTGTTGCAACTCTCCAAAGCGGTGGGAATTTTCTCTCTAGCTATATATACTCTCTCTATCGATGGGAAAAAGGAGGAAGAAAACTTAAGAAAAGGATACTGGTTTTAGTAAGAGACACCAGGCCTCTTTTATATATTTATTTGTAAGAAACTACCAGACTGTGCCAACTGTTCGGCCTTTCTATTTTTCATGTATTGATTAAACTGTAAACTGTGCTTTTTATTGTCTTAAGCATTTCATTTGACAAGACTTCTATATATTGAATACAAGCTTGCTTATCTAAATTATGTCTAAATGACTCTTCTTAGTAGTAAGGATGTATGCAATATTATTTTATGTCAATAAATGAACTATTTATGCTATAGCTTTAAGTCTCTGATGTTTCAGAACATGACAACACCATTCAAGCCCTTAAATCTATGATTTATCATGTGTATCAACAAATTTGGCACATCGCCTTAGATTAGACTTTGCTTCATTATATTTGTTTCCTCTTCCCTTTCCAAAAACCCATTATAGAAGAAGTCGACTTCTTTAAAATCTGGAGGTCACTCAGTTTGGTGCAAAGGGGTCCCCCTTGAACTGAGTTTCCCATAAGGCACTGTTACCTTGTCATTTTTTGGCATCAATAGTTGCTTAAAGGGAAACTCAAGAGTTGCTATTGTGGGAGTTTTGTAAAGGGACCATAAAGGTATTCTGGTAGATTTATGGAAGGCCATGCCAAAGGTCTAGGGATTGCTACTAGTAATGAGCCTAAAGCCACTACTATGTGGTGGGGATTGAAAAGGGCTAAAGGATTTGGTTTAAAAAAATTGATAATAGAAGGGGAATCTAAGCTGATTATTAAAGTTCTTAAGAGTAATGTTGAAGCCCCTTGGAATATTAAGAGTCTCAATGACAACTCAAAAAGGATGATCAATACTTTGGACCAATTCTTCGTGCAACACACTTTTAGGGAGGTGAATAAAGCGACGAATGCTGCTTCTAATATTCGATTATCTGATAGTGCATGGAAAAAGTGAAATTATAATAACCTTACCCAACAAATCAAAGTTTGTGTCTCTAATGATCAATTTTGAACTAGCAATTCAAAGTTAAATAGTCAAAGGAGTAATGATGGTTAAGAAGGATGTTCAGGAAATGAAGGACTTGGAGGTTGAGATAGATTCTATTCTGAAGAGTCTGAGTTAGTTTTGGTTTTTCTTTCTCTTATGCTTCAGTTGGTTTTTTGATTGACCTTCCTGATCTTTTGTGGTTGGTTGCTGCTTCTTCTAGTTTTTTCCTTCTGTTCGGCCTATTTTCTTTGCTTGAGTTTTCTGTCCTCTATCTTTTTTGTAAACTTGGTGGTTTTGTGTCCCTGTAAAACCCTTTTTTTCCTTTATCAAAAACAACTAGTCTATCTTAGGGGCCTTTGACTCACATTTCCTCTAGCACTAAGGATTTTATTTAGAACTCCTTTTTGAATTTTGAATTTTATTTCTCTATGATGATGTGTCAAATAAAGAATGGGAATGAGACTTGCATGATTTCCCCCTAGGTTTACTAGCTCAAGATCTTAGGCCATATAATCCCCTTTTTCCTCACATGTTCCTCTCTTCAAAATTATGCATTGGGCAAGGAGGACAATCATGAAAAGCCTAAGGTTTTATTTAATAATAATTATGTGGAAGAGATTATTAATGAAAGGGATTGGATTGATATGTCAAAGGACATTTAAAGAATAATAATTCTAGATATAATTATTCCAAGTTCGCATATATTAAAGGTGGGGATGGTTTTTATTTGACTAAGATTAATAGTAATTGTAAGTTAAAAATTATATGCATCAATAATTTTTTCCTCATTGAATCTCAGAGTAATTATAAGGAGGCCCTCTAAATGATTTATATAACTGATAAAGATTGGTGTCATATCCTCAACCCCATCGATGATAGATCAAAGTTAAATACTTTAACTTATTTTCTTGGTGGGTGATTACTTCACACAAGCTATGGGTATTGTTAAAAAGTTAAAATGGTCTAGCCTAAGATTCAACCAATCTTAAGTCCTCATGTGAAAACTATTAAGGGTTGTTCCTTCCATAACAATGAAGAGTTTTAACCATATTTTCTTACTTGGTTTGTGAGGACACTTTATACTTATTCTATTTCTAGAATGAGTGAAGACTGCTCATTCTATTTGCATGTTTGTATTTATGGATGTGGGGTCATGGTTGTTGTCACTAATTTGCAAATTAAAAGTTGTAGAGCGTAAATGGGGGCACCTAAAAATAGATTGGATCCATTTTTGTGTGTCTCCCTAAGACATAATATGGACATATATAAAAATTTTGGGGAGGTAGGTATGCCCCCTTTCTTCCTAGTGATGAAAGGATTTAACAATGACCTAACTTCTAAATTCTACAATTCATGGTGGGAGTATAAAGTCAATATTGGTAGTATTAGCTTTGATGTCACCCCTAAGCTAATAGCTAAAGCCATGGGTTTGGAGTTTCGAGTTCTTAAAGTTGCAAAAGTTAATAATGGAAATTATAAGCATTTTATTGACAACATTTCAGAAGGGGAAGAGAAGTTGAAGAGATGCTAGAATAGTTACAACATGGATAAAATTCAAGCTCCATATGACCTGGAAAGTGTCTATATCATGAAATACTTAACTTTAGAGGGTAGATATACAATAGTCCATGAATACCACTTTTCAATTTTAAACCATATAAGGAGTGTTTGTGTAAATAAGTATTTTACTTATTACACTTTACTTAAGCTTACTTAGGGAATGCATATCATTATAGGTTGCACTTGTGACACCTAGTTATTTGCATCTTGCATCTAGGTTTGTGCATACATTGAGAGATATGACTTGGAGAATTAGGGAAGTGTGTGTAGGAGAAATTCCACTCTTTGTGGTGTGATCTAGTTATCACCTTTTTATCTCCACTTTTTCATGGCATGATAATTCCACTTTTGGTGGGTGATCCAACTTTCATGGAATTATCTAGTATTTGTCTCTACCCACACTACACATGATTAGGACATTTATCTCATTCATGGCCCTCCATTGTGTCCTAGCTTTCCTTTATAAGAAATACTTGTATATACTTGTAATCGAAAATCTTCATGCATATTGAGAATACAATCATCATATTCACTCATATTCTCTCTCTTTTGTACTATCTTTGATCTCTTGATCCTATTGTTTCTTTTCATAAATTCTTACATGGTATCAGACCAGTTGGAGGTTCTTTGTATAGCCATTATTGAGAGATCTTAGTTCATGTTAAGGTGGTCAAGAGGAAAATATGAGGGTCAACAACATTTTGGTGTGTCCTAAACTAGATTTGACCTCAAATTTGGATTTAGAAGAATTTTTTCAGTCAAGATAGCCTTTCGTTTCGTTGAAATGAGACACTGGGAGCTCTAGATCATTTTTTTTTTCCAATTTGGGCAAGTCTCATACCCTGCCTATGTAGGGTACCTGCGTCATCTATTGTACCATGGGTCCACAGGCATGACATGGCCCCCTATCCCTCTACCACACAATGATTTTTTGTTGGCCCACAAAACCCAAAAGTTTCTCAACCAACAACTGACTGGGTCAATATTCTGACATGATTTTGTCAACCGATGACCACATTCAAATAATCTGAGGCTAATAATCTTCACTGGCGGGATCCATTGAAGAAATCCAACCAAATTCAATCATCAGTGATTATTCTATGTTTTGACAGTCATTGTTTACAAAGTCAGCCATCTTCTTTACAAATTCTGGTAGTCTTTATTTTCATCAGCCGATGAAGCAAAAAATATGGTGGTCGGGTTCCATCCTCTGATGGTCTCCATAAATCTAACATTCACATTTCATCCATTGGCTACACTCAATCTAGAAACCAGAATTCAAAAATTATGCATCAACAACCAAATATTCCTTTGATATATTCTTTTGAATGCGTAGACCAACAATGACCCATAACTCGTCAAATTTAAGCTTAGTAAATATTCAACATATTCCACAGAAGGGAGCATCTTCTATTTTTGATAGGCAAGTAACCATCAAATTTAATTGTGTTCTTTGCTATTGTCATCACACATCAGCGATGGCATCAACATGCTAAAAAAATTTGCGCCCCTCACCAATGGAGTTTTTGATTTCGTAGTCTGACTTCAAATGCTCATATCTTGCTCATTTTAGCTCCTTTTTCTGAATAATTTTTTTTATTTGAGCTAATTTTTCATGTACTTCATAGTGGTGTAATCAGTTTCTTATTTTGGTGGAAATATTTTCTAGAATTTTTAGTTTTTCAGCATTGTACTTGTCCAATCCTCATTTTTGCAATTTTTGGGGCTCTGTTCAAGCACATACGAAGGCCTTTTTAGGTGTTTTTTTGTTTAAGTGCATAATTTTTCATCTACTTCTTGAATCTACAATCATTTTGAAGCAATCTTGAGTGTATTTTATACTTTTAGGAAATGGTTTTTTTTGGCCTATTTAGCACTTGTATTGCATAGACATGAATTTAGGTCTTTGCTTCATTGTTCTAGTCTTTTCTTAACCTATTTGTGGCAAGTTATAAATTAGAAATAATAATTCCACTTAGCCAAGTTTCAAGTGGCCTATTGTGCATGCACTACATTATAAAGTTCCAAAATCATCTATTTAGGGGGTACTCTGATTGAGTGAATTTTGGGGGGTGTCTCTTGTGTGATTGTTCCTATTTTCTCTCTTGTGCTCTTTCATTCCATCATGGGTTCATCTAAATTTCCACTCTTAACTACACATAATAATGCTACATGGAAAGTATGTGCATGGAGTATACAAATGGAAAAAGGTTTAATTTACTACATTGATGGAACCATAACTGCACCTTCATATCCTAAGGCAGATCCAATTTCACATATAGTTTGGCTCACTAAAACTTCTATGGCATTGGGTACACTTAGAAAGTTTATTTCAGATGATCTCATTTTTCATGTTGATAAATGTACTACGGCCAAGGAAGCTTGGGATAAGCTTGCTACTTTGTATGGAAAGGTTGATAAGGTTGAGGGATACAAGCTTGAACATGATCTCCTAAGCCTTGATCCCAAGAATTTTGATACCATTCAGGATTATGCCACTAAGGAAAATGAGCTAAGAGCACAACTAAAGGATTATGGTATTGAGAAAGAAGATGATCAATTGGTCTTCAACTTGTTGGACAAGCTTCTAGCTGACTATGCAGCCTTTGTTTCATGTTTTCAAACTCAACGATTGACAATTAGCAACTTCACATCACCATCTTTTGAGGCTCTCATAGATCTTTTGATTCTTGAGCAAAATAAGTTGATGAAAATGGGCATTCTCAAGTCTTCAACTTCAAAAGCATTGGTGGTCAATCATGTAAACAACAAGCAAGGAAAATGGAAAGGCCAAAAGCAATCTTCACCAAAGCCACAAGGAGAGAACAAACAATCCACTCCTCCAAAACAAGGCTCATCATCACCTTCAAAAAACAACAATTCAAGCAAGGAGAAACCAACATGTGCATATTGCAAAAATTTTGGTCATGAGGAGCATCGGTGTCATGTTAAGAAAATTGATGAGTTGACAAACATCCTCAAGAAGAACAACATTAACTTGCCAAATGCATATCGGGAGAAGGACTCATCTCCTTCCACTTCTACTTCTAAGGGAAAAGGCACAAATCTAATGGCAACAACATCAAGCTCATCTCCTTCATCTTCATCATCTCAATATGAGAAACATAAGGGGAAAGCATTTCTTATAGTTGCAGATTCCAATTCAGATATGTGGATCCTTGATTTAGGAGCTTCACATCATATGAATTCTTCCAAGGATATGTACTCTTCATTTGATTCTTGTTCATCACCACCCATTTTGATGGCCAACAACACTTCTTTGGTAGTTTGTTGGAAGGGGTCTATTGACATTGAAGGTGGAGCATTTAATGATGCTCTATGTGTGCCTACTTTGTCAAGGAACATTGTTTCCATTTATCAGATTACACATAGTGGTACAGGAAAGAGTGTAGAGTTCACACCATATTTTGTCATTGTTTAGGATTTGCATAGCAAGGATCTTGTTGCAGTTGGGGAGGTTGATCATCATTCTCGATTCTACAACTTCTCATATTTTTCTCCTACTAATGATTTAGTTCACCCTAGTATTAACACACTTGAGGAGAATGAGTATGGTTACTTGAATCTTGGAGTGCTCACTACTCGTGAGGTTCTTGAGCCTATTGTTGATATTTCATCTCCTACATTGACTGATGTACCTGATGATACTTGTTTTATGATAGTTTTAGTTCCTTGTGATTCAGTGCAATAGTGTATACGTTGTCTTCCAATAGCATTTTCATGGGATGACTACTTTCGACAGACATTGGCAACTTGTTTGTGGAGTCCTACATTGCAAATTTGGAAGACACAATTGATTACTTACATATTCTCTTTGATTAAGGTTATTCTTTTTCAGTTGTTGTGAGGGAACACTTTGGCCCTCCTCTACATGATCAATCTTTCGAGGTTGATGTGATTATGGATGCATATGTACAATAGTTGGAGGAGGCCACTTTCTCTCTTGAGGAGACACTTACGTCTTTGGAGTATGTTCTACCTTGATCCTTGCTAGATCTTGAGTTGTCTTTTTCAGCAGATGAGAGTGTTGTTGCAAAGGGGTTCTCACAAGTTCCAAGAAGTGACTACACTGCAACCTTTGCACTTGCCATTGTAGTTTCACATAGTTTGGAAAAGGCATCTTTTAGCATCAACACATGGAAATTTGACTAGATTTCAAAGCCTCCTTACATTTTGAGGGTTCTTCCATCTTCACTTGTGGATTGGGGAGGCTTGATTCATGTACCTTTGGATCATGTTCTACATTCATCTCTACTAGATGTTCGATTGTCCTCTTCAATAATGTGGCCTAGAATTCCTTTTTGCAGTGTGTCAGCTTTCAACATCAACATGGAGACATTTGAGCATGCTTCACAGACATCATCACACATCATACATATTCTTGATATCCTACACACATCCATGGTTTTGTTTCTTCCTAAAGGTAGGAATGTTGTTTGACACTTTTGGAGTAGCTTCTTCATTCCTTCTTGAGCATCTTCCATGGGTGAACATTGTACATTGAGGGGGGGCTACTTTGTCTCTTTTCTTCTCTTGTATGGGGGGGAATTTTTCCTCACATGGGGTTTCATCCTTCTCATGTTGTGTTCATAAGCTTTTGTATCTCATCTCTCTTTTGGGGGGTAGTTTTTTCCCACTAGGTTTTTCTATGTTTACTTTGCTTGTGAGAGATTACATTGCATTTGTACATGGGTACCTATCATGGCTTAGTTTTTGGGACCCATCTTGCATCTTATCTTGCATGGTTAGCTTGATTCTTCATTCCCAAGTTGCACTTAAGGGGGGGTGTTTGTAGCACTCAAAAAATTAAGAGTGTTTTCAATTCGTTCAAATCAGTACAAAAGGGAAATTAAGAGTATTTTCAATTTGTTCAAATCAGCGTAAAATGATTTCCAAGTAATCAACATTGTTCATAAAACTTCCAAAATGAGCTCAATAAAAGAGAATTTAAATTGCATTTCATGTATAATAATAATATCAATGTAATTTATCAAGATTATACAAAGCATAAGTATTTCAATGACTTTTCTCACATACATATATTCAACCATACTTGGAAGAAATCAACAATTCCAATAGGAACATCTTTTCTATTCTAAGTCATAAAACTTTAATTCCTCAGATCAATGTTACATTAGATACTTTCAAATCATACTTCTAATCCAAAGTTTCAACAAAGAATGTCAAATACATATACATTTACAATAGGCTTCACAAGCCAATCCTGAATAATACACAAGTACATCAATAGAAAATAAAACTTGGAACCACCAACCGCCGTGACACCATCGGTCTACTTGCAAGTTGGGGCCAAGAGTGTGATTCAGGCGCCTTTTCCGCCCAACCACGAAGTACATGACTTCCCCGAGTTCGTTCCTAACTCGAAGGAATCCCCGGCCCTGCATAAAGGAGCCTAGCAACCCGAAACAGTAAAATAGGAGGGAAACTCTCAATGCATGCCTGGTGCCTATATGCATTTCTAACATGAGAAAAACACATTTCTTGCAACAGGAGGTGGCAGAGACTCAAATAAATATATGTTTCTATTCTTTTAAAACAAACCCATCTATTTCAATGGTACAAGTGCTTGGCCAAGCATAAATAATACAAGTAAATGGTAGATTAGAAAAGGTAATACTATCGTCTTTGTTGGTCCACCTTCGGCACCCTGTCCCAGAAGTTACCAAAAGTAAAGTATGAATAAATACCATAGCAGAAAGTTGTGCATTTTCTTACATGTTTCATTCATTCAATTGATTCTAAAATAAGAATTTCAAATGTGAATTCCAGGACATCCTTTGAAAGTAAAATTGTAAATTCAGTAGTAGGATTTTGTTTACTCTTTTGTAAGTAATCCTTTTCTAATTTGGAAAAAGGCTCTGTTTTTAAAGAAGAACATGTATGTCATAATACTATCAGTGCGCTATTAGAAAGAAAGATTTAATTAATTTGTTTGAATGAAACAGTGTTTTCTGATTTCGGTATGTACTTCTATTCTTTCCAAATTTAGGCTGACTGATAGTGTAATTCCCAATTTTAATACAGGTTTCATAGTATTAGTAATATACTGAAACAGTGCAATTTGTTCAGAATATCAGAGGTTTGAAAGATAATCTTGCATTCAAATTTTATATTGTATTCCTTTACTCAGGATTGTACTTCTGTATGTAAGTATATGACAACGTAATCAAGAATATTTTCAATTTACATGGTTTCGTAGAAATACTTCTGTTCTTGTTCCAGGTTTAACATTTTTGAGATATTTGTGTATATTTAACAGAGATCATATCACTTTCTGGAGATGGTTTTCCTGTTCAAACTTGCATTTTGGTATATATATGCATGGATATAAATATATATATATATATATATATATATATATATATATATATATATATATATATGTATACATATACAACTAAGTGTATATGTATATATATATATATATGTGTGTGTGTGTGTAAAAATTCATATATAGCTGAGTGTAAATTTTGAAGAAAGAAATACTAGTTTTTTATAACTGTTCAAAAGTTCTCTGGCCATGCACACAGAATATAAACATTTTTCAGGGTTTCCCTACTGGCGTTGAGCAACATAAGGGCGTAGGAAGCCCTTGCCCCTCCCATGGGGAGGGGGCGGGCTATGAGGGGCTCGTGCCTCCTCCACAGGCCGCAGCCTGTGGAGGGCGCAAGCCTCCCATAGTGCCGCATCCTTCCCATGGGGAGGACAAGGGATTAAATCCCTATCCTTATTCCAGTGTATAATAATTTCAAAACTCAAAATAAAGAAGACATTTTTCCCATTATATACTGCATTTGAATTTATCTCAAAGGCATTTTGAGTTTATTTCAGATGACAGAGTTTTATGCAGAAATTATATGCATATATATATATATGTATATATGCACGGGAATTCAGATTCTTGTGCATATATATATATATATATGTTTATGTATATTTCTAGTTATAATTGAGAGCAATTTAATAAATTGCAGCTTTTTTTTTTTCAACAGAATGTAACCCTAATCTGGAAGAAAAGATTGGGTATTCTATATTACAACCATGAGAAGTAAACTATTACCCAGATTCAGAAATAAAATTGGAAAAGATTTCTCAGTTATCTGTAATCATTTCATGGAATGATGCATTTCATTTCTTCAATTTCCTTACTGCAATTTTAAAGTAAATGAAGGCAAAGCATGAAAAGAACCTGGCAATTTTTCTCCAGTGCAGATGCCCAGTAATACCTTCTTGTCGCCTCTTTCCAGAGCTCTCAGATATGTCTGAATGAATGTTCTCTTTTCTCTCTTAAAGCTTTATTCATGTTTTCGAGGATCATGCATAGTATTTCCAGATGACAGATAAATTTCTCATGCAAATTCTAAAGATTGCCACATGCCAACAGCATTGTTGGTTTTAAGGAAAAATTTCCAGAGCCCAAAGTTCTCTCGGGCTGTTCATTCCTCTTTATTTTGGAAAAATAACCATATGCAAACAGAAATATCTCCCCTTTATACAAACCAATTATTTCATTATATGCAAACATAATATTTTTACTTTATTATTTGTTTTGTTTTATTTTTTTTTAATTTCCTATATATTATATTTCTTTTAAAATCAGATTTTTCCTTTTTATTGCACAAAAATAAATGGGATAAATTAAAATAGAATAAACCATATTCTTTTCACAAATTTTATGGTTAATTAAACTATATTTTAATTTTGCTATGCTAATCAATTTCAAACAATCATATTGAAAACAAACATGACCTAATGCAGCTACATGATTTTAAGTGGTGTGTGCGTAATCGAGAGCTTCTCCTCTTTTACCCTGTCAGGAAGCTAACCTTCTTTTCCTCAATCACACTTTTGGCCTTCGATCACCTGCAACTCAAATGCACTAAGGCGTGCAAAAACGAAAGTGTATTAGTAACCAATATAGAAATATAAATTTAAACAATAATTAAATCAACATTCCTATTTTGTATAAAATGCACTCATAATTCTGAAAGAAAACAATTATTTTTCTACATTTCCATACACCAAAGCATTGTAGTATATTATATTGCTCTAACACGTATCATAATTCGTATATTAAATCCCACAAAGTCACGGTCAAACAGCATCAAAGTAAGTCATGGTCAAAATAGCATCAAAGTATGAGACGTGACAGTGTTGGTGTAAACAAGTATTTTACTTATTACACTTTACTTAAGCTTACTTAGGGAATGCATATCATTATAGGTTGCACTTGTGACACCTAGTTTTTTGCATCTTGCATCTAGGTTTGTGCATACATTGAGAGATATGACTCAAAGACTTAGGGAAGTGTGTGTAGGAGAAATTCCACTCTTTGTGGTGTGATCTAGTTATCACCTTTTTATCTCCACTTTTCATGGTATGATAATTCCACTTTAGGTGGCTGATCCACCTTTCATGGAATTATCTAATATTTCTCTCTACCTACCCTACACATGATTGGGACACTTGTCTCATTCATAGCCCTTCATTGTGTCCTAGCATTCCTTTATAAGAAAGCCTTGTACATACTTGTAATTGAACATCTTCATGCATATTGAGAATACAATCTTCATATTCTCTCATCTTCTCTCTCTCTTTTGTGCTATCTTCGATCTCTTGATCCTATTGTTGCTTTTCATAAGTTCTTACAAGGAGAAATGAGAGAATTAATATCCCCTATTTCCTACTTATTTTAGTTCAACAATGCAATCCTAAAGGTGCCTCCCCCCACCATCAAGGTCTAATCCAAAGGTTGTATAATCATATTTTCTCCCTTTATCCTTTTCCCAACCCAATGCTTATTGTGGGACCCCTTCAAATCGAACCCCTCAAGAACCTATCTTGTCTATTGCAAACTAACCCCAATTCAAGAAAAAAGCCTATGTTGGGATACCCTAAACCTTATTTTGTGATAAAAGAGGATCTCCCTCCTTCTACCCTTTTTGAACTCTATGAGGAAAAATACCATCCTTCCCCTCCCACCCAAATTAAGAATTCTAAGGCCAAACCCTCAGTCTCTAAAAAAATTTAGTAGGGGAGGAACTTTCTCGTTATTCCTCTCAAGATAAGAAAGCTTTGGTTAAAACCTCAGGCTCTAAACATAAAGACCATGAATCAAAATAAGTATGAAAAAGCTAAGAAAATTACTATAGAGATACCAGATGAAGGGGAAGAAGGGGATGCCAAGGACTCTAGCAATGGTAAGAGGACAAGAAGATCTATCAGACTGGCTAGTCACAATACTAAAGGTAAAATGTTATCTTTTGAAGAAAAAGAAGAAGACCCCTTAGATGAGGAATATATCCCTATGCATGAGGAGCCCTTAGATTTGAGTAGAAAATAATTGGAGGTAGTTTTATGAGAAGAATTAGATGATGCCATTTCCATCATTGAAGAGGAGGAAGAGGAGAATGATAGTGATCGGGAGGTGGTTAAAGACCTCGAGGATGATGAATATGATGATGAATGCATGGAAAAAAAACAAGAAGAAGAAAATGTCAAGGTCATGGCTAGTCTTGAGGAAGAGGGGGAGATGGTTGATAGGAACCCCCAACAAGATAAGGATTTGATCATTTATTTGCAAGATAAAATTAACAGACTAGACAATGCCTTTAGTAGGTTTTTTTCCATCACCTATGATATTATGGGATTGATATTTTTTTGGGATGACACCAATTGAGGAAACGGCTAAGCCAATGGATGAAAATTCTAGTGATAGAAAGAACCTATGGACCAACAAGCTGGAAATGCTAACGAAGGAATGGATCTTGATAATTAGTCAAAAGGATTTATTAGCTCAGTGTTCCTTATTTTTGGGCCTATGTGCCATCCTTCATTAGGCCTATGTGCCACCTAGTTTAGTGTCCTCTTCTATTTTTGTGTCTTTCCAGTTTGTTTCCTTTTTCCTTTTTTTTTGGGTACTTTGAGGACTTGATTATGGTTTGAACATTGGGCCAACTAGCCTACTGTATTGTTGTTGTTCTGTGGATGGATACTTTGGCTATTTGAAGTATTTTTTGATGTTGTTTTGTATGGGATCAGGGTCCTAACCCTTCTTTTATAATAAAAAACAAATTTGCATAATATAATAAAACATGATATCTCTAAAATTTCAATTCACATATCATTTTAGTAAATAATTAAATTTTCCTAATATATAAGTAATTATGGTCCAACTCATTTTTCTATAGATATGAGGCTTTTTATTTTTTATGAAAAATATAAATATTAATATTTACAAAGTGTCCAAAAAATAATTAAAATATTTCCAAAGAGAAATAGTTGTCATTGTAACTGAAAGGATGAAAATCCAATGAAGTTCACTACATATTCACCCCTTCCTAAAACAAAGGGATCCATAAAAATAGAAAAAATATAAAATATTGGTAAAATACACATCAAAATAAGCTACAAAGATTAAATAGAAGACAAAGGACTCCTAATTTTAAATATTGTAATTATGATCAACATCATAGGCCCATTTTGGCAAACAATCTACAATTTTTTTTTATGCTTCTTAATAATATGAAATTTGAGATAAAATTAAAGTTTTGCGAAAGGAAAATAATCTACCCCACAAAAGAAGCCAACCTCTAAGAATATTCATGAGATATTCAACTATTAAGAAGCAAGACTAAAATTATGGAATATATCTCACATTTTGTCTTCTTCCAACCTAGTTCATAGGCATTTTCTATACCCTCAAGGATGGCTTCATTATCCATCTAATAGAAAAAGAAAACAAAAGTAAATTATACTTGTATTATCTCATGCAATTTCATGAATACTTGTAGCACCTAGATTTTTTTGAGAAGAACCATTGGTGTTAATTTAAAAAGTATATATGGCAGAGGAAACCATTTACCTACTCTATTCACCGGTTTTAGTCCTAGAGTGAGGAAAATAATATCTAACCAAATGATATATAAATCATTTTCTCAAAATATGAATATCTCAAGAAGTCAAAACTTCATCCATAAAACAATTAGCCATCAAGATTTATTTTAATAGGCAAAAACTCTTCTACAAAACATAACCAATAAGATTTTGATAATCTTAGAAAATATGTTGATTTTTTTCTAGTTTTTTTTTTTTCAAAGAGTCAAGATACGACCAATATTTGAAGCTACAAAAATTATAAAGGTAGAAGTAGGAGGATGATTTAAACTAGCCCATAATTCTAAAAAAAAGAATTTGCATGAAAGAGACGTTGATTCTAGATATACCACCACTATTTGTAAATTCTATTAGCAAAAGGAAGCTCAAAGAAAAAATGATCCACACACTCTTCATTAACCCAAAAAACATATTTAGAACAGCCCGAGAATCATATATCTAATAATCACAACAAAATAACATATTTATAATTAATAATAAAACATGAATACATTAATTCACATATTCTTATACTAAATAATTAATTTAAGAATACTAAATAAGTAATTTTATATAATTGTGATCAATCTCATTCTCCTCCGAATTAAATGAGTTAATTGAACTCTACCTATTAATTCATTTAATCTTGTGAACATACAATTTACAAGAATAATTAATAAATAAATTAGTGATTATAATATGACTTTATATTGTGGCCATCCTATGAACGAACACGCTATCATGGTTTCTAAATTATATTTCATCAAAATTTTTTATTTCAAGCACTTTGGTTCTACCATGCTACCTTGAAATTCAAATTGGGCAAGTTTATTTTCTTACGGCGACTCATAACCTAACAAATATGATTGCGTGGTTGATTATTCTCCTCACACTAGAACATCAATTCAACCGGGACGGCTACGCCATATTGAAGATACACACCCCGCTTACGCGACACACCTGCCCTAACTTTCGATAGTTATGGAGATAGGCGACTTTATTTCTAGGCCGTGGTCGGCGATGTGAGACAAATAAAAAGCTGCCAGCAATAACCAAGAATCTCTGGTCGTAGTATCCATAAAATTCTCTATAAAGAGAAATGAAAGTTTTGAAATATATGGATTATGAATTTTTAAAATAAGACGCCTTTTCCTATCAAGAAAGCCTTCACACACATTATTTTTTAAGCTATTTTCTATTATTATTTTTAGTTCAACGGTTTATTTATAAGAAGAATTTTAGCATGCTTTTTAAGAAATTATTTATGATGTACAATGTTTGGTGAATATTATTAAAATTTCAAGCAAGGTAATAATGATGAAGAAAAAATTACAATATAGATTACCATTTTTGTTTAGGATGTGAATGTTCTTGATCAAATGGTAGATGAAAACATGAATGGCATTGAGTAGAATATGGTCATAGATTAAGATGCGATTGTGTTTGATTAGTTGCTTGTAGGAATCATGGATGGTCTAATTGTTGATGGGGGTGATTGTGAGAGCTCTGTTAGGGTTGTGATGAAGATGAAGATTATTAGTCGATTGCCTTGTTTGTTGCATGGAAGTTTTAGTGTGGGTTTTTACTCCTTTGTGAAGCCCTTCCCTACTTTGCTTGACATTAGCACTCCTAGAAATTTGACTCCTTATTCCTCTCAGTCTTTTCAAGCTTCCAAATTGCTCCAACCAATTAGTTCTTCCCATGAGTTAGATTCAAAAGTGGGTGTTGTGTAGATTAAGGCTTCTTCTATTAGGATATTGGTGGGTGGATTCCCTTCAATGTCTTCCTTGTATTCTTTTGACCATTTTTTTGGTGAAGATCCTTCCGATTTAAATAGATCTTGCATCATTTTGAGGGTCCTTGATTATTGTAGTGTCGAAAAAAGTAATCCTCTTTTACACTTAATTTGGATAATTGACATAAATTGGAATTAATTGTGTCTTGGAATAGTGTGGTAATGTATTGTACACATTCACATCATTCAAGGTCCCTTATTTGATTAAAATTTACCTTAAATTGTCCTTTTTAAAAGTGTTGTAAAGTGTTGTAACACACTTTCACACTCTTCTAAGGTTTATTTAATTAATTAAGCCTAATGGGCCTCTTTTCTAATAAAATGTATCTAATGTGTACATTATTTAGGTGTTGTAAAGTGTTGTAACACACTTTCACACTTATCTAGGGTTTCATTAATTAATGGTGTTTAATTGAGTTTAATTAGACCATTTTAATTCAAATTCAAGCCCTCTTTTCAAGGATCTACCTCGACACCCAATAATGATATTGTATGACATTTAATTTGGAAAATCTGGTGTCCTAAAAAATGCTGCTAGGACCCATTCACCATTACTAGCGAATGAGTCCTCTCCACATAGGACACACCTTTCTTTACATTTTTTAGGTGGGTTTTTTATGTTATTTCACCTCCTCGAAGCTTGGTCCTAGAAATTGTGTCAGGACCCATTCACCTTTAGTGGCGAATAGGTATTCTTTGAGTACGACACCCATTTTTGAATTTAATTATGGGACCTATGTGCAGGATCATCATAGAAAAATAAGCCCTTAAATGGCAAAAAATTTAGAAAAATTAGAGTTAGGCAACTTGACGTAAAAAAATGAATAAGTTATCTATATTATTTCAAAAATATGTAACAATAGAATCTGTAGCAAATTGAATGTAGTTTCTAAACTACAAAGTTTATTTTAAAAAATCTATTTGGTGAAAATTTGAAATTTCAATGCAATAGTATTTAAATTTCAAGGAAAAAATAAAAGTAGGTGTTTGTCTAACCACCCTAACCATAATAAAATGATAATATTTTTTTTAAGATTTTAGATATGAGTAGAGGACTCATGTCTAGATGTGATGCATTTTTTTTAATTTTTTCCAAGTAAATAATTAATTATGAATTTTTTATTACAAATTTTAAAAATATAAAAATTATGTTTGACCACCTTAACTTGGTCAAAACTTCATCAAATTCATTTTTAATCCTATAGTATGCGAAGCATAGAATGTGACGCATGTTTCAAATTCAAAAAATGTGATACTGTTTGAAAACTATAGATGTTTTTCAATCAACCTATCAATTAGGACTTTAATCGTAATTCAAATAGAAAATGAATCATAATTATTTATTAAATTCAAAGTAAAGCATAATTTATATTAGTCGAAAGTTGAGAATCTCCTTTAAAAACTTTTTTCGTTTCATCAATTTTGAGTTAAAAAAAAGTCGTCAGCCACATACCCATCATATTGCCACTTTTTAGCCCATCTTGATCCTACACATACCCTATGATAGGATCCTCATGATTTCAATACCTAGATCTAAGGTCGTCTTGAATTATTTAAATTTTTGGGTTAATCTCCTAATTTAGTATAAATAAGTCCTTGGGTTAATTCACATAGTTTCATCTAAGATTTTCAAGAGAGCATCCTAATAATTTACAAGAGCATTATAGATAACTTCAAGAGAAATTCAAGGATATTTCAAGGCATATTATCAAGGTTTTATTGCAGCAATTGAAGGTCATTTCATCATGTCAAAGGCATAGTGCATTCACATAGGTTATTGAGCTAAGATTGTCAACAAAGCATTAAAGATCCATCTCAAGCATTGTTTCACATCATATTTGAGATCAAGATCTACATTCTTCATGGCCACTTCATGTTAGTTTATAGATTTACATTCCAAGACATCATCCAAGGTATCAACATTTCACTATTTCATGTTTCATGTTTCAATTTCATTATCTTATCATTTGGTTTAATTACATAAAAAAAGTTTGACCAAAGAAAACCCCTATTCACTAAAAATTAACAAGTTTTTCTTCCTTTGAATGTGTATTTGTAGATATACAAGTTGAAGATCAAGTAGGGAAGAGATTTGGAGAAAAAATGTCAAAGTTATCAAGTTGTAAAAGTTATCATTCAAAGTACAAGAATGAAGAATTGAAGCTATAGAATTAAGTATAGGTTTTCATGAGATGATAATCAAGAATTTGAGAGTGCAAACATCAAGGAAAATAACACAAATCTTAGTTTCAGAAGCCCTAATAGGGACCCATTCGCCACTAAAGGCGAATGAGTCCTTTGTTCCTTAAAAATAGGCTTCTTTTAGCAATGTACACACCTCCTTGAGCTCTAAAAACTTCCCTCATATTTTATATAATAGTTAGGTATGATTTCTAATTGTTATTTTTATGTTTTGGCCCTCATAATTGAATGAAACATCCACCCAATGAAATTAAGTTCGTCATTGATACCCTATTGATGGTAAACCTCTTTTTCTATGTTTTATTTTGGTGAACCTGACATCTTTGAACATCCTAATTTTTGATTTGCAGTACATTAAAACCCTAGATCTTAGTTTTGAAATACTTTGCATTGGGTTCGCACTAGATGCATTACAATTAGGGTTCTTTAAAATTGCATTATTTTGCATTGCATAGAGGGATTTAAATTTGCATTCTTAGATTGTTTAAATCTGAAAAATTCAAAAATTTGCGTGCATATTAGATTTATTTTGCATAGTGTTTGCATATTATTGTACTTTTGATCATTCATATTCAAAAATTGAGTAAAAATTGCATTTCAAAAGGTGTCATATAGGTCATCATTTTCCCTTCATTTTACTTGCGCTATGTCATCAAATTACGAAAATTTCTTTCATCGAAGTTACAGTTTGAAACTGGGCACAAAAGTCACATAAAACAACTTAAAAATTATAGTTTTCAACTTTTTAAAACCCTGATCTAGGACCCATTCGCCTTTATTGGCAGATGAGTCCCTAATCAGGCTCGAACTAAACTTTTTGGCATATGAAACTCATTAAAAATCACTAAAAAATCAGCAAAAATATTTCAAAGATCCTTATCCAGGACCCATAATTTGCCAGTAAAAGTAATTGAGTCCCTAATCAGGCCTGCAATTGCCTTTTACAGCATTAAAAACCTTGTTGGTAACATATAGTATCAATCTTGAAATTTTCAATAACTTTTGTTTTATGCATCTAGGTCAAAAACATCAATTTAGGGTAGTCATTTTTTAAATCATTTCAATAGAAAAAATCATCAGATCTAAAAATGTGTACATTTATGAAATTTTGCATTGTTGCGTACATAATGTTTCTATTTATGAAGCTTTGCATGAGTTTGATAAAAGTACTTGTCATGTTTGGTTATACATTTTTTACATTCTTGAAGCATGGCCTAAGATGGATAAAATTTCTTTTCATTTTTGAGTACACAATGCAAGTATCTTACCCTCCTAAGCATGCTAAGAGAAAATTCATCTGTCATACTTGTGAGAAATCTTTAGTGAAAGAGGATGCAAGCATAAACAATCATGAAAACCATAATTTTTCTTCTCCCAATATCTCTCCTAGTAGTGATGAAGATATCTTGGTGAGGGAAGATACAATCATTGACAATCAGGTATGTGCAAAATCATGATGGGCAAAAAAGTGGCAATATGATGGGTATGTGGATGACGACTTTTTTTACCCAAAATTGATGAAACAAAAATGGTTTTTAAAAGATATTTTCAGCTTTCCACAAATATAAATTATGTTTTACTTTGAATTTAATAAGTAATTATTATTCATTTTCTATTCAAATTATGACTAAAGTTCTGATTAATAAACTGATTACAAAACATCTATAGCTTTCAAATGGTATCACATTTTTTGAATCCAAAACATGCGTCACATTACATGCTTCACATAATATAGGATTAAAAATAGAAATATTGAATTTTATGAAGTTTTGACGAAGTTAAGGTGGTCAGACATATGAGTTTTTTGTATTTTTTAAAAGTTGTAATAAAAAATTCATAATTAATTATTTACTTGGAAAGAAATTACAAAAAAATATGCATCACATCGTGACATGAGTCCTCTACTTATATCTAAAATATTATTAAAAAATATTATCATTTTATTGTGGGGTATGTGCAGGATCATCATGGAAAAAACAGGCCCTTAAGTGGCAATGAAAATTCAAAAAAATCAAAGCTTAGGCAACTTGACATAAAAAATGAATAAGTTATCTATATTATTTCAAAAATATGTAAGAATAGAATCTGTGACAAATTGAATTTAGTTTCTAAACTACTAAGTTTATTTTATTTTTTTAAAAGTCTATTTGGTGAAAATTTGAAATTTCAATGCAGTAGTACTTAAATTTCAAGGAAACAATAAGAAGTAGGTGTCTTCTGACCACCTAACCACAATAAAATGATAATTTTTTTTTATAAGATTTTAGATATAAGTAGAAAACTCATGTCCATATGTGATGGATATTTTTGTAATTTTTTTAGAAGTAAATAATTGTTATGAATTTTTTTTATTACAACTTTTAAAAATATAAAACTCTTATGTAAGACCACCTTAACTTGGTCAAAACTTCATAAATTCATTTTTTTTTTTTAATCCTATATTTATAAAGCATAGAATGCTTGACACATATTTTGGATTCAAAAATATGATCTTGAGGTATGTCTTGAGGGATCATGATGGGCT
This sequence comes from Sequoia sempervirens, assembly GCA_007258455.2. Taxonomy (NCBI): domain Eukaryota; kingdom Viridiplantae; phylum Streptophyta; class Pinopsida; order Cupressales; family Cupressaceae; genus Sequoia; species Sequoia sempervirens. The sequence continues at coordinate 366,634,872 of VDFB02270651.1, forward strand.
AAAAGTGGCAATATGATGGGTATGTGAGTGACAATTATGTGTTTTCACAGAAAATTGATGGAAACAAAAAGGGTCTTAAAAGGAGATTTTTCATATTTCTATAAATGCAAATTATGCTTTACTTTGAGATTTAATAAGTAATTATTGTTAATTTTCTGTTCAAATTACGATGAAAGTCTGATTGATAGGTGATTGAAAACATCTATAGCTTTCAAACAATATCACATTTTTGAATCCAAAACATGCATCACATTCTATGCTTAGGATACTATAGGATTAAAAGATAAAATTTGAATTTCATGAAGTTTTGACCAAGTTAGAATTGTCCAGGACATGCAGTTTTTATATTTTTAAAAGTTGTAATAAAAATTGATAATTAATTATTTACTTGGAAAAAATTACAAAAAATATGCATCACATCGGGGCATGAGTCCTCTACTTATATATCTAAAATATTATAAAAAAATATTATGATTTTATTGTGGTTAGGGTGGTCAGACAGACACCTACTTCTTATTTTTCCCCTGAAATTTAGGTACCACTGCATTGAAATTTCAAATTTTCACCAAATAGAAATTTTTTTTTAAACAAATCTAGTAGTTTAGAATCTACATTCAATTTGCTACATATTCTATTGTTACAAATTTTTGAAATAAGATAGATAAATTATTCAAATTTTTATGTGAATTTTCCTAACTCTGATTTTTCTCATTTTTTTGCAACTTAAGTGCCTGTTTTTTCCATGATGATCCTGCACATACCCACTGTTTGAAAGTTATAGATATTTTTCAATTAGCCTATCAATCAGGAATTTAGTTATAATTATAATAGAAAATGAATAATAATTATTTATTAAATTCAAAGTAAAGAATAATTT